>CM068829.1:131775324-132987824 GCA_028554795.2 Sinohyriopsis cumingii
CGTGGTTACGTCTAGGAACAATGTAGATACAACTCAGTTCTATATATTTAGGTATATTTACATTGAATGTATGGAAGCAAAGACAAAAAAAGGAGGAGTATGTTTAGATGGATGAATAGCCGGTATGTTGGTGTCGTTAATTGCATACCAATGATTTATCCCTGAGAATATGCCCACATCATCACACATGCGCATACACACACACACATCTATCAACATATGCATTATACATGAAGGAACAAAATAAAGTTGTGTCTATCTTTCTATACGTTTGTACGTGAATATGTATGTATTTTTTTCATACGTATCGGCTTATATGCAATGGTTCAAAATAATCCAAAACAAATAATTATTCAGCATGTACATAAAACTTGCATTTATACAGATATATGTTAAATATATTAAAATGGTAAAATTAGGACTATGAAATTGTAACGTCAGAATGCCTTACATATTCAACATGAAAGAAAAATACTAACACAGGATTTGGTAGAGTGCATCCATGGATGGACTGGAAGATATCGACAGCTTTATCATTGAGCTCTCTGGCGAAGACCCTTCCGCTGTCTCGTTATAAAGAATCATAAAAGGCAGAAAGGCCGTGCAGCAATTAACTACTTTCTTCGCTCAGGACGACAAACGTTACAAGGGAATCGAGCTGGGCAAGGTCTCGTACCTAGTTGATTTCCTGTACGAGTACATGCGAAATAGTCCCATGGGTCAAAACAGAGAGACGCTTCTCAAGGTTATACATCAGTATGCAACCGGCGCTCATAATGAGATACAAAAGATCAAAAGCGTCTTCCTAAGTACAACACAACTATTGCATGTGATATGAAAGAAACGAAAGAACACACACACAAAATATGTATTTATTTACTTTCAGAAAAGGCCTGTATAACGTTATCACTTTTATTCATGATTTTGGTTACCATATTTCATTACGTACATATTATGAAATCAATATTTTGCCTCGCGTTCGTGATCTGTTTGTATGTGATCCAAATACATTTTGCCTCTCTTTCATGGTCTGCTTGAAGGGGATCCAAATTTTTACTCTCTTTCATGGTCTGTTTGAATGGGATCGAAACGCATTTTGTCCTCTTTCATGGTCTGTTTGAATGGGATCCAAATACATAATGTCTCTCTTTCTTGGTCTGTTTGAAGGAGATCCAAATACATTTTCCCTCTCGTTCATAGTCTCTTTGAAGGGGATCCAAACACATTTCACCTCTGTTTCATGGTATGTTTGAAGCGGATCCAAACACATTTTGCCTCTGTCGTGGTCTTGTTGATGGGGATTTAAATACATTCAGCCAACAAACACATATATTAAATAATTTATGTATGCATTTGAGTATTTTATACCTATGCCAACCCTTTTTGTTTCATGCTCTTTTGTTGTAGAAGAAATAAACTAATATTTGTTAATTTACTTTTATTATTTTTAATCAAGATTGATAGCGGGCAATAATATTAGTTACCGATATGTTTGTCTTTCTGTTCGGAATCTTATGACGGTTTCATCTCATGCAAATTTATTCATGAGTGATGGTTGTACGAGGTAAAAGCCGCGTATAACAGTCCGTACACGCCGATAAACGTATCTGTAATAAATATTTGAACTCATAAACCGAGGTCTTTATAGCCACAATTTCATTGTTAGTGTGCTTTGTAAATTTCATAGAGCCATGATTGGTTATGCGTATGGTCTTTAAGAGCGCACTACTTGATGCAGATTAATTCTATTGAGCCGAAACAAATCATGTCGAATGAATGACGAATCATGATTGTTTGCTAAAATCTGACTTGGTGTTGAGTATAATTCCTACTAAAATTTATATATGTGCATCTTATTTTCTGAAGATGGGGTTGTCGGCCAATAATTTTACCAGATTGTATAATGCCAATTATTATGTAATGTACTTGCATAGCGATGGTTTGTTTCATGATCTATGACCTTGTTGGAGTTTGTACACACCTCTAGAATAATTGTTAAAGGAAATACTGGATTGTATATTTTAATAATTGACAGAAAAATTGCGAACATTTTGTTTATGGAGGTAATAATAATCCATCTCAATTGCCTGAGTATGTATTATTTACCCCGAGCCATAAGCTAGCGAGTGATATAAAATATACAGGTGATAGTACCCGTACCATTCGTTTATAAATCTATGAGTTGAATTTGCCATATTACATAATTATGTTTCATATACAAGGTTTCTTGGCAATCTCTTCTGTATTGTCCAGAGTCATAACATATGAGACAAAATTTAAATACTCTTAACTGCTTAAAAACTTAAACTGCATTTGTTCCAAGAATTTAAAATGTTAATAACAACGAAATAAAAATAACTTCTCATAACATATATGCCCACGACCATATAATACTGCATCCAGTATGTTTGATATTTACCACCGCGTTAAGTACATTGCTCCACCACCACCTCTCTCCCTCTCTCTCTGTTGGCAAGCAGGCAGTGTAAGCATTCTAAATGATAAATCATAAATAACATCCAATTAGACTACTGCATGGTGTTTTATGTTGTAAAAGCTTAATGATTCCGACTGATAAATGCAAATGTTAAAACCACGAGGGAAAGCTTTTAACTACATTTATTGTATTATAGTTTTAAAACCCCTCAAATTTGCAAACTGTAATACCCTCACTAAGTCTAGGTTCCTCATTTCTGATCATTCACACTTTTCCTTTTCATCGTACAGCGCTCTATATTTTTGCTCTTTCTAAATGAACAATTCTGTAGAGATCTCTTTTTTTTCTATACCCTGTCTGATAATACATGTCCAGGAACAAGTTGCTATACTATTCACAGGTCAATATATAGGAGATGTTTGGACATTACGACAATGTCATCACGAATACAGGCTTTATGTAATATCAGACACGGATAAATTACTATACTTTTCTCTCTAAAAAAGCACATTTTACAGTACAGATGAGAGAATATTTGGATCTTCCGATCCAGTTACCGAAGCCTGCAAAGATCCCGAGCGGTCACGTTTTAGAGGATATTCTTGAGCCCAAAGTCAAAATTCATGCAACTTCAGTCAAAGAGCCCCAAGTAGAGAAGCAAATGTAAGCGACTGCTTGAACCGTACCATCATCGTCAATGTGCTTGATTTCTAAATCTTCAACCAGGACAAGTCAAATTAATTTAAACTTTGCTGACTCTTGCAATGTCAGGTTTAATTGTATTTAAAGTATTGACATTTATTTGATGACAGATAATGTTTGAAGGACAAAATCATATTTGCTTATAAAAAATATTAACAACGCTTTAAAAGCGTTCTGGTTAGTTAGATTAAAACTATTATGTCGCCGTTAAAACAATGATTGCATTTTTTAAATAAATGCATACTGTGTACCGACACAATGAAGACAGGAAATCTATTTTAAATCCGACAAATTACACTATATTTAAAAAAACTGCATATTGATGAGGAATCAACGTGTCACTGAAGTGTTGTTCTTACTCTCAAAAGGGCTTAACCATTATTTCAGAAAAACCCTCCCAGCTCCATTTCTTGTTGACAATGATAACAAAGACAAGCAGATTACGGAGTTAAGGCACAGACTTCAGCGTCAAGAGGAGAAGATTCATCACCTGGAAACGTATACATTTAATTCTAATGACATCTCAGTTGTGTGTCATGGCAATACATTTTTCCATACTTTTGCCTACTTTGATCACCTTATGATTTAAAAATATTTTGTATTTCTTTCGTTGTTTCACGAAACATACATACAACTCGACACATTTATTATTTTTTAAAATATTCTTCGCCAAATCTTGCTGAACAAATGTTCGGTCCATTTTTGAATCTCAAGGAATTATGTTAAGCCGACCGGTAGACATTTACGATTTCACCGTTCTTCCTATTATGCGTTCACGTAAATTATTATATACCATGAATATTCGCATGAATTAACATAAATCCTTGCAAAGGTATGAAAGCTGTGGAGAAAAGCATTTAAAACATTTTAGTTCTTGGTTTATTTTGGTTTAAACGCGATCATCCTATATGTCTAAAATTCAAGAATACTGTCAGATACTTCATATTCAGTGATTATTACATACTCCATTTTTTTTCCATTGACGTAAAGTAATCAAAAATATTTCCGTATGCATCGTAAAGCGGTATATGACGGCCATAAGGTTTCATGTTATGATCTTATGACGTCACTCAACATTTTACATTATTAAGTCATCCAAATGCACTATGTCTTGAAAGCGGCATTATTGAAACTGTAAATGATCAAAGACCAAAAGGAACATGTTCATTTGAATATTTGTATGTTGTATTCTTATTATAACGTTAAGATATATGTCAGCTGACACTAATATAAACTGCTGAATATATAACAGTTATTTCATGTCATATGATGGGCGTGATGGACTCATAAGCTTGGCGGCCAAACTCTCAAAATGCATATCTACCGGATGTCAGAGATAGCAGTGTAAATATAACGACCTTAAAATAATATTGTAAAAGCTTCCTTGCTTTGTTTCTTTAAAACATGTATTGAGATAATATAGGTCACGATTGAGAATATTGCAGTCAACAACTGACCACTACGTCTGTCATTCTTATTAAAATCATAATTGTCCCATTCGATATGAACCTTAGAAGGACTATCAGTTCTTGACTAATGCGAATGATGGCTTTAAGTATGTGATATATGTACGCATATGCAAACCGTCCCCGCTTCCTATACTGAAATCTATGAGATATATAGTATCCATGTACCATCATAAATATTATCTATCTTTCTTTAAAATATTTAAAATATATTGCTTGCGTAATGTACCCAAAAAATTGTAAGCGGTCAGTTCGACCAGGACCGAAATAGATACAAATGTGAGTCAGCAAGCACTAAAGTTTCTAGCCTCACTATTAATTCAAATAGCGGGTTGAAGTTTTATTTTTAATATTTAGTGAATTACATTTGTGTTAACATTCAAATACTTCAAGATGTAACTTGCTTCTTGAAGAAGTTGGTGCAATTTTATTTGGTTTCAGTGGAAAGGTGAAGGAATTGGACAGCTAATTGAAAGTTATGGAAATGAAAATATTCGACCTGAAACAAAAATGTAAATCACAAGAAAACGAGATGTGGTCATTGACCGAAAGGTATGTATATTTCATAAAAATACATATGTTGCAGATAGGTTTAAAGATTTTGATAAAATTCTATCAAAATTTATTAATTTATTTTCCTTAACAATTAACTGGCAACCTTCAATGAACCACACATTCACATTTCAGACAATTCCATTATAGAAGAATCACAGTTTAATTATCTCATCTTTGAAGTCTTATGTTACTTGTTTAGGCTCTAATATACAGTAACAAAAGAAAGAGTGAAAACAACAAGCTTTGACAAATTTAACAAATAATTTACTTCCCTGGAAAAACACTGTAAAAATTGAAAAAATAAGAACTTACGGTTTTAAGAATCAAATCCAAAAATAATCCAAGAATAATCCACCAATTAAATTTTAGAAGTCCTAGTAAAGAAATTTTCTAATGAATTCAAGTTCGAGACCCGAAGAAAAAAATCCAGCATGGAAGGCGATGACGTATACTGTAGTCAGTATAGAGCTGATGTGTACTGTCCTTTGTGAACCACAAAAGATAATATCCCGGTGTTTCAATCCGAATAAAATTTAAATAAATATCTTTGTGCATTAATTCCGTATGAGCACTCAAATATTTCCAGGAAAAAGAACCATCCTTTAGAATCCAAATAATCTGAATAAAAATTAAATATAATTCCAAACCGCCACAGCAGACACTTTCTAGTGTAAAGAAATAAGCTCAACTGAGATCTCTCTCTCTAAGCATTACTATTAAAACTAACAAATGCGCAATTTCGGAAAGCCCAGAAGTTCGCAATGGAGGCTGTTTACATATAAACAAATCACGTAGCTCCAGTATGATCTTGATAAAAATCAATCATTTTACTCCGAGAATAAAATAAAATATAAAGTTGTTTACTTCTCTCACTGATTTCTAAATCAATGTCGGGAACTAAGTCAGCTTTAGGTGTTTACAACTGAAGAATCAAGGTGAAACTATTTCCTGACAAAATATCGAGTTCCTAGTAAACAAAACTACATTATTTTGACATGTAATGAAATTTCAAACAAAAAAATTTTAAAACTTACAAACATATTAAATTAAATCAAATATAAATTAAATCAAACGTACGTAACAGAAGACAAAAGTCAAAATGTCTAATAGGTGTGATTAGTTAAATGTATCCATATACTGACTTCGTTCAATTTAGAACGAAACCAATACAGCCAAATTATACAACTTCATAACCAACACAAAACGTTTAAATGAAATGATAAGCTTCCTTGTTGTGTACTTCTTCAACAATAGAAGCACGCAGTGACAAACAAAATAGGGAACATTCTTTTTCAGTCCAAATTATTTTCCTAAGCATTTTTCAGTCTGTCATTCCTCAAGAAAAGCAGGTGCCTGCAAATTTAGGAAATACAGACGAATAATTATGTCCATAATATCGAACTTAATCACAACCTGACCTCGAAAGTGCGGACAGACTAGACACGATAGATGGATCATCCTCTCGATAACTAATGAAAGGTATACATGTGTTTCTTATTCTGAAAGAGTATAATGTGTTCCTTCAAGGGTCTAAAGCCTGATGGTTGTCACATTGTCATTCTTAATTTATATGCAGGTGATATTAAAATATATATAAATTGCTTTGAGCTCATTTGTAGAAAATGCTCTCTAGAACTGAGATGTCAACTAAAATTATTTTTCATAACGGTTGACATTAAAAATGATAGAGTGACGGTATTAATATTTTGAATAAGAAAAACTTCGGATGCACGACGTCGTCATGATCCTAATTGTCCATAATTACGCCAAAACATATTACAAATTAATAGATCGGTGTATTAACAAATTGCTAACGCAGGGAACAAGAGAACACTTGCGCTCCCTGTCACGTTAACAGTGTTGTTGTGTTCCCTTGACTGAATAACAAGGTTACTGTGCTTCATGGTCGAATCAATAAGGCTAGTTCTTGGAAGAGTTTAAAATAATTATCAGTAATGTTTTAAACTGAGATAACGTGAGCTGGCTCCATCCTGAGGAAAGTCGATGTGTGATAACTAGCAAGTTTCAGATAAGCACGAACACCCCACAGTTGCGGACAAAGTGGTTCGTAATTCTCAGTGGCTCAACTAGGATATTATGCCCCTGCCTAATCTAAAGTGTACATGCATATGGTAGCTACGCTCCTGCACGAGGGGATAATTTGATTAGTGTCCCAATCTTCTTACAGTTTGAAAAGAGACAAAAGAACTGCGAGAAAGGGACAAGGAAATACAAAAGAGAATTCAAGAAAGAGTAGATCAGCGAAGCAAAGAATTAGAGGAAGAAAACAGACGATTAAGAGAGAAAAACATTCAGCTAAAAGATAGGTATATATATATATATATATATATATATATATATATATATATATATATATATGTTGTTTTTTTGAAGTTGCAAATGTTATCCTAATTTTATTATGACATTATATTTCTATTTTCCACAATTCTGATTGGATATGTTAGTTTCCGACTTTTTGTACTCTTATTACGTCACATGTGAAATTAGATAAATGATCTTGACCGTTTATTATCGGAAGACAATGCATCATGTATGATTCTGATCGCGATCAGGAATGATGTCTATTACATTTAATGGCATTATGAGATAAGAAGATTGCGTAGCATTTAATTTCACAATGCCCAATCATTCTCCGTCAGTTATGACAACATTATCTTTACTTTAAATGGCACTTAAAATTTCTTCAAACAACAGTGGATCTTACATGATTAATGTAAAAGGTCAAGCCCTTGCGGGCAAAAGATAAACATTTTTCAATAACTTTAAATTAGCACGATTGTACGATTGTATTTATTACATGACACTCAAATTACACTAGAATGCATTTGGAGGCATTTTACATATCATATTTGCCTAAATCACATCTTGACATACATTTTGACATCATACGGTGTTATTTAATTTTTCAAATATGGAAATTTTGACACTGTTGTATTACCCTATATCAAATCGCAGCAACATAACACAATTGTTTTTCTTCGTTACAGACTCTCCAGATGAGGAATATGCAAATTATTTCTTTCGTCTCTTTATTTGTCCCTACGTCTATCCGTTAAAGTTCCGAAGAAAAATGTGAAACAAAGTGTAAAACTGAATACATGATGTTTTTTACTTTGTTTACCGTTGCATCGTTTTTCTTCAGGAATGCAGACTTAAGTGAAACGCGCGAAAAGGAAAGTAATAATCTGCAAGTAAAACTGAACCAAAACGATTCCCAAATAAAGGAAGAAATGGATGAACTTAAGGAGTTGAATTCATTTTTGACCAAACGGTATAAATTTTATTAATGTATATGTGTTGAGTGCATACGGTGTTATTTGCTTTTCTTGCGCTATAATGCAACCTTGACACAGACTGAATACTGCTGTAATTACATTTATGTGTGTCTGTGTTTGTGTTTATTCTTCCGAAATAAAGCTGTCCAATGAAAGTCTGCCATCTTTTATTTGGTTAAGTAATTAATAATTTGAATGTTAAGAGAAATGAAATAACATTAAAAATTGTAATAATGGGCTAGTACATGTTTTAGCTCTATGTATATTTTACCATGAAAAATATATTAATTTAAAACACTTATAGCAATGATTGCATATATCTCCATGAATAGATGCTTTTATAAATCTGTTCCCATTTTCTATAAAATAAATGCAAGTTCAAGCACCTACCTAAATAGTACATTAAAGTTCAAATTTGTACTATAATATTGTTACAGAGAGTATGCCATTATATGTATGTTATGAATAATGGGGTTTTTCAGTTTAATTGGTTATATTTATCACAAATTGTGCTTTCTTAACATTGTGCAGAAATTGAACTCAATGGTTTTGCATAAAACTAAATACTTCAAGTAATTTCTAAATGCCTGAAATGGCTAATTAGATTTATCCTCTTCCAGAGTCAACCAGATGTCGAATGAATTGTGGAAAAAGGATAACCCTAAATTCCTAGACCTGAGTAATATGTACAAACCAGAAAATATTTACAAACGATTCTTAGAACTGTATGAAAATGAGTGGAGCAGCGCATTTCAAGAGCTTTTGGTTCAGCAAGAATCAAAGGAACGCATTGCTGAGACTCTTCTGAATATCGTGATGGTAATTGTGGTTACGGCATTTTTATGCCCTATATCGCGATGGTAATGATATACATCGTGACGATAACGATATTTCAAGATCTGTATCGCAATATAGACGATGTCCTATGTTTCATGTCATGCTGGTATTGGCATATCACATTCAACGCTGTAATATAACGTTAATTAACGTACTATTTCTCTCTCTCTCTCTTTCTCTCTCTCTCTCTCTCTCGAAAGACGGTAATGACTTCATAGTTCACAAGTTAGTAAGGTATTCAAATATAGTTGAGAGTCAACTGAAGTAACACGCCTTTGAGCTCTGATATCATATTAGAAATAAATTTCAAATCGATGTGCGACGATAGTTTTGAAAACGATCTTTTCAGAATGAAAGTAACTTAACTCACAGATACTAAAAACTTTGATCACATCTCTTTTTTTAGTCAATTTATGAGAATACTGTAAGTTAACATAAATATCAATCACGTTTCATGAAACTTTGTAGAAATCGTATACAAAAATAAAATATACAAATCAGCTTTGGTATATGTACGTTCTTCACTAAAGTGTCTCCTGTAGATATCCGGTCTTATTAATAGGGCTTGTCTTCGAATAACAGAAATAGTATGAAAATGAACAATTCTCTGAAGTGATATGGACTGTCTAAACTAGCTCTGTCTACATCGCATTACTTTGTTCGAATTGCATAATCAAACCAATTGCTATGCATTTTTCAGGTGTCGTACAGTGTTAGCTTGAGAATGTCCGGCTTTTAACTTCAGAATCTCCAGTCAAGTGTGAAGCGGGATATGCTATTATCAGATGGAAATGAGGTAAGTATTTTGGAAACTGTCCTCGTGTATGAAATGATAACGAAAATGTTGAGAAATACTTTTTCTTCTTCTGATGTAAGAGATGTCCCCTCCCCTTTCTGGCTTGAATTTTTTCCTCCCCGTTCCATAATGGAACAGCAACAACAACAGCAAAAACAACAATAAATACAAACCTATAATATATGCTACTACAACCATTATTATTATTATTATTACTACTACTACTGCAACTGTTCTTGCTTCTTTTGGTACCTTTAAACCGTTTTATCAAAGAGATGCTATAGTTTTGATCACTTTTACTATTTACACTGTTGTTACACAATGAATAGTTGTTTTGAGCTGCTGAGTGCAAAAATTATGTTACGGGTAATACATACATTACATTAATATTCACAATCACTTAACGCTTATTTGTCAACCAGGAAAGCTACCGTTTAGCTGAGATCTTTTCAAATGAATAGTTTAAAATTATTTTTGTATTTTGAGCATTTCCTTTGTACACTCCTTTGCTACACATTTGTCATATTTCAACGTTCCAGGTCCACTTAGATGAAATGAGTGAACGCAAGAAGACATTATATGAGTTGGCCACCTCCAATATTAGGGACCTTAGAAAAGTTCTGGCACCGACTACAATACCTTCTATAATGAATGTATGTTTATTTGTCTGTTTTTCTGCAAGTAGCTGAATTTATAAATCTGCCAAGTGAAAATGGAATTGATACGTTTAATGTAAATGAAGATCATATTATATTTATTTACTTACATTTAATTGGGGTCGATTGCATAAAGAAACATGATTACTGTGTTACCAGATGAAATCAGATATAGTAATTCAAACAATGGCACACTTGTAATCGTATGTATTGGAAGTAACTGGATGACTTCTTTTCATCCAGATTTTAAGAGTGTAGAAGAATCTACATAATTATACCCATTTTGTTTTGTTGTTTTTTGTGTGAATCTATTCAAAGAAGAAATTAGCCCAAAAATACAATATGAAACTTTGGCGTTTGACTTTGACCAATAAACTTTAAGCTTTCTCACTCGATTTTTAATTTTCAGCTGGTATTGGACAATCTATCCAAAGATCACAACTTGTCATATCGTAAAGAGAGTAAGATGGCGGCCTATATTGACGGATGTGTGGAGTTAACCTGGTTAATGTGCACCCTGGATCCGCCGATGCACTTAGAGACATGCAAGTCACCGGATCCAGCATCTAAATATTTCAAATCGTATACAAAATCAGGAAAATATGTCCATTACTGTCTGTGGCCTTGCTTGTGTCTGCATAACAATTGGCCAATTTTAAAGAAAGGAGTAGCGCAGTTGACGTGAATAATGAATGAATCATGTAGCCGAATAACATTGCTGGCGTTGGGAACATGTATATTTATGTGATTTGGGACGGCAATGATATTCCAATAGAGGAATATTAATTGTAACTGTTTTGAATTTATGAGTTTCTTTTCTTCTTGAACAATAAGGACAGAGGAGAAATTATGTGACAAACATTTGCCTAAAATATATGACTGTTAGTTGGCGTCAGTGTTTTGATTATGGTTTTAAGTGAGTTCCGTTTCCTATGATATATTTATTTAAATACCAAATCCGCAGGTCTCTATATGCATTTGCAATTGTCTTCCACTGAGAATCAAATGACATGCTTTAACAGTATTGCATCGTGCCAAAATATCTCGCACTAAACTGCCCCGAGAAACAAATTTTGAACTTTATAGAGAGAGCGCGCGCGAGGGAGTGAGAGAGGCGCATGCTATAACAAATTAAATTCGGAGAAATGTGTTTTATATCTTCATGACCTAAGTAATATTATCCCCACCGTGGCTTTATTTAAAGGTAAGACTCCTTGCACACACAACCTGTGCTTTTCCTACGATAGCCATGTTTTCAATAGCACAGGAAGAACAGATTGTACATTGGAGTTGTTATACATAGGACTTTATGCATATGGCACAAAAAGACGGAAGAAAGCTACTTTCGGCTCTGTATCTATAATATTCCACGTAGAAAACACATAACGGGTAAGGGGAACGAATACAAACCTCTGCGCAAGTAGTGATTTCATTTTGCGACTTATTTACTCTTGTGCCCAATTTCACGCGTCCTAAATAATCAATATGACTACACGGTTCAACAATGAATGGTGCCCTTTAATGTACTTTGAAATACAAGTTACGGAATCAAGCAATAAAAACATAGTTGTCGTGCCATTGGGAAGAGTATTTCGATGCAAATAGTATATTTATAACATAAAGTGTGATTAAAGGATTCACGATACTAATTCAACTCCCACAGTAAACATATGGAAACACCATGATATTCAAAATTCAATAATTTAAATTTATGGATCCTAATGATCATACCTATATTTCTTCATGCAGAACTATCCTTGGTGCAAGCTTCTGTGTGGAGAACACCATATGAGCGGCGGCATTTTTCGATCTACATGAAACACATGTTATCCGTTCTGCACTAAATGAATCAGGTGGTACTCTCACTACTGAGTACTCCTAAGAAAGGTCTGTAAAAAAAAATTGCATCAATAAAATTTTGTCTATGTTTTATTTTTTAAATTACAGATAGGATATGCTCTCAAAAGACAACTAAAATTTTATTTGTCATTATAAACCAATTATTGACCACTTTACCCGTATATACTCTATTTGTTTTTCACCCATTTCTACACTGGTTCACAGTTCTTCAGTATTATTAGTACCGTGTGTCCCTTATGAACAATAGTTGCAACCCTGATACTTCATTAACACAAACAAACAGACAAACAAAACAGCAAGTTTGTTTTGGGGGTCTAGCAACACATGACCACATGCAAGTGTATATAGTGCAACGGCAAAATTTGAGAATTTGAGTCAAGCTCTTTGCGCTGAGACACGCCACAGCAGACGACACGGGCTAATCAGGGCATGATTATAACCTGTGACTTTTAGAAAGCGAATCCGGTACGATAAACTCTAAATCATAGAAGCACCCTAACAGACAAACAAAACAAAACAAAACAAGCCGGAAACCGGAGCCCGGCAAAATCTCATAATAATTATATATGATACACAAGCTGATCGGAATGAATGTAATGTTCGTAATTTTGTGGGGTATGTCACTGTTTACTACATCTTACCCTACATAGCCTAGCGAGGTGTACTCCAATAAAATCGTTTACTTAATCAGTTTCATCGAATTTGAAGCTAATAATGTCGTGTATAGACGAGTTGTGGGCCGTTCTAAGGAAGAGGAAGTGTCCAACCTAAACTTTAACGTATTTATACTTTTGGCGAGAGACCTCGAAAGATAGGAAGCAATGCAGCTTTAACTAGTAGCTCATGCTGTTGAGTCAGGACTCAAAGTGGATGAGTTTTAATCCCGCCGTTGTGTGGACTTTATTTCTTATGTGTCCTTGATCGGGGTGCTTCTCCTACGTTACGATTTTGATATATATAGGAACGACAGTCTGTATCAGATAAGGTTATCATGGTTTGGACGGTACTATAACATGAAAGTGACCTCTGACCTTGACAGAGAGACACTTTAATCAATAAAACCTGGTATAAGTCTAGACTGTACGAGATTTAAGACACGGAATACTTAACCACTTGAAATGGGAAACTGAGAGAATAGCTACACATTTTCTAACGCCCTCCTCCTTAATGTTAATTTTTCCCATTCTGTCTGTCTGTTTCATTACTTAGCTCATGAACCCATTTTTGTAATTCACTAGCTCCTTCCATAAAGGTTCTCACTGTATCAATTCATGTGAAGAGGAAATGTAGCTCATAGGATGTCCAAATTTCGGTGCTAGTTTCTTTTGATTCCTAACTCTCATTTATTTGTTACCTGATTTTCCAACGACTTTTCGTAAAACAAGAGAATAAAGCTTAGTAACAAATTACTCTGTGAATGCTCAGATCATGTTACAAAACACTTTATGCCGTTGGCACGATAGCGGTGGTGCGTTTGTGTTCGATTTAAGTAAAATGTCCAAGTCTAGTACAGAAGTGTTCATATATGTGCCTCGTGTTTTCATGCGGGATGAATTCCGCACCGTTAACTATATGACCGTATGTGTATTAGGTTACCTGCTTGTCCAAGTTGAAAGGAAACTCATTCAGTTATTTTTGTTTTCAATGGAAAAGAATCTTTCATTCTTTTAAGTTGAAATTCAAATTTGTAGTGTACTGAAAGCCCCAGTAGCTACGAGTAGTTAAGTGGGGCACATTAGGGACAATGGGACTTAGCATTAAAAAGACCCCTGGGTCAGATTAGGGACAATGGAAATTTAACATGGAGAGAAATCGTGGGTCACTTTAGGGACAATGGGAATTTAACACAGAGTTTGGGTCTGTCTAGGGACAAGGGAAATTAACATGGGGAATAGAGTTTGGGCTTTTGGGATTTTTTTTTTTTTTTTTTTTTTTTTTATAAATTTTTTTAAATTTAAATTTAAATTTAAATTTTAAAAAAGGGGTAGGCAATGGAAAGGCTATCTCTTTTCGAGAAATATGGCTGGCCCTGAAAAGGGCCTTTGGGTTTATGTTAATGTATTCATTAACATAAATGGCACCGCATTGGACTTCTTCTTGTCCTTAGGCTACGTCTCACTGTTGGTCCGTAAATCAGCACTCTTTTCAGGCATCCTTGTCTTTCTACGTAGATCCTACGTATCCACAGGCTGGTGTTTGTCCTGTGGACAACGGTCCACTTGGATCGGACATACATGGGTATGTCCGTCCGGAACATCATGGAAGACACAAGCGTAGAAGATTGCACATCGGTCCACATCTTGAAGCAACGAGAACAAGTGAATCAATGCACTGAACTGCGCTTATTTATAGGTAGAGGCAGGATTGAAACGGATTGAGTTCATTCACCAATCCAAACACGCGTTACAAAATTCAGTCAGCCCGCATCCAATCCGAAGAGAGTAGTCTGTGACGTCAGTTGGTCTATATAGATTCGCTAGCGCTTGTGTGCAGTCAATCTATGAGACAGTGATTCAACATGACGGAAACTCAGAAAACGATCCATTGGGGTGCACCAGCAGGGGAGACTGCCCAAGGGAACCCGGACTTACTTTCAGAAGAGGTACATTGGGATTTTGTGGATTTTCTTACCTCGCAAGAATTTGTTCCGGAACCTTCGTTACCTTCTTCATTACCGCAAGTGGAGAATTTTAGACAGAGACAGAAAGAAGAATTGGAGAAATTTATGCAACGACAAAAGGAAGCGGAACAAGCTTTTCTCCTACAGCAACAGCAACAGCAACAAGAAGAGGTAAGAAAAAAACAACAGCAACAACAGCAAGAAGAAGTAGCAGCAAAGAAACAAGAGGGTGTAAATCAAACGGCTACGGTACTGTTGGACATTTTAGCGGAGTTAAGAAGTCTGAAACAAATGTATCAGACTTCTTTATCACGACCGAAGAGAATACGACCTTCCCGAGCTAAACACGCCAACCCTGTGACTAAGCCTGTCGTACCACCCTTAGTGATTTCAACCCAATCATCAGAAGTAGGCCTTGGCCGTGGCAAAGGCTTAAGGCAGTTAAAGTTGATTGGTTAAACTCACCCCTACACCAAAATAAAAAGGCCCTTTTCAGGGCCACCCACATTTCTCGAAAAGAAATACAATTTCAATTTGCCAATAACTCAAAAATAAACCCCACCCATTTTACCCTTATAGTACGTGTCTGTGTATGAGTGCGTGAGTGTAGCTTCTTATTTTAAAATCAAAACTCAAAGACACTTACCTTATATCATTCATATATTCTTTTATCCATTTTTTACAATCCAATTCACAATTCACCACAGAACACTTTAATTAAAAGTTCATTGACTTCTTCTTTCTCCTTGTTTAGTCTCTCTGTTTTTTGAATTTCTTCACCGTTTTTTCCTCATTTTCTTCCCTTCTTCTTTTCTTCTCCTGTTTCTTTGCTTCTTTTAAATAGAATTGTCTTCTTTCTTCCTCTTCTTCCTCTGAAGAATCCCTCTCTTCTTTCGAAGAATCCCTCTCTTCTTCTGAAGAATCCTTCTTTTCTTCTGACTCCTCTTGTTTCTTTTTTGGGCAATCTGGAGACCAATGTCCTTTTTCTTTACAATAATAACAGGTATCTTGACTTTTGTCTTTTTTAGCCCCTGTTTTTTTCTTTTTTGACGGTCTGGACACTCTGAAGACCAATGCCCTTTCTTCTGACAGATATAGCAAGTATCCTGACTCTTATCTCGAAAGGAAGGAGAGTAGTCCGTCGGCTGGTCTGAAGAGAATTTTCTAATGACCCCTCGCAAAGCTCTGACGAAACGTTCCATCTGGGTAGTCTCTTCCATCGTTCTCCTCGGTTTGAGAGTGAAATGAATAGTGAAAGGACAAGACACAAACTTTTTATATACGCTGGTTTGCCATGACTATAAATTAGTCTATGGTGTTTGAACTTGAGTCATTTGACGTTTTGCACTCAAGATGAAACGATCCCATTCATTCGAGAAGAAAGAAGAAGAAGAAAGTAAGAGGCAGAAACGTGATCTATCGCCTCGTACCAGGGCCGAAATCTTGGCACAAATTCATGCCAGTGATTTTGAAGAGGACATGAGTGAACCAGAATCCGAACCCTCTAAACCAAGTTCACCACCCTTAGTCAACCCTGAAAAGTACTATTCCATTCGAGAGACGGAAAAGCGCTCCTCTAGAAAATTTAGAACCACGGCTTACACCTACACGGTGAAGTTTAAAGATTTCAAGGCCGACGTACCCTTGGAGAAAGCAGAAGTGTTTATCACCGAGATGTGGGATTCTTTGCTCACCGCACTCAAGCGACAATGTCAACCCAAAGAAGACGATCGCTTGACACTATCCATAGATCACGACGGTTTGAAATCCCCTGTTTGGATCGAGTTTAGCAGACCCGCAGAACTAACCCCTTCCAAAGTCATGGACAAGATTCAACACGTACAACAATCTAATGACCAGTTTGACATCACCGATGGTAAAGCCACACTGAAAATGGCTCACGTCTCTCTTCCTCAAGGGACAGGACGCAAAAAGGTCCTACTGGTGAACGACCTTCGCAACACCAAAAAGAGTCTCGTCCGAATTAACAACCCTCAAGACCAGATGTGCTTAGCCCGTGCCATCGTGGTGGGACGAACCTATGCCAACAAGAACGACACGGTAGAATGGAAAAGAACCTGGGAGAACATTCGAAAATCGAACCGAACCAAACAACGAAACGAAGCAGAACTCCTGCTGCAACAAGCTGGCCTGTCCAAAGACACACCCTGTGGCATTCCTGAGATGCAAAAATTGCAAGATGCCCTAGCTCCACGCTACACCTTGAAAGTGCACCCTCAAGAAATGCGCGGGTCACTGTTGTTTCGAGGCCAGGATTTTAAGGACGGAAAATACATTCACCTTTATTATCACGATGACCATTTCGATACCATTACCAGTATCACCGGATTCCTGGGATACAGTTATTATTGTGAGAAATGTGATTATGGTTATAACAATCGAGAGCAACACAAGAATTGTGGATTGAAATGCCGAGGATGTTTGGCCTCTCCACCCTGTCTGAGCGAAGAACCAGTGCCTTGTTCGACTTGTCTGCGCACGTTTGTCAGCCCTGCCTGTTACCAGCAACATTTGAAAACACAAGGTTCACAGAAGAAATGTGCTTGTCAACTCCTGAGATTGTGCCCTACGTGTGGACAAGGCATACTTACCAACAATGCCAAGGCACACGTATGTCGAGGAAAGAAAAAATGTCACATTTGTCACCACATCGTGGACTTGGAACACGAATGTTACGTGCAAAAATACCAACCCCCACCAGAGAAAGAGGACGGTCACAAGAAGAAAGGCAATTTCATCTTTTTCGATTTCGAATGCATGCAAGAGACTGGCATTTACATTCCTAATTTCTGCGTGGCTCATCGAGCGTGCGAGAAGTGCATTCAAGAACCTATCTTCAGTCATTGCCCTCACTGCAGCAAGATTCCTGGAGGGCGTGAAAAAATCTTTCGGGGACCGAACACGTTAGCCGATTTTGCCCAATGGGTCTTAAACCCCATCGACAAGACGTGGAGCCAAGAGGACATCGAACGTTACGGAGATTGTCATCGTCATGCCACGGTGATGGCTCACAATTTCTCCGGATACGATGGACAGTTTCTTTTGAGGTACTATACGGAACATGGCACCGAACGTCCTAAAGTGATTTTGAACGGAGCCAAAATCATTTTCATGCAAGTGGGACAAGTGCAGTTTAAAGATTCAATGAGTTACTTGGCCATGCCTTTGAGTCGAATGCCTAAAACGTTTGGAATGACAGAAATGGCTAAAGGGTACTTTCCACACTTTTTCAATACGGAAGCCAATCAACACGCCGTTCTACCCCATTTGCCTGAGGCTCACTATTACGACCCCGACAACATGCGTACCGAACAACGAGAAGCTTTCTACGCTTGGTACCAGGCTCATGCCTCTGACACCTTCGACTTTCAGGAAGAAATGTTAAAGTATTGTCGTTCCGACGTGGACATTTTACGACGTTGCTGTGGAAAATTTCGAGAACTGTTCATGGAACACGGAGGGGTCGATCCTTTGAAAGAAGCTTGCACCATTGCCAAAGCGTGTTCCTTAGTGTATCGACAACGATTCATGCCTGAAAACACCGTGGCTGTCATCAGTCCTCAAACGACCCACTATGTCAAGCGTCAATACTCGGTCAAAGCCCTACGTTGGTTACATTACTTGTGCGACAAGGAAGACAAATGGATTCAGCATGCCCGCAACGGAGGAGGCGAAAAGACCATCGGAACGTATTCGGTAGATGGCTGGGACTTAGAAAACCCCAAGATCGTGTACGAGTTTAACGGTTGCTTATTTCACGGATGTCCCGTCTGTTACCCTGACCGTGACACTAAAAATCAGTTTTTGCAACGAACCATGGAAGACTTGTACCAGGACACTTGTCAGCGACGCCTAAAGTTAGAACAGCAAGGATACCAAGTGGTGGAAATGTGGGAACACGAGTACGATCACCGTTTGAAAACCGATCCCGAGTTTAAACGCCTCGTGGAAAGTTACCAGTTCATGGACCCGCTGAACCCGAGGGATAGTTTGTACGGAGGAAGGACCAATGCCACCTGTTTGCTGTACCAAGCCGACGAAGAGAAAGGAGAAGAAATCAAATACTTGGACGTGTGTTCGCTGTATCCCTACGTGTGCAAATATTGTCGCTTTCCTATAGGGCACCCGCAATTGTTCACGGAACACATCGACCTGAAAAACATTCGACAATACGAAGGCTTGATCAAGTGTAAAGTTTTGCCTCCCACGAACCTATACCATCCCGTCTTACCTCACCATTGTCAAGGCAAACTGATGTTTCCCTTGTGCCGTACTTGTGCCGAAACGTGCAACCAGGACCAACCTTGCCATCACAGCCAGGAAGAACGTGCCTTGACGGGAACCTGGGTCAGCGTGGAATTGTTCAAAGCTCTGGACATGGGATACCAACTGTTAGAAGTGTACGAAATTTGCCACTTTCCCAAGACACAACAGTACCACAAGGGTGACCCTACTCAGAAAGGCATTTTCGCCGACTACGTGGATGCCTTTTTGAAACTGAAACAAGAAGCAGCGGCTATCCTTCCTGGTGTCACACTCCCGAAGACCAAATACAATTCAAGGAGGAATACTACGCACAAGAAGGCATCTCTTTAGACCACATCGAAAAAAACGAAGGCAGGCGATCGTTTGCCAAAGTGATGTTAAATTGCTTGTGGGGTAAAATGGCACAACGACCGTGTTTACCCAAGACGGAATATTTGACAGAACCTTCCCGCTACTTCCAGATGATTCACGACAAAACCAAATACATGAAACACGTGGACGTCGTTCGAGAGGATTTGATCTTGGTCAATTACGAAGAAGATCTGGACTTTGTACAAGACGACCCTTTTGGAAATGTTATCATTGCAGCTTACGTGACAGCTCATGCTCGCTTAAAATTGTACGAAGCTTTAGAACTGTTAGAAGAACGCGTCCTGTACTTTGACACGGACAGTTGCATTTACATCCATCACCCGATTCAACAGCACCCTGACATCGAAGGAGACCGTTTAGGAGCCTGGACAGACGAGCATCCCGACGACAAGATTCTAAGTTTCGTCAGTGGTGGTCCCAAAAATTACGGCTACGAATACCGGGACAAACAAGGAGAAGCGCACACGACGTGCAAAGTGAAAGGACTGACTCTGAATCATCGTACCAGTCGAGTGGTCAACTTTGGGGTATTGAAAGAAGCCTTG
Organism: Sinohyriopsis cumingii; assembly: GCA_028554795.2. Taxonomy (NCBI): domain Eukaryota; kingdom Metazoa; phylum Mollusca; class Bivalvia; order Unionida; family Unionidae; genus Sinohyriopsis; species Sinohyriopsis cumingii. Next base: position 131,795,754 of record CM068829.1, read on the forward strand.
CAATCGGGAGAGGATGGAAACTTTAAAGTGACCACCTATCAACCGAACAAGATTGTACGTTTACCCACTCACCACATCGTCAGTCGACCCTTGGAAAAAGTCTATCAAATTGTATACCAGAAGCGAGTGCGACTTCCCAATCACTTCACCTTACCGTACGGTCACGTCGGTATTGGTCTGTATATGAAAAGGAACCCTAGGCAAGATCGATAGTTCATTGTTCATTGAAGTAACTTACCATGTCGTTGACGAAGAAGAAACCAGATTATTTAGGAGTCAAATGTTGGACATCACCGAGACCAGGGTTTTGAGGCTTGGACACAAGAGGTGGCCCAGTATGCACGAGAGTTATTCAAGGAAAAAAGTTACTTTTCAACCTGTGTTAGTGACGGTGCCAGAAGAACCCGTCACCCAGGACAGGACTGTCGTGGACAGGCCTGAAAGACCCTTTCGGGAGGACACTTGTGTGACCTTACCCCTACTATAGAACTGGTTAGAACTTTACCCAAAACATGTTGTACAGACACTTGTGTTTATTCCACGTTCATGGTTATCATGTGCCTTTTATTCTTGTACTTAAGCCTTTGGCTTTTATGCATTTTTGTCTTTCGTATTCATGTTTGAAACATTCAATAAACGTGTTCTGAAAAAGTATATAAACTCTTGTCTTGTTTGTTTTTCGTGTCACAAGTGACATTTCTCACACCATGGCTACCTCTGCTGTCTCTGCTCCCTCTTCCTCTACTGTCAAAGTCATCGACGAACACTTAGATCGTGCCAGTTGGGAGGCTTTGTATCTTCGCCATCCCTTTAACATGCTCATTGCTGGACCTAGCGGTTCAGGCAAAACCGAATTCGTCAAACGTTTGATCGAACATAAACATCATTTGATCGATCGACCCCCTCAACGAATCGTGTGGTGTTACAAAGAGTGGCAATCGGCGTACAGCCTCTTGCGAGAAAGTCAAGGCGATTCCATCGTGTTTGTGGAAGGCATTCCTAAAGAAGACGACGGCATCGTCTCTGACTCCCGTCTAACCCATTTGGTCATTTTCGACGACATGTTAGGAGAAGACGAAGAAGAAATTAAACTGTGGTTCACGCGCAAAGGGCATCACCGTAATGCCAGTGTCGTTTACATCACCCAAAATTTGTTTCAACAAAGTAAAGCCCATCGCACCATCAGTCTCAATGCGCATTACGTGGTCTTGTTTAAAAGCCCTCGAGATAAATCGCAAGTGCAAGTCTTAGCCAAACAGTTAGGAACGCCTTGGCTGACTCAGGCGTACGACGATGCCACTCAAACTCCACACGCCTATTTACTCGTCGATTTGAAACCTACGACTCCCGAGGATTTGCGATTTCGTACCCACTTGTTTCACCACTGGTGCCAAGACGGAGGGCCTGTCCTGTACACGTCTCCGTCCTCGACTTCATTTCACTCCCCATAAAAAAATCTATAAAAACCTCAGACCCTTTTTCGTCTGTCTCACTCTCAGTGCGAACATGACGTCCCTTCAGTCGCATCTTCCCGTCAAATTGATTTGTGCCTTGTATGGCATCAGTCGAGAAAAAGATCCACAAACACGAGCTCGTGTCTTAGAAGCTAGTCTCAAAGAAGTCTTACGATGGTTCACGGTGACGGCACGTCAATTACTCCAAGGAATCATTCAGATTCCTCATCAAACCAAACGCTTTTTCGATCGAAACAAAGTCGCTTTGGTCCAACTGGCCGATCCCCGCATCGACACTCAAACCAAAAAACAAATCATTTTGAAACCTGGAGGGAGCGGTACTCTAGGAGGGGTCATCATTCGCTCACTCTTAAGATGGGATCCTAATGCCCCCAAAGTTATACCCAAGACAAAAGTCCAACGAATCCCCAAGAAGAAAAAGACCAGGTCCCCAAGGAGAACTTCTCCAGTGGCAGGACCCTCCTCTGACCAGACACCACCACCACCCCGGAAAAAGAAAAGAAGCCCCCAGAAAAAGAAAAGTCCACAGAAAACTAGCCGCAAGAGAGGCACTTCGGCCAGGACGCAACCTTACACTCGCAAACCACGACCTGCCACGGCAGTGACTGCGTCTCCGGCAGCTACACGTTTGTCCACTTCTCCGTTAATGACACCCAGAACTGAAGAGTACTTGGAGACGTTGATCACACCAAGAACTTCTCCGTTGATGACCCCCAAAAGAACTTCCCCAGTGGCAGGACCTTCCAATTTAGTGGCAGTGGCTGCTGCTCACAAAGTACCTTCTCCCAAAATCAAAGTTCAAGAAAGATCGGGCATGTTACAAAGTTTACTGGATTTGTCCAAGCAAGAACTGGCTCGATTTAGTCCGTTACGTACCCCTGCACGACGTGTCATGCCTGTCCTCAAACTAATACGACGTCAAGACAATCAGTGGCGACGCGTTCCAGTATAAAAAAGGCCTGTGACCAAGTCGGGTATCAGTGTTTTTTGGTGCTCCTGAAGACTCAAAGATGTCACCCTCCAGAAAACCCCAAGGAAAGAAAAGGAAAGGACTGCCACCACGTTTAGCCAAACATGGGGACATGTTATCTGTCCTATCCAAAGCTTCTCCACCCCTACGAAAAAAACTCATTCAAACAGCCTCCAAAGAGGTCATCGATACCGTGTGCGAATGTTGTTTGAACGTTTTGAAAGGCACGATCCCTTTGTCCAAACACCAGAAACAATGCTTAGGCAAACATCGTCACGTTCTTCGCCAAATGGTTCAAAAGAAAATTCCCATTCGTCAAAAAAAGAAGATGTTAGTGCAACGTGGAGGTATTTTACCTCTCTTGTTAGGCCCCATACTGAAAGGAGTCCGAAACAGAAAAATCACAAAAGTACGGTCAACTCTTGCAACGACTGCAACTCTTTCACCAGAAAGCTTTAGACGAAACAGCTCTACCCACTCTGAAAGATTTTAAGACCTTGATGAAAAGTCCAGCACCAGTACCAGTACCAGTACCAGTACCACCAGTACCCGTGACCAAGACAGAAAAAGGAGAAGAAGAGGAAGGGTTTCAAACTCCACCAGAAAAAGTACGCAAGTTAACAACACCACCTACCTCCAGAATTGGATGGATTAAAAAGATGATGGCCACCCCTTCTTCCTCACAAGAGAAAAAGAAAGTGAAGACAGAAGTGAAGACAGAAGTGAAACAAGAACCGATATCCCCCGCTCAGACATCCTTCTCCTCTTCGACACCTATTGCTGGCCGCACACGCAAAGCATTGCAATCCAAGAAAGTACCCCAAGAGAAAAAGAGTAGCATCCTCCAAGAGTGGGTGTCTTATTAACACACCAACCAACACAAAAAAAATGGAAAAAGTCTTAGCCAGCATTTACTACGATCCCTCCCATCCTGCAGGTTACGCAGGAGTTCAAAAATTGTATCGTGCTGCCAAAACGCGACTGAAAAGTCTCCGTTTACCTCAAGTGCAACGATGGTTACAAGAACAAGCTACCTACACTTTACACAAACCCATTCGACGCAAGTTTGCCAGAAGTCGCACCCGAGTGGAAGGCATCGATCATCAATGGCAAGCCGATTTAGCCGATGTCTCTCATTTGGCCAGCTACAATCGTGGCTACAAATATTTGTTTTGTGTCATCGACGTCTTTTCCAAATTTGCTTGGGTCGTACCCTTGACTTCCAAATCGAGCAGCGAGTTAGTGCAAGCCCTGCAACGGGTGTTGAAACAAAGCGGTCGTCACCCTCTTCGATGGCAAACGGACAAAGGCACCGAATTTCTGAATCAAGCTTTCCAAAAAGAATTAAAGAAACGTGACATTCATTTTTTTACCACCGAGAATCCCGAAACCAAAGCCAGCATCGTGGAACGTTTTCAACGCACTTTGAAAGAACGCATGTGGAAATATTTTACGCATCACCACACTCTGAAATACATCGACATCTTACCGCACCTGGTGCAAGCGTACAACCAATCTTACCATCGAAGCATCGGACGTGCCCCGCAAGACGTGACTCCCGACAACGAAGTGCTGGTGTTTGAGCGCCTGTTTGGTACGTCCCCGACGAGGGCTGTCCCCAAGAAAAGTGGAGTGTTGGCCATAGGAGATTGGGTGCGCATTGGCAAAACCAAACGCACTTTCGACAAAGGTTACTTACCTAACTGGACGACCGAATTGTTTCGCGTCACTGAACGAGTGCATGGCCGTCATCCTGCCGTCTATAAATTGGAAGACATGAACGGAGAAGTGCTCAAAGGAACGTTTTATTTGCCCGAGTTACAACGTGTCACCAAAAAAGAAGACGACGTGTACGACATCGAAAGCATTCTCGAACGCAGAACCCGTAAAGTGGGCAAACGACGTATCAAAGAAGTCAAAGTACGTTGGAAAGGATATCCACCCAGTTTTGATTCTTGGATCGACGCTTCGCAAGTCATCGACTATAAAAAGAAGTGACCATCATGCCCTTTCACACAGCAGACGCAGCTACGTCGACCACTCCTCCTTCACCTAGTTCTTCTGTGCAAGATTTACAAAAACAACCCTTGTGGGTGTGGTGTGGAGAACGTGTGCCTAAAACGCAAATCGTCTTTTTCTGCCAAATCATCGTGGTGTATTGTGTCATCGGGGCAGCCATCGCCAATTTGAGTTTGCAACAAGGAGACAAACAATTGTGGACCATTTTATTGAGCAGTTGCATCGGTTACCTGCTTCCTAATCCCTCCCTGAAATTCACCTCGAACGGGAACCCCGGGAACCTTGTGTCCAGTGCCAGTGCCAGTCACCACTTCAATCACAACCAGAACCCCATTTTAGACGGAGACACGCCTCTGACGTCCAGTAACCCCTCGGACAGCCACAGAACTCTGGAATTATGAGTCACCAAAACCAATTTTACTTAACCTTACCCAGTGACAGTTCCATGGAGGTGTTTCCCAAGAACACGTTGTGCTGTTACACGGTCAAATTACCTCAAGCCATCCAGTTAGATCACGAAGCCCATTGGGAAGTGGCTTTAGTAGAAATGATTCACCCGACCCAAGTCCTCAATGTCCTTCCCAATCAAAATTTTTTTGATGTGGAAGTTCATGACAAGCAAATGCAACAGTGGATGGATAGCAATGTCAAATATGACAAGAAAACCCGTACACAAAAGTACACCACCTATCACTTGTTCATTCCCCCAGGCTGTTATTTTAGTGGTCAACATTTGGTCAGCACCATAACCTCCAGGTTTAATGTCGTGTTTCTGAAAGCTTTGGAGCATGTCAACAAAAATGTCACCATGGAGTACCACAAAGCAGCTCGTCGCTTCTTGATGAAATTTGAACGGAGTAAAATCCTGTCCATTTTATTTTGTCCTGAATTGTTTGACATGTTGGGCGGAGACATGGACATGAGAAAGACCATGATCAAGAAAAACGAATTACCCATCGTTTACGACAACGAGTCTTTTAGCAAGTTATTTCGTGCCCCGGTAGAACTGAACCAAGGACTGAATTTGATGTTCGTGTATTCCGATGTGGTGGAGTACAACGTGGTGGGACACACCTCCGTACCGTTACTGCGTGTCATTCCTTTCAAAGTGGATTCTGCCACGAACGCTGACGAGGAAGGTGGAAACACTTACCACGTCCACTGCGAATTTGTACATCCTCACTATTTGCCTGTCAGTAAGTCGTATTTGGACACGGTCAACATTGCTATAAAAGGAGATCTGGGACAAAATATTCCATTCACCAAAGGAAAAGTCACGGTGAAACTCCATTTTCGAAAACGGTTCTCTCACGACTCTTAAGTCATGTATCCAGTGTACCGAGGGGTTGCTCGACAGCTAGGACACGGCTTAGGAGATATGTTAAAATCGGCCTTTCGTTCGGTGGCCCCGGTGTTGAAACCGATGGTGACACGCGGATTGCACGCCTTGAAAGATGCGGCACTGACGCAAGGCAAAGAATTTCTCCAAAATGTCATCATCGACAAACAAAACCCTAAAGAAGCCTTCATGAGGGCAGGCAAAAATGTCTTGCTGCAAACGGGCAAAGACATTTTAGGCCAACGAGAAACACCTATAAATGCCCTGCACGCTACCGAGTCAGGCATTCAGCAAGGACAAGGCAGAAAGAGACGACGAAGAAAACACCCTTTCACCAGACTTCAAGCGAGAAAGGCCAAGAAAAGAAGAACCGTTCGAGACTTAGACGTTTTCGATTATTGAGAAAAGAGACAAAAAAATGATGCACCGAGAGTCTTGCGCTTGTTCCAAGACGGAACTGGATCTGTTTGCCATGCCCCCCACGATGATGACGATGCAAGAATCCCAGTGGGTGGAATTTCACCCCGTCTCCTCACTGACCGATTCCGCTCCCATCGAGTTTGAAATCAAAGGACAGCCCGAAGATTACATCGATCTGAATAGCAGTTACTTGTACCTGAAAGTCAAAATTCTAGATAAGACTGGAGGTGCTATAGACGATGAAGCAGTAGCTCCCGTCAACAATTTCATGCATTCCTTGTTCAGTGGAGTGGACTTGTATTTGAATAACAAACTGGTCAGTAGCAGCATGGATACTTACCCTTATCGTGCCTACCTGGAAAATCTCTTGACGTACGGAATAGATGCCAAGAACACTCATCTCAATGCCTGTGTGGTATGGGAAGCTGACGAACCTACCAAGTTTGAAATATTGGAAACTGATGAAAAGAAAGACAACAATGATGGATTTGTAGAACGAAGAAAGAGAATCACGGGAGCCGACACAAGTTTAGAACTGATGGATCGTTTGCATTTGGACATGTGGTTGCAAGAAAAGTATTTGCTGAACGGGGTGGATGTCCGCCTGAGACTGAATCGTAGCAGTGCCGCTTTCCATTTGATGGCTGATAGTGACGGTTACAAAACCAAAATCCTAGAAGCCAGATTCTACGTACGCCGTGTGGAAGTGTTACCTAAAGTGGGAAACGACATCAGTCAGACGTTGAGCAGAACGACCGCCAAGTATCCCATACGACGCGTGGAAGTGAAAACCTTCACCATTCCCAAGGGACAGCGATCCATGATCGAAGATCATCTGTTCCAAGGACAGTTACCCAAACGTTTGATCGTTGGTATCGTCGAGAATACAGCCTTCAACGGAGCTGCCGAAAAAAATCCTTTCTACTTTCAACACTTTGGCGTGTCCAAAATCGAAGTCAGTCGCGATGGCAAGACCTTGTGTACCCGACCTTTCGAACCTGACTTTAAAAAGAAGAATTACTTGAGATCGTACTTGTCCTTGTACGAAGCCACCGGACAGTTAGGAACCAATACCAGTCACGGTATTACGTACGAGGATTATGCAGGAGGCTACGCTTTGTGGGCTTTCGATTTCACTCCAGACCAAGGCAGCGACGAGGGACATTTCCACCCTATAAAATCCGGCCAGATTCGTGTGGAAATTCAGTTTAAAGACCGAGACCCTAATGAAACGGTGAACGTCATCCTGTATGCAGAATTCGATAATACCATAGAAATCAACAGTTTGAGAGAAGTCATCCTAGATTACTAGAAACCATGGAAGACTGTTATCCCTCTTTACCTAGTGGAGAAACTTTTAGTGTTGCATTGTTGTTAAAAAAATGTTAGAGTTGTTGTTGTTTAGTGTTAAGTGATTTTTGAATAAAAAATGTTGTGTTTTGAAAAAATTGTTTGATGATATATTGTTGGATTATTGTTAAAAATGTTAGAGTTGTTGTTTAGTGTTAAGTGATTTTTGAATAAAAAATGTTGTGTTTTGAAAAAAATTGTTTGATGTTATATTGTTGGATTATTGTTAAAAATGTTAGAGTTGTTGTTTAGTGTTAAGTGATTTTTGAATAAAAAATGTTGTGTTTTGAAAAAAATGCCTTTGTCTTTTGTTTAGCTATAAGAATGTTGGATTGATGCTCTTTCATTTCTTACTATCCCTCTCATGACACTCACTAAACGTTGCGACTCAAAAACCGTGTGGGGGATGTTTTCCTTCACGTCCGCGCTTTAACTTTAAGAACCGGGTTGTTTCCAGTCTAACCATCCATTGTCGACTCATCCTCCTAAGATGTGCTCCAGACTAGCTAAACTCAACGAAGCCTACGTGAATTTGCATAGGGTCAGACACAGTCTGATACCGAAGCAAGAAGAAATAGAGAATGTGAGAATGTTAAAAATCACTGAAGACCTGATAGAAGAGCTCTTCAGAGAAGAAATGAACAGGGAAAAAGAAGAATGGACAGAGAAGTACAGACTTCAGAGACAGCAGCAACAACAACAACAAGAGCAGCAGCAGCAGCAACCTGAACCTGACAGAGGCTTTGTCGATTGTCGTATCGACACCAAAGAGTTCTTCTTTTCTTTCCGAAGAAGCAGACCTATCGCCAGAAAGTCTATCCTCAGAGGACATCGCATTCTTAGAAACTAAAAAAAGAATGCCATAGCAAACAAAAAAACAGCCCTTTTCAGGGCTACCCCAATACTCTAGAAAAGAAATAACGATCGATTTGCCAATGTGTGTAGGTAGAGTAGTGTGAAAATAAACACTAACTCTTTTTTAAAAAATGTGAGGGTATGTGTTTGTGTGTTAGTAAGTGCTTAAGTAAGTTGGTATGAATAGTAGATTAAAATTATGTTTTTTTTGGTGTTTGAGGTGTATATTTGGAGTTAGATTGGATTGCTTTGCGTATGTGGATAGTCTAATGAAGTGATTTATAAAAAATTTTAAAATAGTGATGGGTAGCATAAAAAAGTGAGTGAGTGTTTCTTTTAGGTCCGCGCGTTGTTGTTTTTGGTCATGATGTAGGTAACATCAATTTTATGTTTTTTTAGGGGGATGTTTTCCTTCACGTCCGCGCTTTCACTATAAATTGAAACTCGCTGGGCAGTCTAGCTACCCTTGTTGATTGATCAACACCAAAAATGAACACGAGACTGTCTAAACTGTTGGAACTTCATGTGCATCTGGAATATGCCAGGCGCCTGTTGAATGAACTGGCCGCGGAAGCCATTGTGGAGGAGGGAAGGATAAGAGAGGAGGAGGAAAGAAGAAAAAAAGAAGAGGAGGAGAGAAGATATAAAGAAGAAGAGGAAAGAAGATACAAAGAGGAGGAGAGAAGAAACAAAGAAGAGGAGGAGGAGAAGGAAAAGAAGAGAAGAAGAATAAATTTCAGAATCCCAGAGAACGAAAATTGGGATTCTGAAGCGACATATCCTGCCTCTGCTCTCTCCCCCAAAAAAGTAAAAAGTAACTGGGGGATAAGATGTGTATGTGGCGCCAGGCCTGGAAGGTGCCACCATTAACCAGGTGTCCATGAAGTTCAAAAAAAACAGCCCTTTTCAGGGCTACCCAATACTCTAGAAAAGAAATAACCATCAATTTGCCAATGTGTAGGTAGAGTAGTGTGAATATAAACACTAACTCTTTTTTAAGATAGTGTGAGGGTATGTGTTTGTGTGTTTGTGTTTGTGTGTTTGTGTTTGTACCCGCTCACGTACGATTGTGTGGATAGTAGATTATGGATTTGTTTATTGTTTCTTAGCGTATGTGTTTGTGTGTTTGTGTTTGTGTTTGTGTGTTTGTGTTTGTGTGTTTGTGTTTGTACCCGCTCACGTACGATTGTGTGAATAGTAGATTATGGATTTGTTTATTGTTCTTAGCGTATGTGAAGAGTATAGTTTGGGTTTTGTAAGCGCTCACGTAAGATTGTGTGGATAGTAGATTATGGATTTTGTTTATTGTTTCTTAGCGTATGTGGAGAGTATAGTTTGGGTTTTTATTATATGAAATGAGAAAGTATAGTTTGGGTTTTATTATATGAAATGAAAAAGTAGGGGGATGTTTTCCTTCACGTTCGCGCGTTGTTTGGTCATGATCTAGGTAAGATCAATTTTACGTTTTAGGGGGATGTTTTCCTTCACGTACGCGCTTTAAGTATAAGAACCCACAGTATTCGTCGTTCAAACCATTCTGCAAAGAATAAAAAAAGAAGATGGCTTCTAACCAAATGGACAAAATACAAACATTACAAGACGTTTTAGACAACTTAGGAATGATGGAGCAGATGTTAATAAGACTGGTTGAAGACCATTATTCCTATAGTCCCCATCGTGTAAAGATGGAAATTAATAACTTAAAAAAGGTAAAGGACAAGATTAGTGGTGTCATGAAAGAGATAAAGGAGGAGAAGGAGGATGAAGAGGAAAGAATAAGAATAAGCAAATGGAACGAAAAGATTGAAAAAGAAGAAGAAAATGAGAAGAGGAAGAAAGAAGAGGAGGAAGAGAAGAAGAAGAAAGAAGAGCAGGAGAAAAAGAAAGAGAAGAAGAGAAAGAGTGTTGGAGATGAAATAAGAACTTGGTGGAGAAAAAGAAGAAATTAGAAGCAGAAGAAGAAAACCCAAAGGCCCTTTTCAGGGCCAGCCATATTTCTCGAAAAGAGATAGCCTTTCCATTGCCTACCCCTTTTTTAAAATTTAAATTTAAATTTAAATTTAAATTTAAAAAAATTTAAAAAAAAAAAAAAAAATCCCAAAAGCCCAAACTCTATTCCCCATGTTAATTTCCCTTGTCCCTAGACAGACCCAAACTCTATGTTAAATTCCCATTGTCCCTAAAGTGACCCACGATTTCTCTCCATGTTAAATTTCCATTGTCCCTAATCTGACCCAGGGGTCTTTTTAATGCTAAGTCCCATTGTCCCTAATGTGCCCCACTTAACTACTGCTACGTTCAATACAGACAAAGTCCACAGCATTGATACAACTTAAGGAGTTCCACGTTACAGACGTGTATTAATAGTAGAATAGTTCATAGTTCGGCTATAAGTCCAGTTTATATATTTATGCTAAATGTTAAGTATAGACTCGTTTACATCGCTAATTATTATATTAGCGAAACTCTTGATAACAACTGTAAAAGATCGGGATAATACTTTCAAATTCAAACATCTTTGTTCTAAAAACATCAGAAAAAAAGAATCTTCGATACAAACAAGGGTAAATATATTTTAACACCTATTATTGTAAAGAAATTTTATTTTGTGGGTTTTTATTATAATGTTATTGATATGTTTTTGAAATGATATATGATTTACTCCTCAATTAAAACAATTTAGGGCGGCTAAATTTTTAAATGGGGGAGGTGGGGATGATGTTAATTCATTTTACAGGCAAGGACGACTTCTTCTCGAATGCTACAAGCTGATCACGGTTACATGCTCCTTGTGTACACAAGAATCAAGGCTAAAAATTCAATGCTTAATTGTTTTAAACATAAGTTTTATGATTCTTTATGTAATTGAAGGAGTCTGAATAGAAAGAGCGTCAATAGGAAATTATGTTTGTAGGTGTGGTAGGTTTTCAAGTTAGTTATTTAAAAATACATGTAGCAATTAACGATTAGATATTAGGAACTACCTAAAGTATATTTACTAACGATACTAGTTATAATTAGGTTACATATTTAATAACTATATGATTAGTAATGTGCACAAAGAAAGCAATTTACGTTTACAAAAACATACAGCTTATTCATTTTACTGAAAAATAGAGTGGAAGAACAGGCAGGAAATGTCTCTCAATGTTTTTATTGGCAAATTAACTTCACTTTTCTTTTTTAAAACCTCACCCCTAATAGTTCTTTATACTAGTTCCACTTAGAAAATTGTGATTCTGTCATTTTTTGTTGTACTTCTAACAGGTTTCAGTGCCGTATCTTCGAGGGTCTTAAAGGAAAATTTACTATTTACTAGCTTAATTAACCTCTTGTGATACTACCTCCACTACTGCTACTACTACTACAAACTACTATCGCTACCACTAATACTACTAATAATAATAATCACCACTATTGTTGGAAAGTATGGAAAGCCAGATTCCACAATGAAGTATCCCTTTTGGGTACTAGAAGTTTTCAGGGTTGTGCCAATTAGTTATTAAATAATGGCAATGAATTTGAATTAACGGAACAATTAGCAACTCGTGTCTCTGTTATAATTAAAACTCAGATATATTCCTCTTTTTCTTCATATTTACTTCGTATCTTTTTAAATGTCACTCTTATATCCATCAACTTCACACTCCGAAAACTTTATTTGCTTTAATATAAAAATACATATAAATTTAAATTACAGCGATGCAAGATGCGGTGAAAATGCAGTCTTACAAAATTAGTGTTGTAGTAGAGTTGACACAGCTATTTCAGCTCAAAGTTTTCCTGCAAATGTGTATTATTTTGTACTCACTCCATGTCGATGAAAACGCGGAGATTTATTTATTCGGGTCAATGTGCTATCTGCTTATTCTAAATTGGCGTTTTAATCTCTTTTAAACGAACGATAAAAGTAAATCACACACATAAACGCCTCTTTAGTTGCCCGATTATCTAACTTTATCGTTTAAGATGGAGGAAACAGGAGCGATCCTAAAAGATGTGTCTGCAAGAAAATACAACAATCTACATTATGAAGGATTGCGAAAGACAAGAAAGGAGCTGACTTGGGCATTATCAGAAGTACGTGTGAAAAAATCAGATGTAAATTCCATTGAAGAATTATTGAATATCATATGGTCATTTTTCGAGGACACAAGCGATAAGAGTACAAGGCTTCGGTTGCATATCCATGCAGAGCACGCCATGCAAGCATACGAATCTTTAAATGAAGATTTGAGTAGGTATAAAGAAAAACAGGTAAGTTATAGTAAAGGGGTGCGGTGGGGGAATCAGTATCATCTTTTGATATTTTCACTCAACCAATGTAAGGCAAATATGATACGTTCTTAAGGTTGTCATTAATGTATGACAGAAATAACCAAAATCATTTACAATGATAGTTTTAAACATGGAAACCTTCAATCATGCAACAAGTAGAAAAATACGACTGAATTAAAAAAAAATATAATAAAGGAAACTTTCACGAGTCGTGCTGATAGCATTATAGTCTCAGATTTTGTTTCATACTCTATTCTTACAATCTTGTCACTTAGATAACTTGTGTAAGTATTAGTACTGACTTTGAAGCAACAGTTCATTCACGTACTATCTGAACATCTCTCTTCACAAATGTTACGGTTGAACTAAAATATTATCGCAGCAAAATCAAACATGAATTGGTTTGCCCGTAAGATATCTGCAAATATTTTAGCTTTTAAATTGCTGGAAGGACATAATTTAATAATTGTTTCAAGTTTCATTACGATCGTTGTAGAAGAGTTCTTATCCGTCTGTTGCAAGCGGCCAAAGTGCGTAAAGGTCCCGCGAATTCACCCACAACGAAAACAACAGTCGTTGGTATGCCTGGATTGTCTTGGGAAAGAGCGAGAAATGAATCTAATCTGCTTGCTGGGACATATGAATCTAGCCAACGGCATGTAGGAAAAACTAGAAGAGAGTCAAACAAAACAGTTGTTAAGCAAACTGGTAAAGTTATAACGAGAAACTCAGAAGAAAGCTGTGTCAGGTCGAATGATGCAGGTACAGTAAACAAAAAGAAGTTTTATGTGCTTCTTAAGAATATTATATAAAAACTCCTTAAAGTAAAAGGAAACAATGAAACATTGGAACTATAGTTTGAATTAGCTAAGATGTTTAACAAGTGATTGAGTGTTCATAATGAAGGTAATAATACTGTTTCAGTGCTTCAACACGCCTTCCGACCTAATAATGTGTGCAAATCTGTTAAGTTAGAAATAGAGAACCTGACGCTAATCCTAACGTTCAAGTTAGCAGTTTTCACGTGCCATGTTAAGTAATACATGCAAACGTCTTTAGCAATGTTGTAATAATATTTTGGCATTTAAGTTTTAACATGCGAGTTTGAAAGATGAGAAATGTCAAACCGTTCACTATTTGTGTTCTCCGGATCATGTTTCTATTACCTAACAATAAAAATTATTTTAATTCTATCCTCAGAATTACACAGTATTTGGTAGATCCATTTAAGGGTATTCTTCATCTAGCCTAATTTAAGGGATAATTATCAGATACTAATGAGAATGCACTCGTTGAGATTTTCTTATATATGTTCGTATCGAGTAATATTCGCTTCTGTATTGATTTTAGTGATTCTGATACATTTTCAGAGGAAAACGTGAGTGAAGAAATATCTCAAGGACAGGAAGGAAAAACTGCATAAGTAAAGAGGGAGAAACACGTTAATTTTAGTGATAAATTATATGTATCCTCAATTATATCTACACATTTGCCTTTGTTGAGAAGTGAAGATCACTCGAAATAGCTAATGATTTGCATTCTGGTAAATCCCGGATTGAAAAGAATAAACAGGACGATTCTACTGACGTTGTGGGAACGAAACATAATGAGGAAACATACCTTGTTATTAGAGACATTACACCTCTGTCATCCTTGGGGGATTCAACCAGAAGCAGCCGGGTTCCATTGGAGAAGAGAACTACGAACAATAGCGGACCCAAATTAACTGAACAAGACAAAAAAACCAATGACTGATACTCTAGAAGTGTCTTCGGCACAGCGGTAAGCTTTTTCACTATAGTAAATATTTTTTGTGCAAATTTTATAAGCTTATACTTTAACAATGTCTACGAAAAATATATATATATATATATATATATATATATATATATATATATATATATATATATATATATATATATATATATATATATATATATATATATATATATTCACTAATTTGCCGTTGAAACTTTAGGCGAATTCTTGTCACTGTATAAGAAAGAATGAATAATATTCATCGCAGCTTTATTACATAGATGTACATACATATAACACAAATTTTTGTTTGACTTAAACGTTAAATCCTAATCGAACCATGAAGGCATATATTTTGTTCGATTCAAAATTTCAGACTATCAGATAACGGTGAAGAAAGCGATGTGCACAGTGACAAAGTAAAACGTCTCACTATTATCAAACCGGAGGTCTCAAATCTGAAGAAAGGGTTTTCACAGCTTTATCAGAGCCAATGGATGGATGCCTTTGTGGAGCTGTCCGAGAGAGTACCGTCCGAGGAGGAAATAATTTCTAAATTACTGAATATTGTAATGGCAATGTAATATATATATATATATATATATATATATATATATATATATATATATATATATATATATATATATATATATATATATATATATATATATGAAGAAGATAAACCAATCATCTTATGGTAATTGTGCGCGTGCGGGATTTTATATAATCAGTTACTATCTTTGTCATTTAGAAACATACTACAAAACAAGAGATAGCAAACAATTAAAATGTATCTGTCGCAAAGAAATATTGACTTCATTACTAAAATAAGATAAACTTACAGCTTATGCGTAAATGTCACTCTCATAATGCATAATCATAGATAAAAAGAGAAAATATGTATACACATTCAGTATCAATCGCATTGGTGCAGTTTTTTTCTGCATACTTTGTTTGTGCGAATGTTAACTTAACTGTTATCTACATTAATGTTGTTCTTTTCAGTACGCATTTCAGTATTGTGAAAAGACAGCGAAGAGACAGATGAAAAACCTCGAAGCTGCATTTAAGAGAGAAATTTTGTTTCCAAATGTTTCTAAAGTTGTCACACAGGTTCATACATTTTGATATATTTCGTAGTTAAGGTTCTTCAATATGCATCAAACAGCATCCACACCATGAGATGTCATGACACATTTATGTACAATATTGCTTTCAATGAAAAAGAATTATTAAAAAAATCGTCCTGGAGGAAACAAAAGCCACTTTGGGTAGGAGTTTTGTTGCCATAGTTATTTATCGTTTTCGCTTTAGTTGGAAGTTTGACTACTTTAGTTTTAGCAACGCCAGACCTCATGATTTGATCTATCAAAGTATCGTGTCGCGTCTTTTTAAGCTGTTCCTGTTTATTGCGACGTAATAAGATTTAGTATCTCTTAGCGGGTCATACTTGTATGACATTCTGATAAATCAAACAAACTACAGCTTGCAGAATCCTAAAAGTGAATCGTCTTATATTCTACACAAATATATCCGATATTTTTAAATAGGCACAAGGTAGACCTATATCAAAAGTTGAGCATTTTAGAAAATAATACAGAAAATATTAGTATCGTACAAGACTATACTATTATCTGTCTTACTCAGTGACACAACTTAAAATTATTATGTGGTTTCGTTTCAAAATGAGAGAGAACTGCGACAACACTAACATATTCACTCAACGGCTTAAAATGGGCAGTAAGACGAAATTGAACTGCTCCAATCATTTCTTGTATCCGCTGTTTAACTTGTCAGATAGAACTGAGAATACCACAACACGTCCCTCAAATGGACATTGTCAGACCATGCTACGACGCTGCTGTGGAAGTGGATTCAGATAATGCTTTGATAGAATATCAAAAGACCTTACACTGGATTGAACAAATAAATAAATAAATAAATATATATATATATATATATATATATATATATATATATATATATATATATATATATATATATATATATATAAACTTACTGGACATCAATCCGCAATAACAAACACAATGCATCAAGTCCATCTTACATGGAAACATGATACATGTTAATGATAAACAAATAAGATCAATACTTTCAGATAATTAGAACTTTATTATCATTGTAAAGTAGCAACAAAACAAATAGGTGAAATGCCATGAGTCATAAACCTATCTGGTAGATTTTACCAAGTCTAATGTACAGAATTAGGCAATAACATTCGTTAACACTGCATTGTTAAGTCGTCGTTTTACGATTGACAATACATCAAACAGCGCTGATGAAACCAATAATGTTTTACACATGAAGGTCCACCTTTGAATACTGAAGTTTTTATCGTTCAAAAGAGAGCAAATATATCTTATCAGATTTTGAGAGAACGTGTGTGTGTGTGTGTGACATGGATTTTTAACGTAGCTTTAACAATTGTCCAGTCATATCGCTAAGATGTATGCAGTGTGGCAGTTTATAGTGATGTCTAGCACTGGGGCATCATGACTCCGACATGTATCACGACGTCCCACCCAGTCACATTATCCTGACACCACACCGACCAGTCCTAACACTAAGCTCTTCATGCTGAGCGGCAAGCGAGGCAGCGATTAGTAGCATTTATGTCTTTGATATGTTTGGGTCCGGGTTCGAACCCACGACCTCCCGCATCCGAGGCGGACGCTCTAACCACTGGGCCGCCGGAGCGGTAATATTTTGAGAGAAAGAGAACAACATTTTTCTCATCGGAATTTTAAAAAGTCTCTGTGGCATTAGTGTTCGTTAAATATGTACCTAGGAAAACAATGCAATAATAATAAATGAATCAAGTTATGTGCAAAGATACAACACAAAATATCAAATCTGTATCACTAAATGTGATATATATATATATATATATATATATATATATATATATATATATATATATATATATATATATATATATATATATATATATATATATATAATTTGCGTTGAAAGATCAAAGAAGATACACTGTTGATATTAATGTCTTTGGAATAATGTTTGTTGTATGAAATGATACATACACGATTACACGATTCAAGCTTTAAAAAATAACATTATTTCAGGGGAATGATGAGAAAGTGAATTCTTTTGACCCCCTAGCTAATGCTTTATTAACGCTAAGAAACCTACGGTAAGAAGTAGCTCATACATCGTTACCGGCATTGATACCGGTAAGTGCCCAGTCTTCCATTCCTATCCTACAATAAAAACAAGAAAAGGTTGATTCTTTCGTAAAGGAGGTGGAATCGGTGTAACCATCATTCATATTTCTTGCGATAAACGTAAGATAGAAATAGACTGGTGCATACTTATTTTTTTTTTTATCTGCTTTTGGATTCAGTATTAATTGAGCAGTAATTGTACAAGTAGTCTCGGCCATTTTCAACCATACAATAATTACTTTTCTTAAAAGCTACGTTTTCTGATTGCAGTTAAACATGTCGTTCAGTAAAAACCAAGAAAAGACCATGCCAGTACTTGTCAATTTGTTTAATTTCAAAATGACATGTAAACAGTTTATTCATATTTAAACATAACTAGCTGTTGCCTTAAAACTTCAGTTTTACTTCATTACGTAAAATGTGTTATATTGAGGTCGATTGACCGACGAGACATTCACATGAAATGCAGTCGACAGTGACAGTGGCTACGTAATTGTTTAGGGGTATGTGGTGCTTTTCTGTGTCAGCTAAAAGTGTTTTCTTTCTTACTTTTTCCCTTACATTTCGTATTTTCTACAATTCAAATAGTTTAACTTTGTCTTACGTCATCATATTTTAAACGTCTTTGCAGATGGTTGTCAGGCACATAGAAAAGAATATCGTATCACCTGTTAACCAAAACAGTAGACTCTTCCAGTACATTGAACAATGTGTCGAACTTACTTGGTTGATGTGTATTCAAGATTCTCCGATGTACTTGTTTAAATGTGTACCAGACATAGCACATCAAGACAAATTCAGATCATACACGCGATCGCGTCCTATTGTGAAATATTGTGTGTGGCCGTGTTTATATCTACATGCAGGCGGACCACTGTTAGATGAAGGAATCGCTCAGATGCAATAACTGATTTTTTATTGTACAAAACAAAATAAATTTAATTATAAATATTCATGTTGCATGTTGTTTCTTCCCTGTGTGTATATATATATATATATATATATATATATATATATATATATATATATATATATAATTTTCTATCTTGAGACTATCTATCTATCTATCTATGCTCCTAAATGGCGACATTTTATATTTTTAAAAAATTCAGAAATAAGATGTCCTGAATACAGGGATCGCAGAGAAAAAATGATGAGTCAGGTACTCTCCGCTTTCGTCTACCGTACCTGAGAAGCATCAGCAGGATAGAGTATCATTTCTCCTGCACCCTTTCCTGCTATTATAGTTCTTGTTAGCGTATGCGTGAACGTTATGCTTAGTTTATCTGATTCTGTTTTATGCGCGTCGTGAACTGAATGGTTGTATTCATTGTGAAACAGCTCTGCTCATGACAGGAAGAATGATGTCATAGTCACCAGTCTTGTTCGCTACAGTGACTACATTTAGTGCCTTCACTTTTGACTCAGTCATGAAACGATGCGTATATTCGTTTAACATGGCACTACTTACATAATAAAAAAGGAGGTACCTCTGACCTACATTGTATGCTCCAGGATCTTTCCAAAGAAAATTAAGTAAAGAGCGATAAATGTATAATTTTTGGGAACGCCTTAAACAATGATATTTTATAGAATTGTATATGTGTATCTCTACTGGTTTTTGTTGTTTGTTGCTTTTTAATTGACTGTATAGCTAAAATGTTGGTATTATTGCCAAACTCGTAAATACAATTGTTGACTTTGGATACAAATTGTGGTATACATTAAGACAAACGTTTTCAAGGGTTATGATATAAATAAGCATTTATTCTAAGGATAAAGACCATACTCTTATGAACCTTATCAATTTGGCAAAAGAAAGATTATATCTACCTATATCCTTAAGAACTGTGAATATCTTAATAACAGATGAACGGATTTCATAAATCTTGCATGATCGGATCCGTTGGAATGTTCAATGTAGAAAAAATGTCGGTGGAAATAATGTTCTTTGGTGATGTTCCCATCTTTTTTTCAACCTGTAGTTCAATTACATAATTACCACTGATATATATATATATATATATATATATATATATATATATATATATATATATATATATATATATATATATATATATATATATATATGTATTTGTGTGTGTGTGTGCGCGCGTGTGTGTGTGTGTGTTTTATTCCTTTAAGGCATATTTATACATTTTAATTATAAAATATTTGTACATTTTAATTATAAAAATCTTTCAAGTTCTGAAGTCGCCATATCACTCTCTCTATGTATGTATGTATATATATATATATATATATATATATATATATATATATATATATATATATATATATATACATTCTTTCATCGATCCGTTCAATCATCCTGCCAATCAATTAACCAGGCCAGCTCAATAGGATCTACCTGTCTATGTATGTGCCAAGTTACTTATCAATAAGACTTGCTGTTTATCGATCGCTGTCTCCCCTCGCGAGTCTCGTCCTCTTAATTTTATTTGTCATTTTGTCTTAGAATAATCAAGTCTATATGAACTATAATTTTTTAAGTCAAACGTCATCATTTTACTGGTAATTATATCATTCCCAAAATGGCATCCAACTGATAGACTTTAATTTAGCAGAAGGAATATAGAAAAATTGTCTACATAAATCACTCTATATATAGAGGAGTAAAAGTGGAGCAATATTGGTCTCACAAACGACTTCTCATATCGACTACAAGAAAGGGTTTTGTTTTTGTTCACTAGGCATGTCCTTTGATTTGGCTTCGAATGAAAAGATACTTGACACTAAAGTTTCAAAGACTACTTCATAATTTAATACAAACGACCATGGAAGTTATCCAGTAATAATCCAAGATAAAGTACAATCTGAAAATGAGTTGAAATTGTTACTAGCATCATACAGTCTGGCTTATAAAAATGAGTTTCTTTGACATCAAATTCGGGCGAAGAAAAACACTGCCGTTGGTAAGTACAGACTTAACCAAATTGTGTACCTTCTAAGAATGAAATTATTATCAGTAATACACATACAAAGTTCCCGTTTAAAACGCCATTACTTTGCGACAGATGGCGATGTAAGTTATTTCTAATAGACTATGTAAAGCATATAAATTTACGGTAATAGGAACGGAGTACAAATTCAAGTGGTCCCCACTGTTTAAACATCATTGGTTAATAATGTGAGAACGTGTGGGTGGGTGGGTGGGTAGGTAGGGGGTCTTTCTGTACTTTGTATTTGACTTCTCATGGTAACTACATTTTTAATGCGGAAAATCATTTCATATCAGGAAAACCTGCAATAATTCTCGATACTAATAATTGTCTCCTTACAGACCATAAACATTAGTTTTTTATATTTGGGGGAAAAAATCAAATAAATTCAGAAGTCAATAAGTTACCCCCTGGCATAAGTGGCCACAACGATACAAATAGTTCATACGATATGGCGCTGACAACCACAATGCAGACAGGAAATAAAAGTTACCTTCCTTTGACGTCATATCACTTGCACCAGACTCTACATGCGTAGGTTTAAACCGCCGCAGAAAGAACAGGAATGCCATTGACTAATCAGATTTGATGTATCGTGCGCAGTAGCGTATCTAAATCTCGAACAGCATACGCTAACTCTTAGATAGAATTCTGATAAACTTCTAGACTATACCTTTCGTTTGATTCAAAAGCATGTATTAGTATCACATCTTGTTCAGACAGCAAATACGAGTGTGTCGGGTAGCCGAGTGATCTAAGGCGCTTGTCTTTACACTCACACGTATCTCCGCTATCTGCTTGAGTTCTGGTCTCGGCTCGACAAAAACGGGTATGTGAAAAAGCTTGGCATGTATCGGTGGTTCTTCCTGGGCTCTTCCATCACTTGATATACTGACTGATATGTATCGCCTGTCATGTGCTGAAAAATGGGGATTAACCCAACCCCCAAAGAAACCCTACTCAGCAGTACGTACTTTAGAAGAAATGCTTATCACGGAACCAATAATATTATTTGTGTTTGTAATCCTTTGTATATTCACTTGATCAGCAAATTTCCTAGAACAATAACGCCAGCCTTCATAATTGACATAAGATATATAGATGAAAAATAATTGTATAAATGTACTATTAAAATTTCCTCCTTTTCGTATCCTATTATGTAGACAAAGGCTCTTCTAATGGTATTTTGGAAATTTTACATTTCTCTTATTTCACTTTCTTATGATTTTTGGGACAAATTTGATAAAAATGAAATATGCATATTATGTTAATTATTACTTAGTCTAACACTTCGTCGCTAAAGATACTAAGTATTTGCATAATCCATACTGAACATTGATTTGCCTCCCTTTGATTTTTATCAAGGAGAAGGGGGGCAATTCCAAGAGTTATTCAATGAAGAATGTAATTTTTACCCCACCAATTTTCGAGCTGGTTGAGACAGAGAACATCATGAAGGAACTCAATTCAAAGAGGTACAATAATATAAACATGGAAAGGGTAAAAAAGGCAAAGAAAGAACTGGATGCCGTTGCAGGTGTGGGCCTGGTGAACAGAAACGACTTGGACACAATAAAAAATCTTTTCGACCTACTGGCCGCATTTTTTCAGAATACATCGAACAGAACATCAAGAGATAAGATGGAAATATTCTTGAAATACTCGAATGAGGCAATGAAAGAGATTAAGAAAGGAATGAGGTTTGAAAGGGAGGTATGGCTACTGAATATAATTTTCCAACAATTGTACAAATATAATCCTGTTTAACGCTTACTCATTGTTTTATTTTATAACGAAATAATATTAACAATATCAATCATCTATAGTCGATATTGTCTTATTTTGATTCCGCTTTCTTTTTGTCAGATTATAGAAGATTTGGAAAATATAAACATATACAAAACTGTACATTTATTTGCCTCCCTTTGATTTTTAATCAAGTACAAGGGAGGTAACTCCAAATGTCATTATAATCGCTTAACAATTGCGTATTGATAAAAGAGGATTCACGGTACTAATTCAGTTCCCATAAACTTGTGCAAAAACCATGATATTAAAAATTCAATAACTTAAAATTTCTGAGGCTCATGATCAAACCAATATTTATCAGTATAGATGAAAACTGGATGTCAGCTTCTGTGTAGAGAAAAGAACATGAGCAGCGGCATTTTCTGAACATGCATGTGTTAGAACCATGTGCTTTCATTTCCGCACCAAAGAGTCAGGTGATAATTTTAGTAATGAGTGTTCCAAACTCAAGACTGTTAAAGGACTGAAAATCCATCAATAAAACAAAGTCTCTATTTTTTTTTCACTTACAGCTGGGATAAGCTGTCAAACCATTCTTTTTTCCTAAAACATGACTTAAATTATTAACCAATCCTGATCAGCTAAACCATTTATACTCTATTTTATATTCACCCATTTCCAGGCTGGTTCCAATTTTTCCATATCATTAGTACCGTGTGTCCTATAAATGACATGCATACAATTCAACATTACCATCACCTTCATCATCAATGGCGATAATAATAATAATAACAACAATAATAATAATAATAATAATAATAATAAGTATTATTATTATTATTATTATTATTATTATTATTATTAATGTATTAGTAGTATTTACAATGCTGGTAATGTTTATGATGGTTAGAATAGCGAAAGGAAACCTATACAAAGTTATGGAATTTATTTTATATGCAGTCTTTATTTCGCAATAGTTTGGGAAATTTGTTTCGTTGTTGTGGGGTTTTTCAGCACAAGATAGGCTATACATGGCGGCCAGTATTAATGGTGGAGGAAGAACCCGGGAAAACTCCAGAAAGAACCACCGACCCACGAAGCTACTGGCAAGCTTTCTCACATACCCACATTGGCTGAATCTGAGACTCGAACCCATGCAGACAGAGGTGAGATGGCAGTGATTCGTAACGGAGAGCGCTTTAGACCACTCGGCCACTCGAACATTTGTAATGGGTAGATTAAAAAAGTGAACGCATATATTATTTCAGAATGAACACAGATCTACACGTGAATCTATTAACTTGTTCATTGGTATGTGTTTTATATTTTATTTTGTCTAAAAGCGATATCATCTGCCTATTGATTTTTAATTTGTTCGAAACATTGCCATAATGACCTTTTTATTTTGTTTGGTGGTATTTTTTCACAGAAAGACCAACTTCCTGACAGTACATCGAGCAGTGATAGCAGCAAAGTGAGCCATACAAATTACAAATCTAGCGAACGTCTTGTTTACTCTGACGGTGATGTTTCTAAAGAGGTTGCAACACTAGTTCGTTCAGATCGCCAGAAATCAAGCCATTCTGCCAAAATAAACACTGTTTCAAAGGTTTCCCATTCAAGTCATAAAAGTACAACGACCGCAAAAACTATACTCCAATCTGATCGCCGAGCAACCTCAAGTATGGAACCAAATTTAGGCAAATTTAAGAAAAACCCACCACAAGATCCAAAAATGAAGTCAAGTTCTCCTAAATTTTTTGATGTGTTGAAGCGAAATTTAGGACATGAAAACAGCGAGGAAAACGAAGATACAAAAGTTGCACATAATAACATAAAAAGAAAGAAACTAGTGGATCAAACGAAACAGCCGGTATTATACGAGGAAAATTCGAAGGAGAGAATAGATGAACAACAGCTGGAAGATATACATGTTTCAGAAAAGGATTTTAAAAAGAATGAAAAAAGTACAAATTTGACATTGGTAGATCATGAACCAGACAAACGCGATGAAACAATATGGACTGAAGGGGACAATAACGATACTTCTGTAAAGAATTACGTTTTAAATCTAATTGCAGATACACATATTGACACTCAAAATGCAATGAAGAGTTCTGAGGGCCAGGAACCAGAAATGTTGAACTATGATTTAAATCCGAAAACAGAAGTCAACAGTTTAAACACAAGGGAAAGAGAAAAACATAGTAGTGGAACATCCCATACAAAAGGACCACATGGGAAGAAACTAAGGCAGGTTAATCGTGTACTATTTTTGTTTGATGAGGAAAGGACCAGTGGAAAAACTTCAACAAACAAATCAGCCAATACGAAACAAACTAAAAAAGAAAGTTCTTTACACAGAGACAGCTCACGGGCCACAATGTCTGCAAGAAGAACACGACAAAAACATCAAAGCTCCTCATCACGTGGACAGAACACTGTTGACTATGTAAATGTACAAGGAGACAATACAATAACATCGATGAATATGTCAAAGTCGTCTATGCCGAATCAAACAGCTAGAGAGTTAATGATATCGGTGGGCACGCAGAGCGATGGTACTGGTATGGTGCAGGAACAAACGTTGACGAAACGATCACAGTCATCCACAGGGTAACTTTATTTAAAAGGTTGCAATAACTTAATTATTTTTTTTTTCTAATGAGATTATGATAAATGTATAACTAGTAAAAACACGATCACGTCCAATATATATATATATATATATATATATATATATATATATATATATATATATATATATATATATATATATATATATATATATATATATATATATATATAGTTCCCGTTTATATTCCAAGATTCCATAGCCTAGTGGATTATTTAATTAACACCACTTCCTGTCAATATCCATGTATCTCAAAAAAAAAGAAACATGATTAATTTTTTGATCCAAATGAAAGCTAACGAACAATACTTTGATCTATAAATAGTCAACTTCAGTGACAAAATAACACCTTTAACAGTATGAAAACTAACAAAGCTAAACATGTACGATAAAATAACGCGTAACAATAAGATACCTATAATTAGTACTTTATTACAAGTCTTTCGTCTGCTTGCATTTAATAGAAATATATTATGTCAGATATATTACATGTATGCAACTATGTCTGGTCTTCTTTTGCAAGGTTGGCAGAAGTAACAGAAGGCACCGAACATCTTAGACTGGAAATAAGAATTTTGAAAAAGGAAAATGAGGAATTAAGAGGTTCAAAAGAAGAGTTGCTAACGAGGTATCTAAGAGAGAGAGAGAGAGAGAGAGAGAGAGAGAGAGAGAGAGAGATTGCTTTATAATCATATATTTGCACATATTTCCATTTGACAAAATATTGCGTTTGTTATTCTCTGTTCGACAATGTTTAGAGAGAAAAGGACAATGAGCTAAGGAAAATATTTTGGAACATTTCTTCAGACTTTAAGCTTGCCCTCTGACTCATCATACGTTATTTCAGTCATGGCTTCCTTGATATATACTGATATGAAAAGTTGTAGTGAAAACAACCCACTTGAAAAAATACATTGCAAAAGATATCCTCTCTCAGCGATTGATGATGTTAGCAATATTATTCCGCAACCAATCCTGGTTTTAATTATATCGCTTTAAATGTTGTATGATTTTTCTTGGAAGGCTAAGTCAAAAGGCTAGCGCGACGTTACAGAGTGGAAATCCAAGAATAACAAATCTAAACGACAAGAATCGACCAACTAAATTGGCCGAGCAATTTTCTGAACTCTATGATAATGAATGGACCGATGCTTATGAAGAAATATCAGAGACATCCGGAAAGGAAGATGCTATTTCGACATTGTTACGAATTGTAATGGTATGAATTTTGTGTGTGATTTCGGAGATATATTTTTAATTTGCAATTCTAACTTGAAGCACAAAAACCGTATTAAATTTATTCCTACACACCTGACATATTAATAAATGGATAATTGTATTGATTCTTTGCTTATTTTGCAAAAATGAATATTTGTTTTGTTTTAATTTGTAAGTTTTCAAGGAAAAGAAAAAATAAAGAACGTTTGGCAAGATGAATATTGATTGATCTATCAAACAAAGACTGTCTCATTCATATCGTTTACTTCAAACAATAAGTATCAACAATACCAACATTAAATTAACAGTCAGTACGAAACCTATGTGTCACTCTTGACCGTGCGCTGTCATTACACAACATGTCATGTACAGGTCATACGGACTTCGTTCGTTGGCATATCAGGGACCAGATAAATGGAACGAATTGCTCATAGATCTTAGACACAATGACATTCTTATCTCATTTAAGAGTGCTCTTAAAACTCACCTATTTCGACTACAAGAACAAACTTAAATACTTAATTATGTTTACTTCTTTAATTATTGTCAGCATGTTTTTGCTTTGCAATTTCATAGTGTTTGTTTTTGTTATCTTGTCGTTGTACATGTATATGTCTTTGTGTTATCTAATATGGTAAAGTGCTTAGAGCTTCTGATGTGTCTTCTTCTTCTTCTGTTTATTATTATTATTATTATTATTATAAGACGAAAATCATTTACTTTCTTTCTATATTAATAAATACGAAGAGAACAACTCGGTGAAAAGTTGAGTACCTCAAAAGCATTGATAATTTTATTACGGGCATCGCCCCTAACCCTGTGATAAATCGATCAGAAAAAAACAAACGATAAGACCATATTAAAAAGGGGTGTAATAGGTATTCATCTTATTTCTGTTACAAATATAATCCTTACAAGACTAGGCTTTGTTTGTGGATAAAGTCGCGTAATGAAAAAGTTAAAAACAGTACATTCGCTGATATTTTCACCTTTATCAAACAAATATGAAATTAATGTTTTCAAAATATTAATACAAGAAACTGGATAAGGACCAAGTAAGTCAAGTGTTTTCAACTACAAGAAAACATACCCTGGGCACATTGGCAATCATATGGATAGCATGTTTAGGGATAAAACGTATTGTGCTTCATCCAGAATAAACGGTTTACGGTTCATTTTAAAGAGGTATTTTTTTTATACAAAATTCTCAGTAGTTTTAAATTTTAATACACGTTTGAATTTCCAAACAGGTTAAATGTTACCGTACTGTTATATTTTTCTATCAAACTGATGAGGACGGTTTAAAGCCGACCCGTTGACTATATATATATCCACGCTATAGTGTCCGACATATCGTCCTCCATTTCATCTGTCCGTGTTTCCATATATCCGTTTGCTCGTTTGTTGCCTCATGACTTTTTTTGGCATGGGCTCCCCGGAAGGTTGTCAAGGATAATATGTACAAAAATATATTAGGGTATAGTGATAATTGCAATGCTAGTGTAGTGAAATAAGAAGAAATATATAACATGTAAGGAGTCCCATGTTCTGGCCCCTGGTCATTGGCTGTGGGTATGTAGCGGTCGGGATCCTATAAAATAAAAAAGTTGGAGATTTGCCATGGTTAGCCGTTGAAAATATTTGAAGTTATATTGTTACATTTTGATGATATAAACCGAGCATTTGATCTTTACATGAATATAGTGACTTTATACCTCAAAAATTGACTTGATGATTCTCGCAACAGTTTGCATACCAGTTTTGTGACAAGTGCGCCAAAGGACAGATGACCAACATTGAAACTTTTGTCAGAAAAGAAATACTCTTTCCAAATGGATCCAAGGTATGGTAGCAGTAGTAGTAGTAGTAGTGATAGTAATATCACTAGGGGCAGTAGTAATAGCAGTATTAGTAATATCAGTAGTAGTAGTAACGACAAGAAGAAGAAGAAGAAGAGAAGGAAACAAAGAGGAAGAAGAAGTGGAGGACGTAGGAAAGATAAGACAACAGTTCATTTGGATAATGCGATTTTATGACATGTATTATCAAAACAAATATTGGCAACATATAAGCGACATTCTTGTAGTAAATATTACTAATGAAAGCAATCGGTTCAATAGTAGTAATATAACTGTCCCAATCTGTTGCGGGCATGCCAAACTATATATATATATATATATATATATATATATATATATATATATATATATATATATA
Source organism: Sinohyriopsis cumingii (assembly GCA_028554795.2). Lineage (NCBI taxonomy): Eukaryota > Metazoa > Mollusca > Bivalvia > Unionida > Unionidae > Sinohyriopsis > Sinohyriopsis cumingii. Next base: position 131,824,203 of record CM068829.1, read on the forward strand.
TATATATATAATGTTTTATGGATGATTTTAATTATTTAGAAGGTCGTGTTGCCTGGACCTTTACCTAGACATGTAAATATGCTTTATTAGGTTATTGTGTATTTATTTTCGGTGCAAATTAATTATTTTCTTTTACCAACCATCAATACATGACGGGTCTGAAACTTTCCCATGTCTTAAAATGAACCAAAATACAAACATTTTAATCTCTCATTACATATTCCTGGATGGCAAGCAGCTTTGCTTATCGTATTTCATTTAACTTCGAAGATTAGAGCTGTTCGTGAAGAAAGCTATATTATTGCTCCGGTGAATCCGATTAAAAAGTGTGTAGTAATAGCAAATTAAAATACACTATATTGGAACGTGTCTCCAAAACAATTTACCATAAAGAAGTTTATAATGAACTTCTTGCATTTTGGTAAATTACACATATATGGTTCTTTATTTATGCGACACATATACAGAATATAGACGAACAATTATATTTTTATTTAAATTTGTCGAATTTGATTCAGTGTTATTAATGAACTTTATATATAGTCCCAAAATTTGAACATGTTGGATAGACAGTGTTATAACCGCTTTAAGTTCAAAGATTATATATAAACTTGGCAAATTGATAAATTAATTATTTCAGTTCTATATATTTAAAAGAAGAAGAAGAAAAAAAAAAGACAACAACCCCAAACCATTTCTTTATAAATGATTTATTGTTATAGTCTTCAACTGAGACAAGTATAGCTAAAAGTATGCTGCGTTTTGGCTATTAATTCAATTAAGATATTAAATAAATTTGTGGGTTGAACTTCTCTGTGTACAATTTAACTACATGACGTCATTTTGTTGATAACATTGAACTCATTGAAACCAAAAGGGATTTAACGACTTACACGACCATTTGAAGTCAGACTGAAGACGCAGTAAAGCGAAACTGGCCGCGGATTTGCTGTGTCGGTGTTATTTACTTTAAATAATTTGCTTATAGGATAACGTCGGAATTGAGCAGTTTGGCACGGTCGAATTAGATGAGCTCTCCTATCCGCTGAAAGAACTACGAAAGCAGTTTGGTCCAGTTTCACTGCACAAAATGAAACAGGTAGATGTGTAACATGAAACCATCTTCAAGACCGGGAAGGGAATAAGTGTCCAAATGTTTCAGGGAAGCTGCATTTTCAAAGACTGGGAATGGAATAAGTGTCTAATTTTTTCAGTGTAGTTACATTTTCTAACCTGGAAATTGTTGCTATCAACGATTGTACTGGTTGTTCATGTTTGGTATGTACTGGTACTTAGTAGTAACAGTTGCGTTATTTGAAATGATAGATAATTTTTACTAATTGTAGTACATGTCTCCGTCCATGTGTGTATTATATAGGACAAGATTACATTTAAAGTCAATAAATGAATACTGATAATTGAGAAATAAATTTTATTTTTTCCTTATGCAGCCAACGAAGCTTGAAAGAAACGGAAATGCAGCGTCGTCAGTATAGAAATGTTTTATGAATATCATTCTCCTGTCGAAGTGCATGTAAACAAGCAAATAATAGTAATAATGATAATAATAATACATGGCTGACATGAAAGTGGGATAACATAAATGAAAATTCAGGAGACCCTCATACAAGAGTTTTGTAATTGACGATTGTTAGGATAATCCATGAAAAGAAAAAAAAATATTGGTTTGAAATCCCGGGTGCTTAATCAGTTTAATCGAATGGAAGAAACCGAAATTTTATCTTTTTCTTCAGATGATCATTCGACAGATTGGGAAAAGCATTGTATCCTCTGTGAATGAAAACAAGAAGCTTTACCTGTACACCGTACGTTGTGTTGAGATCACCTGGTTGATGTGTATACAAGATCCCCCAATGTACTTGCATCTGGGTCAAGCGAGAACCCCGCACAATGATATCTTCAGATCTTACAAACAATCCGGAACAATTGTGGAGTACTTCGTTTGGCCTTGTGTTTATCTTGATGAAGGTGGACCTTTAATATCGAAAGGCGTGGCACAGATGACAGACAGTTTAAATAAGGAGTAGCAGTATTTGTTGAACACATGTTAGAGTCATTTGTAAGCGTGTACGCAAGACCGGATGCAGCAGCAAAATACATAACTTGTATTGATTGGTTCTCTTTTAAGATTTGAATTTTACCAACTTTAAATTTATACCGATACGAAATGCAAAGCGATTATTATTATCGTCAAGCATAAGGAAAAGTGTTTTCTTGGTCAGTTCTCTAATCCCGGCAATAGCAATATGCTATAGCTTCCAAAAAGGTGCCTATAGTTATTGTTGAGAATTGACCAAATGTAGGTTACTTTTTTTTTTTTTTAACTTTCGAAAGTTGAGAGTTTAAGCTAAACTATCATTCGCTGGGGATGGGAATGGAGGGTTTCTACTGATTATATTGACTTCTGAGGAAACTATAGCAATAGTAAAGTCTATAAAGGAAGTAACGTACAAATTAGTTCCGTTATTTTTCAATCAATCAGGATTTTCAAACGCAATGTACTGTACTGTAGCATAGTCGGCTTCTACAAAACATGAGGTAGGTAAAGAAATAAAGAATTTAATCAACTGGCTCGATTGAAATAGATGAGTAAGGTAAGATTAACCACCTATTTCCAACGCATATCTCTTTTAAATGATAAATGCAATGATTAAACTGTTCGAAAATTGTGTGTCTGTGTGTGTGTGTGTGCGTGTGTGTGTGTGTGTGAGGGAATAATCTATACTTAGTGCCTCGGCCTTGTTCCCTGATGACAATGTAATACACCGCATACACAGAAGACGCCGTCCGGATAGATGTTAAAAAATAAAACAAATGCGGGGGAAAAAATAAAACAAACACACGAGCATTGTACTTCTGACATTTGACAACTTCCCAGAGCCCCCGGGGATGACAGGTAAGCACGATGAATAGTCTATACAGTTGCTTATTTGAAGGCAACACAACTGTAAAGTTTTATAAATTTATGTTCAGCGGTTTGAGGCGTTTTGCTATCTAATATACGGATGCATTGCAACTATTGTTCACCTATCTTTCTTCATGTTTTTTTCTTCTTTCATTTCTAAAACAAGGTGTAGATGAATCCCTATAGTTCGAACACATACTCATTCTAAACTATAGTATAAACAGAACTATTCTGATAGGAGGGTTATGAAAGGACTATATCCATATATCAGTTGTTTGTGGGGTTTTTGTTGTCATTTGTTGGTTGTAAAGAAGCCCAATAATTAAATTTGTTTACTAATTTGCAATATTTCAGCTCAATAACTTGGTGAATAATTGCAAGTCTTGATTGAGAAAAGTCTGCATTTTTATTTAAGTTTTGTTTACATTAGTTTTCAAATTTTTGCATCAGCAGCTACAATGCCTCGAGAAGGACTTCTCAAAATTACTGAGCTTGAAAATGTTAATAAACTGTAAGGTGAACTGTAACGATGCACTGTTGTAATCTATCAAACCTCAAAATATACTTTTTATCCCTGGAAATCCGGAAACTGATTATTAGTTTGCCGAACATTAGTTCTATCTGATATACGAATCCTGGGCCACTTAACCGTAGACTTTCATCACTAGCTTAAACCTTAAACCCCATCATTTAATCTTCACAAGATGATTGGTACTCAACATTTTACTAATTAACCTTGGCCAGCGGTCGCCAAATTTTTATGATACACAAATATGGACCACCGTCGGCATCGATCTTCAACCCATGCGGTTACTATGTTTTTTTTTTAAAGAAAAGCAAACGTTTAGAGAACCCACGGTAGATATCATGGTCAGGTCGACGGGTGTAATATTTTCATTGAGACAACTCGATCACTAAAGGCACCTACACTCTGAACTCGTACCGATCAATATTATAAAGTATGCCGTTATTATTCGTACGGACTATCGCATAAAAATTATTAGATTTTAATGTTCTTGACCCAAGAAAGCACTTCCAGTCAGAGACACATTAACTAATAAGCATGGTATGATAAGGCCTACGAACACCATGTTACCAAAAAGTGTATGCACAAAAAGGCAGAGTCATGGCGGTATCAATCGTTTATTAAAGAAGGGTCTACATGGAACTTATTCGGTCCCGCCTCCAGTCAAACCAAGTATATAGTCTGAATAAACATTCAGTTGAGAGAGAACAGGCAAATCCTACATTTAATCGTGTAGTAAAACCAATCGATAAGCCATGCGTATAATACCATATTTAATTCCGTAATCAAACCAGTGCATACATGTGCTGGCTTTAATAATAGACTGCTATGCATAGCAGGTACGGTGGGATTTTTTATTCTTCATTAATCCGGAAGGCCATACAACTTACATATTTAACGTGTACAAAGTATTTAAGGGGTCTATATTACGGTCCTAAAAGACCAGATGCTTTCGCAAATATTAATCAGTTGAGAAGGCCAATTAAGCTTGATAGTGACGCAAGTGCAAAGACAAATAAGAAGCAAAATTTAAGTCCGACAAAATATTATGAACTTAAAGATTGGCTGATAATATAGTCTACATACACATTACAAAAACAGAGAAAAATATGATTTCAGTAGAATGGTGTATATTGTTTACATAGATTCTGATCCAGGCTGGAATAGTTCATATATGGGGTTATTAAAAAAAAATTAAGAATGAATGCAAATTTATTTTGACAGTGACAGATATATTTCCAAATACGACTTAGCTAAAAGAGTAAAAACAAAAAAAAAAGAGATGACCTACATCAAACATTTGGGACGAACAGAGGAAAAATGGAAAAAATATCATTCCATGAGGAAAAGATTTTTACGTACAGTTCAAGAAAGAACATATTAAACATAGTTTCCACTTATGCAGACAAAAAGCGCTTGCAGTGAAAGTATTTAATCGCTCTGTTAAGCCGATAATGTGGAAGCATTTGAATGAAAAGCAATCCAATATATATATATATATATATATATATATATATATATATATATATATATATATAGAATCGGTCTAACAACGTATGATTATCTTCCCAATTTTTATAATGAAAGACGTAATTTTGGACACCTGTATTATATAAACTGGACATTTGTCAGACCAATGAAACCTGGTTTTCTTACTCAACAAACTGGTCAAGGATTCAGTAGCTATGGAAAAATTGGAACACAATTTTCGATAACATCCAACCATACACCAAAATAGCGTCAGTTGCTTTTCATTGATAGGCACAGGGACTTCAGAGATAGTGTTGACCTTAGTTTCCATAGGTTTAACTTGACTGTGTCCCATTATATGTCCTAAAAATGTAACACATGCACGGCAATGCTCACTTTACCTATATTAATAGTCCAATTGCAATAACTGAATCAGACAAAGAATTTCCCAATAGTTTGCAAGTGATCGTTCAATGTGTTGTTGTAATGATGACTGCATCTATGTAAGCGTCACAGTTATGTAGACCAGATGTTATCATGCTCTGTTCATTAAATGCTTGAAAGTTGAAGGAGAACCTTTCATATCCAATGACATCACTTTATATTGATAAAGTCCATCAGGATGAACAAAAGCCGAAATTTTCTTCGCTCTTTTCGTCAGTAAAATTTGCCAGAATCCAATTTTGACGATGCGGTCATCGATTATTGGCATTGTAAATGAATCTGTTTTGGTGACACTGTTCACTTTTCTATAGTCGATACACATGCGGAAAGTAATATCTGCCTTCAGCACTAGAATATGGTGAACTCCAGGTACATTTGCTAGGTTCAATGAAATCATTTTCCAGCAAATATGAATTTCGTTTCTTTCCAGACATTCCTGCTTGAGATCATTCATTCTGTAAGGATGCTGTTTCACAGGTGTAGATCTACGATTTCAATATCATGGTAGATTTTACTTGTACATGTTGAAACATCTGGAAGCAAGTGCTTATGCTCACATAATTACTCAGTATATCCTAATTCCGAAGACTGGTTAAATCCAAGCCAACACAGTCCCATTGCATGCTTTTTTTAAAAATCCTCAATGTGTGGGACAGGTACAATTAAACTGACTGTTTTTCAGAGCTGCTTCAATCGACATACTCCTTAACATATCTATATTGCAAAGTTGTTTCTGTTTCGTCCTCCCAGGACTGTTAATGAAACAGTTTAAGTCATTTACTTTCTTTCCAATTGTATAAGGTCCATAATACCTAGCCTAAAGAGGATTTTGGGGTAAGTGCAAGAGAGCCAGAGCTCTATCACCAAGATGAAAAACTTCTTTCGTTGGTGTTTCTGTCATACCTTAATTTCTTTTGACTGGGTAGAGTGAAGATTAGTTCTTGCTACTCAACAAACCTTTGACAACTTATATTTCAAATCAGCGAGTCAAGAAGATAAATTTCTGACTCTTTCAAAATCTTTAATGTCTACGGACAGTATGTCCAAAAGCAAGTTCAACGGGACTAAAACCTAATGATTCTTGAACTGATTCCCTAACAACAAATTAACACCTTCGCCTAAATCTTTTCCTGTATCAAAGCAATATGACCAAATCATTTTCTTCAAAGTTTGATTTTAATCTTTCTAGAGCTCTTTGATTGTCATGGAGACAGAAGACTTAAACTGTTGGATGGCCAATTCAAACAGAACTTGCTGAACAATTCCAGACATAAAATGTTACCCTTGATCAGACTGAAGAGATTTGGGAAGGCCAAAAAGTTTTTAAAGTATATTATCAAAGTTTTTTTTACAATAATTTTAGTTTTAATATTCCTTAAAGAAATTGCATCTGAAGAATAGGATGTCTGACTTGGTATTCAGTAAGAGGTTGATACAGTCCATCATATTCTTCTGGATGGTTCGTCAAATGCAGGAATAAGTTGCAGATAGGCCTTGGGTATCTTCTGATTGGGTTTTTCTAGAATTGACAATTTAGAAAAGTCACTTTTAATTTTCGGCTAATAAAAATTATTCAAGATCTTGTGGCAAGTGTTATTGGCTCCTAAATGACCAGCGAAAGGAGATTTATGGGCTAGACTAAGGATTTCCTCTCGATATTATTCAGGAGCAATAATTTGAAAGCTCAGTGACCACTCGTCACCAGCAGGTACCTCTGATGGTCTCCATTTTCTCATAAGAACCCAGAATAACAAAACTGGTGCTTCTGCATCTTAAGTGTCGCTAATATTCCTCTGAAATAAACAGGACCTCTCAGGATCTTGTTCCTGTTCGACAACGACTGATTGTCTTCTTTGCTATCCTGATTAGAATAAAGATAACGAATACTAGTATGTGGATAAATGTGACCAATACCTCATGATTGAAAACTACTAAAGGCAAAAGTGGCCTCATCAGAAGACTGACAAATAAATGTGTCAGCTAAAGAAATAATTTCCTGGTTACCATCATTCTCAAGAGCCCTTTTTGCCATGGCTATAGTACTTGCTGAAGCAGGGTATAAATCTGCGATTTCATTCCCAAAATGATCAACGTTTTGATCCAAACAAGGCTTGTCAGTTACCAGTGGATTAACTACATAATATATCCAGCTAGGCCACTGCCTAATACTAAACGAATAGCCTCGACGGGTAAAGACGCCGCTGTTCCGACTGTCACGGTTCCTGGGACTGTCTCATGACAAATTTACAAAATGAAGAGCATTACCAAAACTGCACTTTACTCCCTGAATAACAACACTTTCATTAGAAGAATACGTCTCAGATAAAAGCAAAGTACCTGATAATAAAAGAATGAGAAGCCCCTGTGTTCCTTAATATTTCATTAGGAACAGATTTGGTAGAATCATCAATAAGTGATATGGAACCTTTCGAAATAAATGTTTCATAATACTCCATAATAAAATCAATCCGAGGTTTGTTTGCTTTTAACATATCACCATGATCATGACCGATTAGAAATAAGAGCATTTGCAACAGCTGTCTTTATTTTGATGCTTATATTTCAATTTGTAGCAATCAGAATTAACATGCCATTTCTTCTTACAAAAACATACACATAGGAACATAAGGATTCCTGATCAGTCTTATCAGAAGTTCAATTCCATAAAAGTTGGCCAGACTGAGATTTGGAAGTACTTACATGAGACATATTTTTTTCCAAAATGCTGCCAACTTATTCACAAAAAAGGTTAGTAGTGCAGTGATATCGATAGAGTCATGATAAAATCATAAATTGAGCTTAATACATAGGACATAAAAACCCACAATAAGTTTGAGAAGGATGGTCTTTAGGGTTAACTGATAACTGTCTTTGGAAAACAGATGGAAAATTTAAGAAAGAGAACGTATGTATAAATCTATACTGATGAAAAGAAATTTCAACTTCTAAAGGATATTTCATCTATGAGAAGAATAACAGATAAAGATGGGTTTTAAGAACAAGAAAAAAAAATTAAGCCAAACCAATTTATGGTGGCATTACAGTGTTGGAAGAAGGCAGTTTTGATGACGTATGTCTTGCTACAAGAAACTAAAGAAACAACATGGTGAATAAATTTACATATTATTGACAGATACAGATTCTCTCTGCATTAGTGTCTACAACAGACAACTTTGACAATGATATGATGCAAAATATTCCGTTATACAACACAGATCATTACAAAAGTTATAACATATAAGGAATATTTGCTAACAAGAAAGTTGTTTGATTGTTGAAAGACGATATGAATGATGAACTAATACAATAACTGTGTGGCCCTAAAAGCTTTTTGAACTGACATACTAGGAACAAAATTAGGCAAAAGCATTAAAAAAAATCTATTATGAAATTCTCAAATTAAAAATTTATTTCACAGCATGATTATATTATATTATGGGTACAAGATTAACTAGTTCATTTCCTACATTGTGTTCAAATGAATACTCCAGCCTCATTAAAAGCTCTTTTTTTCATGTAATTTTCAAGTATTTCATCAATCATAACTGCTCTTACTAATCTTTTGAGTAAAAGATGATTACAATTCTAGTCTTTTCATGAAGATCATTTATGACTTACATTTTAATACTGTCACTCATACAGATATTTTACAATGCTACCTTTGTTAAGTTGGTTGCATCTTTTACTTACTCTAAATTCATACAATCATCTATAAGGAATAAGGTATTAGCTTTTCTTGGTATACACTAACAAGAAAGCCTAACAATATATTAAATTAAGACCATGATGTCTGATAATTACATTGTTGCCTCTTAAAAACTAATTTCTGTTGTAAGATTTTTTTTACACAGGGTTTGGAAATATATCAACCAAAAATCAAAACATGTTTATATGTTGTTTCAATCAAATCTATTGTGAATTTTGTTTTAACACAATTTGTCAAATATTTTGCTGATCTTTTATGTACACTTATTTATTATTTAATTAGGATGGCATGGATCTTTTGAGGATATTATTCTAACAACTTGTTCTGAATATTTACCTGTGCATCAGAAACAAAACAAATATATATTTTGGATGCATGTTTTCTTTTCATTATTCCTTGTTGAACACATCTATGTTATGTCCTTTTCATTTATCTGTATTCCTTGTTGAACACATCTATGTTATGTCCTTTTCTTTTATCTGTATTCCTTGTTGAACACATCTATGCTATGTCCTTTTCATTTATCTGTATTCCTTGTTGAACACATCTATGTTATGTCCTTTTCATTTATCTGTATTCCTTGTTGAACACATCTATGTTATGTCCTTTTCATTTACCTGTATTCCTTGTTGAACACATCTATGTTATGTCCTTTTCATTTATCTGTATTCCTTGTTGAACACATCTATGTTATGTCCTTTTCATTTATCTGTATTCCTTGTTGAACACATCTATGTTATGTCCTGTTCCACACAATCTATGATCATGTGCTTCTGACATGAAGCCAGAGACAAAGGTGATCAGTATAAAAATTGCTTACTTTAGCATTACTAATTTGTGTCTTTTTATTGCTGAAAGAAATATCTAATTGTTTCTGTAAACTGCTGCTCAAATATCCCTGTGAAAAAAATGTCAGGAAATCATTGCACAGCAGTTATCATTTTTTTCTTGCTGAATTGTAATACTTTCAAGACCACTGTCTATATATTTTACACAATATCAAGGCTTATTCTAAGCTAATTATTGTTTAGTCAACAATTTCCTTTTGTGAAATTTTTAGCAGTTCTTAGCAAATCATTCTTGCTTCAATGTGAAAACAAAATCTGTCTCAGTCCCTATCGCATAATTTGTCATTAGATCAGATATGATTACATCATCTTGGTGACATATTTCCAAGTTCACAATTTTGCTTTGTACTTTCTAGTGTCAGATGCCTTTTCAATGTAAGTATGAATCTCAAATCCTGAGGAAGAAAGAATACAAGGACAACGATCTTTCAGTATGTGAAAATCAAGTGGAATTATACATTCTTTTCTTAATTTACAATAAACTGAACAGCTATACCCATGCTTTGTGTATCACAAGCTCTTGGTCTGAGCCTATATGTTTTTCATTCAGTTTATTTGCTCCTAGGAATGTTGGTAATCATACATCTCTGCTCATCATTAATCTTTGTAATCAGTCAACTTAAAAATTCATGACAACGGTAGGTAATTTGTGTGTCCTTAATAAGCATTTAGAATGAATTATTGCATCTTCTTGAATCTTTACATGGACTGACATGAAAACAAATCATCCAGTCACAATTATAACTTTTGGTCCTAACCTATTATTTATTGTAAATGTTGTTCAAGTGTTTTATTACCTTAAGTGTATATGTGTTTTCCTGCTTGTGATGAGTTGTTTTCCACATGTTGTCATCCATTGTGTTTCAGAAAATGTTATTCATACTTGTATATAGGACATCTAAAACTTTGAGAACTTGTTCACTTTCTCTCATGCTCTGCTAATTTCTCAAAAGAAATGTGTAGGCAACATAACCACTAGAGCCCATTACAAATGTAATGAAAACATACCTACAAGTTTATCAGGAGGATAGCAAAGTTACTAAGTTTAAGCTGCCTAGGTCTTCTTATACTGCGATGATGATGAGTAGAAATATACAGAGAAAAAGCTTCATTTAAATTATTACAATACAGAGTAACGAAACCTTGCTGTCTTAATCTCTCTTTTAAGTAATAAAGTGAGTCTGCTGTTTTTTTTAAATTTAAAACCTCATTTGTTTCTCTCTGCCGTATGTTCATGTACTTCCCATGTCTTATTCACCATTTTTGACAGATCAAAACAGAATAAAATAACTTGAACATATAGAAAAAAGTGATGCCTGATATGATGTGGACATACCCTCCCATCTGCAGGTCTGGTCTAGTCACCCCCAGTCCCTAACTAACTGGTTTCACTATCCTTACAATACATCAGAGGGAAATGATCTTGCTGATTCAATGATTCAAATGACACCATTTCTAATTTAACTTGAACAGTCTGTATATAGTTACTTCCTGTGAATTATAAAGTATTGGCAATTTGTCCTTCAGTGGTTAATGACTACTCCAGCGGCCTAAGTATTTAGAGTGTTCACACTGGGAGGTCGTGGATTCGAACCCCGGCCAACTAATATCAAATATTTATAAAATTGTTACCAGCAGCTGCCTCGCCTGCCTCTCAGTATTAAGAAGTTAGTGTTAGGACTGGTCAACCTGGTGTAAGGGTAATGTGACAGGGTGGGACAAGATGCTACATGTCTGCAGCATGATGTCCCAGTGCTAGACATCACTATGAACTGCCACACTGCAGACACTGTAGTGATATTATGAAAATTGTTCATGCCATTTTAAAAAATTCACACACACACAAACTTCAGTTATTACTGCTGCTATTGCCATATAATGATAGGAAATTTGTATGCTGTCCATAATTTCAAAACTGAGTTACAAAAAAAGTCATTAAACATTTATCAACAGCTTGTGTAACTGTTCCAACTGAACAAAATAAAACACATTTTGTTTCTAATTAACATGTTTATGAATTTCTTATTGTAAATATATTTCTGAATTTAATTCTGCATCTGCTTGGTATGTAAGACTTATATACTTAGCATATGTACAATATAAAAATTTAAAAATAATGCAACTAATTCTATCATGCCCAGTTGGCTGAAGAATCCCCCAAGAGTCTCCTAATTTCCTGCAGAACCACTGGTCCCAAAGTCTTGGTCCCTCACTTCGATTGAAACAATACTTTCTTCCAAGCCAACAGCACCACAGCATACGGGTTACAGGCCCCTCCCCCAATTTCTACCACTCACTGTGAAACTGTGTGTGTGTTGGATTTTTAACATAGCTTTAAAAACATTTCAGTCATATTGCTACAATGTCTGCGTTGAGGCAGTTTATAGTGATGTCTAGCATTGGGGCATCATGCCAAAGACATGTAGCACGATGTCCCACCCAGGCACATTATCCTGACATCAGGCCGACCAGTCCTAATGCTAACCTCTTAATGCTAAGCACCTAACGAGGCAGCTGTTAGTACCATTTTTGTAAGTTTTTGGTATGACCAGGCCAGTGTTCAAACCCGTGACCTCCCACATCTGAAGTGGATGAACTAACCACTAGGCCACTGGAATGGTGTCTGTGAAATTGTTACAAATATAACAACTGGACCATGCAGCACACGAAACAAGGTTAAATACAAATAAAATGATACATATTATGCAAGTGTACACATGATTTGGCTTTGTTACACATTAAATTATTTCTTCAGTATTACTGTACAAGATCATTATCATAAAAACCACTTTCATACATGGATCTGTGTCCATTGAGAATAATCTCAGTGGATTTTAGAAACTCTGACATTGAAGTAATCTGGTTTCTTGTGGCAGGCATTTCGCTTGTGCAGCAGTAGGTGACATGAACTCAGTATTTTGAAATAGCTAAAGCAGAAAAATAAACCATGGTCAGGTAATGCTGTACATGGCAATGAAACGTGTCTACATCTTCATTCATATACATTATAATGCATGAACATTTTGCTGTACAATATTCCTCGACAAAGGGTCCATATTTAACATAAATGTTTGAAATTAATCTTAAAAGCAAAATGTAGTATCATTACAGGATGTTAATAACATCTCTATTTCTGATTTAGCTGTACAGTGGAACCTGTCTTGAAAGACCACCCCTTCTGCCAAAGCATAATGGTCTCTCATGACAGGTGGTCTCTCATAACAGGTTATAACACTATATAATCTCTAAATCTGTACATGGAGAACCTGGTCTCTCAAGACAGGCGGTCTCTCATAGCAGTGGTCTCTCAAGACAGGTTTTACTGTATTAATTCTTTCACATAATACTAAGTCCTTTTATCATTTTCATTTTTCTCAAATTGTCTAATTATGTTATCCATTTATATCACCACAAAAATTAGAACATAATATTTCTGATTTGGTCATTCTTGGTATTAACTTGACCATCAGTGGCAAAATAGTTATACATTTTTTGTGCATCTACCTTTGCTTTCCTGTTGATTTTCAGGATAGATGCCTTGTTGTATGACAGGCAAATTTACATTTGGTTTCCTGTTGTATTGAAGATGAATGCCTTGTTGTAAGTCAGGCTCATTTATATCCACTTCCATATAATTCATTATCATGAGTAATTCTGTGATTAAGCCATATACAAGTTGACTGGTTCCATAAGAAAATTAAATTTATTCCTAGAATGATTTAAATTTGAAATGTTTTTTACACTGTTCCGAAAAATGTAAGCATTTATTTAGTGACCATCATTCCGAGGTATGGACAACAAATGTCTTAATTTTCAGCTCTATATCAAAAATACTTGCTCAAAATGAGATATCAAAGAGACATACCCCTGAGGTAAAAAGAATCTGATACATGTAACCCAATGTCCGAGGTCACTCGAAATCTAGATTAAACCTCTTTTGTATTAAAAATGAGTTGCCCATTGGTCTTGTCAAAAGAAAAATAGCATACCCAATTTGCATTAAATAAATCTTGAGCATGCCAATGAAATACAATATTCTTCTTTTGAAGTTCTTGAAAAACACTGATAGACAATTAATACACTGTCCCCTGCTGGGCCCCATCTTTAAACCGTTCCAATTTATGAAAACTGCTTAATTGTATCAACAGCAATAAGCACTGGGTGTACAAAATGAAAAGATTGGGGAACAATACATTTTCTGTATTTCATTGGTTATCTATAATTAGCACTAACTGTACAGAATGAACAGTAATAAGCTGTTACTTGCTAATGCTGAGTAGTACTTAACAATAATAATAATAGCTATAATAATATTAATAGTAAAACCTGTCTTGAAAGACCACTGATATGTGAGGCCACTTGTCTTGAGAGACCATACTCCCAGTGCACAAATTTACTGATTGAATAGCATTGTGACCTGTTATGAGAGACCACCTGTCTTGGGAGACTATACTATTTTGGCAGAAAGGATGGTCTTTCAAGACAGGTTCTAGTGTAATAATTACAACAATAATTGTAATAATAATTTATATTTCAGATTTAAGTTCATTTGCAAAAATCAACTATTTCATACAAGATATGACAAAAATATTAATACAACAATTTGCATCAATGGTCAATTATTGATGAATTATGTCAGCATACAAACTAAAACACTTCTTTCAAAATTATGTTTTTAATACTACCTGCTTTATTTCTAAATGAATATGATTGCTTCCTAAGCAAAATGCAAGACTGTTAATGTTGGTATTCACAAATATTCCTGATGCACTATGGTGCCTATCTTAACCCATTATAAATCTAAATCCACTGGTGTAACAGATATTTAACACCTGCAATTATCTGACAGTTAAGTTCTGCTAGTTAAGCTAGAGGTTTAGCAAATTATCAATGTCCCAAATACAATATTTTTGCATGGGTCATTTTTTACAAGAGTCTTGCCTTGGGCCTCTGTCTGAGAAATTCTTCAAGCACTGTATCCAAAACAACAATATTGCACCTGTAACATAACTGATAGACTTTATGGCTTTTGCAATGTAGTAACCCGCCTTAATACTATACAATCTGAAAGATTTCACCATAGGCTGAACAGCCCTATTTTTGTGTATTACTAATGTAAACAAACTGACACAGAGAAAGTAAAAAAGAAAAACATTTGCATGACCCACGAAGAGTGGTATATTAAACCATTTTACATCATATTGTTGTTATTTAACAATAAGCTCATGTAACATTCAATAAAATTTTATGAAGTTTATAGTTTAACCTGATGCAATTATCAGATAAGTAACTTTACCAAATAAGTCATTGACAAGCAGAAAAGTCAAATACAATTTTTTTGGAACATCCTCTTGATTTTGGTCCCACTCAAACAGGGTAGATAACTGTTGCCTGAGGTTTGTCTCTTTAGACTTATTACTGCATATCCCAGTTAAATTTGTCCATCTTCAGTAAAGGTATATTTTAAACTTGCTCAGTAAATATAATAAAGTTTCATGCAATACAAAGAAATCTGTAGCCATTTGATGTACTTATGGTATTTGGCAAGGATCAAGTTTGGGGCCTAACGTACATACAATTGAGAAATTCAATTTATAATAACTTTCTCATTTATTGGAGTGTTCTGATGAAGCAAAAATTCAATTTGGAATTGCGAATAATCTTTATTGGAAACTTTGAACTCAAAATGCACATAATAATAATCATAACTGTTATACAACAAATTTAAATAGTTGGTGAACATTTCTAAAATTTTAATTGAAGTTTTTTTATTAAAGACAAATTTCAAGTTTATAATTGCTAAATTTGACAAGTATCTCCTGAACACAGCATGTGTGTTTTTATGCAAAAGTTAGCTGGGTATTAAATGTGCTAGTGTGAGATGACAGCCCCCTGCATAATGCCAATTATTATGGTTCACTAAATTATCTGATACTGAACTCGGCACTTGCCATATAGTATTTGCAAGCTGTCAAGGTTATAACAGTACACTAATTACAGTACACCAGTCCAATCCCCTAGCCTAGTCTGAGCCTACCAGTTAGACTTCCAAATTTTCATAATGAGGTGGTAAATGATGGAGAGGGGGAAAATCAGTCCAAACCTGATCCCAATATAGTGAGGACATAGTGTGATAATCAGAGGATACAGGATTGTCAGCTGACACATCACTAAGGAAGGTTAGGTGCTGATCTTTCCCAGTAGTAAGGCGCGAAACACTACCCATGACAGGGTAGTGGTGGTGCATCTCCTCCTCGATGGGCGATGCCACGAGATGAGTGGAGCATGTCCTCCACTATGGAAGGCAGTGAGATTAAGAGGTGAGTGGTGCATCTGCTCCACAATGGGAGGCAATGACACATTGCTACATGGTAGCTTTATCTTCTTAACAATGGGAGGTAGCGATGTGCTGAGGTATTCCAGTCAGAAGAACCCTGATTCTCAGTAATAGAGAAGCAGAAATTTCTGATGATGAAGGAGCATGAAGTTTCGTCTTTCTCTGAAAAGTGTGGCTCGAGTCTGCAGACCATGATTTACAAAAAGTACAACAATTTTTTTCTTGTACATTTGGAACATTTAATACAGTGACCACACTTTCCCACAGACTGTGTTGATATTAGTCCTTTATATTGTAAATAAATTAAAATATTTATAATGTCATGTATAATTCAACTTGTTTTGTATGTACCATATATGGAGTACATCCGTGTTCTCTACAGACAAAGTAAACAGCAGCATAAATTTACCAGTCTTTTTTACAATGTAAGAAAGAGTTCTCAGTGTTTTATACAACTTTTATTGAATAAAGGACATGTACGTAAATACAATAACAATGTGAAAAAATTAAATGCATTGAATCAAATATCTAGTATAGATACTGTATGCAATGTGGACCCTGTGGTGTCAATCTAGACTGAAGAACACGTATCTAGTTAAGCTGTCATTATTCCTTGCATACAATGACAAACCAGTAACTACATGTAAAATGATTTTGATGGTAAGTGCATCCGACCCCTGCAATGTACAAGAAGTAACCCCAAGTCTCTGAAGAAACCAAAACCAGAGGGAAAAGGTTTTCATGTAAAGATTTGGAAAAAACAAATGGATAAGGTAACACCACTGGAGGTAAATTATTGTAGAGGTCAGGTGGAAATTGCAGTTAAAAACCACTGTCACAGGCAAATCTTCTCTTGTGAATCTGGCTCACATCTGAGCACATCAATGTCCTTGAAAAAGAATAAGAAAGATAAACAACAGCTATGGGTAAGCTATTGCTGCTATTAAAACACAGCTAAAGGGTGGTAATTCTACCTGAAACAAGAGCATTACACCAAACAGTCAAGACTTTACCATTACCAGTTTCACCACAGCCTAGACCTTTGCCAGAATAAATGAAGCTGATTTTTCCTCCAGGTCAACTCAAGTCTTGATTTAGCCTCTATAGCCACACCAGACTGTAAGACAGCATCAAAGCCACTTCAGCTGCTGTATAC
This sequence comes from Sinohyriopsis cumingii, assembly GCA_028554795.2. Taxonomy (NCBI): domain Eukaryota; kingdom Metazoa; phylum Mollusca; class Bivalvia; order Unionida; family Unionidae; genus Sinohyriopsis; species Sinohyriopsis cumingii. The sequence goes on from CM068829.1 coordinate 131,841,616, forward strand.
ACCTGAAAAAGATGATAGAATATCAAGACTCTGGAGGAATGTGGCCAGTACAGAATAATACACTGGTAGACGTAAGGAATGAAGATGCTAATTGAAAATGTCAAGACCATTCTAACACAATTTGTTATAATGTGATTCCTCTTATAACACAATGGCAGCATGGCTCCCTATTTTTTAATTTAAGGTCACCTGTCTTTTTAACATCCTAAATACATGCTCTCAGAAAAGCCAATTATTCATTTCCCTGCAGATTTTTAATTCCAGCACTGCGTTTAATGTTGCCTTGACTTCGCAATGCGCCGTTTCCACCATACCGGCATGTATACAATTCAAAACAGAAGTATATTTGATATCTGATGAAACCTGGCAAAAAAACAAATGATATATGATCAAAAAGTTAGATAAAACTGATCACATTGAAATTTCAATGCACATTTTCTATGGGGAAATGTTTTGAAATTTTTTTTAATGCAATCCTGCTTATATCACAATGTTTTCATTTGGACCCCTAGCATTGCGTTATAATGGGTTTTACCTGTATAACCTCTGACCTCATCATGATACAAGCTGACTGAAACAATGGTGAAAATCAAGTTTACTGAATAAAATTAAATTTAGTTTTTAAATGTGAAATTTTACCAAAATTTTTGGAAAAGTATTTTTTAAAAATTGTACTGTCCAATTTTCCAAATTATGGAAAAGAATTGTATGAATTTTTAGTTCATAACAGCTGTTCCATTAGAACATACATGGTACCTATGGAAGGCAAATATTTATAAATATATTCATACACGTAACAGAACCAGGACATCAAAAAAGACAATTTATAAATTTTGATTAGTAGATTATTTATGGATATAAAATTTAAGTGCTTCAAGGGATTGAAAAGAAAACAAGTGCATCTTCGGCCATAATATGTAACCTTTTCATACTATAATAAAGAGTCTCTTGAATGGCTGACTCTGTTGTACAAAAAGAATTTCCAGGAATTCAAGATAAGATCATTTTTTCCTGTTAATTGCTGAGTGTTGAAATTTATCTCTGATAGTCTTCAGCAATAACAAGATGTTCAAGCTAGCTGCTGTTGTGGACACCTTGGATGTCATACTGGAACCATTATCTTTACTGCAGGACCAAACACACATCATTAGAAGTCTTTTAGTGAAATCCTCATGTCAATAAGACCATCCATTCAGGTGTATTGGTGACAGCAATATTTTCATCACAGCTGTTGTGGCAGCCATATTGGATATATTAGAGGCACCATTTCTATTTAGGACCAAGCCTATTGGGGTAAATACAGGGACAATGCAGTCATCCATTGGGGAAAAGTAGAGTTAGCAATATTTTCAAGATGGTCACTGTGGTGGCCATATTGAGGGTAAATTTGCATCATTTAGGATCAACTAGACTTCATAAGAATTCTTTTAATCAAGACTCCAGGTTATAAATACTTTCCATTTAAGAGGAACAGTGACAAGATATCAGATCAGCACCATTTCAATTTAGGATCAATGTGAAATTTTAAAAAGTCCTCTGGTGAAATCCCATTTGTCTTTCCATTTTGGATGAGTAATGAAAACAAGATTTTCATGATAGCTGCCATGGTGGCCATATTGGATATCAGATGTGCACCAGTTCCACTTATAACAAATTAGGCATCAAAAGAATTCTTGTAAAACCACAATGTCAATATGACCAAACATCTAAAAGTTGTGATAAAATTTTCCAGATGGCTGCTATTGGTGGTCAGACTAGCACCATTTCTGTTTATAACCATCCAGACAACATAAGAAGTCTTTCAGTAAGAAAATTATGTTATGGACATTCTTTTTGGAGAAAAAGTCAAAACAAGATTCTCAAGATGGCAACAGTGGTAGCCATATTGGATGCATGAATGACACCATTTTCATTAGGCCAGCTAAGCATCATACAGAGTCTTCTGGTTAAAACCATGTCAATATGACCTTTTCTTCAGGAGGAGAGGCAATAAGATTTTCAAAATGGCTGCTGTGATTGCCATACCGGATGTCCAATTTGGCATCATTTTCATTTAGTACCAAATAGCCCATAGGTTGAATGTGTGTGTAACTTTAATTGTCAATCCTCCAAGTAGTGTTCTGACAGACAGAGGACAAATGACCATCCTTTAAGCCCTTCTGGTCTAAATTTTAGACAGCCATGTTGACAATTATCTGCTGAACAAAATAAGTGGTTCCTCATGCATAGGGAAGCTAGGTATTAAATCCTGTGACCATAGGACATGACAGGCTCATACAGAATGCCACTTAATATGGCTCACTAAGTCATCTGGTATTGGACGTGGAAATAAATAAAAACTGGAATTTACCACATGGTACATTCAAGGTGTCAGGTACATGCTTAGTTGCCAGAGTAGTGGATATTACATACAAACTGCATACTGGATATTACATACAAACTGCATACTGGATATTACATACAAACTGCATACTGGATATTACAAACTGCATATAAATATAGGTAGTGCACCAAATTTCATCAAATCAATTCCGAGTGTACTACTGAATGCAAACCTGAAAGATTACCATAACAGAAGTAAAACAGTTCCAGGGAGGTAACTCTCCATGAAATATAGATATTGCTCTATGCAATTAAGACTTGACCACTGCCTCTCTTTTACCACAGTCAAGAACTGTTGCTAGGATGAATGAAGCTGAATTTTCCCTGGTATTCAAGTGATAGAGTCTCTTTGTCACAATCAGACTGTGAGGATGCATCAAAGGCACACTGACTGGTTTCCTGTTCTTAGTCATTCCTGAAAAAGATAATAATATGTCAAGATTTTGGAGGAAGGAGAGCAGCAGATGATGAAAATTAGTTGACACATGGAATACAGTTCTAAAATATCATCACCAAGCATGTCTCCATTGCAACTACACTAAGGCTACTAAGGAAACAAAATAGGGAGTCTGCTGGAAACTAATAAAAATTCAGTCATGTCTAACTCTCAAGCACCTGAATCCAAGCTTTATAGGACTCACGGTACTAATTCCACTCCAATGGTAAACATATGGAAACACTATCATATTCAAAATTCAATAACTTAAAATTTATGGGTGCTGATAATGACACCTATAATTTTTCGTGCACATCTAACCTTGGTGCAAGCTTATGTGTGGAGAACACCATATGACCCGCGGCAATTTGTTTACATACATGTGCATGAAACACGTGTTATTGATTCTGCACCAAATGAATCAGGTGCTACTTTCAGTATTGAGTACTCCTGAGTCAAGCCTGTAAAAATGCTAAAATTGCATCAGTAGAAATTTGTCAATATTTTTTTTACATTACACATAGGATAAGCTCTCAAAAGATATTTTTCCTAAAATTTTAATTTTCATTATTAACCAATTATGGACCACCAAACCTGTAAATACTCTATTATTTCTTCACCCATTTCTAGACTGGTTCACAGTTCTTCCGTATAATTAGTACCGTGTGTCCTATAACCAGATTTAATTTTTTTTGAAAAAGTTGTATTTTACTCCTTGGTATTAGAGCATAATTGTAAGAAAGAATTGGCCATGCTTGTGCATGGATAATAGTGCAATAGCATTTTATGTGATACCAATATCTGTAGTTAAATTGCATCCGCATTACATGTTGCTGTGTTGTATTGTACTTATTAATGGCTTATTCTTGTTATTAAAATAATTGTTTTCTGCCTTTGTATCTTCATGTTATCTTTCTATGGCATGCATGCTACACAAAAGAAACACAAGCATGATGACATCAGCAAGTATGACATCACAAGGTATCAAATTACATGACGCACTGTATTTTCATCTCTCACTGGCTATAAGACAAGTTTTAAATGTTTTAAATTTCAAAATTGCATTTCTTTTCTTGCTGACTCTCACAGAAATAACATACAGTGCATCCCTATTCACATCAATCAAACAAAACAAATAAGTGTGCCACATGACAGGTCAAAATGATACAAGGCCATTGCCCTTTTGTGACTAAAACAAATACACACACCCATGAAGCATCAAGAGATGCTGATATTCCAAACTTATTTAAACTATCATCACATGTGATTCATGACCCCCAAATGTTAATAAAAAGGTATAAAAGCCAAGGAAGAGTTCCATAAGCTGCATTATACTGAATAATTAAATAACATAGTGCTACTTTTTAGTATAAAACTATGGGGAAGGGTGAATAAGCAAAGAATAGACAGAGTAATTTCTTCAAGCCTGGTAATGTTCCCCACAACAAAGGGGGTGGGGGGGAATGTGTATCAACCCAAATAACACATCAACATGAGGTATGTTACATAAGGACATCAAGAGACAAATTTGAAAAAGCTATCCAAAGTTCCTATAATGCTGACATTGATGTTGGAGACAGAAAGTGTATGCACAAACTGTTATGACTCAAGCTGTTAAGTATGCTGGAGGTGGAGAAATGTGTGAAAAAACTTTGCTATGCCAAGACAAGTTCATGTCTCTATGCAATATGCAGACACTGATAAAAATTGTCACTGAATACACTACTTGTTAAATTTATGTAATAGAATTGAATTGCATATTGAAGTTGTCTAATACATAAACATATACCTACATTTACCCAAAGCTCATAAAAAGTTAAGAAAAAGTCTAAAAATCATTACTGTGGCTGCTTTCCACTATAAGCAGTGTTAAATTACTTACTTTTTAATATAAAGCTGAAAAATGCATACATTATTGAACAAAGAGAAACAAAGCAAACATTGCAATCACTCAATTACAGTCAAAGGGGAGGTAATACACCTTGATTTGGCAAACCAAATAGCAAGCTCTAATTTACAGCTAAATGATTCCTTACTATTACTTGGTGGTAAGAACAGAGCAATGTAGGTTTTATAAATAGCTTTTGTTTCAAATATGAAACCATATTTCTGACATGAAGCTTGTTTTCATTTATTCACAACAACATATATGGTGAACAAAACACATATCGCTTAGTGCACGTAGTAATCAAATGCTGAGATTTGGAATAATGTGTTCTGAGACCACAAGTTGCAACACCCTGAGTATGAAGGTTTTCTATCATGGGACTTGGTACATGAAGAAAAAAGAGATCTGGTTTGGTGGGAGAGAGCAGTATGTTCACCATGCAGTTATACATCAAGAATGTTTCAACTGTATGAAGAGAGCTTGGGGAAGAAAAACTGCCTGTGTAAAGAATGCAATACAGATAGGACTTTTGCAGAGTTATATTTGGAATGAAGGGTTGAAAACTATTATTTTAAGTGAAAATATCCCTCCCTGCTCCCTCAACAAAAGGAATGCAGAAAAGTTCCAATACTGTTTACCCAAAAATGTAATGTACCAATATGAGAAACATGCTGAACATAGAATAGGTGTCAAGGAGTTTAATTCTAGGATAAGAAATAAGACCGGTATAATTGATATTCAATGTGACTCGACATATAATAATTCAATTTACAGGTTGAGGCAATGCAGCATGTGCAGTTTTGTGCACAGTCCTTGTTTTTACAATGTTCTCTGCTTTGATCTGCTGAGTGTGTCTCTAAAGTTAAATGATCAGTACTGATGCATAAGTGATTGTGACATAAGTTGGTTACATATGAAATCTCCCCCACCCCCACCCCCTTTTGGGGAATTGTTGCATGTGTTAAATGGTATTTAACCATTTAGGCCAATCTATGGGTACCATCTTATGAAATTCTGCCATCAGGCCATACTATGCTCTTTTCCCTATGGCCTGAGCTATCTACTTCCTCTCTCCAGTGTATAAAACCATCCCCATCTGTCTTTTGTATAGAATTTTTCTCCAAAACCACATTCAAACCATGATAAAAAGACTCCATTATGATTGTCATATGTAAAAACCACCAAATTGATACCCTGTATGCACGTGGTAACCATGGAAACAACAAACTCCTATTATGGTATAGGTCGCATATAGGACTCACGGTACTAATTCCACTCCAATGGTAAACATATGGAAACACTATCATATTCAAAATTCAATAACTTAAAATTTATGGGTGCTGATAATGACACCTATAATTTTTCGTGCACATCTAACCTTGGTGCAAGCTTATGTGTGGAGAACACCATATGACCCGCGGCAATTTGTTTACATACATGTGCATGAAACACGTGTTATTGATTCTGCACCAAATGAATCAGGTGCTACTTTCAGTATTGAGTACTCCTGAGTCAAGCCTGTAAAAATGCTAAAATTGCATCAGTAGAAATTTGTCAATATTTTTTTTACATTACACATAGGATAAGCTCTCAAAAGATATTTTTCCTAAAATTTTAATTTTCATTATTAACCAATTATGGACCACCAAACCTGTAAATACTCTATTATTTCTTCACCCATTTCTAGACTGGTTCACAGTTCTTCCGTATAATTAGTACCGTGTGTCCTATAAAGAAGTCAAGACGAGCAAGACATGGCATACTGCTGTAGATAATAATAGAGCATGTCTAATTATGACTAACATGCAGATGCCACCCCAAAGCATCATGCAGAGGGCATCTAATATTGTGGTCAAGAAAATGTCAAATGAAAGGAAGAAAGTAGATACATGAAAAAATATCAACAAGAAGCACGGAAATTAACCTTCTATTATAGACAATATAATGGATGTCTGATGCAATTTGAAAAACACAGTAAGCTGCAAAAAGCCCAGCTACAGTGTTTTGCAAGATATTGGAATCACGTGTTAAATGACGATGGGCAGGGAGTTAATTATAAGTGCTTCCAGAATAAACTTTGCTAGTTGGGTGCAGTTGGGAGCATGGCTCAAGGGACAAGGAATGATGTTCAATGCCCAGATGGTCATCCAGAGTATACGGCAAGCTCATCTCCCTTTGCCCCACTGTCAGAGTGGATGAAAAAGGAAAATTGAGAGTCACCTTACTCAACAAGATGCAATGATAAAATATGCCCCCAAAGATGAAGATTCAAGATGAACTCAAGAAATAGATGGTGCCCTCTGTGGTCTTGAATCCAAAGTGAAAGCTAGCTGACCCAGTTCACTTAATAACTTAATCTGACACTGTAGGCAAGTTTTACTGCAGAACATTTTGTTAAAACAATTAGGAAGCACAAAATACCCTTATCTTGGGTGTAAATTTATGCTTTTGATCACCTAGTTAAAGCTAGCTGATTCAGTTCACCTATTAGCTTAATTCTGACATTGTAGGCAAGTTTTATAGCAGTACAACTTATTCAGAAAAATAGGAAGCACTGAATGCCTTTAGCTTGGGCGTAAAATCTGGGTTTAATCTGATTCTAAAGGAGTCAATAAAAAGCTTGCTGCTGACATGACTAATCAATGTATGTTATGACTAATCAAAGTATGATATAACTAATCAAAGCATGATATGACTAATTTAAGTATCAAATGACTAATCAACATATGATATGACAAATTAACATATGACTAATTTAAGTATCAAATGACCAATAAACATATGATAGAACTAATCAAGGTATGATATGTCTAATCAAATCATGTGACTAAGCAAAGTATGATATGACTAATCAACACAGGATATGACTAAGCAAATAATCATGCCTCTAATTAAAGCATGATATGCCTAAACAATGTATGATATGACTAAAAAGTATATGACTAATCAAAGTATGATAGGACTAACTGAGGTATGATATGACTAATCAAGCTATGATATGACTAATTAAAGTATGATAGGACTAATTAAGGTATATGACTAATCAAGCTATGATAGGACTAATTAAAGTATGATATACCTAACCAAAGTATGATATGACTAATCAAAGTCTGATATGAATAAGCAAAATATGATATAATTAAGTAAAGTATGATATGACTAATTAAAGTATGACATGACTCAGCAAAGCAAGATATGACTAAGCAAAGTATATGACCAATCAACATATGATATGACTAAACAAAGTACAATAGGACTAATTAAAGTATCCTATGACTAGTCAAACTATGATATGGCTAAGCAAAGTATGATATAACTAAGCAGAGTATGATATGACTAAGCAAAGTATATGATAAAAGCAAAATATGGTATCACTATTTCCAAGCATGATATGATGAATTAAAGTATATGACAAAGCAAAGAATGATATGACCAATTAAAGTATGATATAACTAATCAAAAATGATATGACTATTTCAAAGTATAATATGACTAATTAAAGTATATGACTAAGCAAAGTATGATAAGACTAATCAAAGTATGACATAATTATTTCAAAGTATGATATGACTAATTAAAGTATGATATGACTACTTAAAGTATGATATGATTATTTCAAAGTATGATAAGACTAATCAAAGTATGATATGACTACTTAAAAGACTACTTAAAATATGATATGACTAAAGTATGACTAAATAAAGTATGATATGATTATTTCAAAGTATGATATGTCTAATCAAAGTTATGATATGACTATTTAAAGTATCATATGACCAATCAAAATATGATATGACTAAACAAGGTGTAATTTGACCAATTAAAGCACAATATGGCTATATAAAGTATGATATGACTATTCAAAATAAATACCTACTTAGTACTGGTACTTATATTTTTTGAATCCACTAAGGTGAGATACGGTGGTGACTGCTCATGGTGTCCAAGATACTGCTGAATAAGGTCATGGAGTGACCAGTAACTGGTGGCATCATTCCAGGAATTGTTAAATAAGCCTCATTCATATTACAGCAGGTTCTGAAAGAATACAAAATTCAGGTAACTCTGATAGTAAAAGTCATTTAGGTGACGCACGTGTTCAGCATGGATCATCTGTGTAAAGGTTGTCCTTTTTAGAATTTGGTTACGTATACATGTACCTTTAAATGATAATTATTCACATTATTTGGATCCTGATACATTCATAGTCTTTTGTAAGATCATTATTTACATGTCCTGAGAAACAATGTACATATGGTAAATCAATGTTAGAGTAAATGGATATTTTTGGATGAGTGCAACCTATAGGTGCGAGTCAGTACAAATTGGATTGAATGTTGAGCGTAGTAATGTCACAATGAATGCTGCACATGTTGAAACAAAGACTCGTAATACTCTGGATTTTTTTTAATGACAGACCAAATATCCTCTTTTTTGACCAAGATCATTCCCTTGTCAACATTGTAAGAGTCAACAGAAATGTATGATTTTCATCTGAAAGTATTTTTTTAAAAGATATTTAAGACGTAGAGCATTCAATAATCAGAAATTAATAGACTTTGGTTAAACTGTTTCAGTATTACCGTGCATTTTTTAACAAGAAATAATATCTAAATACTTCTAATTGAAAACGCTGACATATACTTTACTCAGTGTGACGTTGGACAAGTCTGCTGTGAAAATGTTTACATGTGAACTATTGTCAATTAACTGTTAAAGAAAAATACATTATGTACATTTATATATATCAGCTATTATTTCAAAGTTACAAATTCATAAACTTAAGTGTTTTCAAAGTTAAAAATTCATAAACTTAAGTGTTTCAATGCGATAATTTCAATATTTATGAATTTTATATTGCCGCAATCACACAGCAGTGAATGTGTTTTTCCCTTAAATGCATATGGAATGAACTTAATGTATATCTCTAAAAAATGACCCATAAGATCCTCTTTTTATACGCAGAGGTTGGCAAGTAGACACTGGGGAATTAAATAAGGTATCCTTTCCACTTAAAGAACAATGCAATTGGTTCGAACAAGTTTCATTTCCCAAAAACAAAATAGGTACACAAGCAAAATGCAAACATCTTTGTGAAGAGAATGGGAGGGAGGGGTGTCCACATTTTTTTTTGTCTGTTTTAAATTAAAAATGAAGTTTAGATTAATAGTTTTACTTTTGTAAAGACCATTATGTGGCAGCAACAGTCACGTAACTTGGGAAATAAGATGCTTTTTCAATCACATGTAGTACATGTCTTTTTTTTCGATAAACAGGTGTATTGTTTAATTTGGGGTTTAGAATCAGTAGTGAAGTTGTATTGTTATCTGAGTTTCTTTTTCCTTTGCAGAGGCAAAATTATCAATACATATAACATTTTATGTATACCATCATGTCGGCCTATTCTGCGCAACGATACGTCATTTCTATAAACACTAGATCAAGTGTTGTTTTTGGTCAAAAATCTAACTTGTACAAAGAAAGGACGATCATCTTTTAATTAAGGAAAGAGTTATTTATAAAGTGTACCAAAATATCCCATTCTAAATGCATACGAAAATGTGATATCTAAATGTCAACATGAAGACCCACTCCATGACCTTCTTGAACTTGTAGCACAGAAAAACCTTTTTAATATTTATCTTTTAGAATCGTACAAATAAAGAAATTATTTAAAAGATATCAATTTTTACCTTAGAACAATACTGCATCTTAATCCAAGTTTCTAATTTTGCAAGAAGTTGTCCCACACATACTTTATCGTCTGCCATCTAAAATGTGTCAACTTGCCTCATGAATGGATTCTACAATACAAATTCCTGAGCATATAGGTTGTTTCTTAATTTTTTAGTAATTTTTTTCATAAACAAGACGTTGTCAATACATTACATCCTATTCATTATTGTTTCTCTTCAACATAATAGCTTATCTTTTTTAAAAATAAAATACTGAGCTTTGACTAAATCTTTTTACAAGAGCGGTTTAGTTTGCTTGATATCTCTTGCTATTTAGTGGTATTACTACATTGAATTTTTTTGTAAAACTAGCTATAAACATGACCTAGTTCATCAGCTGAAATGCTGACAGAAAGAATACAAAGTAATGCATTTCATTTCCATAGCTTGATGCATAAACATTACATCTTTAAGAAGCCATGTGCAGAATAGAGCAACATATCTGAGTCATAAAAACACAGGGGTGGTATCCCGTGTGTCCAAAATAAGTATTAGTTTGAATAGAATATTCTGGTGACAACTGCCTCTTTTCAAATGGTAAGCATTTTATTTTCATCAATTTGTTGAATTTGGTATGCGTTTTGCGTCAATATTTGTGACAGAAACCTTACATGCACAGAAAAACCCAACAACGATGTAGCTATAGTATGCAATGAATTTTACTCAAGCAACAATAACAACCACAAGAATATCTTTAATACTACTAATGTTCATAATAATAAAGACAGGGCCAAGTGTTGGGGGGTGGGGTGGGGATGGTTTCCAAAATTTCAATAGGGCTCTGACCTTCCTTGAAAGGGCAACACAATAAAAGTCAATGTGTCTATTTACTCTGTTTGCATAGTACCCAATAATAGTGCACAAGCATAAAACAAGGGTCAAATTTCAAGTGACTAGTGACTGTACACTTCTGTCTGTACATTTGGGGGGGGGGGGGCACGAAGGGTCTGGAAACCCTGGACCCCCACATTAACCCCCACGCTCCCGATTATCCGGCCCTGTAAACATATTGCTTGTATCAATAAACAATTATGGTCTGAATATACCTCCCCATTTGTTTGTACCCTCCTACTGATTTCAATAAGAAAATCTTTATTGTAATAAAAAGTGCACAGAACTTAGTCAATTCATTCACTGATTTATAATTTCTAATCAGACTGTGTCCAGAGTGGCCCTAACGCTGGTATTCTCTGTGCCTTTCATGCTTAATGGACTTTCCATACTAATATGGTACCATGTTGCATACACTATGGGCGAGTTGATTCCTCAGAAACATTGTGACGTAGTTCATCCTATTCAGTAACTGCCGATAATTCCATAAATTATCATAATGTTTAGAGTTTAGAGATATATCTCTTTGAACACATGCACACAGAAACTACACCGCTTGTTAAATCCACATAAAAGGCACATTTGTAGTTGTCATTCTTTTCCTTTACTTGATTCGACATTGTAAATATCTGAAGCAGACAACATAGTATATTTCTTCTATGTACATGTATGTGCAGTCGTGCATACACCCATTCGCTGAAAACGGACTTGTGCAGGAACTTGAAATAACTGGCAAACATGGTAGTCTTTTACACAGAAAACTTTCGTTAGTAATGAAATGCGCAGACGGTAATGGTGTTAGGGTCCCACCTGGGAATAATCATGTTTGAAATTATAAATCAATAAATGAACCAAGTTCTGTGCATCTTTTATCCCATTTGTGCTTTTCGTTTTTTAAATCAGTGGGGGGGAGGGTGGGGGTAAAAACAAACAAGCAGGTATATTCAGACTAAAATAATTTTTATTTGGGCACAGTTTTACATAGACCAGCAAGTTGTTCTCCACCTTTTTTTTTTTTGTTTGACTGGCGGCGGAGTAAAACAAAAAAAAAAGGTGGAGAACAACTTGCTGGTCTAGAGTGGTGCAGAACAACGTTGGTCTCCGCCGCCAGTCAAACAAAAGAAAAAAGGTGGAGAACAACTTCCTGGTCTAAGAGATAACCACACTGAATCTACAACATAAAAAATGTTTTGATATTTTTATTTTTGTCTTTTTTTAAAGTTCTTTCTATGGGCAAATACTTTTCATTTAAGAAGAAGGTTGTCTGAACTAGGAATATACATACATGTACGTTTATTTGACCTACATTTGACGCATTCACAAGTTTACTGTGATAACGTGAACTTTTAAGAACCGGAGATTATTGCGGAGATAATTACTGATTACCAGTGATAATATTTAGTAGATGTCGCTGCTTCTTATACAAACTACTTGGCTTCATTTGATCCATCACTGCACGTAACCTTCCAAGAACGCTGCCATGAAAGTTTTATTTGCTCACTTGGCATGCGCGAGTCAAGTCTAGCCTACCCGTAAAGAGGTCGATATCAGTTAACACACAGAAATTTGGTTAAATATTTTAAAGAGTATGTTCCTCGTCATGTCATTTTTCACCAAATCTATTAACTTATTTATAAATTATTATCCTGACTGCATAGATTTGAATACCAATACAATCAAGAGTTTTCCATCAATTGTCCATTAATTCAAATACCAAACACTTCCCCAATAATCTTCCAACTTCAAGCGATTTTCAAACTAAATTCCAAATCTAAATTTAGGCCTAAATCCGAATCTAAATCCAGTAAGTCAGTTCCCAACTGATGAGACGCCTGAGCAAATGAAACTCAAATTCCTTGGGTATTGTGTTGTATGTAACATCCAAGATTTATATACTGGCATTCTCAAAATAGCAAGATAGGAGTTTTCATTGCAATTGTAAATTTCAGTTACTAATATCATTTATTTGGTGCTTATTCTGGAATTATTTGTCAAGAAGTTGCAATTGAACCAGTTTACAAATTTTGGATCTATGTAGCTAATCTGAGCTATATTCAGTACTTTTGTTTATCATTTGAATTTAAAATACTGTTGGTAACATTCTGAAATTTTGTTATTATTTTACTTGCATAATTAATATAGGATACATTTTTATGAGTTTGAAATAATCTTCTATAATACTCGCACACCCTCTCGTTTCTTTGTACCCCAATCCCCAGGGGCGCACGCAGAATTTTTTTTTTTTTTTTTTTTTTTTTTTTGTGGGGAGGGGGGGAGACAAACATGTAGTTGTCAGTTATTAGGTTTTACATATGTAGGCTAAAGGATGTTTGAAAATAAAATCCGGGGGAGTGGAGCATCGTCGCTAGCAAAGCTTAAACACATTGGAAACTTGGCTAAGGAAGATGCGGGGGGGGGGGGGGCAGGAATTGATCTCCGTTGCCCCTATGTAAGGGCGCCCATGCCCAGCCCTACCGATTTTAAAAATAAAAAACATCAAGGACATGAAAAATGTAACAACAAATAAATGGTCATTAGCAGCAGAGAGGGCGATCAGACCACTTCAGGGAATGGTCACCCTTGTTTTAAGAAGAAAAAAAAATAGTGACCCTTCATAGAGGTCAATACCACGTCTACGATTATTGTTTGTTCCAAACAGAATTGTAGACAAGGCCCTCTCTGCTGCTATGTTATTCTGAATAATCCTGGGAATCTTCATCTGAATCCTGGGAATTTGTTCTATGTTTCAAGTAATATTCAAGTTCTGATGGTGGTTTTTCTATTTTTGGATTTATGTTTTTTCTTTTTCTGTAATATATCATCAAACTTCTGTATCGATCTCCAACGCAATTTTTGCAAATCTGATATAATCCTCTAACACCGTTGTTACATCCAACACAACTTCGTGGACCAGCATGAGGGTTTTTCTTTCTAAGATAATTATGTTTATTGCAATATTCTCCACGGCGCATTTGTTAGTGGTTCCTTGACCCGGGCTTGTTTTCAGACAAATGAGTTTAATATCATTGCAGGAACAAAATAATGTGAAATCAGACGCGCGGGAACAAGTAATATTTACACACAGAAACATCATCATGAAAAAAGATTCACGACAAGACCGACGGGAAACAAAATAACGTTTAACAAAATAATTTCACAATATGCGGGAACAATCAAATCAGTTTAATAATTATGACCTTATTTTCATCATCATCACAGAATTGTCAAAATTATAAATATAATGCTGGGTTTATGTTATTGATTGGCCCTCGCCCCACTCATCATTGAGGTTGTCGCAAGTGGCACATTCCTTATAATAATACTGTTTGTGCCACTTGCGACAGTCATCAACATACGAAAACAACACGCGGGAAACATCCGCGCGGAAAAAAAAACAATTATTTTGTCTTACCAAGATCATCATCTCGCTGCAGAATCTTCCTTAATCCTTATAATAATACTGATTATGCCACTTTCCACAATCATTAGCTCCTGAATCACGATGATAAATACTCCTCCAACGATGGTCGTTCTTGTTCGATATTCAACCATTAATCTTGGAAATCTTCATCAGAATAATCAGAAGAAATTCCACGTGGATTATTTCACAATCATCACGACATGGGGGAACTTTCATAAATATATAATATTATAATGGATATGAGACTTCCCCCATCACCATAATCATGTGTGTTAAATTCAATAATTATTTTTTTACGAAGATAAGAACTCCTCTAAGGTTGGAATTGGTTTATTTGTCCTTGTGTTATATTCGACAATTAATCGATATCTTGTTACGCCGCAATCTATACACAACGGAATTTTACCACGAACTCCACGAGAGCAGCTAATACAACTCCGAGGTCCACATGAGCCGTTATATCGGTAGATTTTCATGTGGTCACCACAAAAAATACTTCTACAGTTTTTTCCGCATATTTCGGTTGACCCCTGAGGAAGCCAAGCGCATTTGTTGACAATCTTATATTTAATATCTTATATATTTAATTGGTGATTAAAAAAAACAATCAATTAGATATATAGATATTAATTATAAATGACAGAAAAAAATTACTTAAGTGAACTCTGTGGTGCGGGTAATATAACCGAAGTATATATTACAAACAAAACTTTAAAAGAAAAATATTTGTGTCTCGAGAACGACCCGACTTTTACGCTAGACACGCTATTCGACAACATTACCAACGAAGACGCGCGTGTGTTATCTAGAAGAAGTTATTTCATATTGCGCGATTATTATAATATTTTCTCCGTCTCAACGTTAGATGAATCTGTCTCAGTAAAAACTAAAGAAGAAGCAATTCAGGCGCTTCAATCTGAATGTAAATCAACATATCATCTGTCTTGTGTGATTATTCAACACTTTAAAAACTTTTACATATTTCCGTCCGACGAAGACTTTGAATCAGTCGCGGATAAGTTTTTAGGGCTATCATCCGTTACTGAAATTATACCGAAATTCAGATTGAGATATCCTGTATTCGACATCGACTCGTTCTTCAAACAATACCGAGAACGCATCAGTTACAGATATTTCATGGGAACCTCGAAAGACTCAGAAGAAAAGACTCTCTCACGAAGAAATTATTGATTATTTTTCTCGGTTGTGTAATTGTGACCGCGATAAAATATTTTTATTCACATCGACACATGGATATCATGTACTGTGTAAATGTGAACCCGTGTCATTCGATGATCAGATAGAATTAATTGACAAAGCCGGTAAGGATAATTCAACATGGAAGCTTGATAAACAAGCAGGATTACACAGCATCAAGTTGGCCGGGACAAAATCGAATAAAATTAATTCTGTCTGTAAAAGATTAATATCAGGACAAACTACAACGCCGCGAGATCTACTTTGTTGTCCTACGTTAATCCAACCACGCGAAATAGAATATATCAAACCGCCTCAAAGTGATCTTGGTGATTATGCCAATGAGATCTCCCAGCAGGATCTCGAGAAAATATCGATCGAGTTAACTGGAGAACCAGATCAAGTAATTACCGTCACTGCGTCGTCGAGAAACAGATTAACAGTCCAGCGACGACCAGGACACTATTGCAATATATGCCAACGACGTCATGGTTGGAATGAGATTAATGATCATCCTGAAGATAAATGCGACAACTGTTTGATATATGTCCACGCAGATAACTTTGTTGTTACCTGCCCTCGTAGTAACGGAAAAATAATCATGCAAAACAATTACGATAAACAGATACGCGAGTACTTCGCGAGGGCAACCAATAACGTCGTTGATGATGTAGTTAAATCATTACCGGAGGACCAGAACAATCCGGAATATTTTAAATATTTGATGTCGGCCAAATACAGAAAAAAAAAACTCACCCTGGAACATTTATCGATAAGACACCCAGTTACAGCTACACGAGTAAACCATTACACGAGTCTGGACCGGGATGTAAAATCATCTACGGCGATTACATGGATGGATCTTACTGTGGTATGGGAAAATCTAGTGCGGCAATATCATCGATAAACGAAGATGATTCTGTGCTGTATTTATCCTACCGAATCGCCTTTACCGAGAAAGTTAAGACCGATTACGGATTTGAGTTTACGGATTTGAGACTTACAGGGACATCACAGGCGATATTGTCCTCGGCAAATCAAGAAAAGTAATAGTTCAGTGGGAGTCTTTGTTACGCGTAGAAGGAGTTCCTGACGTGATTATTGTTGATGAATTACACGGAATAATGCGTCAATGTTATTCAGGTTGTAACAAAAATATATTCGATAAATTCGCCGGACTAATCGCGATGGCTCCTCGTGTTATCGTGGCCGATGTCGACGCGAACAACGAGGATTTGATTCTATTTCGCGATAAACTAAACCGCGTTGACATGAAATTCGTTATGAATAAATATAAACCCGATCACGGTAAGAAATTCATCGTGGAAAACGCTCATAAAGATAATTATGTTAATCTTCTGAGACATTTATCAAGCGGGAAACGAGCTGTAATCTTTACACATAACTAACTGAACGGGTCGTACTCCGTTGAGGAACTCGCGAAACAATTACAACATCTAAAATATCGCGTCAAATACTATCACGCCGATACCAACGCGGCAGAACGAGCAAAGGATTTCTCAGACATAAGTAACGCATTCAATGACGTTGATGTTGTAATATTCAACCACACCATAGAAGCTGGTATCAGTATCGTCGATGATCGATTTAAGGTATTATTCGTGTTCTCGTCTGAACTAGGATCAGTCGAAGCGACTAAACAAGCCATTCACAGATTTAGGTACGTTGATGAGATTCACTGTTCATCAATATCTAAGGCCTATACAAATCTACATGCGACCAGGGACGACATAATAACAACTATCATCAACAACGAGAAGAATCTCACTGAGAAGGAAAAATCATTCAGAATGCCAACTCCAGGAGAACTAACCACGCCGTTCGGGTACGCGTTTATCAGCTACATCATCGAAGAAAATAACTCCAAGATGTACTTTACGCCGCGACTAATAGAGACAATGAGAAACAGCGGATACGAGATAGTACAAACTGAACCTGATGAATACAAACTATGGCTGACAAAAAAAAAAAATATGAAAAAAGCTACACGCGATGAGATTAAGGCCGATCCCGTCGTTGATGAGTTCCTTAAGACGTCAATCGGGACAAGAATAAAAAATGCTGCTGATGAAAATATTATCACCAACGAGGATAATGTTACTGATGAAAATATTATTACTAGCAATGACGCCAGTGAAGATAACGTTACCAATGAAGATACTGTTACTAACAATGACGCCAATAATACCAGCGATGATGATTTACCGAAATATTATCGATACCGAGCGAATGATAATCTAGAACCGTATGAGAAAAAATTAAAGTACATGAACTATTTGTTCCAGCGCGATTGTTCCAAACTAAGCGAAGATGAAATAGAATACCTCCACAAGAAATCCACTCAGATGAAACGAGCGCAATAAATTTAATAACGTAGATATCACAGAAACATTTAGATCAGATAAATTGGCTCCTCGAGAAAAATTAACAATAATCCGCGACGTCCTTGAAATGTTTTCGTTGCCTGACATTGTTCCTGACAATTTATCAGTGACATCTGTAACGGTACATCGAGGTAAACTTATATCAGACATCGAGGCCGCGATGGCCAATCCAGATCACGTGGAAAAGTATAATAATTTTATCAGACATTTCTCAACAATATTCCCTGAATCACACAGATTAAGATCAACAAAATTGACCACAAAAAATATCATCGAGAAAATCAAATCGATATATAAAGGATTCGCCGCGGAAATGAAACCTAATGACATTAATCACGCTAATCGAGGTGATTATACGATATATTATCCTAGCTGGCCTGAATCAGATTTTATTAATAACGATGTGTGGAAAAATACGCTAACCCCCGAGGAAGGTTATTTTGGTGGTAATGATATCAAGATTGTCGATGATCATACCAGATGGCACAAATATCACATTTGGATCATAAATAGATGGTTCAGCAGATATGAAGATCAATAATCTGATGACTGGCGAAAGTGGCACAAACAATATATTTATTAGGAATGTACTACTTTCGCCACACATAAGATAATGTGAGATAACTAATCTGATGACTGGCGAAAGTGGCACAAAACATATATATATATATGGAAAAAGCCACTTTCGCCACACACAAGATAATGTGAGATAAATTTAATACCCTAATGATAATCCGAGGGCCTTTTTTCGCCGATCATTGGAGAGATTCATTTCTGGATCAAACTACAATATCAGAACATCTAAAATTGCATGGAGCGTTAATGGATGATTCAAGTTATTTGATCATGGGATGAGTTAAACACAAAAAAAAAACCCATTAATTTTTCTCACCATATGTCAGGGTCATAAATGAAGTATTATAAATAAAAATTCATGTCATAAATATATTTAACATCTTGATTGATGACGTCACACGTTCGGACTTTATCAACGGAGAAATATAACTAACGACGTTAGGTATGTAAATACATAACCACTGACCTGTGGAAGATTCAAACATATACTGATGATACATCAGTTAATGAAATTAATTATAATATGACCTCAACGAAGAAGATATTCATCGATATGTCCGATGACAGATTCGTGAAAAACAAACCTGCTGCTGAATCTAAAGTATTTATTTGGTGGTGTTAATGCGATATATATCAATGATCATGGTGTTGGATTTTCAGATAAACGTTCAATCACACCACTGAACCGAGATGAACTAGCACGAAGACGTCTACGTGAGAAATATCGCATCAGAAAAATAATTACAAAGCCGCATCGAATAGTATTGAATCAAGTAACAGTAATGTCAGATTAATCAACAAGACTGATGATGACAGGGCCGCATCGAATAGTATTGAATCTAGTAACAAGACTGAATCAAGTAACAAATCCGAATCGAAAATCTTAAAATGCAAAAATAAACTAAAATCAACCCAAACTTCATTAGATAATCTGACCGAGGAGAATAATCAACTAAAAAAAGATTTAAGTGAAACAAAGGACCAGTGCAACAAAGTTCTCGAGGATAATAAAACACTGCAGCAGATTTTCACAAAAATAAACAACAGAGTCAACGAGGACATGAATAAATCGTTAAACGAGTATAGCAGCGAGATCATCGCGAAGATGAACAACGTGGCTGAGCAGCAGAAACAATCCAATGATCGGCGAAAAAAGGCCCTCGGATTATCATTAGGGTATTAAATTTATCTCACATTATCTTGTGTGTGGCGAAAGTGGCTTTTTCCATATATATATATATATGTTTTGTGCCACTTTCGCCAGTCATCAGATTAGTTATCTCACATTATCTTATGTGTGGCGAAAGTAGTACATTCCTAATAAATATATTGTTTGTGCCACTTTCGCCAGTCATCAGATTATTGATCTTCATATCTGCTGAACCATCTATTTATGATCCAAATGTGATATTTGTGCCATCTGGTATGATCATCGACAATCTTGATATCATTACCACCAAAATAACCTTCCTCGGGGGTTAGCGTATTTTTCCACACATCGTTATTAATAAAATCTGATTCAGGCCAGCTAGGATAATATATCGTATAATCACCTCGATTAGCGTGATTAATGTCATTAGGTTTCATTTCCGCGGCGAATCCTTTATATATCGATTTGATTTTCTCGATGATATTTTTTGTGGTCAATTTTGTTGATCTTAATCTGTGTGATTCAGGGAATATTGTTGAGAAATGTCTGATAAAATTATTATACTTTTCCACGTGATCTGGATTGGCCATCGCGGCCTCGATGTCTGATATAAGTTTACCTCGATGTACCGTTACAGATGTCACTGATAAATTGTCAGGAACAATGTCAGGCAACGAAAACATTTCAAGGACGTCGCGGATTATTGTTAATTTTTCTCGAGAAGCCAATTTATCTGATCTAAACGTTTCTGTGATATCTACGTTATTAAATTTATTCACGATTACCTGTTGCGCTCGTTTCATCTGAGTGGATATCTTGTGGAGGTATTCTATTTCATCTTCGCTTAGTTTGGAACAATCGCGCTGGAACAAATAGTTCATGTACTTTAATTTTTTCTCATACGGTTCTAGATTATCATTCGCTCGGTATCGATAATATTTCGGTAAATCATCATCGCTGGTATTATTGGCGTCATTGTTAGCAACAATATCTTCATTGGTAACGTTATCTTCACTGGCGTCATTACTAGTAATAATATTTTCATCAGTAACATTATCCTCGTTGGTGATAATATTTTCATCAGCAGCATTTTTTATTCTTGTCCCGATTGACGTCTTAAGGAACTCATCAACGACGGGATCGGCCTTAATCTCATCGCGTGTGGCTTTTTTCATATTTTTTTTTGTCATCCATAGTTTGCATTCATCAGGTTCAGTTTGTACTATCTCGTATCCGCTGTTTCTCATTGTCTCTATTAGTCGCGGCGTAAAGTACATCTTGGAGTTATTTTCTTCGATGATGTAGCTGATAAACGCGTACCCGAACGGCGTGGTTAGTTCTCCTGGAGCTGGCATTCTGAATGATTTTTCCTTCTCAGTGAGATTCTTCTCGTTGTTGATGATAGTTGTTATTATGTCGTCCCTGGTCGCATGTAGATTTTTATAGGCCTTAGATATTGATGAACAGTGAATCTCATCAACGCACCTAAATCTGTGAATGGCTTGTTTAGTCGCTTCGACTGATCCTAGTTCAGACGAGAACACGAATAATACCTTAAATCGATCATCGACGATACTGATACCAGCTTCTATGGTGTGGTTGAATATTACAACATCAACGTCATTGAATGCGTTACTTATGTCTGAGAAATCCTTTGCTCGTTCTGCCGCGTTGGTATCGGCGTGATAGTATTTGACGCGATATTTTAGATGTTGTAATTGTTTCGCGAGTTCCTCAACGGAGTACGACCCGTTCAGTTTGTTATGTGTAAAGATTACAGCTCGTTTCCCGCTTGATAAATGTCTCAGAAGATTAACATAATTATCTTTATGAGCGTTTTCCACGATGAATTTCTTACCGTGATCGGGTTTATATTTATTCATAACGAATTTCATGTCAACGCGGTTTAGTTTATCGCGAAATAGAATCAAATCCTCGTTGTTCGCGTCGACATCGGCCACGATAACACGAGGAGCCATCGCGATTAGTCCGGCGAATTTATCGAATATATTTTTGTTACAACCTGAATAACATTGACGCATTATTCCGTGTAATTCATCAACAATAATCACGTCAGGAACTCCTTCTACGCGTAACAAAGACTCCCACTGAACTATTACTTTTCTTGATTTGCCGAGGACAATATCGCCTGTGATGTCCCTGTAAGACTCAAATCCGTAAACTCAAATCCGTAATCGGCCTTAACTTTCTCGGTAAAGGCGATTCGGTAGGATAAATACAGCACAGAATCATCTTCGTTTATCGATGATATTGCCGCACTAGATTTTCCCATACCACAGTACGATCCATCCATGTAATCGTCGTAGATGATTTTACATCCCGGTCCAGACTCGTGTAATGGTTTACTCGTGTAGCTGTAACTGGGTGTCTTATCGATAAATGTTCCAGGGTGAGTTTTTTTTCTGTATTTGGCCGACATCAAATATTAAACATATTCCGGATTTTTCTGGTCCTCCGGTAATGATTTAACTACATCATCAACGACGTTATTGGTTGCCCTCGCGAAGTACTCGCGTATCTGTTTATCGTAATTGTTTTGCATGATTATTTTTCCGTTACTACGAGGGCAGGTAACAACAAAGTTATCTGCGTGGACATATATCAAACAGTTGTCGCATTTATCTTCAGGATGATCATTAATCTCATTCCAACCATGACGTCGTTGGCATATATTGCAATAGTGTCCTGGTCGTCGCTGGACTGTTAATCTGTTTCTCGACGACGCAGTGACGGTAATTAATTGATCTGGTTCTCCAGTTAACTCGATCGATATTTTCTCGAGATCCTGCTGGGAGATCTCATTGGCATAATCACCAAGATCACTTTGAGGCGGTTTGATATATTCTATTTCGCGTGGTTGGATTAACGTAGGACAACAAAGTAGATCTCGCGGCGTTGTAGTTTGTCCTGATATTAATCTTTTACAGACAGAATTAATTTTATTCGATTTTGTCCCGGCCAACTTGATGCTGTGTAATCCTGCTTGTTTATCAAGCTTCCATGTTGAATTATCCTTACCGGCTTTGTCAATTAATTCTATCTGATCATCGAATGACACGGGTTCACATTTACACAGTACATGATATCCATGTGTCGTTGTGAATAAAAATATTTTATCGCGGTCACAATTACACAACCGAGAAAAATAATCAATAATTTCTTCGTGAGAGAGTCTTTTCTTCTGAGTCTTTCGAGGTTCCCATGAAATATCTGTAACTGATGCGTTCTCGGTATTGTTTGAAGAACGAGTCGATGTCGAATACAGGATATCTCAATCTGAATTTCGGTATAATTTCAGTAACGGATGATAGCCCTAAAAACTTATCCGCGACTGATTCAAAGTCTTCGTCGGACGGAAATATGTAAAAGTTTTTAAAGTGTTGTATAATCACACCAGACAGATGATATGTTGATTTACATTCAGATTGAAGCGCCTGAATTGCTTCTTCTTTAGTTTTTACTGAGACAGATTCATCTAACGTTGAGACGGAGAAAATATTATAATAATCGCGCAACATGAAATAACTTCTTCTAGATAACACACGCGCGTCTTCGTTGGTAATGTTGTCGAATAGTGTGTCTAGCGTAAAAGTCGGGTCGTTCTCGAGACACAAATATTTTTCTTTTAAAGTTTTGTTTGTAATATATACTTCGGTTATATTACCCGCACCACAGAGTTCACTTAAGTAATTTTTTCTGTCATTTATAATTAATATCTATATATCTAATTGATTGTTTTTTTAATCACCAATTAAATATATAAGATATTAAATATAAGATGGTCAACAAATGAGCTTGGCTTCCTCAGGGGTCAACCAAAATATGCGGAAAAAACTGTAGAAGTATTTTTTGTGGTGACCACATGAAAATCTACCGAAATAACGGCTCATGTGGACCTCGGAGTTGTATTAGCTGCTCTTGTGGAGTTCGTGGTAAAATTCTGTTGTGTATAGATTGGGCTGAACAAGATATCGATTAATTGTCGAATATAACACAAGGACAAATAAACCAATTCCAACCTTAGAGGAGTTCTTATCTTCGTAAAAAAATAATTATTGAATTTAACACACATGATTATGGTGATGGGGGAAGTCTCATATCCATTATAATATTATATATTTATGAAAGTTCCCCCATGTCGTGATGATTGTGAAATAATCCACGTGGAATGTCTTCTGATTATTCTGATGAAGATTTCCAAGATTAATGGTTGAATATGGAACAAGAACGACCATCGTTGGAGGAGTATTTATCATCGTGATTCAGGAGCTAATGATTGTGGAAAGTGGCATAATCAGTATTATTATAAGGATTAAGGAAGATTCTGCAGCGAGATGATGATCTTGGTAAGACAAAATAATTGTTTTTTCCGCGCGGATGTTTCCCGCGTGTTGTTTTCGTATGTTGATGACTGTCGCAAGTGGCACAAACAGTATTATTATAAGGAATGTGCCACTTGCGACAACCTCAATGATGAGTGGGGCGAGGGCCAATCAATAACATAAACCCAGCATTATATTTATAATTTTGACAATTCTGTGATGATGATGAAAATAAGGTCATAATTATTAATCTGATTTGATTGTTCCCGCATATTGTGAAATTATTTTGTTTCCTCGCGAATCGTTTCTCATACTGATGTTCCCGCATATTGTGAGATTATTTTGTTTCCGTGTGATTTGTTTCCCCTGCGCCAATTAAACGTTATTTTGTTTCCCGTCGGTCTTCTCGTGAATCTTTTTTCATGATGATGTTTCTGTGTGTAAATATTACTTGTTCCCGCGCGGCTTATTTCTCATTATTTTGTTCCTGCAATGATATTAAACTCATTTGTCTGAAAACAAGCCCGGGTCAAGGAACCACTAACAAATGCGCCGTGGAGAATATTGCGAAAAACATAATTATCTTAGAAAGAAAAACCCTCATGCTGGTCCACGAAGTTGTGTTGGATGTAACAACGGCGTTAGAGGATTATATCAGATTTGCAAAAATTGCGTTGGAGATCGATACAGAAGTTTGATGATATATTACAGAAAAAGAAAAAACATAAATCCAAAAATAGAAAAACCACCATCAGAACTTGAATATTACTTGAAACATAGAACAAATTCCCAGGATTCAGATGAAGATTCCCAGGATTATTCTGAATAACATAGCATCAGAGAGGGCCTTGTCTACAATTCTGTTTGGAACAAACAATAATCGTAGATGTGGTATTGACCTCTATGAAGGGTCACTATTTTTTTCTTCTTCTAAAAACAAGGGTGACCATTCCCTAAAGTGGTCTGATCGCCCTCTCTGCTGCTTCATTTCATTCAATGGTATATAATTTCTAACTGGACTGTCGCCAAAGGGTACCTAAATTTATTGGCGTTTTAGCGTAAACGGAAGCTGCCGATGTAAACAAGCAAACAGACCGCTCGCTGGTTTCGAGAATAGTCTATTTCAGTACAAACTGCGTTGTCTATATCTGATATTTGCAATGTCTAGTTTTAATGTTTCTGAAACAATTTGAACAACAAATAAATAGGAAGAAATTTTGTTTACATGTTTTCAAAGAGACGCAAATCCAAAATTTATGGAAGTTTTGAGATTTTCAAAGACGGTGCTCTACATCACATCCGTTGCTTGAAACAGATTGGACCAAACACACATGGCAACCGTGTTGCTAAAGAAGCTCCCGTTTGATTCAAAACGCCAAGCTGATAGCGTTTGGGACCTCCTCGCACAATCAGGTTAGACCTTTTAAATCAATGAATGAAATGACAAACGTCTGGGCAATTTTTTATATATTTGGTGCCTTCTGTTTTAAAAATGTATAAAGGGGTACAAAGAAAACGAGATGGAGTGAGAATACTTTGTGATTTCTAACGTGTCGCCAGAAGGTCATTAACACTGTCAAATTATTCGCGTTTAAAACTAGCAGCAGGGAGGGCGAATCCTACAAATTTTAGATGGTTCCAAATCGTAAACTAAGGCCTTCATCGAAACGAAAAAAAAAATCATCCAATGATCGAGTCACAATAACTAACCGGGAGGGGAACCCCCGACGTTGTTAGCGCTGTGTTGACTCGATCATTGGGTAGTTGTTTTTTTCGTTTCGATGAAGGCCTTAGTTTACGCGACGAACCCAACTTGTTGTCGCACCCTCCCTGCTGCTATCATTTATCCAAAAATCGTATCAAGACCGACTCGGTATCTTGTTCTGGGATCATGCAAATTTATTGTTACAAATCCGTGCGGATTTGCTTGCGCTCGTGAAAAGAAATTTTTAAACTTATTTATGTCCATATCACCGCTACACCAGGTCTGATGAATATTTGGTAACGTGTGTGTATCAACTCCGTTAAACACAGCAAGAATATTACAATTATCTCTGATCACTTTTGGTATTTGTGTATATCGTTGAGTGACATAAATCACATCTGTGTTTTTGTGTCTGCCTCTGGAAAATATCCTAGCTGGATATGATTGTTTATCAAGCATTATATCATCGTACACGAATAAATTGTTAATAAACCCATCAATGGAATCTACAGACGGTGCTTCACTAATATCAGTGATAAACTCGATAACATCATCGCCGTTTTCATTTAACGATTTTGCATTTTCATTAAAATCCTTTAGTACATCATAGCACCGCTGGTCATCTACAGACGGAGCTACCAAATACAATTTATCCCACCTGAACCATCTCATTATCAAATTAAGTAACAGTTGTGTTTTACCACTTCCAGATGGTCCTATAATAATCATACGGACAGAATTTGGTAGCGCTGCATGATGCTTGACTGGTTCTTGTTTTCGTGTTGCAGAAAAATCAATTACATTCATGGTATATACAAAGAATATGGATTTATATTGTGTGAAATGCAGGACACGTACCCCAACAGGTGATCTAACAACCATTGCAACAAAAATAACAGATCAGCGGTCACGGGTAAGTGTGAACGATGCGGTACAAAGAAATTTAAATTTATTCCCGCTGACAAGTCAGTGCAGTCGGGTTTAAAAAAAAAGACGAGGAGGTGATATTGCGGCAAAATTAGGAAAATTACCGGGAACTTCGTGGGCTAAATATCCAGGAGAAAAACATCTTCCAGGATATAATTACTGCGGCCCTGGAACCAGACTTGATATCAGACTTGACAGCCAAGACCAACCAAAACCAGGTGAGTACCCAATAAACGCTATTGATAAAGCGTGTTATGCTCATGATTTAGCTTATCGAGTAAAGGATCTGCAGCATAGGCATATCGCAGATGTAAAATTAATTCACGCGCTAAATTCCAACAGTGATAAATCTTTCAAGGAAAGGTTAGCTAGTTGGTTAATAAAATCCGCGATGAAAGGTAAATTAGCGCTAGGTGCTGGTAATTTATAAATGGAATCGATTTTGTTATTCCCTAAGAGGATACTGGAAGGGTATCGCAGCGATTAGTAAACTCGCCGAAGCGGCGAAAGTCACACGTGCTACTGCTAAAAAATGGTTATCCCGACAGGCAATATGGCAAATTTTTCTACCACCAGCTGAACAAATTCACTTTGCACATTTTGATGTTAGTGTTCCTAATGAAGTTCATCAAGCTGATATATTGTTTCTACCACATGATACCGTTAAAATCCAAAGACGTCAAATAACATACAAGTACGCGCTAACTGTAGTTGACGTTGCAAGTAGAAACAAAGAAGCAGAGCCGTTATCAACAAAGACAGCAACTGAAGTAGCTTCTGCGTTTAAACGAATTTATCAACGTGGACCCTTGCAATGGCCACAGCTGTTACAAGTTGATCCTGGTAAAGAATTTCAGGGCGCAGTATCATCGTTGATGAAACAACATAACGTCACCATCAGACGAGGGCATACTGAGATTCATCGTGATCAGGCAATTGTTGAACGATTTAATCGAACACTTGCTGAGCGGTTATTTGGATATCAATATGCAAAGGAATTCATTCAAGACAAGAGATCTCGTGAATGGGTTGCAAGATTACCAAGCGTGATAACTGCATTAAATAATGAAATAACTCGAACAACCAACATGAAACCCATTAGCGCAGTCACAAAAAACATACCCGTACAACGACGTGATTTTTCAACAGAACCGGTGCTGGGCAATGACACTGTAAGATATTTATATCAACCCGGTGAACTTGAAGGCTGTATAAAAAGAGCGACTGATCCTATTTGGAGCATCAAGACACAAGATCTCTAACATAACAAGATCCTCGGGTAGACCCGCAATCTACAGTCTGGATTCAACTGCTCCTCAGCGCGGATTTACACGTGAGCAATTACAAGTAATTCCCAAAGACACACAATTACCACCCAGATCACTTAACTTGCACCTCTACGTCGATTACATTCAAGACAGGTCCGCATCACATTTTCTCGTGTATTACCGTGGATGTTATCTTTTCTGTATACGGTAAACTGTCTTGGGTGTTTATTCGAATACTGCCATAACATTACACAATTACAGCTCGCACAGTGATTATTCTGATGTTGTTTCAGCGTGTTGATAAATTCAACGTCGAGATCAAAATCGCGTTTATTTTTTTTTTTTTGTGGCTTTATTTATAACCAGCTAAGTTTTTTTTTCTTATATCGCTGTCACACTTGTCAATGTCTTTAATTTTATTGGTCATTGACTCATCTAAGATAATTCTTCGTAGCTGAGATATTCTTCTGACTCTGGGCACCGCCAAGTAAACTAAGTTCGACCATTCGATGTGATCATCAATGATCCAAGCAACTGTGTCAGTGATAGTCAGTCCTTGTGATGAGTGAATTGTCATCGCATATCCTAGCGTCCACGGGGAATTATCAGCGTGTAGAGCATCCTCAACAACACTGACATCAACTACGACAATATCATTCAACACAAGATTCTGTTTCTTGACTCTGTCAAGTGTCCTGATATATCAACGTCAATATTCTGCCGTCGCGTATCAGCCGGTCGATAACACAGCGGCACTGGCAATGTTGAAAATTTTTCTTTATGTAACTGAAACAACCGCTGTTGAAGTGTGTCTCTGACTATCTTTCTACTTGCCACTATTAAATCGTTTGGTCTCCATGTTTCCCAAAAGTCGTTCATAGAAGTTTCTGAAATTATTTTACGCGCTATTTCACATTGAATTTTGTTCGGCTGTAGTCTGATTAATTTTTTAAATTCCTTTAATTCTGCATCAAGAGATCTGTGATCATCAGTTATCTCCGACTAATAATCAACAAAATTCTTCAGCCAATCATGTGGAGATGGCCCAACAAACGGCGGTGATTGACCGTGATCGCCGCACATTATCACAGCTGTATTTTTCAATAACAACCAATTGAGAAATGTTTTTAGTGTTTCCAACGACACTGTGCACACTTCATCCCAAATGATGATCTTTGGAATATATTTCTCTCCCATTCGATATGGAGTCCACACACCGCCGCTGTATTAAGTACAAGAATTAATTCCTCGTTGTTTCATCTCCCTGGCGAGTCCGTGTGTTGGTGTTAGCACAATCATATCATCATGTTTCTGTCGAAATAATTCGATTACCCGAGTTGTCTTACCAGAACCCCCCGGTCCGTTCAAATAAACCATTTTATGTCTGGATACTGGATCATACACGGATGGCTCCGACGATAATTCTGATAATTCTGATTTGTAATAACTATCTTTAACCGCAACATCCGCGGATTCACAATAACAATGTAACATTTCTTTTTTTATTCTCCACGAATCCCATGATTCATCAGTGCTTGTGAAACGAGCCAGTAATTCTGAATATTTTTTATTCAAGTAAAATGAATACGTTGCAACTCTATCTGCGGTGTCAGGAAATCTATTTATCATCGATAGCAAATTTAAAGAAACATAAGCTAGCACTGAAGATCTTAAATGTGTATACTGAGGAGATTCTCCATCAGTGTAACTAACAATTGTGCCCAACCGTGTTCTGTCAGAGAAGTAAGCGTCTTCCCGATTACAAAATATATTTCTCGCAGCGGCATCAGCAATTATAAAATCTAATTCAACATCATCCATAATCAATCGTGAGTGATGCCGTTTATGATCATATGAACCACCCTGAGTAAATTTACCGATTATTTTTCTACCGAGATCCTTTGCGGTTTTTTCACTGTTGCTGAGCTTAATCCTGAGAATATTAGGAGCATCATCGACGATGACATCAATAGGAACGTTTGGACATTCCCGCGCATATTTTTCGATGACCTCGTCTACGTTGATACGCTCCAAACTGAAGTCTGCGTCCGATATGCTATAATTGCTTCACTGACCGTCAACGATATTAATACGCGGTTGTCAAGCATATATCGTAATGACACTATTGGTGCCCAGCGTTGCTCCGAGAAGTGTCTACCAAACCAAACATAACAACACGGATGAAGATTCTTAGCGAATTCAAACGACACTACACGAGCGAATCCTGTCAGGGGGAAATCAGGTAACGATCCATTGATCGCCACTCGTGTCATCTCGTTTGTAGGATGTCCGAATCTTTTAAAATATCCATCATACTCACCCATCCCGAGAAAACTTCCCGGATAACACGCGATCATGTCCACGGAAATGACATCCTTGTGGTTATATTCGGTATTCCACAAACAGCTATGTCCATATTCAATACAACTCGCCTGAATATCTTCGAGGAACTCAGCGTGTGTTGGTCTCCATGAATTTCTCTCTCTTGCGGAGTGGGCCGCAACTGACGGAACTGTAAAACAATTAGTTAATAATTGCTCAGTATTTTCTGAATATTTTTCCGCGAGTTTTCTCACTGCGCGTTGGAGAGATTCTTTGCGATATAAATCGCCGTTGGGTCTTACAAATTGATCGTATTCTTCATCTTCGGAACTCTTAAACAACCACACTGAAACGGGATCGTTTTTACTTATCTGTTTAATAAAATCAAACATACCCACCCACCCCCCCAGAAAATTCTGGGGAGTAATATCTCACGACACGATCTCGTGGAAATATTGTTACTGCGCTGGTCCACGCGTGAGCGTTATGGTCAATGATATTTATTGGAGCTCCGTTCCGATTATATTTCGATTCGTACAATACTTTTCCTGTTATTGTTTTTACGGTTATTGGGAATCTTAATATTTTTTCTAACTCAGAGACATCGTTTATTGTAGCTCCCTTATCCTTGACTCAATCAGCCCATTTGTTTATTTTTTCACGTAGTAGATCGGTTAAACCGTTTCCAAGCCTCACATTTGTAAAATATTCCATTACTCGCTCGGCTACACAATTCAGTTTGGAAAATCTCATCGGGGCAAGATCATTAATGTTAGGTCTATCATTTAGTTGATAAATTCCATAAATAACCGCGGTCACAGGATACGATCTAGCGTAATATGGTCTGTCAATCCCAGTTAACATTCCTGGTTTGGAATCTTTACTTAACACAGCGGTTTTTGCATTAGCAAGGACGGGATCACGTTTGTCACGGATAATCCACATATCGGAATCTGCTTGCACAATAAACTTTATTTTGAGAGGATATTTCTGATTAAGGTAATCGATAATCGTTTTCGCTCGTGTATTGTTCATTGTAGCATCAATGACAGAGTCCTTGACAGAGACATCGCGTACAATTTTGAATGTAGACCACACCTGAGATGGTCCATCATCACGAAATTCTTTTTTGGCACCAGTGATAATATCAATCAGATCAGTCAGAGCTCGCCTCCGCAGGGGTTAGTCTGTCGAGATCGAATCTAGAAGCTTTCCAGGGCTTGATTCTGGATAATCTCTCAAACTCATCCATATACAATTAAGGCAAACATTTTAATAAAAATATTATATATAATGAATCGGTGTAAATAGCTTATGGTAGGATCTGTAATTCCATGTGGCAAATCCTGTATAAAAGAATTCGTCGGGCAACGTTCACAATGTGTTCGTATTGGAAGCTTAGGACCAATACCATGTCTGCGAAGTGGTGTCGGAGTCTGGGGAAAGACACAGTTATGTGCTGGTTGTGGTGGTAAGCGATACAGGGAGCTCAAAAGATATTATGATTAAAAAAATAATGACAGTGACAGAGTTATAAAACGTGAAGAGGATTATTTAAATAAGTTTTCAGACAAATTATAAATTAGACAAATACATTATTGTATAAATGAATCAAGCATTTGTCAGACATCCCACCATTAAGAATTATGAAGCGTCTCGTGATGGCGTAGTTAGAAATTGTAGGCTGAAGAAACCAGTTGGTGTTGTTGATAATGCTGGTTATCTTAGATTTACCGTTGGGAAGAAAGTTATTACAATCACAGGTTTGTATTCGAGTGTTTCTTTGGAGAGATCAAAGACGGTCTTGTGATCGATCATATTGACAGAAACCCTCGGAACAATTCTCTTCAAAATTTACAGGCTATCACACCTAACGAAAATTCTGCTCGAGGAGGGACTGGTCGGTTTAAGAGCATTGGAAAGAGAGCGGTTAAATCTTTAAATATAGCGACCGGTGAAGAGATAATATTTCAGTCAATGAACGCGGCTGGCGAGTATTTCGGTATTCACTCGTGTTCAGTCCGACGTGTTGCAGTTAAGATAATCAAATCTTCGTTTTCATACCAGGTTGAAAGCTGGATTTCGTTTTCCTGTGTAGATACAGATAACGAAGATAACTCTGCAGCGATTGTGTAAAAGACAATTATGGAATTCCCTCCCTTGAGATTGCGCAACCCACATCATTACCAATACAGATGATATATTATCCAGAAAAAGTAGAACTAAATTCAGGTTCTATTATTTTTTTTACAGTCTGTTCTGTGTGGCGAACCGTCTATTGTATACACACTACAGGTAAACAATTCTCCGTTCTACCTGTAAGAATAACACGGAAGTAAATATCTCCAATTACTTCCCGCAGATTTTATCAATGACTGTCAACACGGGCAGGCGTAATCGTTTATTTACAATAAATAATATTTTTTCACAGACAATATACTTGTTTTATTAAATTCGTTTGGTTTCTTGGTTCATCTGTATTTTTTCTCCGATTATATTTAAGAAAAGAAATACAAAAACAGCAAAATGGCCACGCCCATCGCGTGAGCTATTTTTGAATTTCCGAGTGTCAGTCAGTTTATATACTATAGCGTCAGTATTACATACTGGGGTTTCGAAACCCAACAAAGTTGCACACCTTTCCGCCATATCACCATGTGGTGGTGATATTTTTCACCTCACGGGATTGATTTGGGGGAGGGTGTGCAACTTTGTTGAGCGTAGAATATAACCCCCGTATCTGTCTGTGCTGTCCTTAGTATAAGTTATAGTTAAAAAATACATGTTGTACTTAAGATTATATGTTGTGCTGTCCTTAGGATAAGTTATATGTGCCTGCTGATCCTGCTAGAATGTTATAAGACAATCTAGGGGACCACATAAGGTTGTACTTTCCTTAGGATAGGTTAGAATTAAGATTATATGTTGTCCTGTCCTTAGGATAAGTTAGAATTAAGATCACCCGTCAAACCTACTAGAATGCCATAAGACAATATGGGGGAGAGGTAGCGTGTAAATAGTGTAAATACAATGTTGTGTTGTCCTTATATGTATTCCTCTGAACTCGTTAGCAAATCATTTGCTAAGCTAGAGGTTAACATGGGGAATGTTTAGTCGTCTTCGCAAACACGCCTTCTGGACCTTCTAGACTGTTGTTTGAAAGGTTAGGGGGTCACATGGAGGTTGTATTTCCGTGCTTCTGAGTCTGGTAGGATGTCATAAGACACCCTAGAGACTCATATGGAGATGTGTCGTCTTTAGTGTAAAAAAAAACACCATTCTGGATTTGCTAGGATGTTATATGGCAACCTAGAAATTCACATAATGATATTAAAAAATTCTTTTAAATATATAATATTTGGTATATATATATATATATATATATATATATATATATATATATATATATATATATATATATATATAATGAATTACGAAAATATCCACCTCTGCGTAGGTTCGAGTCTCGGATTCGGCCAATGTGGATATGTGAGAAAGCTTGCCAGTAGCTTCTCGAGGGTCGGTGGTTCTTTCCGGGGTTTTCCCGGGTTCTTCCTCCACCATTAATACTGGCCGCCATGTATAGCATACCGTGTGCTGAAAAATGGCGTTAAACCCAACAACAACAACAATAACAACGAAAATATCAATGATGTAATTGTTGCTATTAAAAATTAGAACATGACGGTATAAATTTATCTGATGAATTAAATCCTGAAAAAATCATTTCTGATTTTGAAACACTGTAGGAGGCTAAACATGAAGGAAGATATATTCTGCCATCTGAATATAGATTTATAAAGAAAATTCAGACGGCTATCTGGCAATTACTAGCCACAGTAGAAGAAACGCGAATAAAGGAATTTGTTTCGTTGTCTTGTGCAATTGAAAAAATTAGATCACAATTATCTCTTGAATATGAAGCAAAAAAGATAATTAATTCTCGTGTGAGACAAATAAGAAAAATTATGTCAGATCGTGAAACGATCGAAAACGAAAGTTGATTTCCATCAAGTACGTGGAAATCAAGTGGGTACGTGGAAATTAAATCGAAAGTAAAAAATAAATTTCTGATTCAATATTATTTTTGTTTTTGACTGAAATATTATATTTTATTTTGTTTTTGACTGACAATATTATATTTTTTTGTGTTTTTCACTGAAAATTGCTGGATTTCCATGATATTTACTAGTAAACACCCTATCAGAATTAACAAATCGGTCGATTTCCATGATTTTACTAGCTAAATACTTTCCGAATTAGCAAATCAGTCGATATGCAGAAAATATATCTAAATAAAATATTTTTACTGTTTCCCGTGCACAAAAATAAAATTATTATACTTGTTGTGAAATCAGTCGATTTACACGATTTTGACTAGCTAAATACCCTTCAAAATTAACAAATCGGTCGATTTACACGATTTTGACTACCTATTACCCCTTCAACGTTGAGAAATTCGACAGATTTTCAGTAAAAATAAACTTCTTATAATTCTGAGCGACAGTAAAAAAATATCCACCTTGATTGTCAGGAGAATTGTTTTATTGGTACTGTTTTCTTGAATTTGTTAACAATTTCACGGTGAGATCTTTAGAATCTTACAAGTAAATTAATATTAACGATCTTATTCCTGAAATCCAACAAGTGGCCGAACTGGTCAGCTAGTTTCAAATTTATTCTTGATAACAGTGAATTATGACATCGTAGATAGACCGGATTGATCGGCTCTTGCACAATCAGAAATCCAGGTGGTTCTTTTGGTGTGAATGAATAAAGAACAAATCCTTACTGTGCTTGATTTGACATTGTTGTGTCCGTGCTGTAGGTGTTATCAATTACATCACACACAAGATTGACCGCGACCACAGGGGTTATATTTACGATTTCCGGGGATACATGTCGTCCTTGCCCCTGTGGATCATTATTGTACCGGAGAATAGTTGCCGGTGGTAGTGTTTTTCTCCATTCTGCGTGTATATCAGGAAGGAACTAATCGATTTTCTTAACTCGGTTGCGTTATACCAAGGAAGTTTAAAATTCGGTAGATTCGCCTCTGGTATTCTAAAGGAGTCTAAAAAGTGTTGCTTATATTTGTATGTGTCGTCAACATGATCGATTATCGCCTGAATTAATCGCTGGTTAAAATATTCCATGTCGTATGCGAGCTGATTTAATATCTCAGTTTGTTTAATAGTTTTGCTGCGTAAAGTTATATGAAAAAGATGTTCTTGGAAAAGTTGCCGTAGTCGCCGTAGTTCTCTTTTATGCTCTTGATCAATGAATTTGAAGTAATCATTGATCTTATCTAGGCTCGTAGTCATGTACTTAACTGTTCCTTTTTGGAGATAAGCAAAAAAACCATTTAATATTATCCTTACTGTGAAATTCAAATATACTACCCAACGTTGCGCTTTTTAGTTGAATTAAATTATCCTCGTATAATGGTAAATTTCCGTGGTATGATTTATTGTCCGTAGCATGATCAGACTTTTTAGGTTCTGGCGGTATTGGTGGTGTCGGTGGTGGAATTTCAGGCCATCCTAACACTGTTCTGATCGAACTCTGATATATATATATATATATATATATATATATATATATATATATATATATATATATATATATATCCACGGCGTAGTCAGGAGAGTTTATCTCGATTGCAGATGACAGCGTTGGTTCATGAGCTTTTATTACTATTTTGGATTCTTTTCCTGTGATATTTTTTATTCGACGTTGTAATTCCTCATTGATTTCTTCGATTTGATAAGACCCGTTTGGTATTCCAACAACGTTCCAGTCGGGTGTACCATCTTGTTTGTTTTTATTTGCAAACACAAACGAATTATTCGCTGGTAATCCGCCAGATGATTTTGATCTGATATTGGGCCAGCTGTGATATACTCGCAACTGTGCTACCTAGATCTCGCTTACCGGAATCGCAGTTGGAAAATTAATACTAAATTCAGGCTTGGTTGAGCTCACTGTTATCATTGCGGTCCTTACTGGAGTTTTATTTGCGGCTATCTGCTGAAGTAATTCTGTCATTGTTATTTATATTTTTTCCTTCAAAACGTGGACTTGTTTGTATGTGTTTGTCATCATTGCGAATTCGGAATCTGATATTGTTTCGTCGTTGAGGCTTGATGATATCAGCGACGATAATTTTGAGTATGCCGCTGCTGCTGTGTTTAGCCGCGTGACATAATCGTGCAATTTTGTGCTCGTTCACGTTGATATTTTATTCGCAATTATATTAAAAACACCTGCGATTGCAGTTGTTACTGGACATTTAACTCTGTCATCGATGTTGTCGTTGACGCTGTCAGGGCCATTTATTATTTTACGCAGTTGCCAATTGAGGTGTTTCAGCTACAAATTCCAAACACCACCAGTAAGATGTTGTGGTTAATTTCTTATCGGCTGCTTCCAGTATAAATGTTTCTTCGGTTCCGCTATTTAATATGATAGTCACAACCCCGGAAAACTTGTTGGTGGAATGCCTCCAAAGATATGTTGTAAATACCTCAAATTTTGCAGCACTGAACAGACAGTCTATACACTCCAGTGACTGTTGCGGTATATTTGATAGTATTATTTTGTTTAGACCATGTTGCGAATCCAGATGATACCGTGTATACGATATGAGTAATATGCCCGGGAGTTACTCCGGGTGGAATTTTAATCAAATTAATTTTGTTAACAATCTCAGGAATCCCACTTACGATATCTTGCTGTGTTTGTTTGATCGTGTCAATGTTGGTTTTGATATCAACGAGTTTTGCGTCAACGGTGAGTGGAGTACCAAAGAATTCCTCTGCGGTTTCATTAATTTTTCTAAAGTTTCTACGGAGATTTGTAAACGCGTTTACGTGAACGTCATACTCGGTCCGCATCGTTGATATTTTATAGTCATCGGCGCCGTAGTTAACATCCACGTATTTTTTCGTCGCGGCATCTTCGTCGGATATTGGATCTCTTAAAACCACTATTTTGTTTCCGCTCATGTTGAGTTCACCTGTCATTGTGTCACCGGTATTTTTAAGCGATTAGCATCTCTCTGTATGATTTCATCTCTGATGGTTGTAAACGATATACTTGAATCCCTGATTTTTCCGCTGTCAGTAAACACAGGATGTTATCCGTGACCGCACCGAGTACTCGTCGCACTATGTCATTCCATTTGATATTGCTGGTTTTTAGCTTACCATGTCGGTTCTGAAAAATAACAACCTCATCTGGGTCTATCCCGGATAACGTTAAAAGATTGTCGATTTCATCTTTGTTCGCATATTTTGATAAATCTACATCATCACATTTTTTACTCTTTGTTTCGATGAGAGTTCTTCTGTAAATCTCTACCATTATTATTCTAGGGATTGTATAAAATGTTAAATCGGTCCGCGGTATACTCGTGCACGACTTTGTGAGGTGGTTTGGTTGATTTTGATAACGCTGCAAGCACATTAATTACTTCACGGCCACATATTGATGGATCGGTTAATGTTTGTGTTGGTAGCGTTGAGTACTAGGCTGGAATGGGAGCGGGAGTACTTCGTACTCTATGTTCGTATTTTAGAAATTCAACTGGCGGTGCTAACCCATACGAATTCCACGTGGATGTATCGCGTAAGCAACCAATGAGTTCCTGGACCATCGCTGTTATCGAGATTAATAATTCCAGTTTCTGGATTATTCGGTTCACGCGGTAACTGATCTCTCATAAAAACACCTCTGAAATTTTTTTTATATTTAATTGTTTAGCAGCATCGAGTAAATCAAAATTTGACATCGGTGTAGCGCCGCTGGGTTTCAAAATCGTTTTGGGTACCATGAGGGCGGAGTTCCTGGAAGTCTAAGACCCGCTCCCTTTTTTTATATCCCTTCCCAGTTGCTTTCTTTAATGCCATTCCAGCAGCTGTTCCAACAGCACCTAACGCAGCTGCTTTTGCGACAGCTGGGGCAGTAGCAGCTATCAGCGCTGGTATTGCTGCGAGGAGTGGAAATATACCACCGGTTTTAATCATGTCCTCGATGGCACTTGGAGCGAAATCAAGTTGAACTCCGGTTTTTGCTTGCTTCGCTTTATTGAAATGTTTTAGTTGGGTTTTAGTCAACGATAACTTGTTTGGGCCACCATTAGCAATTTGATCTTGTTTTAGTGTTATCGTTACCCCACATGCGCTCGCGTTTTTTGATTGTAATTTTTTCACCTGACCGGGAGTCAGAGTGACATTAACGTGACTATATGACATTTTTATAATTAACGCGATTGGTCTAATTGTCTACATGTTTTCCACTGGTGCATCAACGACTCTCATTCGACCACTAACACCTTCAAGTAACATTGCTTTTTCGCTGAGTATGACCGCGATTGCTCTGTAAGGACCATAAACAACTGGCGGACCAGCATCGAGAACTGGTAGTTTACCAACACGAGCTCGAAAATGTATATCAACGACAGATTGCTTGGATAAATCAAGATGCTCCAGCGGAAAGTAATAAATCGGTTACAGCGTTGTAAAATCTAACTGTGATATTTGCAAACCAGTATCAGTATTTATATTACATGCCAGGAATGTCAGCAAACGATGATATGCGCGTGCCACACGTTTATGTGTGAAACTTAATGATATATCTTCGGATGGTTCTTGTTGTCCGTTTATTCTCAACGAAACCTCGGTAACGTCGAGGTTTTCAAATATCATATGCGAACGTTCCTGACAACCCACCCGATTATTATCTTGCAGCGCAATTAAAATATGTCATGGCGCAGAAACACCTTGCTGTGATGCTATATGCCAAGTAAATATATCTTTGACGGCACCTTGGGTGGCGTCTGTGGTTACTGTTAACCATGATAGCAATGATTTACCACCTTGATCCATAAAAGACAATAATTTTTGTTCTTCTATGACTGATGGAGTTAATACCGGCATCCACAGTGAGAGTTTTGTTATATTTACCATACCAGCATCAGCAACACCAGCCCCTCGCCAGATCGCATCATTGTCATCACCTTTTCTTACGAGCACAACTGTGTGTTTAATTCCAAAGATGACCCTTCTAATATCCCTGCAAAATCCGAAGATGTGAGACAGTGGAATCGCACATGAAAAACTTCTTCTATGCCATAATACCATTATTGACAAAACCAACTCGTGCATTGGCATCATATGCAGTATTATCCGCCTTTACGAGTTCACCTTCTACTTCAATAAACGCCTCAGCGGGCAAGAAATATCTACTTGTATCATGAACTTGAAGTTCGATACGCCCCTGTTGACCCGGTTTGTTTGCATCATAGGAATAAAATTGATAATCACGCACTGATTTATCTTTTTGGACCGGCTCATCTATGTCGAATTCTGTGTCGGATATCCGTTTGAACATTTTATACAATTGCCTCTTTTCCAAATAATGATCTAAATTATCGTCTAACACGAAGTCCACTTCCTGCTATCAAATTCGCTGTTATATTTCTTTCTGCCTCATTAACCCCTTGATTTATCAAGGCTGCTAGTTTCTGATTTGCAGCTTGATTCACTACTTTATTGACATCCGCGGGCATAATTTAGTGCTTGCCAGTTTCACTGGTGGTGATGATTTTCGTCTTATTAATCGTGCTAGTCTTTCTTTGATTGCCGAGAACGCCTTACCAGCAACATCGACAATTGCACCAGGAGTTTTTCACCAACAACATTAATAGCTTTCATGGATAATTGTTTTGCAAGAGGTCCCGCTTTTGGTGCTAACCCCGCGAATAACCCCTGAACAACATCACCGAGTCCATCTCCGTAAGTTGCTCTATAGATTGGTAATCGTGAGTTTACTGCTCTGACCTGTACGGGTCTATAGTGTCTATTATACATGATCATCTTATTCTATTTGCTATTGTTTAACAACTAGTCACCGTGGTAATCATCAACGAGTTCATCAATGAGTTCTCGGTAAATATTAGTGTCCATGATACCGCCTTGAAATAATCGTCGACAGATATCAGCTGCTTCATTAATTATTTCTGGTGAGTTATTTCCAGCTCGTTTCCCTCCTATGAGAACCTCTAACCGTTGTACGTCATTAAGGATATTATCAGGACAAACAAAACCACTTCCCAAACCACCGCCAGTAGCACCAGGCGCATCGTAAAATTCTTCTTCTGGAGGATAAAGTGTATCGTAAGGTGTTTCTTCTTCCTCATCTGGATAATACATTTCTTTCTCCGTTTGTTGTATGGAGGAGGGAGTTGATAGGGGAGGGTCTTTCTGGTGTCGCTTGCTTTTTTGTTGTTGTTCTCCTTGTTCTCGTTTTTGTCGTTTTTCTTGCTCTCTTTGTTTCTTTTCTTTTTGTTGTTGTCCTCTTTGTTTTCGTTTTTCTTGCTTTTTTTGTCTCCTTTGTTCTCGTTGTTGTTCTCTTTGTTCTGTTTTTGTTGTTCTTGTTCTTGTTGTTCCTGCACCATTTCATCATATTTGGTCATTCCTGATAAATATATCTTATAAAATATTTCTTTTCTGTTTATTCGACCAATATTAAGGTTTATTTTATACATCCAATCAGACCATTCATCACGAGTTACACCTTTAACATATTCGGGTTTTAAAAATTTTGCTTTTGAATCACAAACTCCAGCAGCAAACGCACCAAACTCGAGTATTTCCTTGGGTTTTAGTGGTTGAAGTTTTTTTTATTGCTGCTATGCCTTCTTCAGTAAATTTCTCCCTAAAATCGATTCCTTTTTTTCCCTTTTTTGGTTTTTCACCAACAGCACCTTCGAGTATTTCTTCAAGTTGTGGTGGTGGAGGGGGCTATTTTTTCAGAAGTTTGTTTTAATACTTGAATAAGACTCTCATTCTTCTCCCCTTCCTTCTTCTCTTTCTCAGGCCCCCATATACAAGTTAAGACCTTTCCAGTAACCGCAGTGACGGGTTTAAATAACTGTTCCGTTTCCGCTGCGTACTCAACTTGTGCTTCCTGCCGCGCCTGTAAGTTTTTTTTGAACTCGTCTCTGACAGGAATAAATTTTTTTATTGCTTATAGTCGCTCTCTAGCTAGTCTAGCTGTATAAGATTCCGGATGCACCATATTATGATATAATAATTTTTAATTAATAGCAGCAGGGAGGGCGCGACAACAAGTTGTGTTCGTCGCGTAAACTAAGGCCCTCATCGAAACGAAAAAAAAAATCATCCAATGATCGAGTCATAATAACTAACCGGGAGGGGAACCCCCGACGTTGTTAGCGCTGTGTTGACTCGATCATTGGATGGTTGTTTTTTTCGTTTTGATGAAGGCCTTAGTTTACGATTTGGAACCTTCTAAAGTTTGTAGGATTCGCCCTCCCTGCTGTTAAACAAAACGGAAACTCTCAATGTTAACAAGCAGACCGGCTGCCCACTGTAATTTTTTTTTTTCTCTAGAATAATCTATTTCATTTAAACTGTCACCTGCGTCAAATATTTGCAATGTCTAGTTATAATTTTTCTAAAATAAATTGAATAAATAAAAAGGAGAAATTCTTGTATAAAGATGTTGAAAGAGATGTAACTCCAGAATGTACAGAAGTATTAAGATTATTAAGAACAATGAAATATATACCATCTTTTGCTTGAAAACATCGACCCATGCATGCAAATATGGCGACCCTTGTTACTATTTGATTCGAAACGCCAACAAGTTGACAGTGTGTGAAATCCATGGCGACAATCAGGTTAGAAACTATCAATTTATGATTGAAATGACTAAATTTTGTGACTTAAAAAAAAATATCTTTTATGCCGTTATTTATTTTTTTAATCCGGGTAGGACGGGCGTACAAACAAACAGGATAGTGTGAGCATACTATAGTTGTACCAATGGATTCGAATTGCCTCGGGCTAGATAGCAGTTATACACTTTCGTTTGGGTGATCATTTTTTTATGCTTTATTAATAAAAATCATTCCGTTCTTATTATTTTGCATATGGCCACTGAATGAGTAAATTTAATTTTCTCTTCACGTGTCATATATCTACTCGTATAAAATTGTGTGTGGACATTTGATTTCTCTCCCAATAACACACTTATTCCATTTTATAAATGTATGCATGATCATCGAATGAGTATGCTTTTCTTCACATGTAGCACTTTCAAAGACTGAAACTTTCAATTTCATATATTTATGTGAGTTCATCGAACGAACTTATTTCGCAGATACCATACCTTACTTCTAGAAGCAGACGTACAGTTGTTGAAGGGACACAGGTCTGTTCTATTTTGAGAACAGTTATCATTGATTTATTACTACCCTTTTAAATTTCAGTATAACTGTCTGGAAGAACTTCATGAAATACAGCCCAAGATTTTTATCTAATAGTTAAAAAATTCTTTAAATAACCCCCACCCCACCCATTTTACAGAAAGTTTGTGATGTTATCCTTTTAACATTGGTGAATGTCAACAAGTACAAGTACGAGAAAATACCATAATATCCGATCTTTGCATTCTAGCAGCCTGGAAGAAACGCGGAGAATTCCGAGTATTGCTGATTGAGTGCTTAGATCCTGTATCGCCTTCACTAACTGATGTTATTAATACCTCTCCCTCATCCGGGGAATTCCCATAATTTTTCAAAACT
This sequence comes from Sinohyriopsis cumingii, assembly GCA_028554795.2. Classification (NCBI taxonomy): domain Eukaryota; kingdom Metazoa; phylum Mollusca; class Bivalvia; order Unionida; family Unionidae; genus Sinohyriopsis; species Sinohyriopsis cumingii. The sequence goes on from CM068829.1 coordinate 131,884,815, forward strand.
GCCATTGTAAAGCCTTTGCTGAAGAAACCAACACTAGACCATAACGATTTAAAGAACTACCGCCCAGTTTCTAATCTCCCATTCATATAAAAAATCTTAGAAAAGGTTGTTCTATCCCAGTTTAGATCATGACTTGATATAATAAAATCCACAGGAACGGGTATCACAGTAAGACAGAGTAATTTGGGAAGAGGGGCAGACTGGACCAAATTAGAAGAGTTAATAGCTCATTTCTCCATAGGGGTATGTCTGGATTCAAGTCTAGAAGTGATGAAGCGATGAAACATTTGCAAAATGTTTCAACGAGCTATAGTTTGAATATTATACACAGAAGACGTGCATTTGACAGACATGAAAGGGCAAAGTTACTTCTCTTTACTAAAAAGATGAAGTGGATAGTTTGGTTTAATATGTTCAGTGAAGTTGCAAATCTAACTGGATGGATAAATACAATTAGACTTAACGAAAATTTGCCACGCTTACGTGGTGTGGCTGGTGATTTTGTGTTTGGTTCTTTGCCAAGTTTGACACAGTGGAATTATGCAACACCTATTCAAGAACTCGAAACTATATTTAGAATTGTGGAGACAATTAAAGCAAATGGGGCGCACATTAGTTGCAGAAATCGGAAAGCAAACGAAACGTGTTCCACGGGGCAACAAATCGTCAAGTAAATAGAAGCACATAGATGTTGATTTGAAATCAACTTCACCATCAAATTTTCCACTAGTGTTTTTTAGGAAAAAAATTGGAAAAATTAGATCCTGGGTGGATTATCGACGGCTGAACGCTGTGGCAAAGCATGGTGTATTTCCTATATGACCTACACAAGATTCGCATGACACCTTGGCAGAAACAACATTATTTTCAACTTCCGGTTATCGTTATATACCGGATATCGTTATATAGCGGTTATCGTTATATACCGATTGTCGTTATGTACCGGTTAAGAAAGAAATTATACTAAAGACAGCTTTGGTTACAACATGTGGGCTACATGAGTATATCGCAGTGTTGATAGAGAAGTCTAAATCGGTTGAATTATTGAAATTACACTGAAGGTATTAGAGCGGTACAGGTCTCATCTTTTTAGACGTTATTATGTTTGGATCAAACTTTGAAGAATATATATCCAGAATGGAGATGGCATTAAACGACATGTGACAGTAAGATTGGATCTGAATCCGGAAACATGCAAATTGTGACCAAAGAGTCTTATTAGGAGCCAGATTTCAGAAGAGGGGAGATTATTAAACCGAATTTAGACAATACTACACAGTCTAAGAACTTCTAGTACTAACGAACATAAGTGAGGCAGATGTTTGGCATGGGAAGTTATTACAAAAGATTTATTCAGAAGTGTGCAGACTAAGTTCAGCAGCTAACAAAATCAATAAGAAATTGCAAAGAGTACAGGTTGACAAGAACTGTGGTAATTCGCCACCAGCTACCAAAAGAAATCAGTTAGATAAAGATACGAGATATATGCATCAAAATTTGTCCTGATCACAGATGGAGAGAGAGAGAGAGAGAGCATGAATGAATGTAGCAGTCAAACGCTATAAAAAAAAAAAGTTAAACTTGAACGAAATTACTGCGTAACATCTAACATAATGTTCGCGGTGATATAATGGGCGATATTGTATACAGCATTTGCTTGGTAGAAAGTTAAGAGGCATGACAGCGTATCAAGTACTAGTCTGGATGTTTAGTTTTTCAGGAAACCAAGACGGAGAATGGCAAGATGGCTGGAGATATTGCCAGCGTATATCTTCGCTGTTGAACACAGGAAGAACACATGGAAATGCAGATACATTGTCAAGATGTTTAAACCATTGGAGTTGCAAATTTACAGAAGCGGACTGAACGGAATCTTTGAAATATTATCCTCAATAAATTAGGTAAAGTATTTCTCAGAAGACATATGTGAATGAAATAGAGTTTTTATATCTGAGCTCGTGAAACCGTTCCCAAAGAAGGAGTCCGTGGACCATATATATATATATATATATATATATATATATATATATATATATATATATATATATATATATAATAACATTTCGTTGGAAAAAGAAAACATATCATAATTGTAATAAAATGCTTAAAATAGATATCCAGACAAATCTCCTCGATTGTGCATCTCATTGTGTAATACATGTTACACCCCGAATACGAAACTGAGCATTTCATGAAATCGGCAGTCCCTTCTCCAGTATGATGAAATATGGAAATTTGCACATTTTAGGAATGTGCATATATAACGCTCATTTCCTGCACTGTGCATGACAAACTTTTCGTATGTCATGAAATGGGCAGATTCTGTGTACAAAGTTACGTTAAATCTGCATTATTATCATAATAAAGAAACATCTGTGGATGGGTAACACGTTGTCAAACTTAGTTACAACCCTCCAGCTACATCCTCCCCCGAAAACAAAATACAACAAACAACAATAGAATGATACACGTGTGTGTGTGTGTGTGTGTGTGTGAGAGAGAGAGAGAGAGAGAGAGAGAAAGAGAGCCCAAGTTTGAATACGACCCATGCCAGTTGCAAAGACAATGTATTGCTGCCTCACAAATGCCTCTCCAATGAGAGAGAGATTTGGAATATCGGCCTCTTTAAAACAATTGAAACTCATGTGCCTCAAAATTGGTCCTCATTTTAAAAAAAATTAATTATCCTGTCTGATGTATGTAATGTTTCCCACTAAATCAGTTTATTTTAAAGTATGGTACAGTTGCAATGATTAAAAAAAAAACAATTTGAGAGAGAGAGAGAGAGAGAGAGAGAGAGAGCGTTAGCAGCTGTAACAATGTACCAGAAAGTAAGCAATTAATACATACAATGATAGTATCAAACCCTTTTGCTGTAATAATTAAAATAAATGTTTTCCAAATTATATATATATATATATATATATATATATATATATATATATATATATATATATATATATATATAGTCGAATCATGTCCCAGAGGCATTGTTGCTGCTCGATTGACATTAATTATTCATGTAATTTATAATTAGTCGTAAAGAATAGTTGTCCCCACTTAATTGTGTGGTCTAAGGCGGCCGCCTTTACAAATCATTAACATCTCACCTTTTTCCAAGTGGGTTCGAGTCTCGGGGTCGACCGGCGTGGGCGTGTGAGAAAGCTCGCCAGCAGCTTCCTGTGAGTAGATGGTTCCTTCCGGCATTTGACCGGTTTCTTTCCCCACAAGTTAAACTGACGGACAGGTATAGCCTATTATGTGCTGAAAATGGCGTTAAACCAATAAAACCTCATTTAGAACTTAATTCTGAGTGTGGATATAGCATATGTGAGCTTCCTATTAGTCTGTCTATTAAACGTGATATTCACAAATGTTTACCTGTACAATGTTCCCCAACTGGTATTATGTTGAGTTAAAGAAAACAATGCGTCCAGTCAAAATCACTCTCGCAGTTTATGATTATCAGTTAAAATAATTCATGGCAGTTAAATACCTGGAACAATTAACTCATATGTACGTAGCTTTCTTAATCTTGCATTGTATTGTCACAGTATATGTACATGTGTATAATTCTGATATCGATTTTGAATGCAAAATGTAATACTGGCGGTAATGGCAACAATAATATTGTACCATTTGGAGGAGGAAATGTATTCATTCAAATGGCAGAAAGGCATGTAAACCTAGTCCCGTGGATATAACATAGGTAACAGGTAAGTAATATGATGTTGTACGTGGCAAACAATTGATTATTTTACATCGATTTTCAGCAAAGTACATGCATAAGAAACTACACAGTCTTAAAGTTAAATAGGGCATCAAACCCATGTGAAAAATGTGCCTGGACGAGGGTCCTAAACGGGTTAAGCTCTCACGGAGTTCATCCTATATTCCCCATGAATATGTTAAATAATAATAATAATAATAATAATAATAATAATAATAATAATGATAATAATAATGTTGCTGATGATGATTACGACGATAATGGTGATGATACTACGTTGATTTTGTGTTACGGTATACATTTGGCTTCGAATTATTCGTAACTGTAGGTTAAACATCTTTCCATTTCTTTCCATTATCACTTTAAGCTATCGGGGGGGGGGGGGGGGGGCGGGGTATTTTGAGGAAAAAATGATTAAAGTCGATGCAAGAGATATGGTTCCTTAAAATATGTAAACATGTTGATAATTTTAGATAAAGAAAAAACCTTTACTAGATATGTCACAATTTAAATATTTTCAGGACAAAGTGTACTAATTGTTTTCTGTCATCGGTCATATTAGTTTTTGCAGTGAAAACATGTAGAATATTATAATATAAGAACTCATAAAGTAAGCTATGGCACATAATACAAATGAAGAAAACTGCGTATGGATATATCCGATTTAACGCACGTTAGATCGTTATGACTTCAATAGCGCGATTGCTTCTGCCGTATCCTGTCTGTTATTAAGTACCTGTATATTTTTGGATACGCAGCCCGGTATTCCCAGCTTTATCTTGTAACTCCGTATTGCGTACTTTCGACGGCAATGCCGTTTGAAACATTTAACTGACTGTTCTTCTTGCAATGTCATTTATCATACTTTTGACTGAACGACATTACCTTTGCAGAAGGATGGTTAAGTTTTTATGGGTGACTAAAATAAATTGCTTTATATGATAAAGGTTTTTGTGTCGGTCGGACATCTCACAATTTTATTTACGGTATGTCATACATATTGTTTTCTTGCACTCACAACAACAATCATCAAGTTCGGATCAATATAAGTGTTGAACTCTCAGCCATTTCTGAAAACGTGACTCAGTATGATAAGCCGGTAGTATATTTTTTATATAACATAAACATTACCTCGCATTGTAAAACGAAGTATATTATCAAATAAATAGTAAAAGATTAAAGTTATATTTTTTCTACGAAGTCAGATTTATTTGTACTGGTACCCTGAACCATTAAAACTGTTTGAATTTGTTCCTTCTATTTGTCTGTATTTCATAGAATGGCTGATCAACAAGTAAACACAATGAAGGAAACATCCTTGATACTCCGAGATCTGAAATTTAAAAGATTCAACGTTATAACGGAGATGAGACTGAGACAGTCCAGGAAGGAGTTAAGTAATATGGCGCACAACAGTCGCATGAAAGGGACAAATTTGAATAACGTAAGGGAACTCATAGAATTTGTTCCGGTTTTCTTCAAGAACACAACCAGCAAAATGAATAAATACCAGCTGGACTTTCATCTGAAAAGAGGAAGCGAATCTCTGGATATTATCTTAGAGGAAATGAAGAGGGACGTGCACTTTGAGGTAATATCTAAGAAGTTATTACGTATCTATTATCATACGTTATATTTATTTATGTACCTGTCTTATGATATTTTTACTTAGTTGCTACAAGTCTATTTAGCATTGTCAGTACATTTGTAAATGTAACCACGCAGCTATCATCCGTTCATCTCTCAAACAAACTGTATTTTCCAGAAGTTAAGATGTATGCATGCGAATGCACAGAAATAGTAAAGTGACGACATTTAACGCTATTAACCGAAAGCTATTAAGTCATCAATCAATAATACAAACTAGTGAATTTTTGCATGCTTTAAGAATTTAGGCAGTTGCACGTTATGGTCTACACGCTTATGATACATACAAGTAACATCAATAATCGATTCAAATTTAATGATATAATCTTGCACAGATTACTGACATTTATTATCTATTATCTTTACAGAAAAATTATTTTGATCTGTCCCGACCACAATCTTTGAATACTGCTAGGTTAAGTGTTATCTTTTTTGAAAAAGGAAGAAAATCAGAGAGTCCACTAATAAAAAGTTCAAACAGCTCGCCGGCCAGATCGCCGGTACCAACTTTGCGAGTAAACAGTGGAAAACGTGGTCATCAAAACATCGTTGTCCCAAACATAGATGCAAAGAAAGAACAAAGATACGCTAAACCTTTCCTGCAACCCATCATTGAATATAACATACATGACTGGGACCAGCTTGCCAATGAAACTGGGTCTCAGGGATACTTTTTGCAAAGTGACAAAAAATCTCCCGTACCCTCTCAAAGAAGACATTTACCAACAACAACCAGTGGTATTGAACAAAGAAATGTGAATCTTTCGTCGCAACACTTTAAAAGTGGAAAACAAAATGGGACTACAGCTGTAGGCAGGTCTGATAAAGTTCGATCTAGCAGCAATGTACAGAAACCACCTGGTGGAACAGAAACAGACATAATTGTCACGAAGGACATCAACGCTAATCATATTGTGACGACTTCAACCAAAGTCACTGATGAGAAAAGCAAAAGACATAGAAGTAACCAAGAAAAACCTATCAGACAAGAGAAGACAACTCTCGATAACCAACAAGAAAAGAAATCTAACGAATTGTCAAAAGATGGCATGCACAAGGATAATAAAAATAGACCAAACTCTACTCCTAAGTCGGGAAGTATGTCCAAAACAGAAGATACGGCGACTAAAGATAGAGACATCGTAAATGTGAGCAACGAGAAACAAAGTACAGATACGAGTACCAATATTACGGAAAACGTACTGCCTCAGAGTGGAAACAGTTTGGCTAGGAATGATGGCGCTAGCAGCGTAGAGTCAGGAAATCATCATGGAATCTCGTCTGATCCTTCAAAAGCAACATACAAGTTAGGTCATGCTAGTAACCAAGAAAGACACGAACCAGTAATGAATGATATTAGTGGCAGTACGGGAAGTAGAAAAGAGGTTCGTCATATTGACGTCCATCTACCTATTGTAACATCTCATTCACCTACAGAGTGTCTTTCAGAAGCATCACGCATGGATGACCCAAAACTGGTGACCCAGATGTCGAAAACTTTCTATAAATCTGTTCAGACTTCGAATCACTTCGATAGTCATAAAGCTGGAACTGAAAAATCAGACAAATTAGTAAATGTTGGCCAATTCCAGAAGACGGATATAGAACTTAAGGTAAAATCAACGAGTGCAAAGCGCAAGGAAGGTGCGGATAAACAGGTGAAATCGCCATCACCAAAACAGATTAAAGAGAAAACTAATGTCTCGACATCGAATGGAAGAAACAATAAAAATGATGTTCGACCTGGAAAATCTCAGGAAGACGCTGATGAGATTCCAAGGCCATCGAAAGATGTGTATGTAATCATAGTAATTATGGTTGGAAGGCGATAATACGGTATTCAAATGAGTAATCTTGCATTTTAACCAATACATAAGATTTTGACGTATTCTGGATATCAGTTTGTGTAAAATATGAATCCACTTATGCTATGGACTACGCCCTGAATAGAACATATGCTGTAACAACAGTTCTTCCTCGGCGTATGAAAATGACACAAGCTGTGTTTAGTTTAATAACCTTTGTCAGAAATGTAAACGTTAGTTTATATTTTAGTGTTTTGATATAAACATCCTATTGGAAAGAAGAAAAAAGCTGAGATTACCCGTTATAAATATTTTGAAAGATTTAAGGAGTTAATAGTTGACACCACAGAATAAGTCATAGCTAGGAGAAAGAGAAAACTATGAAATTTTTAATACCTAATGTTCATGACATAATCTTCTTTAGCTACACTGTAAATATACTGATTAGAAATTGTAGCTTTTAGTTGCTCGATCAGGTTTATATTCATCTATTTTAACTTTTAGGAAACCCGAGGAAAGGATAGAAATAAAGCAATTAAAAGAAACGATAACATCTCTTACGGATGGAAATCAAAAGCTGAAACAAATGAATGACGAATTACTCAGAAGGTAAAATGTTAATTTACTCTCTCTTTTAAGATATACATCCAATTCACGCTTCAGTTCAATACCCTCTAAAATAGTGAAAGTGAGCTAATCCAATTTTCGGTTCTGTCCCAACAATTTATCCATTCATAATATTTTGGTATTTAGTACTCCTATTTCTAATGCCCTAATCATCTAAAACTGCTTTACAAATACTATTTATTTATTATCGTTACTCCTTTACATTCAAAACCAAATAAGATCCTTCTTTCCCTAAATGCTCTAGACAGACATAGCCTGATGAATGTGTATTTTAATAAAGGTTGCTAAGCAATTTGCAGATAACTCATGTGGCCTACACTAGAATATCCATTAATCTTGAAACTCGTTTCAATGTTCTTGTATGTCATTACTTTTTGTCATTCAGATTAAGTCTCATCGCGAGTGAGAAACTGCGAGATGGAAATCCGAATATAACTTACTTGGGCAACAACAACCGGCCGACTAAACTCGCAGAAAAATTATCTGAGTTGTACGACAATGAATGGACAGATGCTTATCAGGAAATGTCAGAAACTGATACCTCAGAGGAGCAGAGAATTCATGTTCTGCTGGAAATTATAATGGTAAGATTGCTGTTGATTAAATTAAATAAACATGGAATGATTAAAAATAGAAAATTGTTCCCAAGTTAAACTGGCTGTCAGTAACATTTGTAGCAAACATATCGACTGTGTAATCATCTTCTATGTACATTGTGAGTTGTTTTTTTTTTTATATCTGTGTTGTTGTTTTTAAACCTTCTTATAACCCAACACCCATCCTCTCTCTCTCTCTCTCTCTCTCTCTCTCTCTCTCTCTCTCTCTCTCTCTCTTAATACGTTGCAAATGTCAGATTAGTATTCCATTTTCAAATTAACCAAAAGTGTATCTAAAGTCTTCCTGTAAAGATGGACTTAAGTTGAGAAAAGGTCGCGAAAATTATCTAGGTTCAAATGCCAAAGAAACGCCTCCAAAGTTTCAGGAAACATATACGAATTCCTCACACAATGATCTACGAGTTGGTGTACACAAATTCAATTATCTAAATGCGCTTTATGGTAGATAATTATATTGTATTCAAAGGTCAGTTTGATCTGTTGCAATTAAAATCTACTGAGAAAAGAGTATCTAATTAAGTTAATTATTTTCAGGTTTTATGAGTAAAATTCATTGTCTTTCTTTTTGTAATATTAGTCACATTCAAAGGTTTCGAAGCATAAAAGAAGATATTTGAAAGAGCTGGATCAGTCATGAAATGCACACTTTAAAATGATACAAATGGTCACAAAAAGTAATTGTGAAAATTAGGAACGACAAAAGTTAATTAATAGTGACATACTCTGCCTTGAAATGTTTTGACTTCTTTAACTCATTTTTTTTTCAGATCTCCTTTCAAAATTGTGCAAAAGCATCAAAGGATCAGTTCGCAACACTAAGCAAATCCTTAAGAAAGGAAATGCTATTTCCCACTGGATCTGCGGTACGTAATTGTCATTTCTGAATCTTTAAAGTTGCAGAAACATTTATCGGGGAGTGGATCGGGGGAGGGGAGTCTGAACCCAGGGGCTGGACGAGCATTTTACTTTTTTTCCAAGTCAGACGAAAAAAATATTATGTTCGTTTTGTAAATTTTATTATTAATAGCAGAAAATATCTACTTGACTGATTAATTCGGTTTTAAAACTGAGTGTACTGAGAGAAATGCAAAATAATTGTAATCTGCCTTGATGTGAACAAGAGTGCATAAAAATGCATATTACAGGGTGAGGAGGTTTCTTCGAGTATTTTCTACAAATAGATAATGGAAGTGATAGAAACTAGAATGATTATGTATATATAAATGAAACAATCTTGGTACGTACGATGGTACCTATTTGATAATAGCTACCTGAAACAAGATGTAGATGTAGCCACAGATACGAATCTTTCAAGATCTTATTGTCTCTTGTTGCACAGCTGTATCAACGACAGAGATTAATTACCAAATATCGGTAAACTGTTTATATATCCTTTTAGAAGTAATGACAATCTTTCGTGTGACATCACAGCGCGCGACATTCAGTCTAGTTTGTACTGGATCACTCCTTTAGGTTGACCTTGTGCAAAAACGTCCACGAACCTTAAAACTGATTATGCCCCATATATTTCTTGTGGCGTCTATATATAATGACATTTCAATGTAGGAGGATAAAAATAAAGTGAATAATCGTTGCTCTAAATATTTTTTACTCATTACTAAAGTAGTCGGCACTGAACTCATACATGACCTGTATGTCTTGTAGTTTAAAATTTGTTTTTATACAATTTCAGCATAAGAGCCAGTGGCATGACGCGAAACCTCACCCAACCAAACCCAACCCTCCCACCCCCGAAAAAAAAACGGAATATGAATGTTTCACAACCAATGATATGGCCTGTAAATATTAAGTAGGATCCTTCAAGACGTTTTACAAAAACATATCAACCACGGGTCCTCTTGCTATACACAATTGTTCGATAAATCTTAAACAAAAAGTGCTAAAAAAAAACTTATTGCACATCTAAACGTGACAGTTATTTTCTCATGGATATTGCCCGAAGAATGAATCAGAAGAAAATGTACAACCTTCCTGAACACCTGTAAAAGTTAGTTAATTAGCCTGCAAAAGCTCCAAGAAATGGCGGCAGAGAAGCTATCACAGAATTCTTCCGAAACATGATTCTGTAATACACACCCTTTTTGACATGTTTTCGAGAAAAAGAAAACGAGGCAGAGACCAAAAACAGCAACCACCTATTTAGTGTATGAAGTATCAATAAAATAGTTTAGCAATTTTAATTTGGAAGGAGAAATGGCAACGCGCTGAATTCTGTAAATAAATCGTTTGATATTTCTTTGAAGACAATTAAGTCCAAATTGAAGCAGATCAAGGAAATAAAAAATAAAGAACAGGACCTTTATGAAAGTTCAGCTTAACCACTTATTTGACCTAAAAAATTTTAATAAAATACTTAAAGTAGTTGAGATAAGAAGCAATCGTAATCTTGGTCACTTGCGAGTAGTCGGATGAACAGGTGTAATCGCAATATCCACATTGTCTGCGGAATCATGGAGACAAAAAGACAGTGGAGACAATGAGATAAGATATAAATGTTAACATGTAGTATTAAGCATTTATTTACAGACTATATGCCTGGAAAATTAACTGGACTGTATTAGCAGGCTGTGCGAGTATATCCCTTTCTTACTTTCTACCTAAAAAAAAAGATTTATGTAAACTTCTAATGACAATGAATTGAATTGAATGCATGATTGACTCTCACAGGAAGATGACCAAATTGGTGAAGAAGAAAGGGAACTATTGGATAGCGTACTTTTTTCTCTACGAGAACTGAGGCAACGTGTTGCCATGGTATCCGTTCCAAAACTAAAACAGGTACGATAACGTGCACATCGCTTCTTGTCTATATTCTTTAGTTTTTCTTTCACTGTACGTATTATGTACCTGCACAAATAAGGTTTCTTACACAATGTAGTTTTCTCTATCAAATTAAAATATTGAACTGTCAAAAAAAAAAGACCAACAACAACAAGTCGGATTGCTTGGTGTAATGTAAACGATACCTGTCGCAAGCCAGGATATGAAATAATATAAATCGTCCAATTAGCAAACTTCCGCTGTTAATTAAATGCCGGACTACAATTTGGGCTATTAAATGCCACACTCTAGATCACATGATTTCGTGTGCTGTAAATGACACCTGACGATGGCATCCCGTCCACTGAAGTCAAGATCACTCTTCATCGCTCAAAAACTACACCTGAAGTGGGCAATTGAAACATCGCTCTGCCAATTTCGTCAGGTTGAGAAATAACCTCAGATGTAGATGGAGAATACACATAAAGTTGATGAGTTTGGTGATTTGCCTTCGAAGGAGTGCACCACAGCAAAACATGTTCCAACAGACAAGGTCAATCATGTTCTGAGTGTGATTTTGTACGCTTTCGCCGCCTTATTGTGCCGTATTAACAAAAGTAGTTCCGAATATCTTTCTCATCGATAACGAATTAATTCAAGGTTTCGTTCTCGATTTGGCGGAGAAAGGTTAAGGATATCCCCATTTATGCAGTGGGCCCTATTATGTTAAAATCTTTTTGACTTAAAGTTTTTGTATTACCTGTAGTAACATAGGGTATTATGGTGCACAATGGGAACCAACATTATTCCCGCCAGTTGCCACGTATGTGCTGTTATGGGGGATACGGGATTTAATAACATGTATTAATATCTGGCAAAATCGGAATCTAACATGATGGGGCAATATTGGGTACAAGGGGAAATGTAATGTTAAAAATGTGACTCCTCCATTTTGAAAAATGTATGGGGCACAGAGGGAAATGCAATGTTGAAACTTTGTCCATAGGTTTAACATTATGGGTCCATACGTGGCAAAAGCCGTTTGTAATAACCAATACACCCAACATACTATCCAATATCCAACATGTACTGTCTAGTACTCATATTGTAGTGACTAATACTACGTCTTCTACTATCGATCACACTATCCAAAAGGCAATGCGTAGTGATCAATACTTAGTCATCTAATATCTAACGCCCCATACATACTATCCCCAAAATGGTAGGTGAGGTTATATAAACACGATGCTCACAAAAGTATACTATCACAGGAGAGAGGTAAGGGGTCTTTAGTTTAGTTGTTTGTGAACAGACATAAAATGAACAAACATACAAACACACACATAGAGGCAATGACTGATTAATATAGTTTCGAAGGGATTTGGGTGACCATGGAATGGTCGTTCCGTGTTATCCTGGATCGTGGATGTTTATCCATAACCAGGACAACTGCGGTTCTAAGGCCTGGTTCTACAGCAAGGGCTAATACACTTTTGTTGAGGAGAAGGAGAGATTGGTCATAAAATAGGTTTGTTTGCCTCCATCTCCCGCTCCTCCTCCTCATCATCATAATAAATAATGAGGGGTGGTTGTTGTTTCTGTTATTATTATTGGCTGCTGCCTCTCTACTTCACTCTTTTGCAGCCTCTTTTGCACACCATCCATATTTCGTTGAGGAGCGAGAATTCCCTCTCCATCCTCTGGCGCTCCCTTTCGCTCCAATCTTCATTCCATACTTTCTTTATCTTTTTAATTTTCTCCTGTAATCAGTCTAATAATGAGGTTCTTTGCTATTTTCATTGGGATTATCGTTCCTCCATTTTCTCTACCAGACCCAATCTGTCCATTAAATTAAGGATCTATCTTAACTTTCCAACTTTGTTGTGTTCTACCATCCTTTACCTTTATTCTTCGCTCTGTACAGTATCGACGGTGAACTAAAAGAATGGCGAACACTCTGCATTGTATTCTTTGAGCTCGGAAGTGAATGAAAACAGGCTGCAAAGTGGAGACGCGGATGTAAAGGAAAACATTCCTAGGTGTTGTACAGAATGCATGTCAAGAGGAATCACGTAGATATAAAAAAAAGATTCTTTTTTCACAGAAATCTATTATTATTGAGACTGGGAGCCTTATGATGCACAAGGGTATACATGTTTGTACACAAACGAATGTACTATACTGAGACCCGGGTTTGGTTGTTGCAGATATGTACAAACATGCAAGCACACAATATACGGCAATGGTTCAGAAGTATCTCTTTTCTAAGAGATGTGGATGGTCCTGAAAGTGCCCTTTATTGTTGTCCTGGACCATTAAGATGTTATCGACGATGTCCAGAACAGCTAGGCCTTACCATGGTTCTCACTACAGCGCAGAGTCATTTCATTTGTAAAAGATGGTGACCGCATCTATCTCTATCTTCTATTCATCTTCATCATCAACCTGCTAATACTGTTTCTTTTTCTCTTCCTATGTATTCATTTCATTTTTCTCTTTTCTCTCGTATGACATCTTCAAGAAGGTCTTGTGGTAATATGAGGAATATGGCTTTTTTCGTGTCCGATTTTCTTTAGTCAGCTGGTGCTATACCTCGTGCATGCGTACTAGGGCATCAGCTAACCTGTTGACAATGTTTTCGCTCATTTTCTTATATGACATAACTGATTAAAGCACCAGTTTCTGTTAAAAGCACGGACATGAAGGGAAATGTTCCACAAATTCGGTACGCAGATGCGAAGAAAACATTTTACTTTTACAAATTTAAAGATCGACAGAAAGAATGTGAAAGATCGTGCCAAAAAGACATGTTTCGTTTTTTTTTAATAAAAAAACCAAAACAAATCAACGCCATTTTCTTCTAAATCAATATTTATTTGCATCAGCCACGCTAACTTATACATTCAATCAAACTGACAAAGAGAAAGGGTTAGGGCTAGTCACTTCCTCTTCATGTATAAATTCCAAACAATAAACACAAACGTATTTGCAAGGTTGACAAAGTTACAGAGCAAGATTAGACTTCCATTGACCTAGTACAGTGTCATGTTGTTATCGGCGCACACTACTTTTCTGTACTAAGGAAACTAGATAGCCACAATGTTCACAAAACTACCTTTCTTTATGTAATCATTTCAAGATTTCACGTTCCAGTCATGTCGATACACATTCTAAAGAGAAACCAAGTCTGTTTTGATGAAGAAAACACATACAATATTATCCACACAATCGAAACTAATCCTTATAATCTCACATCATTGACTGGAGTAAATATCGGATTACTTCTCATACAGTAGATTATATTGTCTTCCAGAGGAGCTAATCCATAATAATCAAATTAAACAACACTGTGGTCATTGTAAAAGTACATGATTATCCAACGGGATCCTAGGCGATGACTGTCATCCGTGTCGATGATAAAAACTTGAAGCATTTAGGTTTTCGACAAGGGAGTTGAAATTTAGCACCCACTACTGGATTCTAAGAAAATCTGTATGAACTGCAAATCAGAAAGTAATGCATGTCCCAGGCATAGTTGTCAAAGGAAATGATCAATCATGAGTTAACACTTGATGTTTTCCTTGAAAGGCTCTGTCAAGTACAATGATGGACAGGAAGTCTCCGTAATCAATGGTAAGAGAGCTTTGTTGCGTTTCGTTTCAAAAGAAGTCAGTTGAGGTAGGAATAGACCATTCAAGTTTTTGTAACCCACTTTCAAGACGTTCTCTTTGGAGATGAGGAGCCAGGTACAATACCAGCTTTCTTACTGACACATCATCAAATATTTGTCGTTTTGTTTCTGACTGCAATGATCGTTTCGACAACCATCATAGTGTTCTCTGGTTGATTCTTTCAGCCTGGTGGCAGGAAAACCAGGAGGCTAGGTAATGTCCTTGTTCTGGCCATCTTGAGATCATGAATGTGTCTTTGTCTTCTTTTCCCTTACTTGTAGACTTCTATTCTGGATAGAAAACATTATCTTTGTCTGTCTGTATGGATTCGTGTTTCATATTTTGTAATAATCTCGGATCACCTCTCTCAAACTTAAAAAGTTCCAGAGTACCGTCGGATCCTGGATTCAATATGACGTTCGATGTGTTCATCAGAACCAGTACAAATTGAAGTTCCATACGGAGTTTGCCTGATATTTAGGATTTAAATGTCCTTCGTCGTTGTCTTGGTCTGAAGTGAAATCAAATTCCCACAAAGCATTTCTCATGCACAGTCGTCGTACGAAATAACATGGTTAATGTCGGTTCCTAATTGTCATATAGCTTCACACAGAGTAAAAGAAAATCTCAAGTAATTATTTTTCGGGTGCAGGTTTTGACCTCTGTTCGTCGTAGAAGATACGTCACTGTCGTTCTACTCAGAGTTTGACTGATTCGAGCTTTAGGTAAGCATTCCACATGTCACATGTAAAGTCTGACTTCTTCGATTTTTGTTTTGGACTCGTTAGCTATGGCCATCACTCTAAACACGATACGACGTCGATGGAACCTCAGATGTGCATCCGTTATTAGTCTATGGAGTGACTGAAAGCTTGCAAAGAAGCATTGTTAAGCAGCATCATATGTGTTTTCCCCTATTTAGTAAAGCTATGTTAACTACCTTTATTAGGATTTACCAGATCTGTTCAAAATGAAACATAATGCTGTGGGGGGGGGGATTAGGATTTTTAATGTAGCTTTAACAATTTTTCAGTCATATCGCTACGATGTCTGCAGTGTGGGAGCTTATAGTGATGTCTGTATGTAGCATGGTGTCTCACCCAGTCACATTATCCTGACACCAGGCCGACCAGTCCTAACACTAACCTCTTAATGCTGAGCGCCTAGCGAGGAAGCTGTTAGTACCATTTTTGTAAATCTTTGGTGTGACTCGGCCGGGGCTCGAACCCATAACCTCCAGCTTCTAAGGCGGACACTCTAACCACTAGGCCTCCAGTGCGGTCGAAGATAATGCTAAAACTTTGCCCCTTGTGTCTGTATGTATGCGTATGTCTGTTCACAGCCATCAGAAACAAATTTAAAACCTCCTCCACGTCTTGCAGACCCTTCTAGTGGCCTAAGTGATTAGAGCGTCCGTCTAGGATGACAGAGGTTGCGGGTTCGAAACCAGGCGTGAGTCTTACCAAAAGCTCGCCATTCGCTCAACATTAAGAGATTAGTGCTAGGACTGGTTGGCCTGGTGTCAGGATAATGTTACTGGGTGGGACATCATGTCACATATCTGCGGCTTGATTCCTCTGCACTAGACATCACTATAAGCTGCCTCACTGCAGACATCGTTGCGATATGACTGAAAGACTGTTAAAGCTACGTGAAAAATCGAAATCACAGACACACTCCGTCTTGTACGATAGTATGTTTGTAGGCATATTGTGTAGATAAACACTCCGACTCTATGACGTATGATAATATCTGTATGCGATCCTACCCGTTTCAATGGATAGTAGAAGTAGGGATTCGGTCAATACACATCGGCTTGTTGGATAGTAAATGCGGATAATATTATATTGGGTGTGTGATTGTAGTCGAGCAAGAATTGATCACTACGCTCGTCGTATTGGATAGTAAGTGTTGGGGTGTTGGACAGTGTAATGTGGTGTAATGTAGGCGTGTTAGAATGTTTGTCGTGAGTATTGGTAAACTACTGACGCCGCGTTGGACAGTAAAAGTGGGATGTTAGATAGTAGACGACTGAGTATTAGTCACTACACGTGGCTGTACCCCAAGTCGATCCCTAAGGTTACATCTATGGACACATTTGCAAGATTCCATTTCCAGCTGTCTCCCATAAATATTTCAACATGGAGGAGGGACACTTTTAACATTCCATTTCTCTTTATGGCACAAATCGCCCTATAGCGTTAAATTTATTTTGTCCCATAACGACTCATCATGTTAAATACCATAACAGCCCATGCGAGCAAACCTATGGAATATGGTTGATTGACCTCGTGTTCCACAGTACCCAATATTGCTCTTCTCGAAAGTATGTAGCACCATTACTGCTTAAGGACAAACTACGTATTTTGCATGTCAATGTAAATTGGTGCATTTTCCGTTCTTTTGTTTATTTTAAATAGCAGTGGTTGTCATTTGGAACTTTACTCTCCATTTCCCATTGCATTACTTTTCCTTTACAACAATGAGACAAAAAGCTATGTCGTTCAAGAGAATGGTGTGCCTCTTGCCAAGTCAGTGCATACATTAGCACAGAACCGATCCGGTAGCCTAGTGGTTAGAGCGTCCACCTCGGATGCGGCAGTTCGCAAGTTCAGCAGCAGAGGGGGCGAATCCGACATTTTGTCCAATCGTTATTTTGCTTAATTATTACTTTCTGCACTCAACGATCTAGTGTCGTCAGCGCCTGGTAAAAAAAAAACGACGTCGTCGTTGGGGGATCGTCCAAACGTCATTTGGTTTAATTAACACCTTCTGCGCGCCGACCCCCAGCGTCGTCAGCGTCCGGTAAGCACATCGACGACCGCGTCGATGTCATTGCCCCCTCTGCTGCTTACAATGAAAATTATTTACAACTAACCGAATATTTGGTCAAGTCCGATACGATATCGTGTCCGAGGATCATGTAAATTTATCGTTACGAATCCATGTGGGGTCGACTGAGCATGACTAAAAAAGTTTCGAAAAACATTAAAGTCCATGTCACCGCCGCACCATGTCTGCCAAATATTTCGTAGCGTGTGTGTATCAACGCCGTTGAACACAGCAAGAATATTACAGTTGTCTCTAATTACTTTTGGAATCTGAGTGTATCGTTGAGTGACATATATCACGTCAGTGTTTTTATGCCTGCCTCTGGAAAATATCCTAGCTGGGTTTTTTTGATTGTCTAACATAACATCATCGTACACGACTAGATTGTTAACGTCGCCATCAATATCATCAATACCCGGTGCATCATTGATATCCGTAATAAACTCAATAACATTTTTTTTAGCGATCGCTGATGCATTCTCGTTGAAATCTTTCAACACCTCGTAGCATCGTTGATCATCTACGCTAGGAGCAACCAAATACAACTTATCCCACTTCATCCATCTCATTATTAAATTGAGTAACAATTGCGTCTTGCCGGATCCAGATGGTCCGATGATAATCATCCGGATCGAGTTTGGTAACGCTGCAACATGCTTAACTGGTTCTCTTGTTTTAGTCGCCGAAAAATCAATTATATTCATATCTCTATACATAAATTATGGATCTATATTGTGTGAAGTGTAGAGTACGTACTGGCACAAATGATATGACAACCGCTACAACAAGAAATAACAGATCGGCGCTTACTGGTAAGTGTGTACAATGCGGTACAAAGAAATTTAGATTTATTTCTATTAGACCCGGAGATGTTTTAAAAAAAAGCGAGGAGGTGACATCGCAGCCAAATTGGCAAAACTCCCCGGAACACCGTGGGCAAAGTATCCAGGAGAAAAACACCTCCCAGGATATAACTACTGTGGCCCCGGAACACGATTAGATATTAGACTCGATGATCAAAATCAGCCCAAACCCGGTGAGTATCCAATAAACGCTATCGATAAGGCGTGTCATGCTCATGATGTTGCTTACAAAAGTAGCGATCTGCAACAGCGTCATATCGCGGATGTAAAATTAATTCACGCATTAAATGCTATTCCTGATCAATCCGTCAAAGAAAAATTGGCCTCATGGTTGGTAAAATCGGCTATGAAAGGTAAATTAATGATTGGAAGCGGAGCTTCTGGCGCTGGTAATTGAAAACGATAGCGTTTATAATAACAACATGGAATCCATCTATTATTCTCCGAGAGGATACTGGAAGGGGAAGGCCGCAATTGGTAAGCTTGCAAGCGCTGCAAAGGTAACAAAGACCACTGCGGCTAATTGGTTATCCAAACAGGCTATATGGCAAATCTATCTACCACCGCCTAAACAAATCAACTTCTCGCGCTTTGATGTCAGCGTACCTAATGAAGTTCATCAGGCTGATATACTATTTTTGCCGCATGACAACGGTTACAAATACGCGCTAACCGTAGTTGATGTTGCGAGTCGATACAAACAAGCGGAGCCGTTAAAAACAAAGTCGGCAACTGAAGTAGCCGCTGCGTTTGAAAGAATTTATCGAAGAGGCCCTCTGCGCTGGCCAAATCTATTACAAGTTGATCCCGGTAGTGAATTTCGCGGCGCTGTTTTATCAACGCTGAAACATCATAGCGTCGCGATACGACGAGGTCATACTGCGCTACATCGTGATCAGGCAATTGTTGAACGATTCAATCGGACTCTCGCTGAACGGTTATTTGGATATCAATACGCGAAGGAATTCATCCAAGAAAAACGATCTCGTGAATGGGTTAAAAGGTTGCCAGGTGTAATTGCAGCGTTAAATAACGAGATTACCCGAGCAATCAACATGAAGCCCAGCGACGCGATTAAATACGAGTATATACCCGGAAAATCAAAAATAAATAGCGTTTCCAAGCCGATTCTCGGCGATGTCACTGTCAGATATCTGTATGAACCAGGAGAGCTTGAAGGCGGTAAAAAAAGAGCTACTGATCCTATTTGGAGTGTTACCACACATAACATATCAACGATAACACGATCAACTGGTAGACCACCGATCTATAGACTGGATTCAACTGCTCCTCAGCGCGGATTTACACGCGAGCAACTACAAGTGATACCTAACGATACTCAATTGCCCCCACGTGGTCTTAACTAGCGCCGTTGCGTCTATTGCACTCAAGACAGGTCAACCTCACATTGTTTTTGACATGACCGAGACTGTTATCGATCCTATCCACGGTAAATTGGCGAGTGTCTTTATCCGAATAACGCCAACTCATTATACAATTGCAACTCGCGCAGTGATTATTCTGTTGTTGTCGTAGCGAGATTATTAATTCGGCATCAATATCAAAACGCCGCTGTTTTTTTTTATCCTGTTGGCGGTAACCCGAGAGTTTTCTATCAATGACGCTTGCATCGATGGTGACTTTGTCGCCGGCTTCGTCACCGGCTTCGTCAATAACAATTCTTCGAAGCTGATTTATCCTTCGTACTCTGGACACTGCAAGATAGACTAGATTCGACCATTCGATGCGATTATCAACTATCCAAACAATTGTGTCCGTGATGGTTAGTCCCTGCGAGGAATGTATTGTTGTTGCGTATCCTAGCGTCCACGGGGATTTATCAGCACGTAGCGCGTCCTCGACGACGCTGATATCAACGAGCACGATATCATTCAGCACGAGAATTTGTTTTTCTGTCCGGCCTGGAATTTCAACTTCAATGTTCTGCCGCCGTGTGTCCGCGGGTCTATAACATAACGGCACTGGACGCGTTGGAAACTTTTCCTTATGCAACGTAAACAACTTCCGCTGAAGTGTGTCTCTGACTATCTTTCTACTCGCTACAATCAAATCGTTTGGTCTCCATGTTTCCCAGAATTCATTCAACGGCGTTTCCGGAATTACTTCGCGGATTATTTCACACTGAACTCTATCCGGCTGTAATCTGATTAGTTTTTTAACCTCGCGCAGTTGTTCATCAAGTGCTCGGTAATCAGTATCGGTTTCTTCATAATAGTCCACAAAACCCCTTAACCAATCATGTGGACCCTCGCCGACAAATGGTGGTGGTTGGCCATGGTCGCCACACATGATCACCGCTGTATTCGCGCGCAGCAACCACTCAAGAAACATTTGTAAAGTATCTAACGAAACAGTACATATCTCATCCCAGATGATAATGTCGGGAATAAATTTTTCACCCATTCGATCAGGAGTCCACTCACCGCCGCTGTATCGAAAAAAGCTGTGATAAGTAACGGCGTCAACATTTCGTTGTTTTATCTCTCGCGCTAGTCTATGGGTCGGTGTAAGCACGATTATACTTGCCCGCGTTCGAAATAATTCAATTGCCCGAGTCGTCTTTCCTGACCCGTCACAGCCGCTTAAATAAACCGTCTTGTGTCTACAAATTGGATCAGAACACGATGGTGCATTAGACCATTCTGACAATTTATCACCGCGTAAGTAGTTGTTCTCAACGGTGACATCTGCTGACGGGGAATAATCGCGTCGTATTTCATTTTTAATTCTCTATGTACCCCAACTCTCGTCCGGACTAGTAAACTCGGCTATGTTTTCCTTATACGCTACGTCAACATAAAATGAATCAACGGCAACTCTAACTGCGGTGTCGGGAAATCTATTTATCATCGAGAATAAATTTATGCAAGCATAACCCAGCATAGACGCCCTCAAATGTGGATATGCTGGGCTGTCTCCATCGCTGTAAGTAACAACTGTACCCAACCTTGTTCCATTGGACAAGAAAGCTGTTTTGCAGTTTACGTATCTATTTTTCGCCACTGCGTCCTTGATTACGAAATCATATTCTGCGTCGTCTATAATCAGCCGTGAGCAATATCGTTTGTAGTCGCAGTTTTTTCCACCTTGTGTGAACTTACCAATTATTCTTCTACCGAGATCTTTTGCCTCGCGGTTTCGTTGGTTGAATATCCTCCTGGACCATTCGATGATATATTCCTCGTCGGCATCAATCTGTTTTCTGGATTCGTCAATTATGCTATCTAGACGCTCCGGTTCTGGTAACCAGACTTCAGTCTGCGCCCGGTATGATATAATCGCGTCACTGACAATTAACGAAACTAGCATGCTACAATCAATCATATACCGTAGCAGCGCTATTGGCAGCCACTTCTTTTCAGCCATGTGTCTACCGATCCAAATATAGCAACAGCGATGAAGTCCTGCCGCGAACTCAAATGATACTATGCGAGCGAATCCGGTTAAATCAAAATCAGGCAGTGGTCCATTAATAGCAACACGAGTCATTTCATGTCTGGGGTGTCCAAATCGTTTGAAATACTCAGCGGCGGATCCATACCCGAGAAAACTCGCTGGATAACAGGCAACCATATCAACCGAAATCATAGCGTCGCGGTTGTATTCAGTGTTCCATAGTCCACCGTGATAGTATTCCAAACAACTGGATTGTACATCCGGTAGAAATTCCTTGCGCGTTGGTCTCCACGCATTTTTCCTTGCTGCAACATGAGCTACAACCGATGGAATCGTAAAACAATTTGTTAGCAGTTGTTCATCATGCTCTTCAAATTCCATGGCGGTTTTTTTCATCCTGTTGTGAAATGCTTCAGTGCGATATAATTCGCCGTTTGGTCTTACAAACTGATCAAAGGTATCCGCATCGTTTTCAGCGCTGCGAAGTAACCACACTGATACAGGGTCATTTTTACACAAGCAAGCAATAGCATCAAATAGTTTCCTCTCCGCGAGAAAACCGTCCTCTCCTAAAAATTCCCCCGGGATATACTTTACTGTTCTATCCCGTGGAAATATTGTGATCGCGGGCGTCCATGCGTGTTCGTTATGATCAATAATTTTGATTGGGGCCCCATTTGATTTGTACTTTGATTCGTATAATACTTCACCGGTTATCGTTGTAACGGTTATTGGAAATCTCAACGACGTTTCTAATCTCGCTATGTCGCTGATGGTCGCTCCACGCTCTTTTACGGTTAGTTCCCACTGGTTGATTTTGCTACGTCGTAAATCAGTCAATTTGTTTCCTCGATATGCATTTGTAAAATGTTCTATTATTCGTTCTGCTACACAATTTATCCCCGTTGACTGTTTCATCGGTTTCAGTTTTCCGATATCAGGTTTCTTATTTAACGGGTATATTCCATAAACAACTGATGTTTCAGGATACGCTCGTTCATAGTATGGTCTGTCAATTCCGGTTAACAACCCCGGCTTGGAGTCGCGGCTGACAATGACTGTTTTCTTGTCGCTGAGAACTGGTTCAAATTTATCACGTATGATCCAATCGCCTGATTTCACCCGGACAATGAATTTTACTCTGAAGAAATATCTTTTACCGTCAAGTTGTGATATTATCGTTGCTGCGCGGTTGTCGTTCATGGTAGCATCAACAACGCCATCAATTCGAAATGTTGACCAACTATGAGATGCACCATCACGTTTGAATTCATTGATACAATCGCGTATTTTATTTAACAGGGTTCTATCGTTTATTAACGCTTTTGGTGTGTCCTTGAGGACTCTATCGAGATTGAACTTAATATTTTTCCGGGGCTTAATTGCTGCTAATCTCTCGAACTCATCCATATAATTAAAACAAGTATTTAAATGAAAGAATATAGTATAATGAATCACTGCAAATGGTTGATGATTGGGTCGACAACCCCGTGCAATAAATCATGTAGAGGTGAATTCTGCGGATATCATTTACAAAGCGTTCGTAATGGTTCTCTTGGCCCCCTACCGTGCTTGGTTTGCCACGTTGGTGTAAGAGGAAAATCCCAGTTGTGTATTAATTGTGGCGGAAAGCGATACAGGGAACTAAAACGCTATTATGACAAACGAATTAAAAACGCCGTCATTGACCCCACCGCTGACTCCGTCATCAAAACCCCCCAAGACTACGTTGAAAGATTCATAATTAAACCAAATAATAAATTAGACAAGTAGTATTATTATACAAATGGACCAAGAATTTCAGCCGCACCCCCTGCTCGTCAATTACGAGGCATCTCGCGACGGTATTGTTAGAAACCGCAGACTGAAGAAGCCGGTTGGATGGAAAAACAATCACGGGTATTTAATGTTTACTGCTGGAGGGAAAAAATATCTCTGTCACAGAATCATCTATGAATGTTTCCACGGATTGATCAAAGATAGTCTCGTTATTGATCACATTGATTCTAATTATCAAAATAACAGACTGTGCAATCTGCAAGCCATCTCTCAGAGTGAAAATAGTAAAAAAAGGCCAAACTGGTAAATACTCAAAGAAAGCAAAACCCGTAAAGTCATTTGATACAACAACTTACGAGGAAAAAATATTTCACTCCATGAATGAGGCAGGAAAATATTTTGACATTTGTATCGCCTCAATACAATTTGTTGCAGAACGAATATATCAAACAGCGATCTCAAAAAAGACGGGTCATAGAATTCGATTTTCATATATAACATCAAAGGGAGATAACTCGTTTTGTGATAGCGTCGCATGACAAGAGTTATGTCCCTTGAAGTCCAATTAATGTTGCTATTAATTAATCATTTTACGATGAAAACTAATGAAATACACGCTATTATCTAACAGCTGTATTCTTTTTTTTAATGTTTTGTTCAAATATTTGGTTTCATTTAAATGCCGTGAAACACCATTAATAAGTATTTAAGGGTTTAACGATTCAAGGGAATTCAAATTAACACACACCTTGTGACTGACGCCGCTGTATTAGTCACTTTATATACAAGATGACTCGTTATAAGCCTGGGGCTTTCGAAAGCCAATTCAACTAATCAAAACTAACCCACGCTCTTGACCCGGGCGTGTGGTTGTCTTTTGTTCACAATCATGCAACCGGGTTAATTTAATTGGGTTGCTTTTGATTGGTTGAATTGGCCGTAGAGTTCCGCCCCGCCGTTTTATGTTTGTGCTGTCTTGTGCCGTCCCATCATCCATCAATCATTTCATTGTAAATATATTCATCCTTAATTAAGTACATGTAGTGATGTCCCCCAAGCATATCTTCTGGGCGGTCTACGATGACGTTTGTCACCCTAGGCCTCCCTCCCGGAGATGTATGCTTTGGGGTTCCAAGATGTGAATGTCCTTAATTAAGTATATGTATATGCCTGTAATCTGCCACAACACTCGAGTGGAGATTTACGGCATTGTACTGTCCATGTATGCCTGTAATCTGCCACAACACTCGAGTGGAGATTTCACTGGACAACAAATTTTTACAAAAGTCATGTTACTGAAATAAAATTAGTCAATTCTTATCAATTTTTATGTGCTGAACACGAATATGACAGTCAAATTGCAAAATTGGCTCTAGTTTTTTTTTGTAATCTGCAAGAAATTAATGTTTACATAACGAAATGCATTCCAATAGTAAAAGGTCAACTGTAATAGCCTACCTATAAAAAATCAAGTCATTGACTACATCTTAGATTTCTTCGCCTGTCTCTTGTACAGCTGTTCGGGAGCATCTCTGAGGAGTGTCCAGCAGTAGTCAGCCAGCATTGTAGTGGACCATTTTCCCTGGTATCTTTGTTCCATTGTTGCGATATCTTGATGAAAACGTTCGCCGTGTTCATCACTAACAATACCACAGTTGCTAGGAAAGAAATCCAAATGGGAATGAAGGAAGTGAATCTTTAGAGACATATTGCAGCCAAGTTTCTTATACTTCATCAACATGTCTTCTACTAGTTCCATATAGTTTTCTGCCCTAACATTTCCGAGGAAGTTTGTAGAAACTAGGCGAAAAGCATTCCATGCTTGTTTCGCGTCACCTTCCAGCAAGTTGTTGAACCGGTCATCTTTGAAAAGCTCTCGAATCTGAGGACCCACAAAAACTCCCTCTTTAATCTTTGCTTCGCTGAGTCGAGGGAATTTTTCATGCAGGTATCGGAATGCTGGCAAAGTCCGGTCAATGGCTTTCACGAAGTTCTTCATCAAACCTAGTTTGATGTGAAGGGGTGGTAGCAAGATTTTCTGAGCCTCAACCAGAGCTGGGTGTTGGATATTCTTCTCTCCAATGGCTACATTCTGCCTGTGAGTCCATTCCTTCCTCATGTAGTGCATTTCCCTTGCTCGGCTATCCCACTCGCATAAGAAACACATGTATTTTGTATATCCTTTCTGCAGTCCCATTAAAAGGGCAACTACCTTCAAATCACCACAGAGGTGCCAGCTGTACTTGTTATACTCAATGGAATTCAGTAGCTGCCTTAAGTTATCGTATGTCTCTTTCATGTGGACAGCATACGCTACTGGAATAGATGGAAGAATGTTTCCATTGTGCAAAAGCACAGCCTTGAGACTCAGTTTCGAAGAGTCCACAAATAGTCTCCATTCTTGTGGGTCATGAGTGATTTTTAAAGCATTCATGAGGCCCTCAATATCGGAACAGAATATCAGATTACTTTCCTTTCTGAAGAAAGGCTCCAATTGCTGGTGGCGCTTTCGATATGCAGTAATTGTGACATCTTCTTCTAGAAGATTCCATTGTTGGAGTCTTGATCCTAGCAATTCTGCCTTGTTCTTTGATAAGTCCAAATCACGAATCAGGTCATTTAGTTCTTCCTGTGTTATTCTGTGTGGGGTTGATGATGCACCACAGTGAAAATCTGGATCACTGCATGCTGATGGACCAGGAGAAGAACAGGTCGACTCACCTTTGTCTTCGTCAGATGAATCAAGAGAATATTCTGCTGGAGGTTCTGGAATAGGAAGTCCCTCACCATGTGGAACTGGTCTCAATGCAGACGGAATGTTTGGGTAGACTATTCTCGACTTCTTTCGCTTCGTTATTCCGCCGGAAAGAGGAGGAACCAAGCAGAAGTAACAGTCATTTAGGTGGTTGCTTGGCTCTCTCCACACCATTGGGACTGCAAACGGCATTGATGACCTTTTGCAATTCAACCACTGTGAAAGCTGTGTTGTACATGTAGCACAGCATATATGCGGAGCCCAAGGCTTGTCTTGGTCACCAACCTTGCATCCGAAGTAAAGATGATATGCCTTCTTCACTTGAGAATTGATACTTTTCTTCTGGTTGGCAAATGTCACTTCCCCACAAATATAGCAAAAATTGTCCGCGGTATTAACACACTTTCGAGGCATTACTGTTCTTTATTGTACGTAAATGGATAAAATAATAAGTTTTATGTAACAGTAGCTTGAACTGTCTCGCACAACGTCTAAAATATTTTAAATGCTGAACCTATCTGATTGGGCTTTATATAGTACACTGCTTACGTCAGCTTCAGCAGCCGCCTGGCATTAGTATAATAGGCCTACACATGTATAGTACACTGCTGACGTCAACTTACTTCAGCAGCCGCATGGCATTAGTATTGCATTGCATCAGAAAATGATACAATCAACTGTGGATGATGTGAGCATGATGGTATTATGCAATGTTACATCATTATTCCGGATGTTGCTGCAGTCCTACTGGAGAAATTTACACAGTGAAACATAGAAAATGAGGTATATGAATATCTTCAAAACGAGAGCCAATACAAATTTTTCACGGTTATATTCGTGTTCGGCACACCAAAATACTACAGATTAGGGCCTTTTCAAGTCAGTAATGATTTCACTGTTGACCAGTGTTTACGGCATTGTACTGTCCATGTATGCCTGTAATCTACCACAACACTCGAGTGGAGATTTACGGCATTGTACTGTCCATACAAAAAACGGGGTCAAAAATGACCCCCAATAATTTTATTAAATTTTATTAAAATTTTTGATATTAGAAATAAGATGTTTTATAAGAATAATGAATATCGAAGACATCAATAATATATTAACTGAGATTTCAAAATTAAAAAATCAAGGAATTGAATTATCTGATGGTCTCGACAGTGAAAAAATATTATCCGATTATGAGATTATTAACGAACAGTCGAAACGGGGGCGTTTTACCCTGGCCCGCGAGTACTTTTTTATAAAACGATTACAACATACGATTAATGAGAACCTGTACCACAATGACGCAAATGCATTCATTGGACTATTCACTGCCGTTGAAATAATACGAAAAAAACTCGGACGTGTTTATGAACGACGCCGGGAGATTTCTAGTAAGATCAAAAACATTAGAAGGATTATAGACGAAAACTCCGTGGAGCCCCCGATGGTACACTCGGCGGAAAATTAGAAAATTGCGGATCAATTTACAATAATGGTAGGTGAATCACTTACTACTCGGCTAGCCAGAGAGCGGCTAGCAGCGCTTAAAAAGTTCATACCGTTACGAGACAGAGTGAGAGAGAAACTTCAAACGCGACAACAAATGCAAACCGATTTTACTGTTGGAAGCGAACAGTTATTTGCCCCGGTAACTAAAGCGACTAAGGATGTTACAGCTGCAACAGAACGAGCAATATACGGGGATATTCCTAAGGAGGGCGAACGGAAAGAGGCGCCTCTTCTTCCTGTACTTGAAAAGATAGCAGCAGAGACAGAACAAACACAGCAACGGATAAAACAACTTTCCAGTGATATAAAAACCCAACGAGAGTATGAACGATTAGCTGATATTGATGATTCTGAACAGGGTGATGTTGGTGAACTTCAAAAAATTTCCACTCAAAAAGGAGTCCCCTTTATAGATAAACTCACTGAAGAGGCTATAGCACAAATAAAACGACCTCAATTACTGAAATCCGACGAGTATAGGGTTTTTGGTAATTTTGCCGCTCAAAGCTATCATTCAAGAAAAAACTTTTTAAAAGACGAGTATAAAAACAGTAATATAAAACGAGATGACTGGGTTAATTGGTTGTATAAAACGAATAAAGAGATTGATCGCTTGGATACAAAAGAATTGGGATATAAAGAATTTAAAAAAGGAATTGATGATTATGATATACGACAACAACAAGAAATACTACAACAGCAAAAAGAAGAAGTCCGAGAAAAACGTCAAAAAAAAGCTGGTTCTAAAAAAACAAGCGGAGAGGGGTATCCAAGTGGTAGTGGTCTAGTTGAAAACGCTAGTGTTACCTGCCCTAATAGTGTTCTCAGTGATATATCACGGCTAGAGGTATTAATTGGAGGAAAACGAGCCGGAAATAACTCTACGGAAATAATCAATGAGGCTGCTGATATTTGCAAGCGGTTATTTGCAGGCGGTATCATAGACATTAATACATATCGAACGCTCATAGACGAACTCGTGGATGATTAATTGGAAAACTGGTGTTTTTAATAAGGATGATCATACACTACAACCATGATAAACCAGTACTCGTCTACGTGGTAAACTCGCGATTGCCTATTTACCGCGCGTACTATGGAGATGGTCTCGGTAGCACCATTGCGGGGTTATTTACAAGAATGGCTCCAAAAGTAGCGCCGTTAGCCAAACAATTAGGAATGAAGGCTATTAATGTTATTCGTGATAAGGGTATTAGTGCCATTGGAGATGTTGCCGGAAGGGCGTTTTCTGCCGCACGAGACAAACTAATGTCGTTGGTGAAATCCAAGAGATTTTCAAAAAGAAAACAGAAACCACCGGTAATGCCATCAACGACAGTGATGCCTGCAAATGTCAGTAAAGTAATAAATAACGCCGTGGAAGAAAAATTAGAGTCGTTGGCGACGACTCAGTCGTTGGCGACGACTACGTCGTTGGCGACTTCGCCATCCGCCGATGCGGCAACCAACGCGCTCATGAACGCGATAGCGGGAAGTGGTCTACGACGAAAAAATCGCAATTGAAAACATCAACATGATAAATAATAGAATGTTTGCGCGAACCGCTGATCCCGCGTTTGATATGGACGCCCCAGTGCGCAGGGATGATTCTGTCCGTGATTATCAATATTATTCTTATTATGCAGCGCAACCCGACCTACGATCGCGAATTGAACTTCAGGTCCAAGATACCAGTAAATATTTTTTGCCGTGTGAAGCGTTTATCGAAATTGAGGGAGAACTCGTGACAAATGCTGCCGATAATGCGCCATACGCAGATGACCATCGTGTTCGAGTTGGCTTCGTCAACAACGGTATTATGGCGTTATTTGAGAGCGCCAGATATCTTATTGACGGGCGAGAAATTGAATCAATAGAACGCGAGGTTGATGTTGCAACGACGATAATTGGGTTAGCGAGATACTCGGATGATTATACAAGATCGGCGGGCCCATCTATGATGTTCGCAAAGGATATCACTAATAACGCTGATCATCTTCAGTACGTTAACTTGCTGGTGGAAAAAGATACCGCAATTGATCAGGCCGAAGCAAATAACCCAGACCGCAGAGCAAAACCAAACGTTAATTTCAATATTATAAAAAGTCTTAACGATAATTACAATATGGGATTTGCAACACGAGTAGAAATGTTGCAAAGACCACGCCGACAGTTTTCATGCGCGATTCCACTCCATCACATATTTGGATTCTGCAGAAATGTCAGGAAGGTTATCTATGGGGCTAAGCATACAATCGCGCTGACGCGAATGGGCGATGATAACAATGCAATATGGCGTGCTGCTGGCGTCGCTGCCGGTAAAGTCGTTTTAACTAAAATGGCATTGTGGATGCCGGTGCTGACTCCATCAGTTACCACGGAAGCACAATTGTTAGCATTTATGGAACAGGGAGGGAAATCGCTGTTGAGTTGGCTAGCGGTAACAACTGATGCTAAAGAGGATAACGTCGCCGATACGTTTACATGGCACTTGGCGTCAAAACAGGGTGTTTCAGCCCCGCGTCATATATTCATAGCGCTACAGAATAGGGAACGATTGGGCAGTCAAGAACACAGCCATATGATATTTGATCAATTAGGAGTCAGGGATGTTTCGCTGAGAATAAACGGACAACAGGAACCATCCGAGGATATACAGCTTAATTACGGCGACAACCATATCGCACGTGTGTATCATCGATTGCTGTCATATATGGGCCGTGATCAAAACGTCGACACTGGTTTGCAAATATCACAACTTGATTTTAAAAAGCTGTATCCGATTTATTATTTTTCGTTGGAACATCTTGATTTAACGAGACAATCCGTCGTTGATATACACTTCCGAGCTCGTATAGCCCCGGGTGGTGTTAATTACAGAGCGGTTGCTGTCATTCTCAGCGATAAATCAATGCTGCTAGAAGGTGTTGGTGGACGAATGAGAATCGTTGATGCGCCAGTGGAAAACATGTAATTGAAAGCACAAAACGCGTTTACAATAAAATGTCGTATAGTGTCGTCAGTGTAGAGTTGACTGATGGTCAAGTCAAGAAATTACGATCAAAGTCGGCTAAACAATGCGGGACCACAATAACGCTGAAGCCGTCACAGATGGCGGGTGGTAATCATAAGATATCGTTGACGGCGCGTCAAATAAAACATTTCAATGATGCGATGAAGAATAAAAAGGGTGTTCAAATAGATTTTTCAGCCGCAGCAATTAAAAACATGGAAAAGACCGGTGGGATATTTCCGCTGTTAGCTGAGATTCCAGCGTTGATTGCCGCGGCCGCACCAGCAGTGGCTAAGGCGGCGGCGTTAGGAGCCGTTGGTACCGCGGCGGGGATGGCATTGAAGAAGGCAACCGGGAAAGGCTACAAAAAAAAACGACCCGTGGCCGGAAAGGGTCTAAGACTACCGGGAACCCCGTATTCATGGTACTCGGGAAAGGGTCTAAGACTACCGGGAACCGTTTATTAACTCGGGAGTCAATGACTCCTGAGTCAATGACTCCAATGTCTAATTTTGATTTAATAGACGCCGCAAACGCGTTAGCGATAAAAAACTTCAGAGGTGTTTTTATGAGGGATCAATTACCGGCGGCACCAAGGAATATTGAAACCGGCATAATTAACCTCGATGGATCCTCCGGAGCAGGAACTCATTGGGTTGCATACGCGATTGATCCGCGTGCGATCGTCTATTTTGATTCATACGGGTTAGCCCCGCCGAAAGAGTTCATGCGGTATATCCGGGCGTGTTCAGCCCGGGTTTTTTATTCCACGCTGCCAACACAGCGATTAAGTGACCCACCGATATGTGGCCGTGAGGTATTGAACGTACTTGCGGCGATTTCATCATCGCGAAAACCACCTCATGTGGTTGTAAACGAATACACTAGTGGGGTCGTAGAAGCTCAACGGATTTTAGAGAATAACATTTACAATAATAATGATTGATATCTGGGGGCGACCGGTTTCGGCGCTGAAAGAATCCACGGAAACGACCGCCGCCGACATAAAAAAACTAATTGAGGATGAAATCGCTGATATGTTGAATCTAACAAGTGTTGACCCGGGCGAAATAGTTGTATTTCAAGACCGCCAGGGTAAATTGAAATCCGGTAATGTGTCACTGAATGACGTTTTAATACGACAGCGTGATGCCGCCGAGGACACTATCGCGCTGTATACCAGCGACGGACGACTCAAACCGGGTGAATCCATCTTGACGATAAATGGAAAAATAAGTACACTTGGCGACAATTATATAACCATGTCAAATTTGTTAAAAGGTTTACGTAGTGAAATTAACTTGCATGAAGAACGGCTCAGGTTGACGCTAACGCATTTCGTCGATGTACAAGACATTATCAATAGTTTTTTTCGGGGACCCCCGACGGCAACCGAACTGAATTTTGTAATGATAAAAAATGCTATTTCGGATCTTATGATGCTGCCGGGCCAATTTACCTCGTTACGAAAAAATGTTAACAGGATCGATGACAACTTTGATAAATTCTTTGGTAAAAAAAATACCAAGCCGGATGAGATCACAATAACTATAAATGATATCACTGCGTATAGACAGGAAATAGAAACAATCAAAACTGATGTTGCAACGAACAAAAAGAGTGTAGACTCGCATGAACGGGAAATAGAAACAATCGGCGCTAATGTTGCAACGATCATAAATAATGTAGACTCGCATGGACGGAAAATAGAAACAATCAAAACTGATGTTACAACGATCATAAATAATATGGACGCACATACACAGGAAATAGGAACAATCAAAACTGATATTGAAGCGAACAAAAAGAGTGTGGACGCGCATACACAGGAAATAGGAACAATCAAAACTGATATTGAAGCGAACAAAAAAAATGTAGACGCGTATTGGCGGGGAATAGGATTAATCAAAACTGATGTTGCAGCGAACAAAAAAGGTATAGACGTGCATACATATGAAATAGAAACAATCAAACTTGATGTTGCGGCGAACAAAAAAAGTATGACCGAGAATACACGGGAAATAGAAACAATCAAAACTAATGTTGTAACGATCATAAATAATGTAGACGCGCATAGACAGAGAATAGAAACAATTAACACTAATGCTATAGCGAGCAAAAAATGTATAGACGTGCATGAAGGGGAAATAGAAGTACTCAAAATTAATGTTATAGCGAACAAAAAAAGTATAGACACGCATATACAGGAAATAAATACACTCATTACTAGGGTTGCAGCGAACAAAAAAGATGTGGACACGCATATACAGGAAATAGGAACGATTAAAACTGATGTTGAAGCGATTAAAGACGGATTACCGAGAGTAGCAGAGCAATTCGAAAAAATAAAAATCCCTCATGAGAACATCATCAACACAGTATACACAATTCGGCATGGATCATTCGATTGGACTCCTACACAGAATACAGTAAATATTACCGCAACTGTTAAGGGTATTTATCGATTGACACTGGTTTCAATGATGCAGTTTAATATATTATCGTCGAGTTCATCCGGGTTTAACAATACAATATCAACAATTATAGACAGGAACGCAACTGAACAGTTTACAATTTATGCCGTTGATAGAAATCTAGCCCGGGCAAACATTACATGGTATGTGGAATTTGCAGCGAATCTAAGTAATTAAAAACACTAGCTCTTTTAAAATAAAAATGACCACCAAGGAAGTTGAATCAGAGGTATCACCGACGTCACATCAATATCGATTCGATACCGCAAAAGAATTTTCCGCGAACTTGAAAACGCTTTCCGAACAATACCGTGTAAAAATAAAAAAATACCGTCGTAAAATAACCGCCATCGACGCGGTCGTGTACTCGGTGTCGGGTATAGTAGCTGGCGCCGGTGTTATTTTATCCACGGTGACCACGATAACCCCGATCGCTGTTCCAATCGCTGTCTCCGCAATGACAACAGTTGCTGGAATTGCCAACGCAATCACTAGGAAGATATCATCGTGTTTTCAGAAAAAACTCAACGAGTATACAGTAAAACATCAAATAGTATCCGACGCATACTCGAAATTATCCGGGTTGATCTCGTTATCGATTGATAATTTGTTCGTATCCGATGTTGAATTCTCCACGATGGTCCAGTTGTATAGCTCCGCGATGTCAAAAATCGAGGATTTTCAACTGGAAGCCGGAACCACCTGGTTGTTGAAATTAGACACTAAAGACAACGAATAATAATAATGTCGCTGAACCCCGAAGGGTTTCAATTACTTCAGCGGATCGTGGAGAACACCACTCCGGTACAAACAAATATGATATCGATAACATCAACGAAACCCGAATTCAGTGTAAACTTTCCATCACCGGTTCCAGTAAAGGAAATAGCACTGGCAAAATTGCGAGTATATCACAGTTGGCCTAATATCCGAGCGGACGCATTTAACGGACAACAACCTAATAACTCGCTGGTTTTTGCACGGACAAATAAACCCGATGGGACCCCAGACTGGGAGGAGGTTACAATACCAACTGGGTCATACCAAATAGAGCAAATCAATAAAGAATTTCAACGCAGGATAAAATCGATCACAGGAAAGGAATCAAAAATCGCTATTACGGTTCATGAACCGACGTTATCGTCGACGATTGAAATAAGCACACCGGGGTATATGGTTGATATTTATAACAGTTCAATAAGAACCATACTAGGATGGCCTGAGAATCCACCCGCGGACACCCCCCCCCCCCCATCAACTATCCTCAGACACGATAACGGAGATGGTGGTAGGCATATTGCTCCATACAACGTAAATATTGCATCGGTGATAGCGATTAATCTAGTGTGTGATGCTATCGAAGGAAGTTACCAGGTAGATACCAAGCAATCAAATCAGGCTCAACAGGGATATATCCTTTATTCGTTTTCACCAACAGCCCCTCCGGGATTTTTAATCGTTGAGAGTCCGATTAATCCGGTCTATATGCGATGCCATGATCGGTTTTTAACGAGAATTAATTTTAGAATTACCGATCAGTCAAATAACCTAATTGATCTGCAAGAGGAGGAGTTAGTGATCACTCTGTTTGTAAGATCATAAAGACTTTCATTGTAAATAACCACTTAGCAGCAGAGGGGGCGATGACATCGACGCGGTCGTCGATGTGCTTACCGGACGCTGACGACGCTGGGGGTCGGCGCGCAGAAGGTGTTAATTAAACCAAATGACGTTTGGACGATCCCCCAACGACGACGTCGTTTTTTTTTTACCAGGCGCTGACGACACTAGATCGTTGAGTGCAGAAAGTAATAATTAAGCAAAATAACGATTGGACAAAATGTCGGATTCGCCCCCTCTGCTGCTAGTTCGAACTCCGGCCGAGTCATTAAGAGGTTAGTGTTAGGACTGGTCGTCCTGGTGTCAGGATAATGTGACTGGGTGGGGCATGTCTGCGGCATCATGACCCAGTGCTAGACATCACTATAAACTGCCACACTGCATACATCGTAACGATATATCTGAGCAATTTTAAAGCTACGTTAGCAATCCAAATCACACACACACACACACACACACACACACACACACATTGGTACAGATTTCATTGAAAATTCGAAAAACGTAAAATTCATAGAAGTGTCACTGATCTTTACTCTCCATTGATTAAGATGTACAGAAGTTAGACTATATTGTTTAGAATATATTAGGATACAAAAATACATTTTTTATATCGGCAAAAACTGCAAATATAAGTCGTGCATAGAAGCAGACTAGTTTTTCTTAACTTCGCATGTGCGGAATATACAAGACAGTTTCGAAATAATTTTATTTAATTGTCCAAATATAAAATCAACAAAAAGAAAATTCTTTAATTGGTATATGACTAATACCATTGTACAAAATAAATAAGAAAGATATAAATTATCGTTTTTGGTGGCAATTCTGGCAAAATTTTGACGCGCAAGTCAAGTCAGTGCTAAAGATAAACTTAAGAGAAACGTTTTAACACAAACGAAAATATGTGTCGGAAGTAACAACCGTACTTACTGGATATATGCAGAAAAAACAAGTTTTAGTGATATTGTCATTGACTATTATACATATTGTGCATAGTTCCCCAGCCGACATAATAAGCATGCACGTGTGTATTAAGTTGTTTAAAAAAACGTTGCTTGCCTGTTCCCTTGTGGGTCGCATTTTCGAGGTAATTAAATATCCAACGTTCCTGATTAAAAGTGAATGTACTTCAAGTCTTCGTAGTATACGCGAACTGTCACTACACTCTGGTTGTTATATGTATAATTCAGGTATACCTTTAAACCGTTTTTAGCAAGGAGCAGCGTTGGCTCAATGTTTATCGTGCTGGGCGAGCTACCAAACGGATGCGATTTTGAATCCGACCGTTGATCATTCCAGGTCAGTTACCATGGTGTGTCCTTGGGCAAGGAATTTCACTCCAATTGCCAGAGTAGTAAACAGACTTTTCGTCTTGCTTAACCGTAAAATATTAAAACCCAACCAACCCATTACTAGATACAATTACTACTTTCTGTTGTAGCTCTTTTTTATGGTTCTGCAACTATCGCTGCCTCAGGCTCCACAGCTACTACTGCTTTTAACATTACTATCACTACCAATACGACTTTTACTAAATTTTTACATTATGCAAACTATGAGAATGTAAAGCAGATATTCACTTTTTTTTTCTCCAGATGATAACAACTGAGCTTGGGAAATGTTTCTCACCGAAGTGTGAACCAGGAACCAAAACCTACCTTTATGCTGAGCGGTGTATCGAGCTCACATGGCTGATGTGTACTCATGATCCCCCAATCTACCTGTACAGGTGTAAACCAGGTACACCTCATCAAGACATCTTCAAAGTTTACAAACGGTCAGGGACAATCGTGGAATTCTGTGTGTGGCCATGTGTATATTTGTACGAAGGAGGACCCTTGATATCTAAAGGCGTTGCAGAGATGAAACCATGATAGCTTTAAGTTATAAACAGTTTCTGTATCAATTGGAGCGAAGAGATGTTAAATATACAGATATTTGAGAAGGTGTGGGTTATAACATATAGAAAGACACACAGGCGGATAGATGAACAAGTAGAGAACGACCAACACCTGTATTACTTAACTAATCGTTTCTGATGATATTTGCCCGTTACACCACAAAAAAGTTATTATATTACATTCAGAAATATATTTGAACCAGAAGTATTTGTAGTTGAAAAATGTTTATACAAAACAATTACTAAATTATAATAAATTATTTACCAAGCACAATTGCAGTCTCACTGAGAATTATTTCATCCCTTCACATCTGAAACTTTTCAAACCATTTCTTGCTTCGTCTGCGCAAACGTTTGCAATTTCGAAAAATATAGCCGACAACTTCGAGCGCAGTGTTAAATGTATGCTATTATTGTTTAGGACGACGGAGCGGCCTAATATACAGGAGCAGATGCTGATAATCAGGCATGTAGATGGGCAAGTTAATAATGAGGAGATCTTGTTAATCAGGCATGTAGACAGGCAAGTCAGTAATGAGCAGATGCTGGTAATCAGACATGTAGATGGGCAGTTAATAATGTGCAGATCTTGGTAATCAGGCATGTAGATGGGCAAGTTAATAATGAGTAGATTTTGATAATCAGGCATGTAGACAGGCAAGTCAGTAATGAGCAGATGCTGGTAATCAGACATGTAGATGGGCAAGTTAATAATGTGCAGATCTTGGTAATCAGGCATGTAGATGGACAAGTCAGTAATGAGCAGATGCTGGTAATCAGACATGTAGATGGGCAAATCAGTAATGTGCAGATCTTGGTAATCAGGCATGTAGACAGGCAAGTCAGTAATGAGCAGATGCTGGTAATCAGACATGTAGATGGGCAGTTAATAATGTGCAGATCTTGGTAATCAGGCATGTAGACAGGCAAGTCAGTAATGAGCAGATGCTGGTAATCAGACATGTAGATGGGCAAATCAGTAATGTGCAGATCTTGGTAATCAGGCATGTAGATGGGCAAGTCAGTAATGAACTGATGCTGGTAATCAGGAAGATAGATGGGCAAGTCAGTAGGTTAGTCATTTAGGTAGATAGTAAATAATTAGTGC
Source organism: Sinohyriopsis cumingii (assembly GCA_028554795.2). Taxonomy (NCBI): domain Eukaryota; kingdom Metazoa; phylum Mollusca; class Bivalvia; order Unionida; family Unionidae; genus Sinohyriopsis; species Sinohyriopsis cumingii. The sequence goes on from CM068829.1 coordinate 131,922,954, forward strand.
GTGTTCGTATGCATATGTCTTTGTTTGTGAATGTGCATGTTTCTTTCTGGGACAGGTTGATACTTTCCTGTACGTTTCTGAGTTATTATAGAATTATGAATTTATATAATAAAAATCGAATGATGTAGCAAGTATGCATTTTGTATTTTTTTTTTTGTTCTCTGTACATATAGCGCTATTCAATGAACAAATATAATATACTTTTACTACAACTAAAAACATTTAACTTGAAAAGAAACTCTTGAAGGAAAAAATAGGTTTCGTATTTCTGCTAATCAAAGTTTAGCTACTGTGAGCAGCAGGCCTCAACACAGATTCAGCATTGTTTTATATCGTTTTATGGTATCCCCCCTTACTATTTTATACAAAGATGACAAAGCTGCAGAACATGCCCAGAATTCTGATTAATATTAATATTAATATACGGAAGTGAGACCGTGAATGTAAAGTGCAGTCAAAAACAAATAAACCCTGGCAAGATGCAGCAACGCTAAATTCCCCATCTCCTTAAAGTATGCATGAAATTCATTGTGGGAGAAAGAAATTATTATCAAGGTTGTGTACAGTGGTCATCCAACTCATGCTTTTTATCTGATGCCATACCAAAACTTTATTCAGTGAAATACTTTCTAACTATGGCGTGGTATGGTCAGCAAATTAATAGTTCATCTCTGAAGCACATGTTGTTTGGTTCTACCATCGGAAAGAGATACATGTCGCATCGTTAAGGGAGATTACTCTGTCAACCTTGATGGTTGGCTTGAAAAAGGTATCTAGTTAGCCCGTTAATATATTATTAAAAGAGAACGAGAGTTTGGTTTGGTACTTTGAGGCATGACGACACAATTAGTCTCTTTAGACAAATGGATTGAAGTGCCATGCCGAACGACACACTTCAACAACCGACAAGGGCTGAGAGAGAGAGAGAGAGATGGGGGGGGGGGGCATCATCTAAACGAGATGGCAACGATCTAATATGTAAATGGGGAAATTATCCTTAACAATTTGTTTCAGCAGCTAATTACGACTTTAGGTAAACAACAATTATGCTAAAAACCAACGTATGTTAGCATCAGTGTATGATATGATATTTTATTAGTTAAAGATACGAAAATTTGTCCAAAGTTTTGCAATACAATAAATCTCTGCGATCGCAAGAAGTGATGCGACTTTAGATGTGGATGGCTATAAATAAGACAATTTGGTTTATAAATGTTAATTGACATCAGAAATCTTCGAAATCTCTATAATTTGTAAGAGGATATCACCATAAACACTTATAATCACCATCATCAAGATTTCTGTTAGATATCAGAGGGGCGTTATTTATAATCGCGTTTTACCATCTAACTCGACATTTGCATATGGTATATGGGAAAGGGAGGCTCGCTATGTCGGATGAAATGGTTGTCAGATATGACCCGGCAATAGTCATATAACAGTTGCACACAAACTAAATATCTTTCGAAAATGGATTTATCCAAAACTGGATGGACTGGATTTGAAACTCTATCTATCTATCTATCTATCTATATATATGCAAACACACACACACACACCCCCAAGTTTTGATTAAAATAAAGGTCATGCTAGCCTTTCTCCTGTGTTCCATGGTGCAACTGAGCCTCGAACAAACACGGACTGAGTTGATATGTCGGTAATCTATAAAAGAGATAGATAGATAGATAACTCGGCCACCTTGAGCTTCCTGATAGGCTGCAATAGCGTAGAAATACTGCTCTCATTTAGCTACTCTGCAGTCATGGATTAATACCTAGTTCTGTTAATTTGCCACACCTCAAAAACAAACTTACGTTAATATCTGATCGTTCGAGAACATATAATGAGAGCTTCGAGAATTTGTTTTAAATAACGTTTAATCTCATTATATAGGCATAATCCGTTGTTTATCGTTTATCGTTTGTTTTCCAAAGAGTACTGGAATAAAACTGATTGATTAGTGCTCAGCGAGTTTTGTGAAAGGGAAAGATAATCTACAATGGAATCATAAAGCATAGCTTTGATCAAAGACGGTATCATCTTTCCTTTTGTGCTACAATGTAGTGGCCTACAAACGATTGTTCGTCGTAATAACAAAGTGTTATAGATTTGGATATGCATTCGTAGCTGTGGTAGACTTTAAGGTATGTAGAAAGTTTCGATTATTTTGATTATTTCATAGTAGATTTGAATTTCATTTCGTAACGAAGCTCAGTCTAGAAATCAGATTGCAATTAACAGGCTCATTTGGAATCCAAGTGATCGGATATTCATGACATCCCACGCATTATAAATTAAACTAAATTATTGTTTTCAGTGTTCCAAACGTTCCTAGTGTTCAGATATAGTACAACGAGCAGAGGTATGGATGTTTTAGCACCAGTTTAGATATGTCCCAAGGTATTATTATTTAAAAATATAAATGTTTTAATTACCATGAGTTGCTATCGTAGAGAAGTAGGATTTTAGAATGAGGATTTATTTTTCACTGGCACGACACAAAACAGTTCATGTAAAAACATATCCATCCATATATATATATATATATATATATATATATATATATATATATATATATATATATATATATATATATATATATATATATCCTCTTGCCACGTACATAAATAGTGAAGTGGGGCGATTCAGGGGCAGTGGGAATTAGCATTACAGACACACACACCCGGGCCTGTTTTGGGACAAGATTTATAGGGACAATGTTAATTAACATTACAGACCCCCCCTTGGGCCTGTTTAGGGACAATGGGAAATTTAACATAGGAAATTTAACATGGGTGGGTCTATACAGGGACAAAACAGTATTGGGTCTGTATAGGGACAAGGGAAAGAGAGAGCGTCTGACGTCACGGTAAGGGAGATTGGTAACACTGTAGCAACTAGGGAAGGTGACGTCACAGGACTGAGCAAAGGTAGAGATAGATATAACACATAGACAACAGGCATTTTTAAAAAAATAATTGAGGCAAGAAAGTCAATTTCTTTTCGAGGCATATGAGGGGCCCTGAAAAGGGCCTTTGGGTTTATGTTAACATTAGTCTGTTAACATAGAGGGCATCGCTTAGGTCTCCTTCTTTTCCTTAAACTTTGTCTCACTTCTGGTCCATAAATCAAAACCCTCTTTAAACATCCTTGCCTCTCCACGTAAATTCTTCTCTTCCAAACGCTTGTATCCGTTATCCTGAAAATGGTCCACGATGATCGGACATACATTGGTAAGTCCGTACGAAACAGCATTGAAGATACGAGTGCAGAGGATTCTACGTCGGTCCACATGTTGGTGACGAGAACAGGTGAAGGAATGCAGTGAACTGCGGTTATTTATAGGGGAAGGGAGGATCGAAACGGATTGAGTTGGTTGACCAATCCAAACACGCGTTACAAAATTCAGTCACCACAAATCCAATCCGGAGACAGCAGTCTGTGACGTCACATTCCCTGTATAGAGGAGCTAGCGTCTGTGCGCAGTCAATCCATGCGACAGTTTTCAAACATGACGGAAACTAAGAAGACAATGAACTGGGGTGCACCGGCCGTGGAAACAAAAAGCGACGGAATAGCATCGACTACCCAAGTTAACCCGGACTTACTTCCAGAAGAGGTGAATTTTAATTGGGATTTTGTGGATTTTCTTTCGCAAGAATTTGTTCCAGAACCAGTACCTTCGCCACCTTTTCCTTCTTTACCACACGTGGAGAATTTTAAACAGAGACAGAAAGAAGAATTGGAGAAATTTATTCAGCAGCAAAAGGAAGCAGAACAAGCTTTTCTCCTACATCAACAACAACAAGAAGAGGTAAGAAAGAAACAACAAGAAGAAGCAGCAAAGAAACAAGGGTGTGAAAGTCAAACGGTCACGATACTGTTAGACATTTTAGCGGAGTTAAGAAGTCTGAAACAAATGTATCAGACTTCTTTATTACGACCGAAGAGAAAAAGACCTTCCCGAGCTAAACAACCTAACCCTGTGACTACGCCTGCCATACCACCCTTAGTGATTTCTACCAAATCATCATCTACAATACGCAGTCCAGAAGTAGGCCATGGCCGTGGCAAAGGCTTAAGACAGCTAAAGTTGACTGGTTCCCATTCCTAAGTTTGTTCTTTAAACAAACAAATACCCAAAAGGTCCTTTTCAGGGCCATCCATTTCTCTCGAAAAGAGATAGTATTTCAATTGCCAACATCAATTAAAACTATAAAAAAAAACCTTTTCACCCTTATATACGTGTGAGTGCGTGAGTGTAGGTTCTTATTCTAAAAATCAAAACCAAGAGACACTTACGTTTTATGCCTGGTCTATTCTGGTACAAATTTTTACAATTCAATTCAGAACATATCACTTTAAAAAGTTCATAGGCTTCTTCTGTGTCTGTGTTCACTCTCTGTTTTTTAAATTTCTTCACTTTCTCAGCTTTTTCCTCCACTTCTTCCTCACATTCTCCCCTTCTTCTTTTCTTCTCCTGTTTCTCTTTCTGCACGTGTCTGGGTTCTTCCTTGGGGGAGGGTACCTCTTCTTCCTCTTCATAATTCCTCTCTTCTTCTTGCTCCTGTTGTTTCTTAGAGCAATCTGGAGACCAATGTCCTTTTTCTTGATAATGATAACAAGTATCTTGACTTTTGTCTCTTCTAACCCCTGTTTTGCTTTTTTGACGGTCTGGCCACTCTGAAGACCAATGCCCTTTATTCTTATAGATATAGCAAGTATCTTGACTTTTATCTCGAAAGGAGGGTGAGTAGTCTGTCGGCTTGTCTGAGGAAAATTTTCTGATGACCCTTCGCAAAGCTCTGATGAAAAGTTCGATCTGTAGGCTCTTCCATCGTTCTGCTCAGTTTGAGAGTGAAATGAATAGTGGAAGGCAAGTCACACACCCTTTATATATATGCTGGTCTGTTATGGATATAAAGTGACCCATGGTGTTTAACATGTAGTCATTTGACATTTTGCAGTCAAGATGAAACGATCGAATCAATTCAAGAAGAAAGAAGAAGAAGAAAATAAGAGGCAGAAACGTGATTTATCGCCTCGTACAATAGCTGAAGTCTTGGCACAAATTCATGCCAGTGATTTTGAAGATGACATGAGTGAACCAGAATCCAGACCCAGAGAGTCTTCATCTAACCAAAGTTCACCAACCTAAGTAAACCCTGAAAAGTACTATCACATTCGAGAGGCGGAAAAGCGTTCCTCTAGAAAATTTAGAACCACGGCTTACACTTACAGGGTGAAGTTTAAAGATTTTAAGACCAACGTACCGTCAGAGAAAGCAGAGGGCTTCATCACCGAGGTATGGGATTCTTTGTCAACCACACTGAAACACCAATGTCAAGCCAAAGAAGACGATCGCTTGAGACTTTCCATTCATCACGACGGTTTGAAATCCCCTGTTTGGATCGAGTTTAGTAGCTCAGCAGAATTGACCCCTTCCAAAGTCATGGACAAGATACAACATGTGCAACAGGCCAATGACCAATTTCACATCACCGATGGAAAAGCCACACTGTTCATGACTCACGTTTCTCTCCCCAAGGGGACCGGACAACGCAGAAAGGAGTTATTGGTGGACGACCTTCGCAGTAACAAAAAGAGCCTCGTCCAAATTAACAATCCTCAAGACCAGATGTGTTTAGCCAGGGCTATCGTGGTGGGACGAACCTATGCCGACAAGAACGACACGGTAGAATGGAAAGAGCCTGGGAGAACATTCGAAAATCGAACCGAGCCAAACAACGAAGTGAAGCAGAACTCCTTTTACAACAAGCTTGCCTGTCCAAAGAAACACCCTGTGGCATTCCTGAAATGCAAAAATTGCACGATGTCCTAGCTCCACGCTAAACCTTGAAGGCACACGTATGTCCAGGAAAGAAACGATGTCACATTTGTCACCAAATCGTGGACTTGGAACATCAATGCTACATTCAAAAATACCAACCCCAACAGGAAGATGATGACTACAAGAAGAAATAAAATTTCATCTTTTTCGATTTCGAATGCATGCAAGAGACTGGCATTCACATTCCTAATTTCTGCGTGGCTCACCGAGCATGCGAGAAGTGCATCCAAGAGCCTATCTTTAGTCATTGCCCTCACTGCAACAATATTCCTGGAGGACCGAACACGCTAGCCGAATTTGCCCAATGGATCTTAGACCCCATCGACGAAACATGAAGCCAAGAGGACATCGAACGTTACGGAGATTGTCATCCCCATGCCACGGTGATGGCTCACAATTTCTCGATATACGATGGACAGTTTCTTTTGAGATATTATACGGAACAAGGCACCGCACGTCCTAAAGTGACTTTGAACGGAGCCAAAATCATTTTCATACAAGTGGGACAAGTATAGTTTAAAGATTCGATGAGTTACTTGGCTATGCCTTTGAGTCGAATGCCTAAAACGTTTGGAATGACAGAAATGGTCAAAGGTTATTTTCCTCACTTTTTCAATACCGAAGCCAATCAGCATGCCGTTCTACCCCATTTGCCTGAGGCTAAAGACTACGACCCCGACAACATGCGTACTGAACAACGAGAAGCTTTCAACGTTTGGTACCAGACCCATGCCTCAGACCCTTTCGACTTTCAGGAAGAAATGTTAAAGCATTGTCGTTCCGACGTGCACATTTTACGGCGTTGCTGTGGAAAATTTCGAGAACTGTTCATGGAACACGGAGGGGTCGATCCTTTGAAAGAACCTTGTACCATTGCCAAAGCGTGTTCCTTAGTGTACAGACAATGATTCTTGCCTGAAAACACCCTGGCTGTCATCAGCCCTCAAACGACCAACTTTGTCAATCGTCAATACTCGGTCAAAGCCCTACGTTGGTTACATTACTTGTGCGACAAGGAGGACAAATGGATTCAGCATGCCCACAACGGAGGGGGCGAAAAGACCATCGGAACGTATTCGGTGGATGGCTGGGACTTAGAAAACCCCAAAATCGTGTTCTAGTTTAACGGTTGCTTATTTCACGGATGTCCCGTCTGTTACCCTGAACGTGGCGCTAAAAATCATTTTTTACAACGAACCATGGAAGACTTGTACCAGACCACTTGCCAGCGACGAAAGTTAGAACAGCAAGGATACCAAGTGGTGGAAATGTGGGAACACGAGTACGATCACCGTTTGAAAACCGATCCCGAGCTTAAACGCATCGTAGAAAGTTACCAGTTGATAGACCCCCTGAACCCAAGGGACAGTTTGTACGGAGGAAGGACAAATGTCACTTGTTTGTTGTACCACGTTGACGAAGAGAAAGGAGAAGAAATCAAATACTTGGACGTGTGCTCGCTGTATCCTTACGTGTGCAAATAGTGTCGCTTTCCTGCAGGGCACCCGCAATTGCTGACGGAACACATGGACCTGAACAAAATATGATAATACGAAGGATTGATCAAGTGCAAAGTCTTGCCTCCCACCGACTTGTACCATCCCGTGTTACCTCACCATTGTCAAGGCAAACTGATGTTTCCCTTGTGCCGTACTTGTGCCGAAACGTGCAACCAAGACCAGTCTTGTCAGCACACCCAGGAAGAACGCGCCTTGACGAGGACGTGGTTCAGCGTGGAATTGTTCAAAGCTCTGGACATGGGATACTAACTGTTCGAAATGTACGAAATTTACCACTGTCCCAAGACACAACAGTACCACAAGGGTGACCCAAGTCAGAAAGGCGTTTTCGCAGACTACGTGGATGCCTTTTTAAAACTGAAACAAGAAGCCAGTGGCTATCCTTCTTGGTGTCACACTCCCGAAGATGAAAAGACATTCAAAGAGAAATACTGGGAACAAGAAGGCATCACTTTAGACCACGTCGAGAAAAACGAAGGCAGGCGATAGTTTGCCAAAGTGATGTTAAATTGTTTGTGGGCAAAATGGCACAACGACCGTGTTTACCCAAGACGTAGTATGTGACAGAACCTTCCTGCTACTTCCAGATGATTCACGACAAAACCAAATACATGAAACACGTGGACGTCGTTCGCGAGGATTTGATCTTAGTTAATTTCGAAGAAGATCTGGACTTTGTACAAGCCGACGAATTTGGAAATGTCATCATTGCGGCTTACGTGACAGCCCATGCTCGCTTAAAATTGTACGAAGTTTTAGAACTGTTAGGGGATCGCGTCCTGTACTTTGACACGGACAGTTGCATTTACATTGATTGCCCGGGTGAACATCACCCTGATATCGAAGGAGACCGTTTAGGAGCCTGGACAGACGAGCACCCAACGAGAAGATTCTAAGTTTCGCTAGTGATGGGCCTAAATATTACGGCTACGAATACCGGGACAAACAAGAAGAAGTGCACACGGAGTGCAAAGTGAAAGAATTGACTCTGAATTATCGTACCAGTCGAGTGGTCAACTTTGGAGTATTGAAAGAAGCCTTGCAGTCTGGAGAGGATGAAAACTTTAAAGTGACCACACGTGAACCGCATAGGATTGTACGTTTACCCACTCACCAAATCGTCAGTCGACCTTTGGAAAAGCTGTATCAAATCGTGTACCAGAAGCGAGTGCGACTTCCCAAACACTTCACTTTGCCGTACGGTCACATCGATATTGGTCAGCATATAAAAAGGGACAAAATGCAAGATCAGTAGTTCATTGTGACTACCAAGACCAAGCGAACAAGATGAATACTTTCAGAGAAACACAAAACAAGTTCAGACAGGCACAATTCAAGTTTGGGGCCTCTGAACTGGAATGCGATTCTGAGCCTTGCGATGTGAGCGATGCTGTACGATGTGACCTCAGTGATGCAGTAAAGCATCATGGGAACTTTAGTGTCACTACCCCTATCGTGGAAAGTGATGCTGTGCGTGTCAAACCTGATGGATGCGAAAGCGATGCCACTCGTCATCGTGGACACGTTACTGGGTTTCATGGTGTATGTGAATGTCAACCTTCACGTCTACCACCCTAAGGATGTCATCCAGCCCTGAGCAAACTCCTATCGATATCATCCTACCCTCATCGAAACGAACCTGTGAAAGACGAATATTAGTTCCCTGTGCGTTTGCCTGAATCCTGCAACTCTGAAAATCGTTTTCAATCGTTCAAAGGAAAATGGCCTAAATATCTGGGAGGACCGACCCCCGAAGAATTAGCCAGAGCCGGATTTTTCTACTTGGGCGAAGGGGATAAAGTCAAGTTCCTCAGTTGCGGTGTGTCACTTCACCACTGGGAACCACAAGATTCGGCCTACCTGGAACATGCTCGATGGTCTCCCAGTTGTCACTATTTACCTTTAGTGGGACGATATCAGTAATCCCTGAATGGATACTTTACAAGAGAACATTCGTGGCTTGCCTGTGGAGTTGAGAGAACGCATTTACCGAGAACTGGTCATAATACAAGTCAAACGTAAAGAACAATTGCATCCGTTACGTCACCGGTGTTTGAAGCACTGGTACCTGAATGCTATAAGAGGACTGATTCAGTTGAAAGTGTTTCATTGGTCAGACCTTCATCAACTACCCCTTCGTTCAAAGGATTGCTTTGTTACTGATGATTCTATTTGCTACAGGTACACTTACCGCAACAAATTGCAGAGGAAGAAGAGTTAAAGGAATACCAAAATCTTTTACAGAATGTCACCTTAGTGAAAGAGGAAACTTCTGAACGAACTGTGATGTGCAAGTTAGTGACTGAACGATTTAGATTTGCTACTGAGTAACCCCATCTCTGGCCAGACACTACACCTATTGTCTCCGACAAAAAAATGTTAGTATGACCTATTCATGGATACTTTACAAGAGAACATTCGTGGTTTGCCTGTAGAATTGAGAGAACGCATTACCGAGAACTGGTCAAAATGCAAGTCAAACGTAAAGAACAATTGCATCCGTTACGTCACCGGTGTTTAAACCACCGGTACCTGAATGCTATAAGAGGACTGATTGATGAGAAAGTGTTCCAGTGGTCAGAACTTGTTCAACACTTTGAGATCGCAAATGATCAACATGTTCATGATTTTGGTTACTTCGAGATTCACCTACTGCAACGAATTGAGGAAGAAGAGTTGAAGGATTACAAACATCTTTTACGCAACATCTGCTTAGTGGAAGAGGAAACTTCTGAACGAACTCTGAACTGTAGGTTACAGTTTGCAAGACTTAGATTTCCTACTGGAGAACGAAGATCTCTGGCTAGAAAGTACATTTATTGCTTCCGAAAAAAGAGAGTATAAAAACAGGCTGCCATGCCACGGCTTTTATCCGAAGTGATTCAACAGATTCCGTGGAAGGAACTCAATGACAAGATTCAAACTGTGGATGATTACCAACACTTAGTACGACAACTGTTTCCGTTCAATTTGGGTCGACGTGTGGTGTGTGTCTTAGTGACTTGTTTTCTGGGATTTCGTTTACCACCCGATTCCTTGTGGGCTCTTTACGAACAGTACTTACCTCTCAATCAAACATGAAAGTGGTACCTTTAAATGGTCACAAGAGACTCATTTTGCTCAAAGCCTTACGTTTTCATCTGAATACTTCTCGACCTCTACGGGAAAAAAAGATTCGTCAATGTTTGATGATGGTAGTATTGATATTGTGGCCTTCGTTGCACCAAGGTTCAGCGTCGAAGGTGTTGATTGTTTCAGTTTGTTTTATTTCTATGGGGAGTAGTTTGGCTAGTTTGTGCACTATTTTTCCTGTTGGTATGTGGTGCTTGGGGGTGGTTCTGAATGGTATGTTGCATTTCTCCATCGCTAATAGTGTGGGGTGGGTACTGGAATGAGTTTGTAATCTGCTGCATATCTCAGTATTAATTCATGTCTTCTGAGATAGAGCGGTAGTTCTCCTGTTAGTACCTGGAGCTCGACTAGCGATGTTGATGATAGTGCACCAGTGATTGTGATTAGTGCTTTCCGTTGTACTTGATCTAATTTATTTAGATGCTTTATTGGCGCTGAGTTGTATACTTGGCATCCGTAGTCAAGTTTGGATCTGATCAATGCCCTATATAGTGCTAGCAGAGTTTCTTGGTTGGACCCCCAGTTTGTTCCTTTGAGGCTTTGTATGAGGTTAAGGTCATTATTGCATCTGTTAACTACTTCTTGTATATGATGTCCCCAATTTAGATGGCGTCGAAATACATACCCAGGAATTTTTTGAATTTAACATACTTTATTTCGTGATTGTTTAGGGTAAATGTTGGACGTGGTTTGTTGCGTTTATGTTTGGGTAAGAAAATGATTGCTTCATTTTGTCCTGTGATAGTTTGAATCCCCATTTGTCAGCCCGTTTTCCTATATTACTGAGACTATCTTGTATGTTTTTGATAGTTTGTTGACTGTTTGGGTTACCAGCTTTCCATATTCCGCTGTCATCTGCGAATTGCGAAATTTCATTTTGTGTGGTTGCCAGGTTTTTGTGAAGATCATTGATCATTAGGTTGAACAGAGTGGGACTGAGTACACTGCCTTGTGGAGTTCCGTTCTCTAGGGAGTGTATTTCAGAGTGAGTGTCGCCAACTCTGGTTATTATTTTGCGGTCTGTTAAGAAGTTATCGATGAAGTTGAACATTCGGCCAGTAATGCCATAGTGATTTAGTTTGGCTAATAAGCCTTTGGTCCATACTAGGTCGAATGCTTTTTCTAAGTCTATAAATACCGCTGTTAGGCTCCTATCTTCTTTCCTTTTTGAGTTAAATGCTAATTTGATCGCAGTTTCTAACTTAGGAGTTTGATCCATAGTGGATCTTTTGTTTCTAAACACGAATTGGTTTTCGGAGATTAATTTGTTTTGCTTTAAGTGGCATTTTAATCGGTTAGTTATTATGGTTTCCATAATTTTGCATATATTGTTGGTTAAAGAGATAGGTCTGTATGAGCTGACGTTGTGTGGGGTCCTTATTTGGTTTCAGGATTGGGATAACTATAGCAGTTTTCCATTTATTGGGCAGTTTTCCAGTTGTCCATATTTTGTTTAGTAATTTTATTATTGTCTGTTTAATGTTGTTTGGTACGTTTTTGTACATAATATAGCCTATTTTGTCCTCACCAGAGGAAGTTTCCTTTTTAGTACTTAACGCTTTGTCCCATTCGGCTGATGTAATATCTTTATTAAGGTTTGAATCTTTGGTTCCAAGGTCAGTGAATAGTTTCTGTGCATACGCTCTACTTTATTTATGAGTTGTTGGAATGAGTTGGTGTGGTTTTTGTTACTACTCATTTCAGCAAAGTATTTAGCTAGTTGTTCAGCTTTATCTTTGTTGGTGTTAGCTCCCGGTATTTTTGGGGTACTGTTGGTTGTTTTGCCTCTAATTGCCCTGATTTTATCCCAGACCTGCTTAGTGCTGGTTTTGATGTTAATACTTGTGCAGTACTTTTGCCAAGTTGTTTCTTTGGCTTGTTTTATAGTATTTTTTAAGTTCTTGTTCTCTAGTTTTGTAGTTGGTAAAATCCATAGAGTTTCCTGGTCGTCGAAATTTGTTGAGAGCTTTTTTCTTATCTCTGTGTGTTTGTTGGCAAAGTTTGTTCCACCACGTGACTGGTTGTTTGTTTGGGTGGCCGCTAAATTTGCGTATGCTGGTTGTTGCAGCTAGGTTGATGGTATTAATTAGATTGTCATAGTATGTGTTCAGATCTTCATTTTCTATTCCTTGGTTTCGATTGCGCTGAATAAAGTTTTGTACAGTTCCCAATCGGCGTTTTCGTATTTCCATTTAGGATAGTTGTGGTGTGAGTTGAACTGAGTAGTCATTTGCAGGGTGGTTATCAATGGAAAGTGGTCACTGCCTATCGTATCAGTTTGATCCACTCTCCATTCTGCCACCTGCGCTATTGTCGAAGAGCATATGGTTAGATCGATGGCGGTTAGGGTTCCATTTTCAGGATTGAGGCGTGTTCTAGTGCCATTGTTTAAGATAGGTTGGATTCAGCTGTCCATGCTTCGACCAACCTGCCTCTTTTGTCTGTTCGATCACTACCCCATAGCTCATTATGTGCATTGAAATCGCCGCATATGACCACTCGGTCCACTCGTTTATTGTCATTAATTAGCCGATATGTATCTAGGTTCGAGTCCTTGGTACTGCCTCCTGGGTCGTATAGGTTAAATATTTGTACGTTTTCTACTCCTGTGTTTATAATTAAAGATTGTATTTCTACTGACTGATTTGTGCCTACTTTTGGTGGTATGGGTACTGGTGTTACATTTGGGATGTTATTTATGATAAAGGTAGCTAGACCCCCCCCCCCCCTTTGTCCTTTAATTCGATTTTGGAAGTACCCTGGGGCGTAACCCTATATTTTTGGTAGGGCCCTGATCTTATTGGTATTTTTGTTTCTTGAATGCAGATGATGTCAGGTTTTATAGTTAAGTTTTGTAATTTTAGTTTTAACTCATCTGTATTACCTGACAGCCTTCTAGCATTCCATTGCCAGATTGATATATTTCTGTTGGTTGTACTATTCATGTTTGTGTTGGTCATTTATTGGCTTTTGATGTTGTGTTGGAGTGAGTCCTACTTTTTTAAGATTAATTGTAATATTGTATCCATTTGTTTAATCTAATTCTCCAGTGTGTCTAATTTGTTTTTTAACATAGTTTCCTGTTCTACTATTTGAGAGGTGTTAATATTTGACCAATGGGGGAGGGTGGGGTTTGTGGGTTTTGTCTAATTGGAGTTGTTTGATTATATGGTTTTGGATATGATAGTGTAGTGGTGTTTGTGCTGTTTAGTTGTTGTGGTTTATTTTTAAGTATTTCCTGTTTGGCTGTTTGGTATCGTAAGTTTTTCAGGTTCATTAGATGGATGATTTGATTTTCCCTGATGGTATATGGGCAGTTGGATGAGTGGGGTAGGTGGTTACCTTTGCAATTTGTGCATTTGGGAGTTTGTCTTCTACATTGCCCCCTATGGTTCCCCCCACATTGTTTACAGATAGTTTGGTATTTGCATTTGGAGCCGTAGTGGCCCTCAATGTTGACAGTTGCTACACAGCCTAGTTTTGTTTATATATGCTTCCAGTTTGTACCTAATACCTGAGGGATTTAATTTTATTATTGTTGTAATTGGCAAGTTAGATTCTAGTACTGCCGTGTTGGTTTCGTGTCCATGGTGATTTCTTAGTTTGTATGCCCTGTTTATTGGTGTTCCCCCTTCTTTAATTTGTGTGGTTATCTGTTCGTTGTTAAGTTTTTGTAAGTTTCTTGTTAGTTTGAGTACTGCTTTAAATATGGTATGCTGTGGTCCTGGGTTCATTTGTTTAGGAGTGGTTATTTGATTTGGATTTTTTTGTGATTGTTTGTTGTTTTGCACTTTGATTTTTGAGAATAATTTGGGTGGTTTTTGTGGTTCTTTGATGTTTTTCTACTTTGACAGGTACTGAGTTGATAGTTTCAATTTCCAAATATTTGGCCATTTGTCTTTGAGTGCTGCAGTGCACTATTATATAGCCTGTTTTTGGCCGTACAATTTTGAATTGCCCTGAGTGGTTCCTGTGGAGGGCCCCTATAATGCTGTTTGTTGTCATGTTTAGGAATCTTGGAGGGTTTAGTCTCACTAGAGCGCATCCCATTTGAGCGCCGCTCAGTGAGGCGTTGAAGAAAAAAAAAATTCTCATTAGGGCTAATCCCATTACGCTGCGAACAAATCTCACTAGAGCGCATTTCCAATAGGGCGCGGAGAAAAAAAATTAAGTTCAACAAGATTGAATTGCCATCACGTTTGATGTTATATATATATATATATATATATATATATATATATATATATATATATATATATATATATATATATTATCATATGTACAAAAACGGAGGTCTCGTCACTGTTAGAAAATAATTACTAGACAGATATCAGACAACCATCAATACACATAATTTTATACAACTATTATACCTTACACCGGTTTATTCTATTCTGTACATAAATAAACAAGTAGATAAATAAATGTAATGTAAATTAAAATATATAAAGTGGTCATTCCTAGCACAAACACGATATTATATGAATAAAACAATATAGATACATATATAACACAAACATACTGTAATAGATTGATCCACTATAATTTAGAGACCATGTTATAGAAACCAGTCGCAAGACCTTGTGTCTGAAGAAGGAAGTATATGTCATAAAGAAATATACCGGGAAGGAAAACAAAGAAACCAGCTCCAGGGACAGTATGAGTACGACACATCGTAAAGTAATAAAATGCAAAGATCAATGATCAACCCCCCCCCCCACCCGAACGAGAATAATAAATACTTTGTTTCTTCAAAATTCTTTTGATTAGTTCGCGCTCTAGTGATACTAGTTCTTCGCGCTCTAATGGGATGCGCCCTGATAAGATTAGTTCTAGTAGGACAAAAATATTTTTTGCGCTCTAGTGGGATAAGCTCTAATGGTTTGCGCTCTAATGAGACGTTACCTTTTGGAGTATTGCTTTTAATATATATTGTTAATTCAAGTGGGTGGAAGTCATGTTTTGTTGCCTGTTTTTGTGGTTGAGTTTGTTTTGAGTTGTCAATTGGGGGTGGGTGGTTGGGTTTTGCTTGTTTAGATCTTTTGATTGGGGGTTTTGAGTTGTTAATGATTTGATTGTATTTTTTGCTTATCTGGTTGTTGTGGATGGTTTTTTTTTTCAGCTTCTGGATTAGATCGAGTTTTCTTACTGACTGGTTTTGATTTTTGCTTTAAGGGGCCTTTTCCTTTCCCTGTATATTCCCATTTGATGTTGTTTGCTTTATGATTGGGGGTGGGGTTACTAGCTTTTTTGTGGTGTTTTTCTGTAACGGTTTGACTATACGGTAAGTCTTTTTCCGTTAGTGGTTTTGATGGCCCCGGGGTTTGACTGTTGTGATAATTGTTTACACAGCTTGTGGTCTTAGTTGTGGGCTTGTTTGAGATTGTGCCCTTAGGCGTTATAGCCGAGTCGCTTTTGTCTGCCTGCCTGTTATCAAGCTGCGTTTTCCTGTTAATGACTTCCGCCCCTGCTGTTTTGGATTCAATGTGTACGGTTAGTGGTAACTTTCTAGGCGATTGTGCCAGTGTTAGGTAATTGGGGGTTGATGTTACATGTGTAGTTTTAGTTGGAGGTCGGTTGTTAATATCCATCGCTATGGTCATATTTAGCACTTCTTCCCCCACTGTTTTATCAAAAAGATTGAACTGAATTGGTGATGTAGGGTCAAGTTTTTTTTGTTTGTTCACTGATCAATTCGAAATCTGGGGTTGAGAATGTGAAGGACAGGTCCAAAGCGTGAAGTTGCTTACTGTTCTTATCTTGCGTTAGTTTGAATTTTCCTATGCTAGTTGGAGTGGAGGTTGTGCTTTGATTCTTTGAGTTGTGTTTATCCATTTCCCTGCGTAATCGACTTCCCTTGTAATTTTTAGTATGTCTTTCCTTGATAGCTTGTTTGTTTAGAAGTTGGGTTGCCATATTGATTATTTTTGGGCTTGTTAAATTAGGAGATAAAGTTCAGAGGTTAATGGTTTGTGAGTGAGTGAGATTAAGGTAGAATAAAGAGAATGCTGTTGTTTTGTCCTTATAACAGAGAATCTTGCAATATTACAAGTGCTCGCAATTTGCAAGGATTCTGTCCTGGCGTATACTAGTGTTGTTCCTAGTGGATCGGTGCTAACAGCTAGAATTTGTTAGATATTAATTTCGTAAGGAAAAGTGTAATTTGTCGTGATTTATTTTCTTTAATTGAAAATCGCACGGCGATATTAGTGCTATATCGTGTGCGGATTGAATCCAGGTATTTCTAGTATGAGTCCTAGAACCTGTTTAAGAAAATAGGCGGCAAATTGAATGTTGTAATTAGTAGATATAGAATAAAGTTTTTAAACAGCACAGAGTTATTGTTGCTCGACAGCTTATCAATTTTCCTACCTTGTATTTATCAGTTAAATACTATTTTAGGTGGTTGTTCCAAGATGGCTGCTGGGCGGGCTGCTTGGCTGGATTTCCTTTGTTGTGGAGAAAATGGCTGCTGTTCACTGCTAGGCGGACTGGTTACAAGTTTCAGAGTCTTCTTCCCTCTTGTCTGTATTTGCACCCTGTACGAATTTAGCGGCTAAAAGATTTCCAACCTCGAAAGGAACCAAAAACCATCCGTTAAGGCCAGAGCTTGCCGAAACGGGTATCTCGTTTTGAAGTCTTGTAGTCTGTAGGTCTTCCCCCTCGGTGGTCTTGATAATAGCGAATGATGAGAGAGATGATGAAGCACCTGGAATACGCCAGGTGCCTGTTGGATGAGCTGGCTATGGAGGCCATAGCCGAAGAAGCGAAAATAGAAGAGGAGGAGGGAAAAAAAGAAGAAAGAAGAGGGGGATCAGGCCTCACATAATGATGAGACCTGTGTGTGAGGTAAAGCCATTGGTACCTCCACAACCACTTCCAGTACCACAACCAGTAGCTGTACCACAGCCACAGACACAACCTCTTCCACCAGTACCAAAAGCTGCTGTCCCCCAAATGGAAAACTGGGAGGAGGAATTAGAGAGACAGCGGGAGCCACGGCAAAGGCAGCACCCTCAGGTCTGGCAGCGCAGGAGAAGACGGAGGGAATAACAACAACAAGAGTTCAGAATCCCAGAAACTGAAGATTGGGGTGCTGAGGCTAACCATCCAGCCTCTGCACCCCCATTTAATAGAGTCAACTGGGAGAACGATTGGAGTAGAAGATGTGTGTGTGGTGCCAGACCTGGGAGATGCCAGCATTAGCCAGGTGCCTCTGGAGTTTAAAAAAAAACAGCCCTTTTCAGGGCTAACCAAAACTCTAGAAAAGAAACACTATTGAATTTGCCAATGTGTGGATGTCGAGCAGTGTGAATATAAACACTCACTCCTTTCTTGGTGTGTGTGTGTGTGTGTGTGTGTGTGTGTGTTTGTAAGCGCTCACGTACGTTTGTGTGGATAGTAGATTATGGTTATGTTTTTTTTTTTTGCTGCTTCCCGTGTGTGGATAGTATATTATGGTTCTGTTTTTTGCTCCTTTGCGTGTGTGGATGGTAAAATTTGGGTTTGATTTTGCTGCTTCCCTTGTGTGGATGGTAGATTTGGGTTTGATTTTGCTACTTAGCGTGTGTGGATAGTATATTATGGTTATGTTTTTTGCTCCTTCGCGTGTGTGGATAGTACAATTTGGGTTTGATTTTGCTGCTTCCCGTGTGTGGATGGTAGATTTGGGTTTGATTTTTGCTGCTTCCCGTGTGTGGATAGTATATAATGAGGTAAGATTTTATGGCTCATCACCTCTGTGTGAATAGTATATATGAGATGACAAAAGTAGGGGATGTTTTCCTTCATGCCCGTGCTTTAGATATAAAAACTTACAGTGTTCGTCATTCGCGCCATTCTACGGAATAACTGAAAGAACAAGATGGTAGCAGCTTCAGACCTGTTCAACAACTTAAAGGAGAGTTAATATTGGATGATAGATAGTGAATATGTAGTGGAAAGAATTGAAAGAGAATGGAATGGAGGATAAGAAATAGCCTGGACTTTGCTAACAAACTCAAAGTAGCCAGGGAGAAGATAGAGGAGATAATAGAAGAAGTGAAGAAGTTGAGAGGGTTGATTAGTCCACCCTATGTCAAAAATGGAACGTTAAAACAGGCTCTGGATAACGTTATAGACGTAAGGTGTTTTTTGGAAGGTATGGTGCAATGGTCAAATTGGCCATTTGTGAAAAGGGGCCTGGACAAGCTGAAGAAAGCTGAAGAACTTATGAGAAAAGTGATGGAGGAAGAAGTAAAGAAGATAAAAGACAACTGGAGTAAAGAAAGAAAGGATAAGGAAAACTTAAAGCAAAAGGAAGAGTTTGAGAGGCTGAATAACAATTGGATAAAAGTTCAGGAGAAGTTCAGAGCCCTAGGCCATCCTGAATGGATGCCAGAGAAAGAAGTGAAGAAGAAGAAGAAAGGAATAGTGGGAAAGATAAGGAGATGGATGAAGAAATGGAAAAAGTAGAAGAAGAAGAAGTATAAGAAGCCAAAGGCCCTTTTCAGGGCCCCTCCTATATCTCGAAAAGAAATTGATTTTCTTGCCTACCCCCTTCCAAACTTTTTTTTTAAGTGTTGTCTATGTATAATGTAAGTCTTGTCTGTATACTCTCTGTACACCACTCTTTGCTCAGTCGTCACCTTCCCTAGTTGCTACAGTGTTACCAATCTCCCTTACCGTGACGTCAGACGCTCTCTCTTTCCCTTGTCCCTATACAGACCCAATACTGTTTTGTCCCTGTATAGACCCACCCATGTTAAATTTCCTATGTTAAATTTCCCATTGTCCCTAAACAGGCCCAAGGGGGGGTCTGTAATGTTAATTAACATTGTCCCTATAAATCTTGTCCCTAAACAGGCCCGGGTGTGTGTGTGTGTGTGTCTGTAATGCTAATTCCCACTGTACCTGAATCGCCCCACTTCACTACTTACATACATACATACATACATACATACGAGCAATATATACTTACACACGTGTAATTATATAGATATTTACGTGCAAGCACAATCGTGTTCACACACACACACACACACACACACACACACACACACATATATATATATATATATATATATATATATATATATATATATATATATATATATATATATATAGAGAGAGAGAGAGAGAGAGAGAGAGAGAGAGAGAGAGAGAGAGAAAGGTAACAAAGGAAAAGGTATTTTACATAGCAAGATATGCATATCTTACATAAATCAATTATTTTGCCTCTTTCTTCACAAATTTTGCGTACAGAATAATATAGTGCAGTTTCAAAAGTGAAGATGGTGGAAAGTAATATAGATGTGATAGAGGAAATTTTAACAGACCTTCAAAACAATGAGTTTTCGAGTCTCACGTCATGGAATATCTGTAAGGCCAGGAAAGGAATACAATACATACAGAAGTATTTACCCGAGTTAAAGAGCATTCCCTTCATCGTAGACTTTTTTTATGAGCACGTCAGCAAAAAAGAATGGATGAAGGAAACAGAGATTATGAATCATGTGAAAGACACACAACTGGAGGATGCAAAGAAAGAAATAGAGATCTACAAAACATGCCTGGTATGTAGTCAAAAAGGTGAACAGAAAATGATTTATCATGAACATTAACATGTAAATTTTATATTTAATATTCTAGATATTTATAAGTCACGCATACAATTTTGTACAGGTAGATATAAGTCTGTAACTAAATATTTATAATCTATGTTTATATAATCATGTTGCTAGTAGAATTATAAAAATTGCATACCTTTCTAACTATTTATCAAGCTACATATCCAGTTATCTTGTATTTTTCTGCCTACCTACCTACCGACCTACCTACCTAACTTACTAACAAACAAACTACCCATCTACTTACATACATACTTTCTTAATTAGTTCCAAAGAGCATTCATTTCTTAAAAATACTTAAAGATGTATATAATGGAAGCGATTTACCTTCATTTACTCCCATTATTGCCATTTACCCCCATTATTGCCATTTACCCCGATTATTGTCATTTACTCCCATTATTGCCATTTACTCCCATTATTGCCATTTACCCCCATTATTGCCATTTACCCCGATTATTGTCATTTACTCATGTAGAGAGAACTAAAGCAACAAGGGCTTGAGCCAAGGGTCAAGAGCACCAGTTCTTTCAGGTCCTCGAACGAAAGTTTAAATCACTTACCGTCAACACTGGGCCTGATCAAAACGATAGTAGAAGAGGAAGAGTCCAAGGAGAGACTTTAGTAAAGATTATATGTATTCATTCCAAACTGGCAGTCAGTATAAACTGTTGAAATCATTTTAATTTTGAGAAACGTTGAGATTACTCAATAATTTAACCTCCTTTTATTTCATGATTTCATATCTTTACCATGTATTAACGACTTTATCCCTTGCTACTAAAATTACCTTATAATATGTGAAAAGTTTTGATTTAAATGTTACCAGTCAAAGACAAACATGTTTTCTTATACCATTTTTTTAACTTATTCCACCGAACAAAAAGGTACAATGCCATTCGTATCTAATATCCATATATCGCGTGTTAATGAAATTAGATGTGAATATATATCCGTGTGTGTGTGTGTGCTTTTCTTTCATCAGCAACATGACAAACTCCTCCTCCTCCTCCTTATACATCAAGGGCGGTAATGACGAAACGCTCGCAAGCCTAAGGAAACAGATACAAGAGCGAAATCAGACATTCAGGGTAATGGAAGAAAAACTACAAAACTGTGAGCAAATTTTTACTCACTTCAGAGAAGGGTAAGTTTAATGCACTTTTTTTATAAAAAAAAACGAAAGCAGCTAATAACTAAATGTAAAAGTATTTGTAGTCAATATTCAAGCTCAGAATTTACTTCAATGCTTTGTTTTATTTCATAAATACTATTTTAATTTGTTTAATTTGATAAATGCAGCGTAAATGTTTCCTACTTTGTCATTTCATCAGTCTTAGCTCATAATGTCTGCACCTCATAATTTTGTATTGTCTCGTTCTTGTGTCGTGTGTCCTTTTTCCGTTATTAGCCCTTAGCTTTGTTGCCGATTCAGTGGGTCTTCCTTCTTTTAAAGATTTCTTATGAACACCAGAACAAAGGAAAATGTTTAAAAAAGTATTTTAAGAGGTTATTATATATTGGTCTGCATATTATGGATTTTTATTGTTTGAGTCTATGGTGTATTGTACGCCGATTCTAATACAGGTTTCTCAACACAACATGTGCATAAGTAAGCCCCATTTACTATACAACTTCATAACATACCATACACCTTTGAAAATAAATTAAAATAAAATGAAATTCTAACCTGATAATGATCATGATGGTCATGATAGTTTTGTTTTATTATTATTATTATTATTATTATTATTATTATTATTCGCTGTTGTTTTGTTTTGCATGATCTGTGGGATCATTATTTTAGTACTTGTAGTTGCTGCTGTTATTTTCATTAGAGTTTCAAGTACTTAATAAAATTATGCGTATTTCCTCCCTTTAATTTTTCATCCCCTTGAACAAACAAGGTATTGTCAGTGATCCTCATCTATATCAATTAAACAGAATATTACAATATTTTCTAAACATTTCTGTTATTTCGTTTTTGGAATTTCGGCAAACAATTTTTTCTTGAGAGAGAGAGAGAGAGAGGAGATATTGTTTATGCTATTTTTCCTGTCAGTTTAATTATGGTCATTGAATTGAATTAGGGTCACAATCTAGCGAAATAAGAGGGGACATACATTTTCCAAAATTATTCAAGTCTGTGCGGTAATGTAGTCACTAGTAGCTAAATTTAACGAAAAGTAAAGATCTATATATTCCGAAGTTGGGGCCATTAATCAAGTATGATTTTTTTAGTTCACTTAAGTAGAACTGCGAACCCGTCAAACTCTGCGTTCAGTCCTCTTCAGCTTCTCCGAACTGTCACCGTCTCCTCTCAGATTTAGGCTGTGGCGTTTCAGTAAGAAGTTTGCTATGATTTACAGTCTGTAGGGTTGCATGACAACTTGAATTTGTCATTATATTGATTTTCATTATGGTCAAAAGGGCAAATTTGATTGTCTCGAGTATATACCGACATGTCTGTGTTCACTGGCTTTGTCACAACGCTTTGAGATCTTCTGTTTTTTCCGATTTCACGACAATCTTTCGGTTGATAAAAATTGCTCAAAGTATACAATATGTATACACGCTTCATCGTAAGGGCTTTCTTGTCAAGAGTGTTCACAATATGGTTGACATAGAAAGAGACAAAACGAAAAATATTTAAGCCAAAGTTACACAACCAAACTCTCTCTCTCTCTTTCTCTCTCTCTCTCTGAGCATACACACACACACAGATAATATATATGTGCACATGGCTATCTACCAGCTCAAAAATGATTGTAAATTGCTTATAGAGGAGTCCTTTTAGTGTCAAAATGCAATAAAAGAAAACTATAAAGTATGTCATCATCTAACATTTTACCCAGAAAACCATTAGGTAATTTTTAAAAGAATGTACAAATTGTTTCTTTAGTATAATTTTTCTGCAGGATAATGTTACAAGAAAAAACTAAAGAAACAATTTGAAAATGTAATCTGCTTACAGTTGTTATAGTATTAGATAGATGATTTTAAAATGTATACTATCTCTTTCTCTGGTACATTAGCAAGTCTACCATACAAAGAATGCACAACCCATCACCATACAAAGATTGCACAACTCATCACCATACAAAGATAAAAGTGATTTATTCAATCATTTTAAGGCAAGCTCTGCTAAGTGCAGGATCGGACCAAAAAAGCGACGAGATGAAGACGGAAGAGGAGAAACTGAAAGAAAGCAATACTGATCTACTCAACAGGTAACACTCATATGTTCGTTCAATCCGACCTAAAACATATAGTATTAGACAGTTGATTTTAAAATGTATAGTATCTTTCTCTGGTACATTAGCAAGTCTCCCATACAAAGAATGCGCAACCCATCATCATACAAAGATAAAAGTGATTTATTTAATCATTTTAAGGCAAGCTCTGCTAAATGCTGGATCGGACCAAGGAAGCGACGAGATGAAGAAACTGACGGAAGAGGAGAAATTGAAAGAAAGCAATACTGATCTACTCAACAGGTAACACTCATATGTTCGTTCAATCATAACATCCAAAACATCTTGATCAAAATCTGTACTTTCTAAAGCAAGCATAAACTACATAATCGACCATGAAAGTTAATTTCATAGCTTGCCATGGAAAGTCCTATAACTTTTTATCACATATCATACACACACCTCTTCTGAATCACAGCACCCAAATGTCATAATCCAAGACCGTTACATGTTATTTGGCCTCGTGCTACTATTATTGTTCTTAAGGTTTAGTGACAAAATATTCAGTTAAGTGTCATTGTAACTGCAATTTATCTTTTCCGTATTTGACCTTTGTATTCCTTCCCGGATGGGCCTGTATGACTTTGTACATTAAAATTATATAATTTAGGTAATCAATAAATACTTAAATAATACAAACCCAAGGCATACAAAATAATTGATAATTTACTTGATTGGATTAATTCTTGCAAAAGTAGCAGAACAACAGTGCGTGTCTTTGACCAATGCTACATCTTCGTTACAATATATCAAAAGGGGAGTCTGTCAAGGTTCTATTCTTGACTCGTTTCTCTTTCTCCTTTTCATTAATCAGTTAACACTTCATATGAAATCCACAGAACTGCTCTTTCTGAGATGACAAATCCTTACAATTCATTTGCTGGAACAAAATTTACAACAGGATCATGACGCTGTTATACTGTGGTACGAAACCAATACAATGCAAATTAAGCACAGAATATAGCAAAATCTACGACCATTGGTTCACGTGAAGAATATCAACCTATTTGTTCGTTAAATAAGGTGTGTGTAAACTGCAGTGTTCTCCTAAATAGCCTTATTTAACAGACTATCTCCGTATATGTCAGAATCGTATATAGTATAGACAGTATAGATCAGTTTGCTTGTTTAAGGTTGCACTCTATGGAGAAATTGCAATGCTACTAATCTCAGTCAGCTAATTAAATTAAGAAAACGAGCTGCTATATTTCTTCTTTCTGTTTATGTCATATTATTATTTTAATAATAATAATACTTTATTCAGTAATTTAGGCCACCGATCCATATTACACAATACAATACAAGTAAATATAATGTGCGCCATGGTTTAAAGAAGTTAAATATGGTGTTCATCATGAGTATAGATACATAATTTCCAGTAATTGGTGCATTTTTGTATTAAGATGTTACTACATCTAAGTGTAGTATTCATCATTCGTCTGAGTTATCAAAGATTGTCAAAGACGAAAAGCCAAATTGATGTAGCAAGAAAGATTTGTCATAATTAATTTATCACATAGTCGGTACATTTTGCTTATAGTGTGTGCAGTTTAATATTTTTGATATTTTAACATGTGAACATATCACTTTATGTAATTCTGATTGGTCCAAATAAGCACATGAAATAATTGTGGAGTATTCTCTATACTGATTGGCTGCGATCGTGGGAAAACTCTGTTAACCCGCTTTCTGCAATGTTTTCTAAACAATGGACATTTTGGCGGCCATTTTTCAAGTCGACTCGCGAAAGGAAACTGAGGAAAACTTATCTCATCTGTCTGAATATGGACAATTTACCTCCACATGGGTTTGTTATGTCATGTCTACAATATCATCATAAGAAAAATGACGTAAAATTCCAAGACAAGAACAACAACAAGAAGTAAAACTAAGATTATTGCTCATTTGATTGCGGCTGGCGGCATGGGGGAGGAGGGCGGTATATCGGTAACATAGAAATAGAATCCAACCTATATACAAGCGTGGTTTAAATGGTAACTTACACAAGTAAATAAAGTCGCCTTTGTTCACAGAATAATGTGGACATCAACCGGTCTCCCAACTGACAGAGGTTTATCCAACTACAACATATTTACGCAGTAAATATGTGAAGCTAATCCAGCTCATTGTTTCAAATCAAATACTGCAAATATCCGGTCACAAATACATTACAGTAACTATGGGAATTTCTGCATCCAGTAATCCTATTTCATATCAAAATCGCAACAATATAATGTTTAGTTGTGAAAGTGACATTTTAGGGTAAACATGTACTCTAAGCCTACTGTGTACCGTACCAAACAATGTGACAAAACACGCATTGATCATTCCGTTTTGAAAATGATTTTGTCGTTATAAAATGTTCTATTTATTCGGATGGACATTTGTTCTTAAGTTTATAGTTTGTAGAAACGTATACTCTACTTTTACTAGTTCAACTTTGTTTGGGATTATATTTTATGCACAACAAATGAAAGGTGCACCGTCTGTCAGAATGAACGAAATAATTCATTCTTCTTTCTATCAAAACAATTTCCACTCAAATGAAAACTATGTGATAAAAAGAATCTCAAATGGGCAATGATTTAATATTAAATTTATGAAACTCGTTGAATAATGTCCAGCTTTTACTCGCCAAGGCTCGTAAAAGCTGGACATTATTTAACTCGTTTCATAAAATCAATTTTAAATCATTACCCATTTGAGATCCTCTATATATTGCTGTGACTCATTAGGGATACAAATTTTTCACGGGACGGAAAAGAATAATAAATTTCAGTGAAGTATTTCTTTCTTATATGGTCGTAAGCTCGACAAATGCAAACAAAATGGAATTCATCTTCTACCAAATAAACATTATTTTTCAGGCAATTTTTCTCTCAATCCTGCTATGCCTACCTGTCTCTATTTTCAGCGTATGCGCTGAGCTTCTAAATGTAGCAAATAACTTCCTAATACGATAATCCACATGGGAGGTGCTTTTCAGGTCCAAATTCGGTTTTATAAATGCTTTAATACTCATATTTATGTGAGTTGTTAATATCACTTTGCAATTTTTGCAGTGTTGAATCCTTAATTCTTTGCAAAAATAGTGCGAAAAATTGTTTTTCGCCTCCAACATCTTAGCTTATCCAAACATACCCCAAACCGAAACGAAATACCATGTCTTTAACTTTGGTAGCCCAGGTGACACAGTTAGTTTCATCTAATCTTGTCAGCATTAAATAACATTGGTGTGGATAACGAGTTGAAGGCATTCTTACGACCTACTACCAGTATTTAATGCAACGTAAACAATGCGAGGTACTAAGTGGGTATCTTCCGCACTCACCTAACACAATCGTAATATTGGTAGATTTAGGAACACTTAAATACTGTTTTCAAAAATTGTATTGCACAATTTCAATATCTCTACTAAATTCATATCCCCAAATTTCTGACCCATAGCAAATATTGGTTTTTATTACCGAATCAAAATTTTGTAATGCACCCACTACACTAAAGCAGCCGAATCGTTTATGATAATTCAAAATCTTTGAAGTTGTTTTCTTTGCCTGAGCTGCTAGTATCTGATTTCCTTTCGTCCAAACCAACTTTGGGGTGAAAAATAAACCCATGTACTTGTAATAAGGTACACATTCAATACGACTTTCTTTGAAAAACTATACCTCCTTTTGCTTGAGATATCCCCCATTTCTGAAAACAATGATTTTACTTTTGCTGAGATTGACCAGCATACCAGTTTTATCACAGAAACGTTCGATAAGATTTATTTGGTTATGAAGTAGCGCAATTAGCATTATCATCAGCGTAAAGTATTGCAAAATTATTATTAATATTTTCTGAGATAAATACACCTCTGTTGCATTCGAGCTTCAGCTGTGTAATCAAATAATTAATGAAAGAGGAAACATGATAGGGCTTAAAATACAACCTTGCCTTGTACCTAATGTACATTCGAAATAAGTAGTTAAACCGTTGGATGTTCGGACACAGCTTTATAGATATCGATACATATCTATTAACATTTTTACTATTTTACCATTCATACCCTTACGTATTTTTGACGATCATAATATATCATGCTGTATTTTATCAAAAGCTTTTTAAAATCTACAAAAAGACAATAAATCTACCTTTCCTTTTGGATATATATTTCTGTGCTAAGCCTGAATTATAAAGATATTGTCGCATGCGGAGTATTTTTTCCTAAAGCCTTCGTGTGCTTCGTCTAAGACACCATCGTCTTCCTCCAGCGTGTATATACGAATATTCAGTATATCAGTATAGACTTTGCACAGAGTATCAATAAGAGAAATACCTCTGTAATTGTTTGGATCGCTCGTTACCAAACTTATATATAGAACAGATACTAATCTTTTCCCACTGTTTAGGAAAATAACTGGATTCAAAGATTTTGTTGTATAGAGCGTTAAGGAATGGTAAGATCGTTTCCTCCGTGCACTGATAAAAACGAGTAGGTATCATATCCGGTCCAGAGGTTTTGTTTTTGATTTTAAGTAAACTTCTCAAAATTTCGTCAATTGTAAGTGGAGTATTTAAGTTAACAACCTGAAAGTGAGGTAGTTCTTCACTTTATTATTATTATTATTATTATTCTCGCACTTTTTTTTTTAGGGGACATCTGTCGACCTGGTTTAGTGAATCTCCATCCAACGGTTTAGGAGGAAAGACAAACATACTGACGGAAGACAGACAATTTTTTTCTCATATTTTTTGATTAGACACAAGATAACTAGCTGATCTAGGTCATATCTTTAACACACAATAATGTTTTGATGATATTAATTTTACACATACTTGTGCATATCTGAAAATCAAGACAAAATTGTATTTTTTTATTTTCTTTAACACATTTGTTTAGCGAATAGATATAGCGAACATTGCTGGTGTTGGACTACAATAGCAACATGACAGAACGCTACAAAACGCTACAAAACACAACATCTTAATTTAATAAACTTTAGCGATTGTGAGTTACTTGTACGGATTTTATCTGCTTTGTTTTGTTTAATTATACATTCAGATGTAAAACTGTGAATGTTGACTGGCTTGCAGTCTATTTAGATAACAGACGTTGCACCCTAATTTCTATTTTCGTTAATTTCGGCTTTTGTCAGCACTAATCAACGCCTAATTTCTCCATTGTTTTCTAAAATTATTATGATTGTGATGACAGTTTAAATCGCTGCTTAAACAATATATATATATATATATATATATATATATATATATATATATATATATATATATATATATATATATATATATTTCTCACCCAATAATTTGCTTTAAAGTAAAAAAGAACTTAACACTTGTGCAATTAGTTCACGCCCCAATGTTTACATGCGGTGCATAAATACAAATATGTTAATGAGGACTGTGGCGTGACCGTGTCATCCGAAGTACACAGTTTTTATGCGTGAGCCAAAAAAATAACAACAAAGAACGTTGCATAGTATTGAGGTATTATCAAATTTAATATATGGATGTTATATGGAATTACAATAAATAGTTAATATTTATTACAAGAAAATGTTTCTTGTTCATCAGTTCCAATTTAGAAAATTATTTTATAAATAATGAAACAATATGGGCCCACACGTCTGTTGTAGTGTATAGGCTATTATTATAACGAAAAGTTACATTTAGCATGAGTGTCCGTGGTTGTGTTATTCACGGATAAGTAGTGATCTGTGTCACTATCGTAAAGAATTCTCCTTTTCTTTGGAGGCAGAGAAACTGTTTGTGACATACCTGTGTTGTCCTTAATATTGATTGTAAAATTACCTCCGTATATAAAAGACCCTCCTAATACGGACCCTAGCGGATAACAATGTGCTAAACTTTCAAGATCACGGATTCTTTGAAAATTTATTTTTCTGTCTTGGAAATATGGCAAGTGCTACAGTAAAATTTGCTTATGGATTAATGTGTTCACGGATAAATGATTCCTTCTGTCTGGTAAGTGCATTATTTGTCATTAAATATTGTAGGTATAGTTTTGATTCAACTGGGGCACAATGGAGATGCTTAACAAAATTAGAAAAAAAGCATGTTTGACAAACACATTTATGGCTGTTACTAAGTTTTCTGTACATGTTAAGAGAGTTGGGAGGCTATGAAGTGTATAGGTCTATAGACCTTTTTCTGGAAGTCGAATATGGGTTTTTCCACTCCAATATTTAACGCATGCGCAATCAACGTAGGGCAACTTTTAAGCGATTGTCATTAACATAGTGTATGTTTGTGAAGAAAGATTCATACAAATTTTTAAATGTTTGTCATCTGCACACCCTTCACAGAAATAGTGTGTTTAAAAATCATGAGTACATAGTTCAGTAATCTGCCTAAAACAGAAAAGTAGATATGAGCACAGAAAGCATCAGAGAGGACCAGGGCAGCGGACAGGATTTGTGGGTCCTAGGACAAATTATCCAATAGACCCCAATGAATCACGAATTTAAACAACGGTGGACTCCCTAACCGTTGTGGTCCAGAGGAATTTGTCCTACTATGTCAGCGGTCCTGGATAGGACTTACAGAGTTGTATGATCCATTTCTGAAAGGAAAGGGGTGGGTGGACGATTTTTCTATGTGACCAGAATTACAATTTATACGAATCTACGTGTATTTAGATGACTCTTTAAGACTATATACTCGTGAAAATATGAGGACTTACAAATCTTTTTTGCATATAATTAATTTCATAGTGGATGGATGTATTCAGGTGAACACAGCATTATCAATGCCAACGTAATCAGATCCCAAGCTCAATCCGAGAATCCCACACATATTGCAAATGTATCGCAGGATGAGTTAACTCATCATTATTATCCATATTTGTTCAAGGAGTTAGCAAACTAAGGAGAGAGAGAGAGAGAGAGAGAGAGAGAGAGAGAGAGAGTAAATTCCTTAGCCAATCCAATGCATCATAAGCAGTTGGTCGATTCACATTCATTCCCATTTAATTTATTAACTAAAAGGCAAATCTTTGAGGAATCTGCTTAATATGTGATGTGCCGCCTTTAGTGTTCATTGTTTGCTGCAAATTATATAAGTTAACTTGTTTATTTTCGGATTATTCATTACCATGCAGCCATAAGAGGGGAGCGGCCGGAGTTTAGATGACAGTCACGATGCAGTACATAAAGCAATAGATACTCATTTACTGTTAAAAATACTTGATGAAAACGTACATTTCAGCTTTTATAATTGTGGGCTGGCATATTTTTGTTTACTACTATCTGCGGCGATCTATAATGACAAATTGTCTATTCATGTAAGAAGTGTAGGTCACTGAGTTGCCTTACGTCAAATGCGCATGACCGTACCGGATACGGCTATGGGATAGGTTTGGCCAGCTAAAAATAGTATCTGAAAATGATCTATAGTCTGTGTGCATGGATCAGTGTTTTCTGTCATAGTTCATTTCACAAAGAATTGAAAATTTTATCCTATCTGTAGCACAGTCAATTTTCAGGTCAGCGTCATTAAATCTAACAGGAATTAAATTTGTTTCACACGAAGTATTTAAAACTAGTTCGATAGAATTAATTACATTTAATGACGCTGACCTGAAAATGTACTGAGCTAGGTCTACATATAGGATAAAATTGACCATGCTGTGTGGAACAAGCTAGCATAATACCAAAAAGGCTCGACATCGTATGCGTGAATGTCTTTGTCTCTCTCTCGAAATGTTTTGTATGGTGTGTTCTCAAAGATCGATTGACATTAAGTTACTATATTTTTGTTATATATTTGTTGTTGTTTGATTTTAGAACAACTACATCAGGTTCAGCAGAAGACAACAAGGGTTTCTTTTTTAAAAAGTAGTTATGAGCGCGTGGACAACATGACTGAGACGACTGATCTGAGATGACTAGACTGAAATAAGAAAATTAAGGTTAGGAAAACAGCTAGATTTCTCTGTCGCATGGGTGAGAAAAAGAATCTACGTTGGGGTTTGCACCGAGACAAGAAAATCCCAGTCGCGGGGTTACATTCTATGTCTCTCCCCCCCTCGGTAAGCCTCAAGGAGAGACAAATAATGTAACCCCTTGACTGGGATTTCCTTGTCTCGGTGCAAACCCCAACATAGATTATATATATATATATATATATCTTAAAAATAACATGGCATTTAAAGTGTTGGTCTAAAGTAATTTGATATACCAATACTATATATATATATATATATATATATATATATATATATATATATATATATATATATATTGTATATCAAATTGTGATCACCCATGGCGCAATAATACGCATATATAAACATTCTGCGTACTGTCGATTCTAGGCCTTTAGTTCAATGGTGAATTTCCACTGATTGATCATTAGTGACGTATGAAAATAACTATAAAATGTATTAATAATCCCCGTTTTCTAAATGAATTTAACATAGTACACAATGTCATCGCAATCCTTTCTGATTTTCATTCCCCCTCCACTCTCATGCATAAGGATAAAATACGCAGAAATCTGGAGTGAGAGAGAAAAAGAATTTGGGCTGGATGAAAACCCTGAAAATGAACTTACACCAAGTAACCTACAATAATATGTTTTTTCGTAACGGTATGTGTACAATTTCCTTAGGATTTATCTATAGTGTTTATATAATCAATGATACAAAGTTACAATAGCCTGTCAACACTATACGGTAAATTTGTTTGTTACGTGGAACCCATATTGTAATGTACTTAATGCTTTGTTGTTGTTGTTTCTTAATTCTATTATAATGTAGCAAGATACGGGCGAAAATCCATGCAAATATGAGCGTATAGTACTTTCGCTTGTGTCATATGACAATGCCTTAGGTATCTGAACCCATGAATGATGGTAAAGTCAAACCGACCAAAGGAAGAGAGAGAGAGAGAGAGAGAGAGAGAGAGAGGGAGAGGGAGAGAGAGAGAATTTCATGTTCTTTAGTAATGCAACGCAAAATAATGACTTAGATCAACTTTAAAAAAACATTAAACTATTTTCATTACCTCTTGCTGGTTCGTCATTTCGCTTTGTTTCTATTCCACACTAATTTCCATGCGTCGGTAGGTACACGACTAAGCGTTTATTGTATTCAAGAAGCTAACGATGTGTTTGTAGTGCTCTACTTTCTTCATTAAAACCATCATTCATGTTTAAATTATAAGTGTGTCTTGTATCGATTCAATCAATGTGAATGGAAATATAAAGTCAAAAAAGAAAACAATCAACGCACAGTTGCCTGTAGTCAATCTTATCTCCGTTCAAAGGGGAAATATGTGTATTTTTATGTGATATAAATAAAATATATGTATAGTATATAAGCTGTATCAATGATATACCACTCGTTATATAAATGTTTCAAGCCTAGCTTCCTTTTAATGAAAAATGTATACATCTCGTGGTATATCATTGATACAGCGTACATACTATATATATATATATATATATATATATATATATATATATATATATATAGATAGATAGATAGATAGATAGATAGATAGATAGATAGATAGATACGACTATACGATCATGAACAAAATAACAGAAAGCAGCAAAACCAACTAAGCTTTGTAAAACTTAAAAAATAATGTAATTATCCAAGTTATAAAATGCAGACGTAAGAGAAAATTAGAGTATTATGAACTGAATCCAAAATAATGATACAAAGTTATATTCAGGTCCGAAAGAATCGAATGTTCCGAATGAATTTCAAATCTTCGAATTTACTGGTCTGACAACAAACTTACTGTATCAAAACAGCATTATCCAGAACACCTTTGAATAATCAACAATAGACACAGACTAATAGTTTAGTCCAAAGAGCACTTTGTACTTCGAAAGTATAGTCTAAACAAATGTTCCCTCTCAAATTATATCTAAACACAAACATTAAATACGTATACAGACATATGTTAGAACAAAAACATATTAAATAAAGAATGAAAGAATTGTCCATCCCTACCTACTTCTATGCATGCATGAGATGAAAACGCATTTTTCTCCTACTCGCTACGTGACATTGCGGCTCGAAAACCGTGGAGGGATGTTTTCCTTCACGTCCGCGCTTTGACTTTAAGAACCGGGTTGTTTCCAGTCTAACCATCCATTGTCGACTCATCCTCCTACGAAGATGTGCTCCAAACTAGCTAAGCTAAACGAAGCCTACGTGAATTTGCATAGGGTCAGACACAGTCTGATACCGAAGCCAGAAGAGACAGAGAATGTGAGAATGCTAAAAGTCACTGAAGACTTGATAGAAGAACTCTTCAGAGAAGAAGTGAACAGGGTAAAGAAGAATGGACAGAGAAGTACAGACTTCAGAGACAGCAGCAACAACAACAACAGCAGCAGGAACCTGAACCTGAGAGAGGCTTTGTCGATTGTCGTATCGACACCAAAGAGTTCTTCTTCTCTTTCCGAAGAAGCAGACCTATCGCCAGAAAGTCTATCCTCAGAGGACATCGCATTCTTAGAAACTAAAAGATTGCCATAGCAAACAAAAAAAAAAAAAACAGCCCTTTTCTGGGCTACCCCAATACTCTAGAAAAGAAATAACAATCAATTTGCCAATGTGTGTAGGTAGAGTAGTGTGAATATAAACACTAACTCTTTTTTACAGTGTGAGGGTATGTGTTTGTGTGTTTGTGTTTGTAACATCTCACGTACGTTGGTATGGATAGTAGATTAAGATCATGTTTTTTTTTTGGCTGTTTGAGGTGTGGGGAGAGTAGATTTGGGGGGTTTGATTGAATTGCTTTGCGTATGTGAATAGTATATTGGAGTGATTAATGAAAAAATTTTTTAGAATAGAAATGGGTAGTATAAAAAAGTGAGTGTTTCTTTTAGGTCCGCGCGTTGTTTTTTGGTCATGATCTAGGTAAGATCAATTTTATGTTTTTTAAGGGGATGTTTTCCTTCACGTCCGCAGTTTTAGTATAAATTGAAACTCGTTCGGCAGTCCAGCTACCCTTGTTGATTGATCAACACCAGAATGAACACGAGACTGGCGAAACTGTTGGAACTTCATGTTCATCTGGAATATGCCAGGCGCCTGTTGAACGAACTGGCCGCGAAGGCCATTTTGGAAGAAGGAAGGATGAGAGAGGAGGAGGAAAGAAGAAATAAAGAAGAGGAGGAGAGAAGATACAAAGAAGAGGAGGAAAGAAGATACAAAGAAGAGGAGAGAAGATACAAAGAAGAGGAGGAGAGAAGATACAAAGAAGAGGAGGAGGAAAAGGAGAAAAGAAGAAGAAATTTCAGAATCCCAGAAACCGAAAATTGGGATTCTGAAGCCACATATCCTGCCTCTGCTCTCTCCCCCAAAAAAGTAAAAAGCTACTGGGGAACAAGATGTGTATGTGGCGCCAGGCCTGGAAGGTGCCACCATTAACCAGGTGTCCATGAAGTTAAAAAAAACCCCAGCCCTTTTCAGGGCTACCCAATACTCTAGAAAAGAAATAACCATCAATTTGCCAATGTGTGTGTGTGTGTGTAGGTAGAGTAGTGTGAGTATAAACACTAACTCTTTTTTCATAGTGCGAGGGTATGTGTTTGTGTGTTTGTGTTTGTAACTGCTCACGTAAGTTTGTGTGAATGGTAGATTATGGGTTTCTTTATTGTTTCTTAGCGTATGTGAAGAGTATAGTTTGGGTTTTATAACCGCTCACGTACGATTGTGTGGATAGTAGATTATGGATTTTGTTTATTGTTTCTTAGCGTATGTGGAGAGTATAGTTTGGGTTTTGTAACCGCTCACGTACGATTGTGTGGATAGTAGATTATGGATTTTGTTTATTGTTTCTTAGCGTATGTGGAGAGTATAGTTTGGGTTTTGTAACCGCTCACGTACGATTGTGTGGATAGTAGATTATGGATTTTGTTTATTGTTTCTTAGCGTATGTGGAGAGTATAGTTTGGGTTTTGTAACCGCTCACGTACGATTGTGTGGATAGTAGATTATGGATTTTGTTTATTGTTTCTTAGCGTATGTGGAGAGTATAGTTTGGGTTTTGTAACCGCTCACGTACGATTGTGCGGATAGTAGATTATGGATTTTGTTTTAATGATTTGCGTGTGTAAATAGTAGATTTGGGGTTTGTTTGTTGTTGCTTCACTTATGTGGATAGTATATTATATGAAATGAGAAAAGTAGGGGATGCTTTCTTTCACGTCCGCACGATGTTAGGTCATGATCTAGGTAATATCAATTTTATGTTTTAGGGGGATGTTTTCCTTCACGTCCACGCTTTTCGTATAAGAGCCCACAGTATTCGTCGTTCAAACCATTCTACAGAGAAGATGGCTTCGAACCACCTCGATAAATTTCAAACATTGCAAGACGTCCTTGACAATTTGGGCATGATAGAACAAATGCTAGTACGACTCAATGAAGACCACTATTCTTATAGTGCGCATAGAGTAAAAATGGAGATTAACAACTTAAGAAAAGCAAAGGACATGATAAGTGGTGTGATGAAGGAAATAAAGGAGGAGAAGGAGGATGAAGAGGAATGGATAAGAATACGAAAATGGAATGAAAAAATTGAAAAAGAAGAAGAAAATTAGAAGAGGAAGAAAGAAGAGGAGGAGGAAGAGAAGAAAGAAGAGGAGGAGAAAAAAAGAAGAAAAAGAGTGTAGGTGAGAAAATAAGAAGTTGGTGGAGAAAAAGAAGAAATTAGAAGCAGAAGAAGAAGAAGAAACCAAAGGCCCTTTTCAGGGCCAGCCATATTTCTCGAAAAGAGAATGACTTTTCAATTGCCTACCCCTTTATAAAAATTTTTTTTAAAAAAAAAATCCCATGTTCAATTCCCCTTGTCCCTAAAGTAGTTTTTTTCTTTCTAACATGTTCAATTCCCCTTTGTCCCTAGACAAACCCACACTTTATTCCCATGTTCAATTCCCATTGTCCCTAGACAGACCCAAACTCTATTCCCCATGTTCAATTGCCTTTGTCCCTAGAATCGATATTATTTTTTTCCATTGTTCGAATGCCTTTGACGCTAATCTCAATATTTCCTTTTTTTTCCTTTCTCCAATGTTAAATTCCATTGACGCTAATCTTACCCAGGGTTTTTTGCCCATATTAAATTTCCATTGACGCTAATCTCGCCCAGGGTGGTTAATGTTAAATTTCCATTGACGCTAATCTCGCCCAGGGGGTGTTTGTAATGCTAATTCCCATTGACGCTAATCTCACCCCTTTCACTACTGCCATCAGCAAATGTTAAGAAATTCTGGGAGGAGTGTGCACACTACATTTTCCAAACTACTGGCCTTGTGAAATCAGGTTACATTTAGCAAAATATATACAGAATATGAATCTCTTTGAATCTTAACACTACTTACCTTTTAAC
This sequence comes from Sinohyriopsis cumingii, assembly GCA_028554795.2. Classification (NCBI taxonomy): domain Eukaryota; kingdom Metazoa; phylum Mollusca; class Bivalvia; order Unionida; family Unionidae; genus Sinohyriopsis; species Sinohyriopsis cumingii. The sequence continues at coordinate 131,959,695 of CM068829.1, forward strand.
TGTATCGTCACCCACTCTGGACCAATATAGTTAAATTGAATGCATTCCATTAACTAGCTTCATTGAACAACCCTCAGAGAATTAATTTTTCTGAAATTTGTGCCCTCATCATTGCACTGTACTGATTAATTTTACAGTGTTACAATTGCCCAGAGTCATATGCTTTGAGAGCAATGTAGATGTTGGTCAGGTTATTAGTCTGACCAGATTTTGGAATGTAGGTGTAGAAAAACACTTTGATAAAACAATTTATTTACAGCATGTCAGGTAATTATGATACATATTGTGATTTAAAAATATTTTATTAATGATTAGGAAATATTAGTTTTTATTGTCAGCTTGGTTTGGTTGTAAACTTCACACTTTGTCTAGGTCTTTTCTTTTAAAGGCCAATGAATTTCTAAATGATAGAACTAGTGAATAGTCTTAGTTCAGTGTATCATAAGGGGTTTGGCTTCATTTTTTTGAGTTTGTGTGGCAAAAGGTCTATGATTTATTGCTAGATCATCAAGAATCCAAAGGTTGATAGTTAAAAGAAATTGTTTGTGGCAATACCCCATTTAACGTATTTCCTTGTCTTTGAATCATGTCAGGCATTATTAGCCACTTGTCAAAAGTTGTCATAGGTCAGCTATTATTAGCCACTTGCCATAGTTCAGGCATTATTAGCCACATGCCATAGTTCAGCCACATGCCATAGGTCAGGTATTATTAGCCAGTTGCCATTGGTAGGCATTATTAGCCACTTGTCATAGGTCAGGCATTATTAGCCAGTTGCCACTGATAGGCATTATTAGCCACTTGCCATAGGTCAGGTATTATTAATCGCATGTCAAAGGTCAGGCATTATTAGCCACTTGCCATAGGTCAGGTATTATTATCCACATGTCAAAGGTCAGGCATTATTAGCCACTTGCCATAGGTCAGGCATTATTATCCACATGTCATAGGTCAGGCATTATTAACCACTTGCCATAGGAAGGTATTATTAGCCACTTGCCATAGGTCAGGCATTATTAGCCACTTGCCATAGGTAGGCGTTATTAGCCACTTGCCATAGGTCAGGCATTATTAGCCACTTTCCATAGGTCAGGCATTATTAGCCACTTGCCATAGGTAGGCTTTATTATCCACTTGCCATAGGTCTGGCATTATTAACCGCTTGCCATAGGAAGGCATTATTAGCCACTGGCCATATGTCAGGCATTATTAACCGCTTGCCATAGGAAGGCATTATTAGCCACTTTCCATAGGTCAGGCATTATTAGCCACTTGCCATAGGTAGGCGTTATTATCCACTTGCCATAGGTCAGGCATTATTAACCGCTTGCCATAGGAAGGCATTATTAGCCACTTGCCATATGTCAGGCATTATTAGCAATTTGCCATATGTAGGCACTATTAGCCACTTGCCATAGGTCAGGCGCTATTAGCCACTTGCCATAGGTAGGCATTATTAGCCAGTTGCCATTACTAGGTATTTTTTAGCCACATGCCATTGTGGTAGGCATTATTAGCCACTTGCCATGCTTCAGTTGCAGAAGTTCACAGGTTCAAATCCCAGGCAAGTCATAAGAAGACTTATAAAAATGGTTCTGACAGCTGCCTCGATTGGTGCTCAGCATTAAGAAGTTAGTATTAGGACTGGTGGGCTTGGTGTCAGTATAATGTGACTGGGTGGGACATGATAAATGTCTGTGGCATTATGCCCCAGTGCTATACATCACTAAAAACTGCTACACTGCAAACATCCTAATGATATGACTGAATATTATTTTAAAGCTATGTTAAAAATCCAATCACACACACACAGAGTTATTGCCGGGGCCCCGAGTGGTCTACAGCACTCTTCGTTATGGATCACTGCCATCTCACCTCTATCTGCACCTGTTTGAGTCTCAAATTCAGCCAATGTGGGTATGTGAAAAAAACTTGCCAGTAGCTTTTCATGGGTCAGTGGTTCTTTCCAATGTTTTCCCAGGTTCTTCCTCCACCATTAATATTGGCCACCATGTATAGCCTATCGTGTGCTGAAAAATGGCATTGAACCCCACAACAACAAGAACAACAAAGTTATTGCCCCTTTTTGTAATCACACCTACAGGCATGCACTAGTACCACACTTGCTAATCAATGATAATCAATCAATAACATTAGAATAATCCCCCCCCCCCCCATGCATGTGTGTGATGATGAGGAATTGGTGGTTTGTTTAAGTAAGCAAGTTGTACAACATTTCTCCAGTTGTACTTCCAACATGTAAGTTTAGGGATTATCTTTTTCCTCCTGCGATACAATTCCCAAATTTGGAAGCTATTAATGTCATACATTTCCCTTTTTTGTCACAACACAACCATAGTCTCCTTTTGCTCCTGATACAAGTTTACGGTAATTTGAGAATGATGAATAATTTGTTATTATAGTCAAATCCCAAAGTCGAGGTGATGGGGTGGGAGGCATTGGTCTTACTTTTAAATTATACTTTCACCTACACACATGCCCACTTTTATTCTGTCCTGTTGGCAAGGTTATAGTCGATAGAAAATTAAAATTGATTTGAATCAAAAAGGGTGACAGGACATACATTTACTTGTGTGTGTGTGTGATTTGCGTTTCTAACTTTGCTTTAACAATTTTGCAGTCATATCGCTACAATGTCTTTAGTGCAACATTTTATAGTGATGTCTAGCACAGTGGCACCATGCTGCAGACATGTATCATCATGTCCCACCCAGTGGCATTGTCCTGATACCAGGCCACCAGTACTAACACCTAACTTCTTAATGCTGAGTGCCTAGTGAGGCAGCTGTTAGTACCATGTTTACAAGTCTTTGGTATCACTCAGCTGGGGTTTGAACCCATGACCTACCACATACAAGGTAGATGCTGTAACTACTAGGCCACCAGAGCGGTCAACATTTATTTGCTTGGTCTGAATAACTTTTTATTTCCTAAAGGTAACAAGTATTGCATTCAGTGAATCAGCACTGTACCTAGGAATGTTGTAATACTGAACAATTTCATTTATGTCCATAGGTGTAATATCAAATGTTTCAATTTTCAGTTATGCGTTGACGTAAATCATCATTCAGGTGAAATGCAATTTCACCAGATATATCAGCTCTCACACATTCCTTTAAAGCCATATGCACAAGGTATCTATTTAATTTTGCCCTGAAATCTGTTTAATACCAAATGCACTTCCAAGTGCATCATTTTTACAAAGGTCAGAGCATATAAATTCAGCTGCCTCAAAATAATTTTTCAAAAATTGGCATGTGCAGCAGTTTTAAGTGTTAAATATCCTTTCATATCCTTGTCAAGAAGTTTTGAAAATAATTCATTGTTGTTGTAAATAATTATGACTTCAGCTTTAAGGCCATTTTTCCTGTTCAACCAACCTCTTGAAAATACTCTGAAGTGAAATGAAAATATGTATTCTTTATTCAACAAAGAGTCCATGGCTCTATCCTAGAATACCAACTAACATAGAATATTCTAAACAAAGTATGGCTTCACATGTGATGTACCATGCATTATAAGCAGACTTGACAATCATATATATATATATATATATATATATATATATATATATATATATATATATATATATATATATATATATATATATATATATATATATATATATATATGTATATATATATGTATATATATATATATATATATATATATATATATATATATATATATATATATATATATATATATATATATATATATATATATATATAGATAATGAAACACATGAAAACCTAGTATTGGATTCATGCTTGAAAGGCAAGTAATTTCTCATATCCTAAAGACAAGTTCAGGATATGGTGGAAGTCAATATAACAATGGGTTTTCCTGCTTCATTTTCCTTATTAAAATTTATATGGAAAAAATGTCCATTTCTAGTAGACTTGATGAAAAGAGAAATATTTGTACATGTATTTGAATTAAGTATTGTAGTCCTTCCAAGACTACTAAAATAAACTAATTGAACTGGTAAATTAATTGAAAACACAAGGAAGAAGTTCATTTTCTATCACTGTTTTGTGCACAGACCTTTTCTTAAGGACCAACAAATAAATTAAAGTAGTTTTTATTGACATTAAAAATCTCAATATTTTAATGACATGATACATGTATTTGTAAAAAATATTTCAGAAGACAGACTGCATGAATGATATTTCAGAAGACAGACTGCATTATTCAACAAAGAGTCCATGGCTCTATCCTAGAATACCAACTAACATAGAATATTTTAAACAATGTATGGCTTCACATGTGATGTACCATGCATTATAAGCAGACTTGACAATCATATATATATATATATATATATATATATATATATATATATATATATATATATATATATATATATATATATATATATATATATATATATATATATATATAGATAATGAAACACATGAAAACCTAGTATTGGATTCATGCTTGAAAGGCAAGTAATTTCTCATATCCTAAAGACAAGTTCAGGATATGGTGGAAGTCAATATAACAATGGGTTTTCCTGCTTCATTTTCCTTATTAAAATTTATATGGAAAAAATGTCCATTTCCAGTAGACTTGATGAAAAGAGAAATATTTGTACATGTATTTGAATTAAGTATTGTAGTCCTTCCAAGACTACTAAAATAAACTAATTGAACTGGTAAATTAATTGAAAACACAAGAAGAAGTTCATTTTCTATCACTGTTTTGTGCACAGACCTTTTCTTAAGGACCAACAGACTCCAACTACTATATCTGAGGCAGTAGATATATGCAGGTATCAAATTGTATATGTTTTCAGACCTAATATACATACAACAAAGACTGATTTTATGGTGTGTATGAGTATACCTTCCACTGAACATGGGGATCCAACATGAATCACTCTATGCACCTATCTAAGGTCTGCCCCCATTCCAATTGCAATTGTCGCAGAAATTATTTTTATGTGATTGTTTTCACTTGAGAGATAGCACAGAATATATTCATTTACTTTGCAATATTGTGGATAGCGGTATTGCACAACAGTGCAGTTTTCTTCCTTTTTTCTCCATTGCACAGTTGATCACCTAGAAGTAGCTTAGCTTGCTCAATAGCTTTACCACACCATACAAGTCTTGTGTAGACTATTGTTAAAGAAATGCATTCACCTATGCATAAAGTACTGTGATCTTAAAACTGTTCAGTGACACGTATCACATGTCCATCAAGTGTGGAACTATATGTATTCAGTTATCAGAACATGACAATGACAGATGACAAAGAGAAACTAAGAAAGTCAAATATGCAAGTATTATATTTGATACATTTCCATTTAAATCAAAGTAACTCAGAGTTACTGAGCAGCAGAGGGGGCGAATCGGACATTTTGTCCAATCGTTATTTTGCTTAATTATTACTTCTGCACTCAGCGGATCCGGTGTAGTCAGCGCCTGGTAAAAAAAAAACGACGACGTCGTTGGGGGATCGTCGCGTCGTCATTTGGTTTAATTAACACCTTCTGCGCGCCGATCCCCAGCGTCGTCAGCGTCCGGTAAGCACATCGACGACCGCGTCGATGTCATCGCCCCCTCTGCTGCTAAGTGGTTATTTACAATGATCTTACAAACAGAGTGATCACTAACTCCTCCTCTTGCAGATCAATTAGGTTATTTGACTGATCGGTAATTCTAAAATTAATTCTCGTTAAAAACCGATCATGGCATCGCATATAGACCGGATTAATCGGACTCTCAACGATTAAAAATCCCGGAGGGGCTGTTGGTGAAAATGAATAAAGGATATATCCCTGTTGAGCCTGATTTGATTGCTTGGTATCCACCTGGTAACTTCCTTCGATAGCATCACACACTAGATTAATCGCTATCACCGATGCGATATTTACGTTGTACGGGGCAATATGCCTACCATCATCTCCGTTATCGTGTCTGAGGATATTAGTTGATGGGGGGGGGGGGCATCCGCGGGTGGATTCTTAGGCCATCCTAGTATGGTTCTTATTGAACTGTTATAAATATCAACCATATACCCCGGTGTGCTTATTTCAATCGTCGACGATAACGTCGGTTCATGAACCGTAATAGCGATTTTTGATTCCTTTCCTGTGATCGATTTTATTCTGCGTTGAAATTCTTTATTGATTTGCTCTATTTGGTATGACCCAGTTGGTATTGTAACCTCCTCCCAGTCTGGGGTTCCATCGGGTTTATTTTTCCGTGCAAAAACCAGCGAGTTATTAGGTTGTTGTCCGTTAAATGCGTCCGCTCGGATATTAGGCCAACTGTGATATACTCGCAATTTTGCCAGCGCTATTTCCTTTACTGGAACCGGTGATGGAAAGTTTACACTGAATTCGGGTTTCGTTGATGTTATCGATATCATATTTGTTTGTACCGGAGTGGTATTCTCCGCGATCCGCTGAAGTAATTGAGACCCTTCGGGGTTCAGCGACATTATTATTATTCGTTGTTTTTAGTGTCTAATTTTAACAACCAGGTGGTTTCGGCTTCCAGTTGAAAATCCTCGATTTTTGACATCGCGGAGCTATATAACTGGACCATCGTGGAGAATTCAACATCGGATACGAACAAATTATCAATCGATAACAAGATCAACCCGGATAATTTCGAGTATGCGTCGGATACTATTTGATGTTTTACTGTATACTCGTTGAGTTTTTTCTGAAAACACGATGATATCTTCCTAGTGATTGCGTTGGCAACTCCAGCAACTGTTGTCATTGCGGAGACAGCGATTGGAACAGCGATCGGGGCTATCGTGGTCACCGTGGATAAAATAACACCGGCGCCAGCTACTATACCCGATACCGAGTACACGACCGCGTCGATGGCGGTTATTTTTCTGCGGTATTTTTTTATTTTTGCACGGTATTGTTCGGAAAGCGTTTTCAAGTTCGCGGAGAATTCTTTTGCGGTATCGAATCGATATTGATGTGACGTCGGTGATACCTCTGATTCAATTTCCTTGGTGGTCATTTTTATTTTAAAAGAGCTAGTGTTTTTAATTACTTAGATTCGCTGCAAATTCCACATACCATGTAATGTTTGCCCGGGCTAGATTTCTATCAACGGCATAAATTGTAAACTGTTCAGTTGCGTTCCTGTCTATAATTGTTGATATTGTATTGTTAAACCCGGATGAACTCGACGATAATATATTAAACTGCATCATTGAAACCAGTGTCAATCGATAAATACCCTTAACAGTTGCGGTAATATTTACTGTATTCTGTGTAGGAGTCCAATCGAATGATCCATGCCGAATTGTGTATACTGTGTTGATGATGTTCTCATGAGGGATTTTTATTTTTTCGAATTGCTCTGCTACTCTCGGTAGTCCGTCTTTAATCGCTTCAACATCAGTTTTAATCGTTCCTATTTCCTGTATATGCGTGTCCACATCTTTTTTGTTCGCTGCAACCCTAGTAATGAGTGTATTTATTTCCTGTATATGCGTGTCTATACTTTTTTTGTTCGCTATAACATTAATTTTGAGTACTTCTATTTCCCCTTCATGCACGTCTATACTTTTTTTGCTCGCTATAGCATTAGTGTTAATTGTTTCTATTCTCTGTCCATGCGCGTCTACATTATTTATGATCGTTACAACATTAGTTTTGATTGTTTCTATTTCCCGTGTATTCTCGGTCATACTTTTTTTGTTCGCTGCAACATCAAGTTTGATTGTTCCTATTTCATATGTATGCACGTCTATGCTTTTTTTGTTCGCTGCAACATCAGTTTTGATTATTCCTATTCCCCGCCAATACGCGTCTACATTTTTTTTGTTCGCTTCAACATCAGTTTTGATTGTTCCTATTTCCTGTGTATGCGCGTCCACACTCTTTTTGTTCGCTTCAATATCAGTTTTGATTGTTCCTATTTCCTGTGTATGTGCGTCCATATTATTTATGATCGTTGTAACATCAGTTTTGATTGTTTCTATTTTCCGTCCATGCGAGTCTACATTATTTATGATCGTTGCAACATTAGCGCCGATTGTTTCTATTTCCCGTTCATGCGAGTCTACACTCTTTTTGTTCGTTGCAACATTAGTTTTGATTGTTTCTATTTCCTGTCTATACGCAGTGATATCATTTATAGTTATTGTGATCTCATCCGGCTTGGTATTTTTTTTACCAAAGAATTTATCAAAGTTGTCATCGATCCTGTTAACATTTTTTCGTAACGAGGTAAATTGGCCCGGCAGCGTCATAAGATCCGAAATAGCATTTGTTATTATTATAAAATTCGGTTCGGTTGCCGTCGGGGGCCCCCGAAAAAAACTATCGACAATGTGTCGCACATCGTCGAAATGCGTTAGCGTCAACACGATCCGTTCTTCATACGATTTAATTTCACTACGTAAACCTTTTAACGAATTTGACATGGTTATATAATTGTCGCCAAGTGTACTTATTTTTCCATTTATCGTCAAGATGGATTCACCCGGTTTGAGTCGTCCGTCGCTGTTATACAGCGCGATAGTGTCCTCGGCGGCATCACGCTGTCGTATTAAAACGTCATTCAGTGACACATTACCGGATTTCAATTTACCCTGGCGGTCTTGAAATACAACTATTTCGCCCGGGTCAACACTTGTTAGATTCAACATATCAGCGATTTCATCCTCAATTAGTTTTTTTATGTCGGCGGCGGTCGTTTCCGTGGATTCTTTCAGCGCCGAAACCGGTCGCCCCCAGATATCAATCATTATTATTGTAAATGTTATTCTCTAAAATCCGTTGAGCTTCTACGACCCCACTAGTGTATTCGTTTACAACCACATGAGGTGGTTTCCGCGATGATGAAATCGTCGCAAGTACGTTCAATACCTCACGGCCACATATCGGTGGGTCACTTAATCGCTGTGTTGGCAGCGTGGAATAAAAAACCCGGGCTGAACACGCCGGGGCTGAACACGCCCGGATATACCGCATGAACTCTTTCGGCGGAGCTAACCCGTATGAATCAAAATAGACGATCGCACGCGGATCAATCGCGTACGCAACCCAATGAGTTCCCGCTCCGGAGGACCCATCGAGGTTAATTATGCCGGTTTCAATATTTCCTGGTGCCGCCGGTAATTGATCTCTCATAAAAACACCTCTGAAGTTTTTTATCGCTAGCGCGTTTGCGGCGTCTATTAAATCAAAATTAGACATTGGAGTCATAGACTCAGGAGTCATAGACTCAGGAGTCATAGACTCAGGAGTCATTGACTCCCGAGTCAATAAACGGTTCCCGGTAGTCTTAGACCCTTTCCCGAGTACCATGAATACGGGGTTCCCGGTAGTCTTAGACCCTTTCCGGCCACGGGTCGTTTTTTTTTGTAGCCTTTCCCGGTTGCCTTCTTCAATGCCATCCCCGCCGCGGTACCAACGGCTCCTAACGCCGCCGCCTTAGCCACTGCTGGTGCGGCCGCGGCAATCAATGCCGGAATCTCAGCTAACAGCGGAAATATTCCACCGGTCTTTTCCATGTTTTTAATTGCTGCGGCTGAAAAATCTATTTGAACACCCTTTTTATTCTTCATCGCATCATTGAAATGTTTTATTTGACGCGCCGTCAACGATATCTTATGATTACCACCCGCCATCTGCGACGGCTTCAGCGTTATTGTGGTCCCGCATTGTTTAGCCGACTTTGATCGTAATTTCTTGACTTGACCATCAGTCAACTCTACACTGACGACACTATACGACATTTTATTGTAAACGCGTTTTGTGCTTTCAATTACATGTTTTCCACTGGCGCATCAACGATTCTCATTCGTCCACCAACACCTTCTAGCAGCATTGATTTATCGCTGAGAATGACAGCAACCGCTCTATAATTGTCACCACCCGGGGGGATTATACGAGCTCGGAAGTGTATATCAACGACGGATTGTCTCGTTAAATCAAGATGTTCCAGCGAAAAATAATAAATCGGATACAGGTTTTTAAAATCAAGTTGTGATATTTGCAAACCGGTGTCGACGTTTTGATCACGACCCATATATGACAGCAATCGATGATACACACGTGCGATATGGTTTTGACCGTAATTAAGTTGTATATCCTCAGATGGTTCCTGCTGGCCGTTTATTCTCAGCGAGACGTCAGTAACGCCTAATTGATCAAATATCATATGGCTGGATAATTGATTATCAACTCTCGTCATATCCTGCAACGCAACAAATATATGACGCGGAGCCGAAATACCTTGTTGTGATGCCAGGTTCCATGTGAATATACCATTGATATTTGATTGCTTAGTATCTGTTGTTGTTGTTAGCCAACTTAGTAATGATTTTCCTCCCTGCTCCATGAAGGATAGCAATCGTGCCTCTGTGGTAATGGATGGAGTCAACACCGGCATCCACAATGACATTTTAGTTAAAACGACTTTACCAGGGTCATTATTTGGATTTGCAGTATCCGCTGAAATTCTCCAAATTGCATTTCTATCATCACCTTTTCGCACAAGTACCACGGTATGCTTTGCTCCGTAGATAACTTTTCGCACGTTCCTACAAAATCCAAATATATGATGCAGTGGAATCGCGCATGAGAAAGATCTACGCGGTCCTGTTAACATTGATATGCGTGTTACGGCTCCGATGTTGAAATTAGGATCGCTGTTTATAATCATATTCTCAATATCAGCATCAGCGTCACCAGCATTTTTTTTTGGTCGTCTTACCACAAATTGCGAGTTTCCGGCAGTGTTTCTAGTATCCTTTGCAAACATCATAGATGGACCCGCTGATCTTGTGTAATCGTCGGAATATCTTGCTAGCCCGATTATTGTTGTAGCAACATCAACATCGCGTTCTATAGACTCGATCTCTCGCCCGTCAATGAGATATTTTGCGCTCTCAAACAGCGCCATTACGCCGTTATTGACTAAGCCAACTTTGGTACCATCTGGATACGGTGCTGGTACAGCAGGAGTATCGGCCTCTGTTACAAGTTCTCCTTCGATTTCAATAAACGCTTCACACGGTAAAAAGTATTTACTGGTATCATGGACTTGAAGTTCAATTCGCGATCGTATGTCGGGTTGTACTGCATAATAGGAATAAAATTGATAATTACGGACGGAATCATCCTTGTGCACTGGTGCGTCCATATCAAACGCCGGGTCAGCTGTTCGTTTAAACATTTTATTTAATAATACGCTGATGCATCTAAATCATCGTCGTCGTTTTAAACCACTCCCCGCTATTATGTTTGCGGTGTCATCTTGATTACTGTTTACCAACGACTCTAGTTTTTCTTCCACGGCGTTATTTATTACTTTACTGACATTCGCAGGCATCACTGTCGTTGATGGCATCTGTTTTTTTCTTGAAAATCTCTTGGATTTCACCAACGACATTAGTTTGTCCCGCGCGGCTGAAAGCGCCTTTCCGGCAACATCTCCAATAGCACTAATTCCCTTATCACGAATAACATCAATAGCCTTCATTCCTAATTGTTTGGCTAACGGCGCTACTTTTGGAGCCATTCTTGTAAATAACCCCGCAATGGTGCTACCGAGACCATCTCCATAGTACGCACGGTAAACAGGCAATCGCGAGTTTACCACGTAGACGAGTACTGGTTTATCGTGATTGTAGTGTATGATCATCCTTATTAAAAACACCAGTTTTCCAATTAATCATCCACGAGTTCGTCTATGAGCGTTCGATATGTATTAATGTCTATGATACCGCCTGCAAATAACCGCTTGCAAATATCAGCAGCCTCATTGATTATTTCCGTAGAGTTATTTCCGGCTCGTTTTCCTCCAATTAATACCTCTAGCCGTGATATATCACTGAGAACACTATTAGGGCAGGTAACACTAGCGTTTTCAACTAGACCACTACCACTTGGATACCCCTCTCCGCTTGTTTTTTTAGAACCAGCTTTTTTTTGACGTTTTTCTCGGACTTCTTCTTTTTGCTGTTGTAGTATTTCTTGTTGTTGTCGTATATCATAATCATCAATTCCTTTTTTAAATTCTTTATATCCCAATTCTTTTGTATCCAAGCGATCAATCTCTTTATTCGTTTTATACAACCAATTAACCCAGTCATCTCGTTTTATATTACTGTTTTTATACTCGTCTTTTAAAAAGTTTTTTCTTGAATAATAGCTTTGAGCGGCAAAATTACCAAAAACCCTATACTCGTCGGATTTCAGTAATTGAGGTCGTTTTATTTGTGCTATAGCCCCTTCAGTGAGTTTATCTATAAAGGGAATTCCTTTTTGAGTGGAAATTTTTTGAAGTTCACCAACATCACCCTGTTCAGAATCATCAATATCAGCTAATCGTTCATACTCTCGTTGGGTTTTTATATCACTGGAAAGTTGTTTTATCCGTTGCTGTGTTTGTTCTGTCTCTGCTGCTATCTTTTCAAGTACAGGAAGAAGAGGCGCCTCTTTCCGTTCGCCCTCCTTAGGAATATCCCCGTATATTGCTCGTTCTGTTGCAGCTGTAACATCCTTAGTCGCTTTAGTCACCGGGGCAAATAACTGTTCGCTTCCAACAGTAAAATCGGTTTGCATTTGTTGTCGCGTTTGAAGTTTCTCTCTCACTCTGTCTCGTAACGGTATAAACTTTTTAAGCGCTGCTAGCCGCTCTCTGGCTAGCCGAGTAGTAAGTGATTCACCTACCATTATTGTAAATTGATCCGCAATTTTCTAATTTTCCGCCGAGTGTACCATCGGGAGCTCCACGGAGTTTTCGTCTATAATCCTTCTAATGTTTTTGATCTTACTAGAAATCTCCCGGCGTCGTTCATAAACACGTCCGAGTTTTTTTCGTATTATTTCAACGGCAGTAAATAGTCCAATGAATGCATTTGCGTCATTGTGGTACAGGTTCTCATTAATCGTATGTTGTAATCGTTTTATAAAAAAATACTCGCGGGCCAGGGTAAAACGCCCCCGTTTCGACTGTTCGTTAATAATCTCATAATCGGATAATATTTTTTCACTGTCGAGACCATCAGATAATTCAATTCCTTGATTTTTTAATTTTGAAATCTCAGTTAATATATTATTGATGTCTTCGATATTCATTATTCTTATAAAACATCTTATTTCTAATATCAAAAATTTTAATAAAATTATTGGGGCCATTTTTGACCCCGTTTTTTGTATGGACAGTACAATGCCGTAGATCTCCACTCGAGTGTTGTGGCAGATTGCAGGCATACATGGACAGTACAATGCCGTAGATCTCCACTCGAGTGTTGTGGCAGATTACAGGCATATACATATACTTAATTAAGGACATTCACATCTTGGAACCCCAAAGCATACATCTCCGGGAGGGAGGCCTAGGGTGACAAACGTCATCGTAGACCGCCCAGAAGATATGCTTGGGGGACATCACTACATGTACTTAATTAAGGATGAATATATTTACAATGAAATGATTGATGGATGATGGGACGGCACAAGACAGCACAAACATAAAACGGCGGGGCGGAACTCTACGGCCAATTCAACCAATCAAAAGCAACCCAATTAAATTAACCCGGTTGCATGATTGTGAACAAAAGACAACCACACGCCCGGGTCAAGAGCGTGGGTTAGTTTTGATTAGTTGAATTGGCTTTCGAAAGCCCCAGGCTTATAACGAGTCATCTTATATATAAAGTGACTAATACAGCGGCGTCAGTCACAAGGTGTGTGTTAATTTGAATTCCCTTGAATCGTTTGAATCCTTAAATACTTATTAATGGTGTTTCACGGCATTTAAATGAAACCAAATACTCAAATAAAACATTAAAAAAAAGAATACAGCTGTTAGATAATAGCGTGTATTTCATTAGTTTTCATCGTAAAATGATTAATTAATCGCAACATTAATTGGACTTCAAGGGACGCAACATTAATTAGACTTCAAGGGACGTAACTCTTGTCATGCGACGCTATCACAAAACGAGTTATCTCCCTTTGATGTTATATATGAAAATCGAATTCTATGACCCGTCTTTTTTGAGATCGCTGTTTGATATATTCGTTCTGCAACAAATTGTATTGAGGCGATACAAATGTCAAAATATTTTCCTGCCTCATTCATCGACTGAAATATTTTTTCCTCGTGAGTTGTTGTATCAAATGACTTTACGGGTTTTGCTTTCTTTGAGTATTTACCAGTTTGGCCTTTTTTACTATTTTCACTCTGAGAGATGGCTTGCAGATTACACAGTCTATTATTTTGATAATTAGAATCAATGTGATCAATAACGAGACTATCTTTGATCAATCCGTGGAAACATTCATAGATGATTCTGTGACAGAGATATTTTTTCCCTCCAGCAGTAAACATTAAATACCCGTGATTGTTTTTCCATCCAACCGGCTTCTTCAGTCTACGATTTCTAACAATACCGTCGCGAGATGCCTCGTAATTGACGAGCAGGGGATGCGGCTGAAATTCTTGGTCCATTTGTATAATAATACTACTTGTCTAATTTATTATTTGGTTTAATTATGAATCTTTCAACGTAGTCTTGGGGGGTTTTGATGACGAAGTCGGCGGTGGGGTTGATGACGGCGTTTTTAATTCGCTTGTCATAATAGCGTTTTAGTTCCCTGTATCGCTTTCCGCCACAATTGATACACAACTGTGATTTTCCTCTTACACCGACGTGGCAAACCAAGCACGGGAGGGGGCCAAGAGAACCATTACGAACGCTTTGTAAATGATACCCGCAGAATTCACCTCTACATGATTTATTGCACGGGGTTGTCGACCCAATCATCAACCATTTGCAGTGATTCATTATACTATATTCTTTCATTTAAATACTTGTTTTAATTATATGGATGAGTTCGAGAGATTGGCAGCAATTAAGCCCCGGAAAAATATTAGGTTTAATCTCGATAGAGTCCTCAAGGACACACCAAAAGCGTTAATAAACGATAAAACCCTGTTGAGTAAAATACGCGATTGTATCAATGAATTCAAGCGTGATGGCGCATCTCACAGTTGGTCAACATTTCGAATTGATGGCATTGTTGATGCTACCATGAACGACAACCGCGCAGCAATGATAATATCACAACTTGACGGTAAAAGGTATTTCTTCAGAGTAAAATTCATTGTCCGGGTGGAATCAGGCGATTGGATCATGCGTGATAAATTTGAACCAGTTCTCAGCGACAAGAAAACAGTCACTGTCAGCCGCGACTCCAAGCCGGGGTTGTTAACCGGAATTGACAAACCATACTATGAACGAGCGTATCCTGAAACAGCAGTTGTTTATGGAATATACCCGTTAAATAAGAAACCTGATATCGGAAAACTGAAACCGATGAAACAGTCAACTGGGATAAATTGTGTAGCAGAACGAATAATAGAGCATTTTACAAATGCATGTCGAGGAAACAAATTGACTGATTTACGACGTAGCAAAATCAACCAGTGGGAACTAACCGTAAAAGAGCGTGGAGCAACCATCAGCGACATAGCGAGATTAGAAACATCGCTGAGATTTCCAATAACCGTTACAACGATAACCGGTGAAGTATTATACGAATCGAAGTATAAATCGAAGGGAGCCCCAATCAAAATTATTGATCATAACGAACACGCATGGACGCCCGTGATCACAATATTTCCACGGGATAGAACAGTAAAGTATATACCCGAAGAATTCCTGGGAGAACAATTCTCCAAGGACGGTTTTCTCGCGGAGAGGAAACTATTTGATGCTATTGCCTACTTGTGTAAAAACGACCCTGTATCAATGTGGTTACTTCGCAGCGCTGAAAACGATGCGGATACCTTTGATCAGTTTGTAAGACCAAACGGTGAATTATATCGCACTGAAGCATTTCACAACAGGATGAAAAAAACCGCCATGGAATTTGAAGAGCATGATGAACAACTGCTAACAAATTGTTTTACGATTCCATCGGTTGTAGCTCATGTTGCAGCAAGGAAAAATGCGTGGAGACCAACGCGCAAGGAATTTCTACCGGATGTACAATCCAGTTGTTTGGAATACTATCACGGTGGACTATGGAACACTGAATACAACCGCGACGCTATGATCTCGGTTGATATGGTTGCCTGTTATCCAGCGAGTTTTCTCGGGTATGGATCCGCCGCTGAGTACTTTAGACGATTTGGACACCCCAGTCATGAAATGACTCGTGTTGCTATTAATGGACCACTGCCTGATTTTGATTTAACCGGATTCGCTCGCATAGTATCATTTGAATTCGCGGCAGGACTCCATCGCTGTTGCTATATTTGGATCGGTAGACACATGGCTGAAAAGAGATGGTTGCCAATAGCGCTGCTACGGTATATGATTGATTGTAGCATGCTAGTTTCGTTGATTGTCAGTGACGCGATTATATCATACCGGGCACAGACTGAAGTCTGGTTACCAGAGCCGGAGCGTCTAGATAGCATAATTGACGAGTCCAGAAAAAACATTGATGCCGACGAGGAATATATCATCGAATGGTCCAGGAGGATATTTAACCAACGAAACCGCGAGGCAAAAGATCTCGGTAGAAGAATAATTGGTAAGTTCACACAAGGTGGAAAAAACCACGACTACAAACGATATTGCTCACGGCTGATTATAGATGACGCAGAATATGATTTCGTAATCAAGGACAACAGCGATGGAGACAGCCCGGCGTATCCACATTTGAGGGCGTCTATGCTGGGATATGCCGCTATCAATTTATTCTCGATGATAAATAGATTCCCCGATACCGCGGTTAGAGTAGCCGTTGATTCGTTTTATGTTGACGTAGCGTATAAGGGAAACGTAGCCGAGTTTACTAGTCCGGACGAGAGTTGGGGTACATGGAGAATTAAAAATGAAATACGACGCGATTATTCCCCGTCAGCAGATGTCACCGTTGAGAACAACTACTTACGCGGTGATAAATTGTCAGAATGGTCTAATGCACCATCGTGTTCTGATCCAATTTGTAGACACAAGACGGTTTATTTAAGCGGCTGTGGCGGGTCAGGAAAGACGACTCGGGCAATTGAATTATTTCGAACGCGGGCAAGTATAATCGTGCTTACACCGACTCATAGACTAGCGCGAGAGATAAAACAACGAAATGTTGACGCCGTTACTTATCACAGCTTCTTTCGATACAGCGGCGGTGAGTGGACTCCTGATCGAATGGGTGAAAAATTTATTCCCGACATTATCATCTGGGATGAGATATGTACTGTTTCGTTAGATACTTTACAAATGTTTCTTGAGTGGTTGCTGCGCGCGAATACAGCGGTAATCATGTGTGGGGACCATGGCCAACCACCACCATTTGTCGGCGAGGGTCCACATGATTGGTTAAGGGGTTTTGTGGACTATTATGAAGAAACCGATACTGATTACCGAGCACTTGATGAACAACTGCGCGAGGTTAAGAAATTAATCAGATTACAGCCGGATAGAATTCAATGTGAAATAATTCGCGAGGTGATTCCGGAAACGCCGTTAAATGAATTCTGGGAAACATGGAGACCAAACGATTTGATTGTAGCGAGTAGAAAGATAGTCAGAGACACACTTCAGCGGAAGTTGTTTACGTTGCATAAGGAAAAGTTTCCAACGCGTCCAGTGCCGTTATGTTATAGACCCGCGGACACACGGCGGCAGAACATTGAAGTTGAAATTCCAGGCCGGACAGAAAAACAAATTCTCGTGCTGAATGATATCGTGCTCGTTGATATCAGCGTCGTCGAGGACGCGCTACGTGCTGATAAATCCCCGTGGACGCTAGGATACGCAACAACAATACATTCCTCGCAGGGACTAACCATCACGGACACAATTGTTTGGATAGTTGATAATCGCATCGAATGGTCGAATCTAGTCTATCTTGCAGTGTCCAGAGTACGAAGGATAAATCAGCTTCGAAAAATTGTTATTGACGAAGCCACCGACGAAGCCGGCGACAAAGTCACCATCGATGCAAGCGTCATTGATAGAAAACTCTCGGGTTACCGCCAACAGGATAAAAAAAAAACAGCGGCGTTTTGATATTGATGCCGAATTAATAATCTCGCTACGACAACAACAGAATAATCACTGCGCGAGTTGCAATTGTATAATGAGTTGGCGTTATTCGGATAAAGACACTCGCCAATTTACCGTGGATAGGATCGATAACAGTCTCGGTCATGTCAAAAACAATGTGAGGTTGACCTGTCTTGAGTGTAATAGACGCAACGGCGCTAGTTAAGACCACGCGGGGGTAATTGAGTATCGTTAGGTATCACTTGTAGTTGCTCGCGTGTAAATCCGCGCTGAGGAGCAGTTGAATCCAGTCTATAGATCGGTGGTCTACCAGTTGATCGTGTTATCGTTGATATGTTATGTGTGGTAACACTCCAAATAGGATCGGTAGCCCTTTTTTTACCGCCTTCAAGCTCTCCTGGTTCATATAGATATCTAACAGTGACATCGCCAAGAATCGGCTTAGAAACGCTATTTATTTTTAATTTTCCGGGTATATACTCGTATTTAATCGCGTCGCTGGGCTTCATGTTGATTACTCGGGTAATCTCGTTATTTAACGCTGCAATTACACCTGGCAACCTTTTAACCCATTCACGAGATCGTTTTTCTTGGATGAATTCCTTCGCGTATTGATATCCAAATAACCGTTCAGCGAGAGTCCGATTGAATCGTTCAACAATTGCCTGATCACGATGTAGCGCAGTATGACCTCGTCGTATCGCGACGCTATGATGTTTCAGCGTTGATAAAACAGCGCCGCGAAATTCACTACCAGGATCAACTTGTAATAGATTTGGCCAGCGCAGAGGACCTCTTCGATAAATCCGCTCAAACGCATCGGCTACTTCAGTTGCTGACTTTGTTTTCAACGGTTCCGCTTGTTTGTATCGACTCGCAACATCAACTACGGTTAGCGCGTATTTGTAACCGTTGTCATGCGGTAGAAATAGTATATCAGCCTGATGAACTTCATTAGGTACGCTGACATCAAAGCGCGAGAAGTTGATTTGTTTAGGCGGTGGTAGATAGATTTGCCATATAGCCTGTTTGGATAACCAATTAGCCGCAGTGGTCTTTGTTACCTTTGCAGCGCTTGCAAGCTTACCAATTGCGGCCTTCCCCTTCCAGTATCCTCTCGGAGAATAATAGATGGAATCCATCGTTTTTCTTGGATGATTGTTATTAATTACCAGCGCCAATCATTAATTTACCTTTCATAGCCGATTTTACCAACCATGAGGCCAATTTTTCTTTGACGGATTTATCAGGAATAGCATTTAGCGCGTGAATTAATTTTACATCCGCGATATGACGCTGTTGCAGATCGCTACTTTTGTAAGCAACATCATGAGCATGACACGCCTTATCGATAGCGTTTATTGGATACTCACCGGGTTTGGGCTGATTTTGATCATCGAGTCTAATATCTAATCGTGTTCCGGGGCCACAGTAGTTATATCCTGGGAGGTGTTTTTCTCCTGGATACTTTGCCCACGGTGTTCCGGGGAGTTTTGCCAATTTGGCTGCGATGTCACCTCCTCGCTTTTTTTTAAAACATCTCCGGGTCTAATAGAAATAAATCTAAATTTCTTTGTACCGCATTGTACACACTTACCAGTAAGCGCCGATCTGTTATTTCTTGTCGTAACGGTTGTCATATCATTTGTGCCAGTACGCACTCTACACTTCACACAATATAGATCCATAATTTATGTATAGAGATATGAATATAATTGATTTTTCGGCGACTAAAACAAGAGAACCAGTTAAGCATGTTGCAGCGTTACCAAACTCGATCCGGATGATTATCATCGGACCATCTGGATCCGGCAAGACGCAATTGTTACTCAATTTAATAATGAGATGGATGAAGTGGGATAAGTTGTATTTGGTTGCTCCTAGCGTAGATGATCAACGATGCTACGAGGTGTTGAAAGATTTCAACGAGAATGCATCAGCGATCGCTAAAAAGAATGTTATTGAGTTTATTACGGATATCAATGATGCACCGGGTATTGATGATATTGATGGCGACGTTAACAATCTAGTCGTGTACGATGATGTTATGTTAGACAATCAAAAGAACCCAGCTAGGATATTTTCCAGAGGCAGGCATAAAAACACTGACGTGATATATGTCACTCAACGATACACTCAGATTCCAAAAGTAATCAGAGATAACTGCAATATTCTTGCTGTATTCAACGGCGTTGATACACACACGCTACGAAATATTTGGCAGACATGGTGCGGCGGTGACATGGACTTTAATGTTTTTCGAAACTTTTTTAGTCATGCTCAGTCGACCCCACATGGATTCATAACGATAAATTTACATGATCCTCGGACACGATATCGTATCGGACTTGACCAAATATTCGGTTAGTTGTAAATAATTTTCATTGTAAATAACCACTTAGCAGCAGAGGGGGCGATGACATCGACGCGGTCGTCGATGTGCTTACCGGACGCTGACGACGCTGGGGATCGGCGCGCAGAAGGTGTTAATTAAACCAAATGACGACGCGACGATCCCCCAACGACGTCGTCGTTTTTTTTTTACCAGGCGCTGACTACACCGGATCCGCTGAGTGCAGAAGTAATAATTAAGCAAAATAACGATTGGACAAAATGTCCGATTCGCCCCCTCTGCTGCTTACTGCTGTCCATATTTAATCATACAAGGCTCAATGATTTCTTTAATGTACATGTCAGTGTGTTTTATTTGTTTTTATATTTAAATCCAACAACACATTTGGTTAAATTGAGAAATCACTGTTAGGACATATATTTGGATGAATGATTGTGACAATATAAGAAATGAAAATACTGTTCAATTTCATGTCATACTTCAATAATGATGAAAAGTACAAAATAAATATGAAACGCTGTCTCAACTTGTCTACAGTGTTATCTTTAATAATGCATCTCTCAACATTACAGTGATACTGAAAAATTAAGTTTTGGAATTTTATTGACTAAATATTGAAAACAGCATTCATTATGGAAGCAAATCAAATTAGTGATGAGAACATTTAAACTTCTGTACAGTGCTTAACATTAAATGTACTAACATTGTATTTCAGTTATGATGATATAGTGAGTGAATTTTGAAGAATCTTACCAATATAAGAATGTGAATGAAACCTGAATGCAGTTCATGGTTTGTTTTGGAAATCTTGCAACACAGCAGCACATTAAATTTTTATCATGTGGAGACAATTAATGTGCCTTGCCTAATAAATATAATATATTTACAGTAATATATCAATATCAATGTAAGTGGTGTAACAAGAAATTTGGCTCCTACTCTCCCAAAGACTTGTTGATATGGCCCACTCCCAGCAAAGTTTGTCTGATGTTATTTTAGGCTCCTTCACCACCACCCCAGTTTGTAGGGGATGCTATGCCACTTTCTTTCAAGAAATCAATTTGAAATGGAACTAACAGTAAGAAATGTCCAATGTTAACCAAATTGTCAGCCTAATTAAAAAAATGGTTGGTATTTTGGTAATAATCTTTTGCAAAATGTGGGTTGTCATGTTCAACGATACATCAATATCAATTTAAAATTGATCAAACAATTTATTTAAAATGGAACATTGAGATGATGCTGTCTAAAATATTCAGTTTTTGGCAACATCCCCCCCCCCCCCCTTCATTGAAGGGATTTGATATTAACCTTTGGCTAATTAAGGATGTCATCTATCACCTTATACCGATTCCGACGTAATAATTATCAAGTAATCGATAGCAAATGGAATGTCGTACATGATGCAGTCGAAATTTGCAATATTTGACAAAATGTCGTCACTTTAGCCCCTTCGTAGAAGAGGGTTGTTATATCGATCCTAATATTTCACAAAATTTTCACTGTCATGGAAAACGATATATTCATATTTATATAAAATTGGTCAAGGAATTTTCATTACAACTAGAATATTTTAGATGACACAGCGTGAAATGTGCAATATTTGCAAAACAATCGTTACCCTCACCCCTGGTAAAATGGAGAAGATATTTTCGTCTTAATCTTTAGCAAAATTAAAGCTGCCGTACATAATCTCATATCAATTTCGACGTAAAATGTATCAAGGAATCGATTGGAAAATGAATTTTTGAGATGACATACTGGGAAATGTGCAATATTAACAAAATATTGTTGTGTGTATCCCTATACTTTGTCTTCGCCTAATTGTAGAAATATTTGTAAAAATACCTACGTAGCCGATTTGCTGGTTAAGCTTGAACACAAGATAACTACTGCTATAGTTAAACTCGAAAGTACTAGTAAAGTTCGCATTGTGTCACTAACAAACAGAATATTAAAGCAATAACTGTGCCACGGTTAGATTACCGAGATCTCTCCATGTGAAGCCATTTGTTTTGATCACGTGACAATATGGCGTCGGCGTTCGCCTTTAATAATATACCTCATAGCGGAGGGCAACGCAGGGAGCATAGTAAGCAGGGAACCAGACTAGAACTACATCACTATGCTGTCTGAGGAAAGGATACTCACCCATAGTATATTCAATATGCTGTCGTGATAGTATGGAAAGGCCGCTAAGCTTGAAAGGTGCGGAGGATGCTAGTGTTATTGCCTCTCGGGTCACAGTCAGGTTAGAAATTCAATCAATGAAATGACTAAGTTCTGTGCACTTTTTGTCACATTAAAGAGTTGCTATTGACGGGGTATAAACAAACGGGGAGCTCTATCTATCTATAAATATGCTGACACAGTCATACTTAGGCTTGGCTATTAAGCAACAGATGGTGTTTGGTCAAAGATAAAGTAAAGACGGACGTGATAGGACAGTCAGAAGAGTAATAGTAGGAAGGGCAGAAATAAGTTATAGAGTGTCACTGTATATTTTCGTCCCTTAATATTCAGACCAATCCGGCTACAAAAGCAGAGATAAGATAAGGACCTCCAACCGGCATAGTCCTGAGAATCACTAGGTCTTACCTGAAGCTGACTAGTTCATTATAACGTGATTTTGGAACACTCCTGCTTGTGAGATGCAAGTCAGGATTCAGACTATAGTAACCAAGTTTGTTTATCAACGAGTCTGTCATGTACAGAGCCTTATTTTCTGTTGGGGGATATATTGTGTCATCAATAGTAAGAACCGTACTAGTTTGAAAGGGACGAACCATTTACTTTTCAAGGGTATCAGGTACTGACACAGGGGTATTCCATTTTCCTTTCCTTGCCTATCTGACTTTTTTAAAATCATTTTCTATTTCGGTCTTTTTTGGAATAAAAAACAAGAAAAAGCACAATATTCTTCTTGTACTATAAAGTTCATATTCTCTCTCGACAATCAAGTTGAAAAGGAAATGGAGAGAGAGAGAGAGAGAGAGAACCGGTTCTTCCTTTACTAACTCGTATGACATCAATGTGAACTGTTTTGACATGGAAATTTAATAATCAAGACCTTAGTAGTACATGTATATAGTACATGTATGACAGGTCAATTTTAAGCAACGATACTAGCCCCTGTGGGTGGAACCGGATACAAGCAAGTTGTCACAGATGATAACTAATGATAGAACGAACAGCTTTTTTGGACGAATATAATAAACAATTTTATAAAGAATCTATTTGTTTCTTACCAGTTTGATCTAGTACGTCTTGCCATCTTCCAAAAGTTAGTGCATTAAGTCTCGAAGCAGTAAAATCCATGTACGCCGCAAATACCGCACTAATATCAGGCGCACCGGGCTTAAAATAACGCACTTTCTGCTGGCATCACCAGTTTATCATTTTACAAAATTATTTCTTTTTAAAAATCACCACTAATACTAGTAATTATTTTATGAGTCGTATTTATAGGTGTACGAAATTTACAGTGACACTTCACAGTAGCATTGTTCTCCTTGGATGACAAACAATCAGAAGTCACGCGCCTTCTGACTGACTAAGCGTTTGCACACCAGTCTACAGCCCAAGGAGAGTCGCAAATAGTGTGAACAATAAACACTGAGTGTAAGTGTCTGTCAGACATTACCTACTTTGTGAGGACGTTCACAATAACGCGTAATTCGTCTCTTATAATTATTCTCAACCGTTTGCCAACGAAACATTTCGAGGACTGGTGTGTAAGTCCTCACAATGTAGTCCAGTCCTCAAGATGTTGGTATGCATTCAAACTCGGGTCCTCGCAAGTATACAAAACACACACACACACACGCATGAATAAGAGGGAACTTGTTACCGCTGCTATTAGATTTACCTTGAACAAGTAAAACCTTTTGGATATTAGAACAGTGGTTCTTCTGTGGTGCTAGAGCATAAGTGCATTAGAACTTTCATCTTCGAAATACTCTTGGAGCCTTTTTATAATTGCTGTGAAATTGATAGTACATTTAGGAAATTCATGCCATACTGTAAGTTATTTTTCATTCTTGGTCTTTGTTTACTTTTTATTTTAGGGAAATAAATTTATATCTTGGATCATAAAATGCTTGTTGAGTTTTACTTTTTTCTTCTTATGTTGTTGAAGCCATTAGGACATAACACCGCCAGTACCAAAATGAGACAATTTTCTGATTATCAGCAACAAAGAGCATAGCTATGTGAATCTTATGTATATTAATTATTTATTTTTTCATTGTGTTTTATCTCATGAACTTTATTTTGCCTAGAACGCAATCACATGCTAATTGCATTACAATTATCTTTTGCTTTATTTAAAGAAACAAAAATCAATTACTGTATCCGATTCTTTTAAGAACATCTCTTGCTACTCAATCAAACTATGAGACAGTTACTCTATAAATCAAGTGAAATGTATTATAAAAGAAAAGACGGAAATAAAACGAAAGGTAATATATCGTGATATATTTCTTATGCATAAAGAACCTGCCCAAGAAATCAGTAACTGATAAGGAGTGAAGTGAGATGCACACAAGGGAATTATGTGCTCCTTTCATTCAGTGGCGTCACTAGGGAGGGGTGAGGACCGCACCGAGTGACACCATCAGAGGGGGTGACACCAAAATGACTGTCTATAAAGTTTTTGAATTTTTGTACAGGAAGGAGGTCCATGGGGGTGATACCATGAGTTACCACACTGGGTGACACCAACCCTAGTGATCCCACTGCTTTAATTCGTGAATGAGGGACCTGATCCTTGTGACACTTTAACAGAGATGACAATAACATATTTGGCGTCTCCTTTTTGCTCGAAAATGAAATTTAACTAGCCAAGAATAAGGAGTCATGGAACTATGACCCCATGAAATTAAACATTAATCAAAACCAACTAGTCATGTACACAAACACACAAACACACACACACACACACACACACTTAGAAAACCAACACAGACACAGAGTCCTCCTTTCCCTCTCCAGTCACAAGTTGGACAGCACTCAATAGAGAGGGTCCGATATGCATGCTAAAGTCTTTACTGCGGGCATGCCTTAAAAGATTTTTGCTTTTTAAATGTAGTGTTTTTAAAAATGTTTCGATTCGATTGAGAGAGAGAGAGACAGAGATAGAGACTGAGACAAAGAGAGACAGAGTCAGAGACAGAGAGCGAGAGCAGTCCCGTGAATAACTATTAAGAATTACATGTGTTAGTTTCACATGTCAAAACACTACATTCAAAAGAACTAAGTATCCATATTTATAAAAAAAAGTAACGTAATAATTTAGAAAGAAAATGTTAAACACTTGAAGATTGCACAATGCAGTAACCGTGACGAATGATTATAAGCAGTGAAAATATCAATAATCTGCTGGAAGTGCAAAGTGAATAAGAATATTTCTAAAGAAAAAGACCCCCCGCTCTCTCTCTCTCTCTTCTTGGGGTGGGTGGATGGGTGGGTGTAGGGTGTAAACTAACTTTGAGAAATATGAAAACCGAAAAATTGAGGAACTGGACGAAATATTCTGTACAGTTTATTTCATATATTCCAAAGCTATTCTGGTTGCGGCCCTAATATGTGTGTGTATATATAAATGAATTGCCCACTAAACTTAGACACAAAGACACAGTGATCACATTCAAGAGGGCTCTCAAAACTCACTTATTTCGACTGCAAGAACAAACTTAAACACCTAATAATGTTTCCTACCTTAAATATTCTCAGCATGTCTTTTAATGTTTTCTAATTTCATGGTATTTGTTTTTGTAATCATATCATTATATGTTTTTTGTCTTATAGGTGTTGTCTAATGTTTTAAAGCGCTTAGAGCTTCTAAAGATTAGGCTCTATACAAAGTCCTCATTATTATTATTATTTATTATTATTATTATTATTATTATTATATATTTCTGAGCCTCACGACCCCAAATTTCTACATTTTGATACGTTTTGCCATCCATAAAAAAATCCTGGCGACCCTCCGCGACCGTCCAGAACGTTCTCGCGACCTTGATGTTGGGAACCACTGGTGTATCTCCATATTAAAGCATGAACATTTGTTTCAGGTTTTAACTGACTGATGAGTACAATCCTTTTCTCTCGTTCTCTCTCTCTCTCTGTCTCTGTCTCTGTCTCTATCTCTCTGTCTCTGTCTCTGTCTCTCTCTCAATGTATATCCTCAGGATGTTAGACTAGCTTCCATTCTTATTTCCAATCAGCCTTTCTATGACACCTCTTTTGTCGTCTGTGCAATACCGAGATTCTCTTCTCTCGGTCACACCCTCCAAGGGAGATAACCACAACAACGACAGCTAAATATAGCCGTGAATTATAACTCCTCAACAAATGAGAACGTAGATCATATCGAACTAGCTTTGACCATTTAAGCCGTCAGTTCTATACGAATACTAATTCGGTACCGGAATATGAAAAGTGTCAGAAATACATTCGGAAGATCCACTCTCATTATTTTGATCTGATTGTTGACACTCTAAGTGTTGTTCAGACTAAACTGAAACTATTGAAATCAACGATAAATCTGGTATTTAAGGAATTACAACAATTCTCAGTGGTTGATTGTCAATGTTCGTTCGCTCAGATTTTCTTTCTAGACCATTCAGAAGCAGTGTGTGTGTGTGTGTGTGTGTGATTTGGATTTTTAACGCAGCTTTTAAAAAAATTTCAGTCATATATCTACGATGTCTGCAGTGTGGCAGTTTATAGTGATGTCTAGCACTGGGGCATCATGCCACAGACATGTGGCATGATGTCCCACCCAGTCACATTATCCTGACACCGGGCCGACCAGTCCTAACACTAACCTCTTGATGCTGAGCGTCAAGCGAGGCAGCTGTTAGTACCATTTGTGTAAGTCTTTGGTATGACTCGGCCGGGGATCGTTCAGAAGCAGAATGAAAACACAATTTGCATAAGATGGAATGTCAACGGTACTATTATGTATATGCATATTTTCTGTAATTCCTGGAACATGATTTTATCTAATTTTTGTAATTTGTACTCATGACTGTCAATTGTAGTGATTATCTATAGTTGGATATGGTGTACGTGCATAGGGTATATTTAAACATGTTACGAACGTAAAATTGCATTGGATCTATAAGTAGATGATTACGTATGTGTTTATAGTTATAAATAATAAAATTACTAGTAAATATATTGACAAGATTCGACCATTGTCTCTTTGGACAGGTCGGTCAGGCGATATCTTAGAAGAATTAAGTTAGTTTTCATTGGTTGGTTTAAATTAGTGGTTCCCAAACTTTTTCGGGCCACAACTCCTTCTTTATATATAGCGTCCCTTGCCGTACTCCGTAAAAAGCACTATTCAGGATAGACGCCTCCCCCCCCCCCCCCCGGTAATCCCATCGCCCCCCAGAAGGCGGTGCTGCCCACTTTGGGAACCCATGGTTTAAATTAAACGAGTTCTTCTAAGACTTTGGAAATTTACGATTTGTCAAGTAGGTAGTAGTGATAATATGCGTGTTTTAGCTTGAGTCTATATAGAAGTAGGTCAGACTGGGCAGTTTTCTTATTCTTGTTTCTTGTGTTCTTGTGGCAACATCAAGTCTGCAGACATATTTTATGTTGTATTTAGCTATTATCTGAGACGAAAAACAAATGTTTTTATTATATAATAAACACATAAAGTGCATATAGACTATATTATTATTTTGGAACTATTGTGAACTCGTCAAATGAGTTCTGGACAACGCTTTTTTTTGCCAACGTCACGATTCTTGGTGGACCTGTACATTTCCGGTTCTGAAATTTATAGGAAACTTTTCATTCCTTTGGACTGTTAAATAACTTTTTCAGGATTATCTTTGCATTCACTTCATAATACTGCAGCTCCTGTCACGTTTTCATTTATAACTATGAAAATTAAATCATTTGTTAAGTTTGTCAAAACTTGTTGGTTTTTCTTCTTTGTTTTACTTATTTTATGACCATAGAGTCGCAACAGTACGAAGTGTGAAATTTTAGTCAGCGTATACTACCATCTTAGGTTCGTTTTGATGAGGACCCAAGAGCAGCCATGGACAATTTGTTTCTGGAAGTGTGGTAAAATTTTGGCAATCTGTGATCTTCATATAGAAAAAATGTAAACCCTTTCAAACGATCTGTAATGCGTGTTACCTAAGTAATCTTATGAACGGACCTTCATAAGTTTTTAAAAGATGCACACATACTTTGTTGAGTGTTACATTTACCATTGCTTTCGTATTTTTAACAACTAATTTTTACTGTGGTTTTAGTGACAGACATAGTTTTTTTATGTACATTGTATGTCTTAAAATAACGTTTCCATGTCTGTTTAAATTGTTGTATATTCTTTATGTGAAATTATATATCAGTGTATGGTAATGTATATATTCTTTATATGTGTGTTGATGTACCAATGTATGGTAATATATATATTCTTATGTGTGTTTATGTATCAGTGTATTGTAATGTATGTTCTATTTGTGTAATCATGTATCAGTGTATGGTAATGTATGTATTTTTATGTGCAATTATGTCCCAGTGTATGGTACTGTGTATATTCTTTATGTGTGTTTATGTATCAGTGTATGCTAATGTGTATATTCTTTATGTGTTCTGTTGGATAATGTGTATATTATTTGTGCGTGTTGATGTATCAGTGCATGGTATGTATTGTATATGTGTTCATGTATGAGTATTTTGCTAATGTATATATTATTTATATGTGTTTATGTATCAGTGTATGCTAATGTGTAGATTCTGCATGTGTGTTTATGTATCAGTGTATGGTAATGTATATATTCCTTATGCATGTTTATGGTTGCATGTTTAAGTCTTAAATACTCCTGTTGTTCTATATGCATATGGTTTTAAGCTGATTCTTTGTTGGAGAAATATGTCTTCAGATCTAATGTTTTATGTTGCAATATATGACGTTAAATAAAAACAATATGCCGTGTCATTTGGATGCGAGTGCCACAGAGGCCAGGGATGTCTCCTAAGGGAAGTAACTCCAAGTTGTAAACACGTAGAGTAATATGACAACATGAAGTCTAACAAGACGGTAACATATAACATTCCATTTTTGTGTCTCTGTATGTTTACGGTAACTGGTTTTGTTTACAGATGATTCAGGGCTTAGTGGTGCATTATGAAGCAAAACCGGAATGTTTTAGTTGAAACATTCTGATGAAACACGTACCTTTCACATCACTAGGGAGCAGCTCATTCATAACAGGAATGGCCTTTGCAAACGGGGGGTGGGGCGATTCGGGTCGTTTTGGCGGCCTCCCCCCTCTCCCGGATTTACGCGCGGGGTACTCTGTGAGCACGGTATTTGGAATGAACTTTTTAACAAGTTTTAAATGATACTGAATTTAAATTCTCATCCATCACTTTAAAAGTACTCTCTCTCTCTCTCTCTCTCGATCTATCGATCGATATATTTTTTTTTAAAATATTACTAACGCCAGGCCCCTGTGTGCGCAGGGTCCGATTGGACCAAATCGGTCCAATCGGCTTAAGACCGGCCCTGATTCCCAACCAAGAGGACACTTTTCTTGTTGACACCTCGTAGCCCTTTCATAGCATGTCTTGCTATTTAGGACTTAGAAGTGACACCCTGTTTTTCTAAATACGTGTGTATTGTATGTATTTCCCTGTCCACCCATACAGTGCTTGATGTTTATTTGTTTTAGATAAATAATACTATAAATAGTATATGAATTTTGCAGGTTTGCGTTTTGTTTTGCTCATCATGTTGTTTAAGTTTCTTTATCCCATAAGCTTCCGGAATATTACGTACTCCCTTCCCTTGGCCTGGGATGGCCCTGAGCCTGGTTTCCTTTTTCCCTTGGCTTGGAGCTTTGGTCTGTACTCCCCACCCCTTGGAACATTTTGTGCCACGGGCGGGTTTCCGTCCCTTTTTCCATTGGTTGTTAAGAACGCGTAGTGACTTTGCCTGAGTCATTATGTCCTGTGATTGTGGGTATGTGTATATTTTGTTCGTTTTTGTTTGTGTTATTGTGAGGACTGGCGCTATCCTGGTCAAATCATGTATTGGTCTGGATGCCCTATCTATTCTTAAAATAAGATTTTGGAATATATAAGGATTTAAGCCGAAAAGGGAAATTAATAATATGTCTACTTGTTGTGGATTGTATTGTGTGTGCTTGTATGCATTTCTGTTTATATTTTATTGTGTTGTTCCGGTGTTATTTTGAATTGTATTTTGGAAGAGGCATGTTTGTTTGTTTTGTTTGGGTTTTTTTTTTTCTTTCCTCTCCTCTGAGTTTGGATTTAATGTTGAATAATTTGTTGAAGAGTTTAAGTTTGGGATTTGTACGGTGACTTACTACAGTTGTGGGAGGCTCAAAATTTACGATTCTCTTGAGATGGCTCATCTAAGTATGGCCTTTTAGTATTTGAGCTCCCCCTCTTATGTTTTCCATGTATAAATTATTGAGCGTTTGGGCAGGTGAAGTCAGATAAGTAGGATGTGGTCATAGTGGTACGCATTTGCTGTATAGCATTAGTCTTGTGTGTGCGCTTATGGCTTCATGCTATACATTTTTTGGGTTTTCGTCTGCATTCCTATTCAGGTAGCTATGAATGTAGCTTTAAACAGACCTAATGCCCCTTTAATGGTTTATAGCTGGGGGGAGTTTGTAGTCAGGTAAACGGTGCTGATTTAGTGTACAGTGAGGGGACATATGGTGGAGTGATGTTATCGACTAAACTGTGCCTGGGGAGAAACTAATTATCTCCCCGCTGCTTGTGCTTGTAATCTGATCCTATAGACAGACGTGAGAGCCTAGGTGAATTTTCAGTGTTGAAAGGAGTGGGGGGTGGGGGTGGGATGAAGTGTAGGAGTGGGGAGGCAGAGTTCAACTCTTAGGTTACTGTTAGTTCTGTTAGCCATTTATTTCTTCTTCTCATATTCATAGTGTTGTATATGTAGTCAGTTATTTTTTTTTATACAACTTGGATTCAATAATGCCCCTAGTGTATAGAAGCTGATTTTCATTGTAATATCCTATCGTAAGCTGATTTTCATTGTAATATCCTATCGTATTTTGAATTTCGTTTATAATTTTATTCCTATGTGTTTCATTCTTTTTGCATTGTAAATTAGATGTTTTTTCGTGTCTGGACCGTTTTTACATATTGGACAGGGGGATGCTCTGCAGGATTGTCCTTTTGAAGGCATTTTCCCCTGTCCACCATGCGTCGTGTAGATATAATAATAGTCTTGCTTGCTTTTTTGTCTCTTTTATTTTTGCCCATTGTTTCCATATGGGATCCCATTTAATAGTAGGATTGTTTATTTCTACTTTATTTAACACGTTTTTTGTGTCTTATTTCAAATAGGTACTGATATATATTTTCTTTCTCTGTATGTTTCTATATCTTTTTGTCTGCTCTATAAAGTTTGAGTGTATTAGTTATTCTGTAGATAGTTTAAGGTGGACTTAGTACTTTGTAATTTTATTGTTCCTATATATTTCCGGTTTGTTTTTCAGGAGAAATCCGAACCAGTATAAGTATATGCCTTGCCATATGTGTGTTGAGTGCTGTTGTAGGTTTTGAAAACGATCTATGTGGTTGGTCATTTGTTTAACCCTAAGGTCAGGGGTGTTTAGGCCCCCTTTATTTTCTTGTTTTTGGAGAGTGTGTTAGGCAAATTGATTTTTTTTGTGGCTCCCCATATGAAGTCATATATGCGGGTTTCAATCTGGTTTATGATACGGTATTCAAAGTCGATGACATCGTACACGTACCATATGGAGCTATAGAGATAAGTTTTGGCTATTTGTACATTTTCTATTACATTGAAGTGTCTGGAATCCCATATTTGACTGTGGTAATTTATTTTTGTCTTTATTTGAAGAAGATTTAGATATTTACTGTTTTCTCCGAAGAAAATCCCTAGAGTTTTAACCTGCTTTTGAATTTTTTTTTTCCGGAGGAAAACCCGGTTGGTTTCCTTTCCTGTTTCCTATGAGAAGAATTTCCGTTTTCTGGTGGTTTATCTGGGGCCCTGAGGCCTTACTAAAAAGTTCATATTGATTCATTAGGTTTTGGTATGATTGTTGATCTGTTATGAAATTGGTACAATCATCTGCATGTTGAAAAGTTTTGCACTCGGTTTTCTTATTAGTAATGTTGACCCCTTTAATTTTTCTATCTATTTGTATTGCCATACTTAGAGCTTCGATTCCCAGTACATAGAGCAGCACTGACAGGGGACATATCTGTCTTACTGATCTCTGTACTGGGAAGGGTTTGGTTTTTGCTCCATTGGTTTGTACCATGGAGGTTATATTGGTATATAATATTTTTACCCATTGTTGGAAAAGTCCGAAACCAAAAGCTTTGAGTATTTCTAGAATGTAGTTATGTTCAATTTTGTCGAAGGCTTTCTCCTGATCAGTAAGTATCATAGCGTCTCCTTTTCCTTGTTGTTCTAATAATTATATCGTTGATTTTATAGATAAAATGTTATCTAGTATTTATCTTCATTTACCTCCACATGATTGATTCTGGTTTATTATGGTTTCTATGGAGTCTTTTAGTCTGTTAGCTAAAATTTTGCTTAGGATTTTATAATTTATGTTGAGTAGAGATATGGGTCTCCAGTTTTTGATTTCCATTATATCTCCTTTGTTTTTGTAGATGAGTTTTATAAGTCCTTTTTTCATTGTATCTGTCATTTTATTGTTGTCATTAATCGAGTTGTAAAGTTCACTATGTACAGGAGCTACTTGTTTTTGAATTTTTTTTATATAAAATTCTGCAGTTATACCATATACTCCAGGTGATTTAGTTTTGCTTAATTGTTCCATTGCTTGGTGTATTTCGCTAATTAATATGGGTTGTTCACATTGTTGTTTTTGGCATAGTCTTATTTGTGGAAAGTTTATTTTCTTTATTTATTCTTGTATGGTTTTGGTGGAGATGTTTTGTGATTTGTATAAAGTGGTGTAGTACTTTTCTATGTGAGTGAGGATTTTCTCTTTGCTTTTTATAATTTTTTCTCCTTCTTTTATTTGGGTGATGCTCCTTTCATTCCCTCTCCTAATTTCCTATTTCCGGTAAATTCTTTTTCCTATTTTATATATGTCGTCGTATTTCCCTTATCTAATTTGTGCACCATTTAATTTGTTTTTTGCAATTTGTTCTAGGATTTTTTTAGTTATTTCCTTTTGTTCATCATCAATTTCTGGATTATTTAATATGATATTGCATTGTGTTTCTGTAATTTTGAAGTTTTCGATTCTTAGTCTGGAGAATTTTTACGACATGTTTGCTATTTTCGTTTTGGTTTTCTCCCAATTAGTGTAGATGTGAAGTTTTTTTTGTGCAGAGTTTCGTCTAGCAGTTTAGTATATTCAGTTTGGTATTTTGGGAGCTCTAGTATTTCTTTATTTAGCTTCCAGTGTCCTTTGCCCCATTTATTTGGGCTTGTGGTCATGTAGTTTAAGGTTATGGCCTTATGATTTGCTATTTGGTGGTTTAAGATATCGCAATTTATTATGTTTTGCTTTTGATTGTTGTTAATGTAAAATTTGTCAATCCTAGAGGCATAATTTGTTCTTGTGTATGTGAAGACTGCTCTATTGGGTTGTAGGTGTCTGAAAGCATCTGTTAATTGACTGGTTTTTTTTTGTAAAGTTGTTAATATGGGGAAGAATATATATGTCCCTTTGGGCGAGTTCCCTTGTTTTGTCAATTATAGCAGTGATCGAGATGAAATCTCATAATATTATGTTATATTGTGTATAATCCTTTAGATAGTCCATTAAATTAAAAATGAAGGCTATCTTGCGATTGTGTCTTGGTATTACATAGAGATTTACAATATGAATTTTGTTTAGTACTAAGTGTATGTGTCTGCCCTTCAGAAAATCTGGGGTTGGTAGTACTTTCCAGTCTGATTTGAGATGTTTTGCATTTATAAGTATTCCTACCCCTGATCTGCTGCATTTTGGGTCTTTCTGGATGATAAAGACAGCATTTAGTCTGTCCTCCTTATAGTTTACAACTACTTTTGGATGATAAAGACAGAATTTAGTCTGTCCTCTATATAGTTTATAACTACTTTTTGGATGATAAAGGCAGCATTTATCTGTCCTCTGTATAGTTTATAACTACTTTTTGGATGATAAAGACAGCATTTAGTCTGTCCTCTATATAGTTTATGACTACTTTTTGGATGATAAAGACAGCATTTAGTCTGTCCTCTATATAGTCTATGACTACTTTCTGGATGATAAAGACAACATTTTTCTGTCCTCTATATAGTTTATAACTACTTTTTGGATGATAAAGGCAGCATTTATCTGTCCTCTATATAGTTTACAACTACTTTTGGATGATAAAGACAGAATTTAGTCTGTCCTCTGTATAGTTTATATCTACTTTTTGGATGATAAAGACAGCATTTATCTGTCCTCTGTATAGTTTATAACTACTTTTTGGATGATAAAGACAGCATTTAGTCTGTCCTCTATATAGTTTATGACTACTTTTTGGATGATAAAGACAGCATTTAGTCTGTCCTCTATATAGTTTATGACTACTTTTTGGATGATAAAGACATCATTTAGTCTGTCCTCTATATAGTCTATGACTACTTTCTGGATGATAAAGACAGCATTTTTCTGTCCTCTATATAGTTTATAACTACTTTTTGGATGATAAAGGCAGCATTTATCTGTCCTCTATATAGTTTACAACTACTTTTGGATGATAAAGACAGAATTTATCTGTCCTCTATATAGTTTATAACTACTCTTTGGATGATAAAGGCAGCATTTATCTGTCCCCTATATAGTTTACAACTACTTTTGGATGATAAAGACAGAATTTAGTCTGTCCTCTGTATAGTTTATAACTACTTTTTGGATGATAAAGACAGCATTTATCTGTCCTCTGTATAGTTTATAACTACTTTTTGGATGATAAAGACAGCATTTAGTCTGTCCTCTATATAGTTTATAACTACTTTTTGGATGATAAAGACAGCATTTATCTGTCCTCTATATAGTTTATAACTACTTTTTGGATGATAAAGGCAGCATTTATCTGTCCTCTATATAGTTTACAACTACTTTTGGATGATAAAGACAGAATTTAGTCTGTCCTCTGTATAGTTTATAACTACTTTTTGGATGATAAAGACAGCATTTATCTGTCCTCTGTATAGTTTATAACTACTTTTTGGATGATAAAGACAGCATTTAGTCTGTCCTCTATATAGTTTATGACTACTTTTTGGATGATAAAGACAGCATTTAGTCTGTCCTCTATATAGTCTATGACTACTTTCTGGATGATAAAGACAGCATTTATCTGTCCTCTATATAGTTTATAACTACTTTTTGGATGATAAAGACAGCATTTAGTCTGTCCTCTATATAGTTTATAACTACTTTTTGGATGATAAACACAGCATTTGGTCTGCCCTCTATATAGTTTATAACTACTTTCTGGATGATAAAGACAGCATTTATCTGTCCTCTATATAGTTTATAACTACTTTTTGGATGATAAAGACAGCATTTAGTCTGTCCTCTGTATAGTTTATAACTACTTTCTGGGTCATAAAGACAGCATTTAGTCTGTCCTCTGTATAGTTTATAAGTACATTTTGGATGATAAAGACAGCAATTAGTCTGTCCTCTATATAGTTTATAAGTACATTTTGGATGATAAAAACAGCATTTAGTCTGTCCTCTATATAGTTTATAAGTACATTTTGGATGATAAAGACAGCATTTAGTCTGTCCTCTATATAGTTTATAAGCACATTTTGGATGATAAAGACAGCATTTAGTCTGTCCTCTATATAGTTTATAACTACTTTTTGGATGATAAAGACAGCATTTAGTCTGTCCTCTGTATAGTTTATAAGTACATTTTGGATGATAAAGACAGCATTTAGTCTGTCCTCTGTATAGTTTATAAGTACATTTTGGATGATAAAGACAGCATTTAGTCTGTCCTCTATATAGTTTATAAGTACATTTTGGATGATAAAGACAGCATTTAGTCTGTCCTCTATATAGTTTATAAGTACATTTTGGATGATAAAGACAACATTTAGTCTGTCCTCTATATAGTTTATAAGTACATTTTGGATGATAAAGACAACATTTAGTCTGTCCTTTATATAGTTTATAAGTACATTTTGGATGATAAAGACAGCATTTAGTCTGTCCTCTATATAGTTTATAACTACTTTTTGGATGATAAAGACAGCATTTAGTCTGTCCTCTGTGTAGTTTATAAGTACATTTTGGATGATAAAGACAGCATTTAGTCTGTCCTCTATATAGTTTATAACTACTTTTTGGATGATAAAGACAACATTTAGTCTGTCCTCTATATAGTTTATAAGTACATTTTGGATGATAAAGACAGCATTTAGTCTGTCCTCTATATAGTTTATAACTACTTTTTGGATGATAAAGACAGCATTTAGTCTGTCCTCTATATAGTTTATAAGTACATTTTGGATGATAAAGACAGCATTTAGTCTGTCCTCTATATAGTTTATAAGTACATTTTGGATGATAAAGACAACATTTATTCTGTCCTCTATATAGTTTATAAGTACATTTTGGATGATAAAGACAGCATTTAGTCTGTGCTCTATATAGTTTATAACTACTTTTTGGATGATAAAGACAGCATTTAGTCTGTCCTCTATATAGTTTATAAGTACATTTTGGATGATAAAGACAGCATTTAGTCTGTCCTCTATATAGTTTATAAGTACATTTTGGATGATAAAGACAGCATTTAGTCTGTCCTCTATATAGTTTATATGTACATTTTGGATGATAAAGACAGCATTTAGTCTGTCCTCTATATAGTTTATAAGTACATTTTGGATGTTAAAGACAGCATTTAGTCTGTCCTCTATATAGTTTATAAGTACATTTTGGATGATAAAGACAGCATTTAGTCTGTCCTCTGTGTAGTTTATAAGTACATTTTGGATGATAAAGACAGCATTTAGTCTGTCCTCTATATAGTTTATAACTACTTTTTGGATGATAAAGACAACATTTAGTCTGTCCTCTATATAGTTTATATGTACATTTTGGATGATAAAGACAGCATTTAGTCTGTCCTCTATATAGTTTATAACTACTTTTTGGATGATAAAGACAGCATTTAGTCTGTCCTCTATATAGTTTATAAGTACATTTTGGATGATAAAGACAGCATTTAGTCTGTCCTCTATATAGTTTATAAGTACATTTTGGATGATAAAGACAACATTTAGTCTGTCCTCTATATAGTTTATAAGTACATTTTGGATGATAAAGACAGCATTTAGTCTGTGCTCTATATAGTTTATAACTACTTTTTGGATGATAAAGACAGCATTTAGTCTGTCCTCTATATAGTTTATAAGTACATTTTGGATGATAAAGACAGCATTTAGTCTGTCCTCTATATAGTTTATAAGTACATTTTGGATGATAAAGACAGCATTTAGTCTGTCCTCTGTATAGTTTATAAGTACATTTTGGATGATAAAGACAGCATTTAGTCAGTCCTCTATATAGTTTATAAGTACATTTTGGATGATAAAGACAACATTTAGTCTGTCCTCTGTGTAGTTTATGCCTACTTTTTGGATGATAAAGACAACATTTAGTCTGTCCTCTATATAGTTTATAAGTACATTTTGGATGATAAAGACAGCATTTAGTCTGTCCTCTGTATAGTTTATAAGTACATTTTGGATGATAAAGACAGCATTTAGTCTGTCCTCTGTATAGTTTATAAGTACATTTTGGATGATAAAGACAGCATTTAGTCAGTCGTCTATATAGTTTATAAGTACATTTTGGATGATAAAGACAACATTTAGTCTGTCCTCTATATAGTTTATAAGTACATTTTGGATGATAAAGACAGCATTTAGTCTGTCCTCTATATAGTTTATAACTACTTTTTGGATGATAAAGACAGCATTTAGTCTGTCCTCTATATAGTTTATAAGTACATTTTGGATGATAAAGACAGCATTTAGTCTGTCCTCTATATAGTTTATAAGTACATTTTGGATGATAAAGACAGCATTTAGTCTGTCCTCTATATAGTTTATAAGTACATTTTGGATGATAAAGACAGCATTTAGTCTGTCCTCTATATAGTTTATAAGTACATTTTGGATGATAAAGACAGCATTTAGTCTGTCCTCTATATAGTTTATAACTACTTTTTGGATGATAAAGACAACATTTAGTCTGTCCTCTATATAGTTTATAAGTACATTTTGGATGATAAAGACAGCATTTAGTCTGTCCTCTATATAGTTTATAAGTACATTTTGGATGATAAAGACAGCATTTAGTCTGTCCTCTATATAGTTTATAAGTACATTTTGGATGATAAAGACAACATTTAGTCTGTCCTCTATATAGTTTATAAGTACATTTTGGATGATAAAGACAGCATTTAGTCTGTCCTCTATATAGTTTATAAGTACATTTTGGATGATAAAGACAGCATTTAGTCTGTCCTCTATATAGTTTATAAGTACATTTTGGATGATAAAGACAACATTTAGTCTGTCCTCTATATAGTTTATAAGTACATTTTGGATGATAAAGACAGCATTTAGTCTGTCCTCTATATAGTTTATAAGTACATTTTGGATGATAAAGACAGCATTTAGTCTGTCCTCTATATAGTTTATAACTACTTTTTCTGTGTTATGTATTTCCTGAATGCAAATTATGTCGAAAGTTTTTGCTATTTTAATTAGTTTCTTTGCCTTTTCGAAGTTTAGGTCATTTGTGTTGATTGATAGTGTTTTAAGAATACTTTGTGTAGTATCCATTTTAAATAGGAGAGGTAATGTGTGGCAATGTAATAAAAGTGGTCTTCGTGTTTGTGTTTGCCTTATTTATATGTTTCATTAGTTTAAATTTTTTGTGTTCGAGTCCTTTTGGGTGTGTTGCTTGTTTTCGTTTCCTTGGTCGTCTTTTTGGTTGTTGTTGTTGTTGTTGTTGTTTGTTTGGTGCTTTAAAAGAAATACAAACATTTATGTTAATTTGCAAGCTATACTTAAACTGTCGTGATTTTTGAAAAATCTACAGTATTTTGAAGGTTGCATATTGTTTGAATTTACCTGGTTACCATGGTGATGATTTACTAACTTGTTTTATGTACTAAATTAATTAAACTTAATAGTTTAGGTTTAGGGTGTGTAGGTCTGTGTCGGTGTGTTTGTGTGTGTATGTGTTTGATTTGGACTTTCAACGTAGCTTTAACAATTTTTCAGTCATATAGCTACGATGTCTGCAGTGTGTGTTTATAGTGATGCCTAGCACTGGCATAGGTTAAGTTTAAATATTGCACAAGAAAATCAAACAGGATATGCCATTATAAGTAGCTGAAAATGAAACTTGCACTGAATGGCAGTACATATTTACCTTGTATCAGTTATGTCCCGATCCATAACGTACAGCGTGCAATTCCTTATAAGAAGGGGAGCGAATGATTAACATGTATATCTCCTAAAATGTTTCTATGTCGTCTTAAAAATATCATGCACACAAATAGACGGTACATATTAAATTATTTCGTTTTATCCGTTGTTAGAGCACCTTTGGTTTTGTCAATAAAATTCCCAGGAAAAAGCTCAATTACACTGAACACATGATCACATCTGGAACTCTCTCGCTCACTTGATGGCATTCGGTTTTTTCCGTACCTCACATTTTCACAAAAACTACATCTGTTACAAATGTTTATTCAGAAACATGATGTAACAGGCATGATTATTATTGTGCATGTACATAAAAAGGATGTCATATCCAGAACGAAACAGTAAAGCGACGAGCATCCAAAATGAATTAAAGTCACTCACAGTAGGCACCCTATTTTTTTGTCTCCAGACAGGATCCAGAGCAAAGGGCAACGAGTAGGTGCGGACCGATTGATTTCACTTCAAGTGCAAATAAGATAGAGAAGTCGACCGAACAAAGGCAAGCAATTCAGTAGGTGACCAATGTCATTTATATCATCTTTTTTAATATATATATATATATATATATATATATATATATATATATATATATATATATATATATATATATATATATATATATATATTTAATTTAATTGTTTGTTTCTAAGTTTTAAATTTTTTTGTAGTCCATTACATGTTATTGTAATGCAATATTGTTTACTAGACTTGATTTTTTAAAGTTCAGTTCTGTTTGAATTGATTGATTTTTTTAAAAATTTTCATTGATGTAAATACCTAAAAATAGAAATATTGTAACTAGTTACTTACCTTAAAATCAGTGACAGTTTTGGTAAACAACTTTTTTAAAAAAAACTCTTTCTCAGAGTAAGAATCATTTAGTTGAGCCAATGTCATACCTGGACCATGTGACGTGAGGCACGTGTTAATTTCGTAAACAAACTTCTATTTTTTCCAGAAGGATCAATTCTTGACCCCCACCCAGGAAACTGTTTTGCGTTTTAGTTAGTCTTATAACTGATGATATGATAAGAATTATATCAGTCTTGCCTTAACACTTGAGACGTCAAGATGTTTTATGTTGTGTCCAGTTTGGGGCTGAATTTTTATTTTCTTCAAATTATTGAATTCAAGTGATTGTTTTCCCTGGAAATACAAAAGTGTTCTAAATTAATTCTTGGACAAGGACATTTACCGGAATTTATACGGAATTCAAAAACTGGAATAATATTTTCTTTGATTCAACAAGAGACTGTTGACACATCAGTACAACGCTGACTATTGTAAACGTCATCGCCTTCCATCTTGAATTTTCATCGGGATTTGAAATGTGATTCACTTAGAACTTTTCGTTGATAGGACTTGTGTTCTTTACTTCTTGGATTACAATTTGGATTTAATTCGCAATACCGTGACTTCTTTTTTCTTAATTTTTACTTTGTAGTCTAGGGAAATAAATTGTTTGTTAAATTTTACAAATGCTGTTGTCTTCACTCCTTTCTATTACTTACTTTAGTAACAATATGCATACATACATACATACATATATATATATATATATATATATATATATATATATATATATATATATATATATATATATATATATATATCATACAGAAGCAAACTTTGTCTACAGATGTATAAGTACCTTAAGTAAACATACTTTACGTAAGTATTGCTCTTTGTAACCATTAACCTCTCTTAATATTTTATCACATGTACATTTACCAGTGTCCAACGAGAAACTGATAATTACAATACAGCTGATTTATTACCATGAACCGGGAAAATATGTAAATTGAGTATGAATTTAAAAAAACAACTTTGTGTCTAGCTAGATGTAGATTATGTATGTAGTTACATAGCAACTTTGTGTCTAGCTAGATCTAGAATGTGTATGTAGTTACAAAGCAACTTTGTGTCTATCTTTTTTCCGTGCTACAATTGTAGTACGTTTCATGCAATTCTCGTGTACACTTTGAAAACACACTATGGTCCTGAGTTACTTGACTTTGTCTGTATAGGTTAATCCTAACTTAAAATTTATACGCAGAGTATGTACCAAAAATAAAACCAATTAATGACGTATATTTGATATATGATCATTCGAATTTACCATCATGACAAAATTAAATACTAAAAAGCTCTAGAGAGAACATACTTATGCCCCTGTCATTAATTCCAAATCCCACATTATAAATCTAACAATATCAGCATTGAATTGTGGGTTAAACATTTAACAAGTATAATTCCTTGGTTTTTCAACTTTTTGTTTTTATAAACACATCTCACACATGCGTATAAGGATAAGAACGTCACACAAGGAATCATTTGAAATTGCTTTGTTCTCTTCCATAATCGGGGACGACATTCGTGTATGAAATACTTTATTTATAGGTATGTTAGCTGATGACGCATTATGCATATTAAGATTGATATAAGATAATTAAGCTAAATAAAAGATTATTAAGAAGTAAACCAAGTAAAAGATTTATGTCATGGGTACATTTCTAATGAATGTCAGTTCCATTTTCTAATAAATGTAAGATTGCATATTCTTTCCTTTCTTTCTACTCCAACGTCTCTGTTACAAGTATGATTTGTGATAGGTTAAGCAGTAGATTTCGAGGTAGGTAGGATTCAGTTAAACTAAGATATAAATATTAACCATGTACATGTAATCTCACAGGAATATGGACAGCTCTACTGGAACATTTGAAAACCTCAACAAGCGTTTCCCATCCATCGTACAAAGGAACAAAGAGCTACTGATAAAATGTTTAGAGGGTGCTAAGTCCGAGTTATCACGACTTTTAGAGCACTGTAATTCCGAGAAGACAAGAAAGGACAGTGATAGTTTGTCCATATTAGTGACAGAAATCCAGACAAAGCAAAAAGCTGATACTATTCTACCCATGGTTCCAAAGGAAAAACTTAGAGGGCTGGAGAACCATATCAAAATCATTCACGTAAGTATTTGTAGTGTATCTGAATACTATAACAGATCATGGATGAAAGCATCGCACACCATCTACCAGATTATCTCAGCTAAAACAAAGCCATCAAGAATCCCTATTACTTATTTCCTTAAATTTTGGAAACGATGAATTACGTTTGAATTCTATCTTTTTAGTTTATAATATTAACAAAATATGACTAATGATAACTCTTCATGAGAGGTATTTTGTTGTATAAAAAGTAAAGTATGTAACCATTCTTGTAAAGTTCTTCTATTTCGAATATGTTCAACTTAAATAAACTTAATATTGTTTAAAGAAAAATAAAATGTATCTTGAAGATCATTCATTATTAAACCCTGTGCATCAAGTTATATTTAAAATAATTTCTTTAAGCATTGTTTAAAACTAGGACCACAGTTGTTTTAAATTTATATGGGTTCATTTGTCAAGGTTGTTTTTAGTTATATCTTCTTTCTGTGAAAATCCAGGAGAAAAGTAAAAAAGAACTGTTGAAGCACTACAAAGAGTCTCAGAATCAACACGCAAGACAAGTGCAGTATATAAAATATCCCACAGATTGGAGGACTATTGTTGTTAATCAGCATCACACTGATCATCCACACCAACAACAGCAGCGATATAAACAGCAACAGCAGCAACGACAACAACAGAGACAATTGCAGTCGAAGCAACAGATCCAGCAATATTCAGAATTGCATCACCAGAAGCCACAACAACAACCAGAATCGCATCACCAGAAGCCACAACAACAACCAGAGTTGCATCACAAGGAGCCACAGCAACAACCAGAGTTGCATCACCAGGAGCCACGACAACAATCAGAGTTGCATCACAAGGAGCCACAACAACAACCAGAGTTGCATCATCGAGAGCCACAACAACAACTAGAGTTACATCGCCGGAAGCGACAATAACGACCAGACTCGCATCACCAGGAGGTTCAACAACGGCATAAGTACGTGCAGACAGAGCAGCAGCAACAAAAACAAGAACAACAAGAAAA
Organism: Sinohyriopsis cumingii; assembly: GCA_028554795.2. NCBI lineage: Eukaryota > Metazoa > Mollusca > Bivalvia > Unionida > Unionidae > Sinohyriopsis > Sinohyriopsis cumingii. The sequence continues at coordinate 132,003,611 of CM068829.1, forward strand.
TAGCTTTGACAGAAAACCGGATATGCGTTATGAACGAGATGGAAAAATTAGGCAAGAAACTGTTTTAACTTTAGGATGAACTAGTATAGGAGTTATTTTTGATAAAATCTATTTAAAAAGATAAGGCGTTTTTATTTAAATAGCTCTAGAAAGTAAATTTAGGCCTCATGTTATTGACAATAAATATTAAAGAGATAAAATCCTCCTCTTCAAGAAAAAATATAATTAGTGATTAAAGGAAACAAACGAAAATACATTTAGCTTATTCCAGTTATGGATAGCTAGATACATAGATATACACAGGTTAGGCCCATAATAACTTAATACTTGCTGCCAAGTTCAGCAGACTTTGAGCAGGTGTATTATTATATGGTTTTCTCTTTAAAGTTCATAAATCATTTACTAATATATATATATATATATATATATATATATATATATATATATATATATATATATGTGTGTGTGTGTGTGTGTGTGTGTGTGTGTGTGTGTTTGATTGATGTTATGATGAAGTAATTAATCTATTAGTCTATTTAATTATTTACTTGAGTCGCTGACACCCAAACGTTATAATCAGACAAAATCGTATACAGAATAAATGCCTTTAGAATAATTTTGTCGATTCAAAAAATGATGTACATATTTTAAATTTATTTTTTACGTCTATGTGCATTATACGTTATCCAAATATTTTCCTTTACAGCAGCATTAAATATACGTTCCTTCCATGAAATATTAGATTTATATGTATTTTGTTTTTAATACATACTTAGGAAAATCTTCCCTGCAAAGGGTTGTGTTACACATGTGACCGTGAAGATGTTTGCATTAAAGAGGCCGATTTTAAGGTTTTGAGTATTAATGATTATGGATGGACGGGTTTTGCACTATCCGAAAATAATTGATTCGGCCGGGTTTTAAGATAAAAATTTGATCTTGCCGGGTCAATCCCTCCAACTTAATCCCGCCCTCGCAGAAATGAAAAACAACAAACATAAACTGCTGTTTCATGCACGACAAAAATGACGGTAAGATGGGGTGGGATGGGTCGGAAACCAGACCGAATGGGAGTGAAAAAACCCAATTCGGTAAAGACCAAGCCGGCTTGGTACCCATCAAAAATATCTCTACTCGTCCATCCCTATTATTAATTGATATCGTGAGGCTTCTGTGACACGTATGCTTATAAATAAAAATATCTTGTCTCTAACGATTGACCAGCATGTAGGTTTCGTCAAAAGCGTGATCGATATGCCGAAAAGGTAGCACCCACAAGTGGTATTTATGGTCAGTTGTTTATGTGATCATGACAGGAGACCGATATATACTGATTAACAAACACCTGAACTGATCAAAATAAGTGTTATTATTTATCAATCTTCAAAGTCGGTTTGTCAAATATGTTGGCGCATGTCGTCGAATTCAAGGTGAGTAGATGATAATTGTTAGAAGAGATGTGATCACAAATCGTTTCGTTACTAGTGTAAATAAATCATAAACAAATAGTGTAGCTATCATTATTGTTTGTGTAGTTGATGAGATAAGTCTCTATCTTATCTAATCATAAACGGGACACTTGATGATGCTTCTCTAATGCCACTGTTTGATAATGTCATTTAGTCGTGTGTGTGTGTATATATATATATATATATATATATATATATATATATATATATATGTCTCTTTGTGTGGTCATTACTTTAAGGTACCTATTTCCAAACCCCATATATCTATTTACCTGTCTACCTACATACACATGCTTACTTTTGCTCTTGTAACTATATCTGCGCTCTAACGCTTCCTCATCTACGTATTTGTCTACATGGGTTATTTACACATACACTGTACATAGTTTGTGATAACTTTAATTATCGGCATATTGTTTTAAGGGGCCAACAAAGTATTAATAACGCCATTTGCTTAAAACATCTCGTTTTTATGTTATCTTATTTTTTACTGTCTTCGGCAGTGTCATGGTGAGTTTTTTTTTCTTCATTCAGCTGAACGTAAATGTGAACAATCCTTTTATGTCATTCCCCTCCCCCAGCATTATGCTTATTGCTACTGAGATAGACTGACATAAGCTATCTACCGTTTTAATCTTTGCCTGGTGATCATCGTTGAAGAGCTGAGGTTGTAAAAATTAGTAATGTTATGAATTAGATCCGTCAGGTATGTATAAGAGTTACCTGGTGTGAGTCAAACCCATTCAAGTATTGTCCAAATTCCGCACGCTGACCGATAAAAACGTTAACGAACCCTAAAAGTCATGTCGGATCACAATGTAATAGCTCGTCATACTGGATGTAAGCTGCGGGAAAGTGGTTAAAATTTTTAAAATGAAAGATGCTCCTGTAGTCATGTGTGATATGAATATATCGTTCACTTATGCTTTTCGGGTGTCTATGGCGCCAGATGTTAGCATTTTACTTAAGTATTACAGGAAACGTAATACAAACTAAATTAGGTTTGAATATTTTTTTTCGATGACGGAAAGTGCGCTTACACATTTGTCGGTGATCATGTTAAATTGCTCCTCAGGATAACAGGACATTACGCTCACGAATTCCTTTGATAACATCGCGTTATGCATGAGATAGATTATTAACCTTATTAATATAGAAGAATGATCATTTATTGGTTATAGAAAGCAACCGCTCTTCTGTTAAGGAATGGGTATAATTACATGCTACAATGTTTGCACCACATTCACCAGAAACGCCTTTGCGATGAAAAACTGTGAATCTTATTTATTTTCATTTTGGGTGATATATAGAAGTGCTGAACGAAAATGTGATTTTTAACTTTTAATTATTCAAAAGTTTGTATCTTTGAGTATGATATTTAAGTTAGAAGCATGAATGCATAGATTGCTGATTAAAATTATGTGACATATAACCAGTATTGATTCATTCATTTAGTTTGAATGTTTCTAGATGATCTGGGAACTATTTTTTAAATGGAGCTCGCCCATGTACTATTGACCTTCTGGTTCCCTAATCCAGAAACTTTGCTCATGCACACAATCCTACTGTAACAGACAACCATTATCGAAATCAATTAGCGCACCCACGCCATCTAGCGACATGAAATTGACATCGACGAGATTTATTTAAAATGGTGTAATGACGGTAAATAGTTAGAAATTCGACCACAGATGTGTTTTAATCATAATTCTATGTTTTGAGTGATTTACAAATGCGTGAACATGTATATTTATCATTTCCTCAGTGACAATTACGAACATGAAGATCAGGAGCGAAATAAGGACTGCAAAATTCTAGAGTTAACAGAGGAAATTGAACATCTCAGAATGAGGTAGGGATAATATTCTTGAAAATTCGTTTCGTATTAATTACTTAAGGGCAAGGCACGTACCAAATACAAATAGTGGACCTATCAATGATATCCTGATTCATGAACGGAAGAAACACTATTCAGGCATATGGTATTTGCTATATGACAGTGATCTGCTGGTGCTAGATGATTTAATTACATAACTAATTATATACTGATTTAATTATATAACGAATTATATACTGATTTAGTTACATAACGAATTATATACTGATTTAATTATATAACTAATTATATACTAATTTAATTACATAACCAATTATATGCTGATTTAATTATATAACGAATTATATACTGATTTAATTAATTTAAATACTACTCAAGATAGTTGAGGTAAAATCACACAACATAAACAACAGTCTCAGAAATAATCTCGACCACTGAACATATTAATTCAGCTATATTCAAAGTAACATTTTTGGATTAACGAATTATATACTGATTTAATTACATAACGAATTATATACTGATTTAATTACATAACTAATTATATGCTGATTTAATTATATAACGAATTATATGCTGATTTAATTACATAACGAATTATATACTGATTTAATTACATAACTAATTATATGCTGATTTAATTATATAACGAATTATATGCTGATTTAATTACATAACTAATTATATACTGATTTAATTATATAACGAATTATATACTGATTTAATTACATAAGTAATTATATACTGATTTAATTACATAACTAATTATATACTGATTTAATTACATAACGAATTATATATGACCTTTGTTTTAAAATTACATTTACCAATGAGGTTGACCACATAAGAATGTGCATTCCATATCGTAGTTTTTCATATGCACTGCATGCATTTATTCAATAGTGTGTTTGCGTCAGTATTGTTTCAATAATTGAGAACTTCAGTCATATCGCTGTATAGTTTAAAGGAAAACATAACTTTTTTTTGGAAATATGATATCTCTTTTGGAATCTGTATAAAATCTGAGTTAAGACATAGTCTTTTTAATAATGTTTTATCCACAATCAAAGGTTGAGTCAGTTAAAAGCTTAAAGATGCGGGAAGGAAACCCAAAAATTGCTGATCTTGGAGACTCGAACAGACCTACAAAGCTGGAAGAGTACTTCTCCGAACTTTATGACAACGAGTGGACAGATGCTTTCGAGGAAATGTCAGCTCACAAAATGAATGAAATAGAAGTTATAGAAATACTACTCAAGATAGCTGAGGTAAAATCACACAACATAAACAACAGTCTCAGAAATAATCTCGACTACTGAACATATTAATTCAGCTATATTCAAAGTAACATTTTTGGATTAAATCCAAGTTATTGCATAACAGGAAAAGAATTTATGATAATGAAAAGGATCCGATTTGTTTTGACAATTCCATTCAAACATTTCCGCTGCTTCTCTGTTGTAGGTGATTATATTTGTTCACATAATATAGCCGTTTATTATTATAGATCCGTAGCGTGATGATTACATTTTGTAACGAAATTATATTTATAATATCATTTTAGGGATCATTCGAATATTGCTCTACAACATCGAACGAACAACTAGGTGCGCTTCAAAGGTCATTTCAAAAGCAGATATTTTGTCCCAACAATAGCAAGGTAAGACCATCGCTAAAAAAGTAAAAAAATGTAAAGTACGTGTATTTTATCTTGTATAACATTTTTTTTTAAATCTCTTGAATAATTACCGCATTTTTACCTTCCGCATGGAAACATCCTGTATCTGGTAAGGTGTAAAGAAATACTGTTTTCTGAATTTTAACTTTTTTCTGTAAATTACATATATTCTTTTGGTATAATATGCCTGCACCTTATGACACTTTCTCGTACCAGAACGTACTTGATTCAAGCTTAAATATTTACAAACTGACTTGTCTTGTTAAATGTTTATAAACTGACTTGTCTTGTTTAATGTTTACAAACTGACTTGTCTTGTTAAATACTTACAACTGACTTGTCAACTGTTTACAAACTGACTTGTCAACTGTTTACAAACTGACTTGTTTTGTTAATATTTTCAAACTGACTTGTTAAATATTTACAAACTGTCTTGTCTTGTTAAATATTTGCAAACTGATTTGTCTTGTTAAATATTTACAAACTGACATGTCTTGTTAAATATTTACAAACTGATTTGTCTTGTTAAATGTTTACAAACTGATTTGACTTGTTAAATGTTTACAGACTGACTTGTCCTGTAAAATGTTTACAAACCGACTTGAATTGTTAAGTGTTGACTAATGTTTGATATCCACAAACTCTCTTGTCTTGTTAAATATCTATCAATTTTTAGATATCCAAAAACTGACTCATCTTGTTAAATATCTACAAACTGACCTGTTAATTATTCACAAAATGACTTTTCATTTTAAATATCTACAAAGTGACTTCTCTTGGTAAAGAATCATTTGTTCAGAATAGGTACGACTCTCCTTACCTAAAATATAGATTTCTTATTAAATGTTTCCTCGGATAATTCCGATTTTTTTTGTTACACTTGTTCAGGATGACGTTGGCCGTGGAGATATGATGTCATGTGCAAATGAACAGCAACGAGACCTTTTGCCACGAATAAAAGAACTCAGAAAGATATTTGCCCCTTCCACACTTCCTTATCTCAAACAGGTAATAAACATCACTATGTATGCTTTCAACATCTATGTAAAACAGTCGCAACCCACTGATGAAGACGACCAAAGCGGTACGTTTCAAATCCGATTTGGAGAGGAGCGTCGCGGAAACCCATTCAATCTGCCAGCCAAGTTTTTCTTCCATTTTAAAACGGCTGTCTACGGCTCCCAGCGGCAATCCAAAAAACTAGGTATGCTCAAAAATGGTGCTCATCTATTACCGAGACTCCCATAACACAGAGGGAACAGTCTACACCACTTGCCAGCCTGAGTCTGATGAATCCTTCCGCTGTGTTTGTTTCCCTTCTGTTTTGTTTTGAAACATTGTACTTTCCATGAGGCCGGCTCAGTTTAGGTCTCCGAACCTCAAAGACGATAAGTTGTCGATTGTGTTTTCGATTTGGGTAGAGAACGTATACTACTCCAATCACCGGGTAAGTAGTTTTATGGTAAGGCTTATCAATACCGTTCCGTAGTTCAGGTTAAACTATCCTTTGGCTCTTGAGCTCTTCTGTATTCAAAGGATTTAGTCTTGTCGACTCGAATCCGCTCTTCCATTATCCTTTTCATCATTCCAAACAGCCTTATAATCATTGCCATCATGCTAAACAATACACTTGATAAGAATGAGAAACGTTTCGCCTGCCAGAAGGATGCTGGCGCTTACGTCCGTAACTTGGTTTTTGTGGATTAGGCGATGATTTCGTACTTGTAATTCTGGCGTGATCTCGAGGTCCCCGGCATAAGGTTAGGTCTGTAAGTGTGCTCAGCTCTTTTTCTTTATGGTCAGTCGACTTCAAACTTCTGCTTGGCATCGGGGAAACGACGATGCCAATCAAGATCAGGTTTTTGGAGAATATAATCTGGATGCAGGCTGCTTTGTCAAAGACAAATGGGACTTTTTACTCGATTTCAGTAAAGCGTATGCGACCAAATTTTCCTATTGCAGGACCTTCTTTGTGCACTTTTGTCCGTCTGAAGCCGAGCAAACTATTCACGCGCCGCCTGTTGACGGCCAAGTCTCCCTGATATGATGCAGTGCTGCACCGCTGCTGGGATGAGAACGTCAAACCCCAATAAGTGATTGAAATTCGTCGCGCAAAACACTTGCTTGTTGTGCATGTGCCATGGATAATATATGTAGCTCGAAAAGTCCTATCCCTAAATGGATACTCAGTCCTAATAGGTATGAACCTTTCGAATCTTTTCTCTTACTTGATACTCAAACTTAATATGTATGTACCTTACGAGTCTTATTTCTAAATGGATATTCATATTTCCACCAATTCTAGTAATACTTCTTCACTAACGTCTTACTCCTTTGTTCTGTATACATTAACTTTTGCTGGAACCTATTTCCATCACACGGACGATAAAGCCTGGCTTCAGACTCAATAATTTACACGATAGCAACATGGTGTAGGCAAAACGCTTCCATTTCTCTTTTGTTTGAAGATGTATTTGCAGTCTTCTAAACATGGATTTGGCATCAAGCAGTCCCGCAAACCATCAACCACTTGAGTAATTATGATCCTTCCTTTTGATTAAGTATGTCCATGGCAAACCATTTCTTCAGAATAGCAAAATTAAAGTAGAGACGCTATATATATTCGGGGCCGGCAAGGGATGTGGACCATCCCTTATGCCTCTCTGGAGTCTACCCAAGAGATAAGCATTTTTCCCGAACATGAATAGTATTTGTAATGTTAGAAGAGGTGCCACTGAGAGCGGTGTGGGTTGGCGCGTTAACGGGTGCCTCGCTTACTCAGAAGTTATGTGTCATCGTTACCCATGCGGCTCATAAAGACGAATGTTTTGTTATTTTTAAAATTTAATTATTTGATTACTCATTTTTGTTAGAATTCAGTTTTGCTTTACAAAGTAAAATGCTTTGCGATATTAGAATATTCAAGCTGAAGAAAATAAAATTTTAAAACACATTCTTTTTAGTAATTATCGCCAATTGGATTTCCCTAATTATGGAGTAAATACAGCAATATTTTAAAATATATGTGTCTTGTTTAACCATCTATTATTTTGAATGTAATAAGTAGTAAAACAAGCAACAAATCCCCCAAACGGTGCAGCCTTTTTCAGATTGACTTTCAGCGGTGATTGAGGCTCAAAATGGACGTGTGGTCTGAAGCACTCACTTTTACCGATCACTGACATCTCGCCTTTATTCCGAGTTGGTTCGAGTCTCGGGTCCGGTTAAAATGAGTATGCGAGAAAACTTGCCAGTAACTTTCCTTAGGTCAGTGGTTCTTATTAGGGTTTTGGCGGGTTCTTCATCCACCGATTAGATTGGCCAACACACAAAGTCTATGATGCGCTAAAAAATGTCGTTAAACCCAAAACAACAACATCATCATCGGTGATTGCAATTGATAGTAGACAACGGCCACGTATTTCTAGACTTCCAAACCTCTTAACATGAGTCATGAATAGGTAATGATTTTACATTAATTATTTTATCATTCTTTTTCATTATTACACTTTTAATATGGGTCATGCAATTTAAAGCACAATTCTCATATTTGTCCTGGGTTTTAGAAGCATAAACTATTTCTTCGTTCCGCAGGAAGATAAATACCTAGACATCTTTCGTTTATCCATATGATGCTTAGTCATTTAGATCAGACACTAACTGAGCAACGCCCTTTCATCCCACCTCTCGTCTCTTTAACACCAAAATTATAAACATATTTAAAACATTGTGAAGGAAGTTACATATTAGAAACGTTTAAATTGCTATTTGTTAAAGTAGTAAAAATAATCCAAATCAATAATGTATTTACACAATTAGCTCTTTTCTAGCTTGTATTCATGTCTATATTTTATAAAATATAACCTTTAGCTCAAGGTTTTAAAATACTTTTTTCAGGCATTTGGAACGCTGGCAAATAAAGAGATATACGAAAGAGTAAATAATGGCATTTCTTTGAAAGTCTATGTTGATAGATGCGTGGAAATGTGTTGGTTCATGTGTATACAAGATCCCCCTATGTGCCTGGAATTTTGCATAAAAGGGGACGTGAACAGTGGGGACTTCAGAGGCTATACCCAAACCGGGAATACTGTGGAGTTTTTTGTGTGTGTCCATGTGTACGTTTGTATAAAGGAGGGCCTCTTATGATAAAAGGTGTTGCCCAGATGCGATAGACGCTTTTAAATGCGAAATATTACACACATTTTGCTAACATAAGGGCTATAATATTAACTTGTAACACATTTGAATTTAACTATTTCATTGTTGGAGCATACTAATTTATATTAACAAGTATGAAATTAATTATTCCCGCGTGCAACAGAATAAAGCTTCGATGAATATTTTTCACTGGACCCTTGAGATTCTAGGCGGAGAATAATGTCAATTGCGATATGGAGAGAGAGAGAGAGAGATTTGCGCACTATTTATGTCTTAGTTTAGCTAATCCATTTTCAGAGAAATTTTTTTCGTATCGTGTTGAAAATGAAAGCATGAAAAATTGGAAACAAATTCGTAACAAATAAGTAATGAAAAATAAGACATGTCAAAAATATAAAAGTCAACAACATCAGTGATTTTTACCCAACTAGTTCTTAATGCAAACCTTATAATTACGGTTAGGAATAGCAGACAGCAGGTATAAAGAATTATCACATAAATTGGAACGAACAAAATAAAGACAACCACCGACATTGGACAGAAGAAATCAGAGAACATAATAATGGGCACTTTAGTGCAGATAGAGGTAGTCCTAACTTAAATAAAATAAAGCCAGTAAAAAGTTTGCGCCATTATATATCAAGTAATGGTCTTCAAAATGTGTATGTTTAATTAGTTAGTTTATTATTTGATAACAAAAATACATATTAAAGAAGTAGATTCTAGGAAAACAACATCTGACAATTATTTTAAATTTTTGATGATCTCACATTAAGACGAAAATTGTTTGGTTGATATACTTTTATTCATTTTTTTCAACTCCTTGTCAGTTACGGCTTTTCCAGTTCTCTATTCCATTTAGTCTACTGATTTAACATGTTTGCTTATATTCTTAAATTTTAGGAAATTTTGTACAACTCTTTTTAAATTGATAAATAAAACATAGTTTCAAGTTGTTTTATCTGTCTCGTTGAAAGTGTGAAAATGGCAGAAGGTGATGGATATTATTTTGATGGTTCATTATAATATTATGATGTTATAGGTTAAGATAATCGCTGTCAATACATTCATGGTGAAACAAATAGTTATGACTTAGCTGATAATAATTTATATGATAAAGGTTTTTAAATTCAATAATCTCCTGTATTTGTAGCTTTTCGTACATGAATCAAATATATTGAACAGCAATATAGATAAAAGGTATAAATGCTTCTAACCTTAGTTATAAAGATTAAACCTGATTAAAAATTATATTCTCAAGAACTAGGAGGAGAATCAATGTAGATGTTTATAATTGGTAATCGGGTAAAAGTGTTAACACCTAAGTCTGTAACTATGCAGAAGTGGAATTATCTTTATCCAGTCTTTAGACTGACCAAAGGCAATATATGCATACCATCACATGGCATAAAAACATATCTTTACAACAGTTTTATAACACACAGGTAACATCAGGCAACAAAAGTGGTTGATGAGGAAGCAGAAGAGATGCATATGATATATGCCAATAAACCATTCGGCCATCAAGTAAACGAAGCAGAGATTGCAGCCAATCCAAAACAAAGCCGAAAACATCCACCTACAAGTAAAGACAAAAAATATTGAAGACATACATAAAGATTTAGGAAGTTGCATTGCAAGAGAAGTTGGAAAGTGTTAAAAGTAAACGATCACAAGTCGTTGGAGATCCAACAGACGTAGAAAGTAAATGCAGGATGAAAATGAAACGATCTGTTCAAAAGTTCGAAACACGTCACTGATACTATTGTCCAAGCTATAAACATTATTGCATCAGGTCTTGGTCCGAGTGAAGCAGACACGGTTAAGGGTTTAATTGGAGGCTGTGGAGGAGCACCCACTGGTGCTAATACCTTTGTTCTCTTGTAATTAATTTTCAGAGACGTTATTTTCTGCAGCATGAACAGTTACAACAAACTTTCGAACTTGAACAGATAAAATACAGCCCACATATGACAGTGGGTTTGTATGTATTCTTTCAGTATCTTCACATAGATTTAAATTTTACACCAATCATATACTCAGGTGTGAAGTGTGCACCTTGTACGGTGTATAGCAAACAGTTGAATGATATCTTGCACATGACTCTTCAGGCAATGACAAGCAGAAACATTCTATCACGACATGTATCTTAAAAAGCGTGTGTATTGAAAATATTAAAGCCAAACACACATCGGCATAGTAATGAGAGGTGAGTGTTATTCTTTCTCAATATTTTGTTCGATCTACAGACGTAACAAATACGTATCCAACGTTATTGAGTTTCCAGGTGTAATGATGTATGTGTATTGCGACATTTAGCAGGAATATTAAATATCAGAAGAGCCGGTAAAACCGATCCAGAGATTATCAACAATTAACTGTTTTCAAGGGAGATATGTACACAAGACCGAGCGAGATGTGGCACGATAAGGGGAATATGGAGTACTATCGATCCTGGATGGTATTTTTCTCAATAGACAACTCAGTATACATGTACACTTATGAATGTTAAGAATGGCTGGTGGGACATGGCTTGTCGATCGTATCGTGACTTCTCTTTGATTTGATCTTTTGTTCGTGTTTCATAAAATGAATGTAAATTTTTCTCTGGCATTGTTTTAAACATCAATCATCAAAATCCTGCTACAAAATAATCTTTTCAGTTTATGGGATTAGATAGTTGACTTGTACTAATATAACGCAAAATGACTTAATGGATGTTCTTCACATACATAGATATTATAAAAATATAAAGGGTGATGTTATGAGTGGGATACAACACAATAACTAAATGCTGTACCCTAGAAATCCGATCCTAGTTTCCATGGTTATTTCTCGTGCACGCTAATGCTACTGAGTCATATTTCTCCCGTGTTAGAATTTCAACGTTGAAGAAAAACTTAGGGCAGTTTTTCCCTACGAAGAAACAGCTGCACAAGGGTTATGATTCTCATCTCAGTCATTCTTACATCCATTCAGGGAGAAAATAATATCTGCCAAATGCTTGAGCAGACTTGCACATAGATTGGACACCAAAACAAGAAATATTTTTTGTTGTTGGAAAACGGTAACAAAATATAATGGATATCAACTCCAGAGCAGCCTTTACCTCGTGTACAAAGGCTTTAGGATACCATATGTGTATGGAGAAAAAGTTAGCTGAATAGAGTCAATTTGGGGGTGAGGGAAAATACCCTAGAATATGTTTTTGTGGGGTTTGTTTTACTGGAAATGGGGTTCGCGGGGGATAACTGGAAAGACTTTTTAGGAGCATATATACCGGTTTTAGACAACCTAAACCTCTCCCATTAATTTCTTTGTCGCCGGTGTAACAAAATACGGTGTGGTTTTCCCCTTATCAAGCAATCAATATCCTGGGGCAAATAATTATCAGGAAAGGGGTGGATGAAAGGGGTTAGTACAGATTCACTTGTCTTCTACATGACAAAAATATATGTGGAGTATTATATATCCCATGATTTTACTAACTTTATCCCGATCGTCATATATGTGTGTAAGGGCTATGAGATAATAAAATATAAGTATAAGGCTAGAGTGAAAGATTTTTAGTCTAAATAAATTGCTTACCGAAAAACTGCAACTGTTATTAATTTTTGGTAATACAATAACTACACTCGTTAAAAATGAAACACCAACAATGGCGACACGGTAAAAACGCTGCCACTGGCGAGTCAGATAGTATGGTCTTAGTTCGTATGATGTACACTGTTGTCGCCATTTACATTTCTAGAAGGATGCTCTCCTCAAACATACTGGCCACTATTCCTTCGCGTGAACAATTGCTGCGCAGTAAAAATAGTTAGCATGATGAGTTGAATCACAGATCACGTAAACAATTGCAGGCGAAACGTTACTCAATTTCTACTTCCCATGAATCATTCATTTTGGGTCACTATCGCCCTGGGTTCCGTATCCGTTCGAGAAGTCCTTGTGGGTTTCCATTTCCATCAACTCGGTCTCGAAATCAAGAATGCTAATTATTGTATCTTCGTTAAATATTGAGTACAGTTTTGTATTATATTGAGACTGGTCTTTCTCTGCTGCTAGAAGTTCATAACAAACATGTATTTGCTGCTATAATCGTAATGATTTTACTTTACCAGCACTGCCACCCACAGCGTTTGCTATTTATACAACTCCGACAACAAAAGCGATTGACACAGCTACGACAGTTGCTGTTGTTGTAACTCCAGCAACATAAAGATAAGAAGTAGTCGAGGTGGCGGCGATTCCGTTAATATTATCTACATGTTACATATGCACTTGTATTTCATGAGCAACGCCGTTCTCCCAGATCCACATAAACACTCAGGCGCCATTCTGAAAGTCAAGTCGGCAGTGTTGTAGCTGCTGTATTAACAAATATACCAAGTACATCGTGGAGCAAATTATACTCTGGTGAAAGGCACATTATCCGATAAAGTTACTGTGAGCATGGAACACCGCTTAATACACGACTTGATTTTAACATTCGACCTAGCCCGGAGAAGCACCTATACATCACGTTGATGTTGCACGTTACCGACGTGATCTTGATTATAAGGCATCAAAGTAATATCCGTGTACAGCAATATGTCGAGATAGAACTCATTCCTGACTTATATGCGATCAGCCCTACACTCGGAAAAAGAATCACCGGAAGGATCATCAGCATAAGTATAAGGCCACGAATGCTCTTGAAGGTAAAATATATTGATCTAATAAACAAACAAACATGGATAAGAAAAAGTTAATTGGCGGTAAACGTCCCTCCTGGTTTGCTTGAACATGGTTGGCAAAAGAAGCGCTGTGGCAAATTTACTTAACCACTTAATATGTGAATCATAATAATAATTTGAGAGAACGTTTATTATAGTTCTATAGTAAATCGAAAAATAATAAATCTAATGTTTCATGCATATGTGCTCACTTATACCATGTGTTACTATTGGAATTAAACAACAAGACGAAACGTTTAGTTCCAACAAATAGTGTAATGTCTGAAGAAGAGTTATGTATGACAAAACAGATTACTTGTAGCAGTGTAGTTTCCGTGGCACAATCATCCGACACACCGGACATAATGTCTGTGAAGAAAACCTCAGATCAGGAGGAGATCCCAATAAATATTTTGCAAATCCTGGACAAGCATGCAGACTTGCTACAGGGTGCTGGACTGAATCGACATCGTCAAGTGCATTTATTAAAGAATTGAGGTGTGGGGATTGTTAGGCCATGATATCAGGATATTATATGTCTAAAACCCTCGGGGAATGATAAGCTTCGTGCTATTCTTTGACATACTTTTAGTCAGGCTATGCTATAATTATTAAATATAAATTTGGCATCATTGTCGTCAGCGATCATGATATTTTAAAAACAAACTCAACTTTCGCAGAAGAATTTGTCACAACTCTAATATCATATTCATTCCCCGAATAAAGACAGTTAAAAGATTTACGTGCCGAAAATAAAAGCTGCATTATACGTTAACTAAACCTTTTCATTCTTAAATAACTAAACACAAACTCACACCGTGCAATAAGTTTAAATGAGAAATTGTAAATGACTTTATATATGTGTCCAGTTCATCTAATGCGCTATGTTGATGAGCAACTGTACCTTAAGGTTATGTCGTTGCATTGTAAAAGTGATATAGATTCTCTCTCAAGCCCGTGGGTAAAGGCCGATTTTCCCTTGAACTGGCTCACATACACACAAATATATATGTATGTATGTATGTATGTATGTATGTATGTATGTATGCATGTATGTGTGTATGTATGTGTATGTGTGTGTGTGCGTGCGTGCGTGCATGTGTTTGTTACATCATTTTCCTTAATGAATTTCTATTGAAATTTTATTCAAAATGTTTTCCATTCAGATATTAAACATTAACGTAAACGAATGTATTCGGTATATTTGTAGGCGTCAGAAACGTAGTTTTTATGGAAAGATCATGGCTTTATCTCCTTGTTCATATGTTATGGAATTTTGAAGTTTCGCTGGTTCAGCCTTGTTCAGTTTTACTGGTTTCGGTCAAAAATAAACATCAAATACAGAGCCTCACAAAAAAATGTATGTTTCAGCTTGCACGAATTCTTAGAATGTTGTGTATATTTGATATAATTTATATTTAATTTATTTGTTTGTATGTTTTAAACATTTTTTTAAAAATTTCATTACATGTCAAAGCAATGTAACTTACTAGGAATTTTATATTTTTCAGAAATTATTTTGACCTGACTATTTAGTCGTAAACACCAAACTTTGTATCTTTTGCTGACCTAGTTCCTGGCCTTGGTTGAGAATCAAGTAAACAATTTTTATAGTTCATTTTTAATGTGTGAATGATAATATGAAATTGACGCTGTACTGGAATACGTGACTTTAGATGTGTAGATACCTTCTAAACCATTTTAGAATGTGATCACGTGACCCTCGGGAATCTGTTTTGCGTCTCAAGTTACTGTGTAACCTTTGTTATAGAGAAATTAGTCAGACGGGCTTCTAAACACTGGAACGTAAGCTGTTCGTTTTGTTTGTGACCAGTTTTGAGTTATATTTTAATTTTTATTCACATTATTTGGATTCTTAAAGATTAATTCTATATCCTGGAAATATTTGAGTGCTCATACAGAATTCTTAGACAAAGACATTTATTTACATTTATTCTGGGCTTGAAACACCGAAATATTCTTGTCTGTTGAAAACCAAAGAACTGTAGACACTACAGCACTATACTGACTAGAATTTAAGTCATCGCCTTCCATTTGGGATTTTTTGTCGGGACTTGCACTTGAATTCATTAGAACATTCCATTACTAGGAATTCTAAAATTTAATTCGTGGATTATTCTTAGATTTTTTGGATTTGATTCTTAAAACCGTCTATGGATTTGTTTTTAAATTTGGCTAAAGTATTTCAGAAAACATATTTTTTAATTTGAATTGCCCATGTTTTTGAAATCTTTAGTGAAATCGGCAAGCTTTTTCCAAAATGTCATCAAAGGTGGAAATCTTTCTTTTCAAGTCCTGCCCAGGACCAATTAGATCTTTTCAAAAAAGATGAATTAATTCAACTTGCCTGAAAATATTGTCTTTTTGACGTTAAGGCTTCCTTAACGAAGCAAGAAAGAACAAATATTATGGTCCAATACTTGGTAGAAAAGAATGTTTTTGGATAAAATTGCTTTGGTTGCGATCAGTAAGTCTGTATCAGACTCTGACATAAAAGTAAATGAATTAGAATTAAAATACAAGATGGAATTTGAGTTGACGAAGCTGGAACTTCAGAAACATAAAGACGAAAAACAAATGTAAATGCAGTTGCAATTGGACAAAAAGAACAAAACAAATGAAATTAACAAAAAAAAGAACAATTGTTATTACAAAAAGAAGAAAAAGAAATGCAATTAGATAAGGAAGAAAAAGAAAGACAAATACAGTTACACGAAAAACAAATGCAGTTACAATTTGAGAAAAAGACATGAAAGAGAGAAAGAAAAACAAATGCAATTACAAAAAAGAACAATTGCCAAAGAAGAAAGAGAGAAAGAAAGGGAATATCAATTTAGAATAAATAAATGGAGCTGGCTAGTGAAAACCACATCTCCACTTCAAATACAAGTTTAAGTTTTGATGTTGCAAAGAATATTAGGTTAGTGCTCCCTTTCAAATAAAGAGAAGTAGACAAAACTTATACTCGTTTTGAAAAAGCTGCTGAAAATTTGAAATGGCCAAAGAAGCATTGGACGCAATTATTACACTGTGTACTCACTGGTAATGCTAGTGATATTTACAATTCGCTGTCAGTTTACCAAAGTCGTGACTATGATACTTTTAAAGAATGCAATTTAAAGGGTTATGAGTAAGCCCTAAAGCTTATAGGCATAAATTCAGAAACTATAAAAAGTAGCTGGACGATTTCATGTCGAATTTGCTAGAGAAAAAGAGAAGTTATTTGATAAATGGTTCTAAACCAAGAAAGTTGAACAAAATTATGAAAGTCTCAATCAACTTGTATTACTTGAAAAGTTTAAAAACTGTGTCCATAGTGACATTAAGACTTTTCTTGACAAGCATCAGATTGAAACCCTGCAAAATGCTCCTCGTGCTGCTGATGAGTATTCATTAATTCATCAAGTTCTTTTTTTTAAATAAGACTTCAACTCAACCGTATTCTGGCAGAAAAGTATTTAACCTAATACAAGCCCTTCTAAATCTCAAACTGGCACAACTTCTAAAAATCAAGTTCAGATAAGCTTGACCAAAGGTCCTTGTCTCTTCCTACGTGTAGCTATTGCAAGAACAAATGACACATTATTTCTGGTTGCTACAAATTGAAAAATAGTTATCAGAATCAAGACAGACCTATTCCAAATGCTCTCATTTCTAAGAGGTAAAGGTCACGGTCATGTATTGAAAGCAAGACATTTGTTGGGTCTGATGAACCCCTGTATGATTTTATTACGGAGAATTATGAACCATTCATATCGAGAGCTTCTTTATCACTCGTGGGTGATTCAGCCAATCCTATCCCTATTAAAACTGTAAGGGACACAGGACCTTCTCAGAGTCTTTTATTGTCAGGTACTTTGCTTTTTTCTGAAAAGTCTTCTTCTAATGAGAGTGTTCTTATTCAGGGAGTAGAGTGCGGCTTTGTTAATGTTCCTCGCCTTTGTTTAAATTTGTCATTAGACTTAGTCTCAGGACCCGGCACAGTCGGCGCAGCGTATGCTTTACCGGTTGAGGGCATTCATGTATGACTAGGCAACGACCTATCTGGACAAAAGGTTGTGGTTAATCCACTTGGAACTGACAAGCCTTGTTTGGATCAGAAAGTCGATCCAATTGGAAAAGAATACCCTGATTTATTCCCAGCTTGTGCAGTTACCAGAGCTATGGCAAAGAAAGCTCTTGAGAATGATGTTAATAAGAAAAGTATTCCTTTAGCTGATACATGTATTGGTCAGGCTTTTGATGAGGTCACTTTCACTCCTTGTTTGGATCAATCAAAAGGTATTGATCACATTGATTATCTTTTAACTACTCATTCTCTTTATTCTAATCAGGCTGACAAACGACAATTACTTGTGTTCGAACAAGGAAAAGATTCTGAGATTTCCAGTTTGTTTCAAAGGGACATTTGTGAAACTAAAGCCACTGAAGTTCCTGTCTGTTATTTCATTACAAATTTAATTCTTATGAGAAAATGGAGACCTACCGAAGTACCTGCTGCTGACGAAGGGTCAGTGAACTACCAAACTGTAGTTTCAAAAGCATACAGACAGGAAAGGCCTATTATGGCCCGTGAAACTCTTTTGGTTGGTCATTTAGGGATTAATAAGACTGATCACAACATCTAGAATAACTTCTATTGGCCTAAAATCAAAAGTGATGTTTGTAAATACCGTAGATCTTGTCATACTTGTCAAATGGTAGAAAAACCCAATCAGAAGATACCTAAGGCTCATTTACACCCAACTCCTGCCTTTGACGAACCATTTAGTAGAATTATGGTAGATTGTGTTGGTCCCTTACCTAAGACCAAGTTAGGTAACCAATACCTGTTGACCAGTATGTGTACGTCAACAATGTTTCCGGAGGCAATTGTTTTGAGGAATACTAAATCTAAAACAATAGTAAAAACTTTGATACAGTTTTTCTTTTTACTCAATTTGACCTTCCCAAATCTGTCCAATAAGGTCAAGGATCAAATTCTAGGTCTGGAACTTTCCAGCCAATTATGCTTAAATTTGGCATTCAGCAGTTCAGCCCAGAAGTGAAATTATGGTATGAGAGAACTACAATGGAGAGAACTTTTGAGTCTGGTAATGGAGTTCTGTCTCTCTTGTTCATTCTTTAAAATTTTCATCAGTTTAAATAGTACGGCCTTTACAAGATTCAGAAGAAAACAAATTAGGTAAATTATAATAACAGTACTCCTGGGATCTAAATAAATTAAAAGAGTACCAGTATATTGAAATAGATAACCAGGTTAAAAATGCAATTAATTTAGTTGTACCTGTCCGACTCATTGAAGCTTTAAGTGAAGGACTAATCAGATTCTACTGATAGTGGAGTGACAAATCTTCGGAATTCAGACATTATGAAAGATCTGGACCAGAAACTTTCACAGATGCAAGATCAAGAGAGAAACGAACTTACACAATTATTAGTTGAATATGAGCACTTATTTCCAGATGTTCCTACAAGAACGAACAACATTTTCCATGACGTTGAAATTGTAAATTCCAAAGCTTTGAAACAACACCCATACAGGATGAACCCTCTCAAACAGGAATACTTGAAAAAAGAAATTCAGTATTTGCTGGAGAATGATTTAACAGAGCCCATTAAAAGTGATTGGAGTTCACCATGCATACTTATTCCAAAACCAAATAAAACTTTTCGAATATGCACTGATTATAGGAAGGTGAAAATTGTGCCAAAAACAGATTCATTTCCATTACCAAGAATCGACGACTGTATTAATAGGATCGGAAATGCCAAGTAAGTCACCAAATTTGACCTTCTGAAAGGATTTTGGCAAATTCTACCAACGGAAAGAAAATTTCGGCATTTGTGACTCCAGATGGACTTGATCAATATCAAGTAATGTCATTTGGGATGAAAGGGTCGCCAAGTACTTTTCAAAGTCTCCTGAATATGATTATCTCTGGTCTAGACAATTGTGAAGCTTACATCGATGATGTCATCATATACAACGACACCTGGAAAGAACATTTAGCAACAATTCGGAAATTCTTTGACAGACTCAGAGTTGCAAGTCTGACAATTAATATTTCCAAAAGTGAGTTCTGCCGTGCTAGTGTAACCTTTCTTGGACATGTTGTGGGACATGGACAAGTTAAACCTATAGATGCTGAGGTCAAGGCTATCTCTGAATTCCCTGTGCCTGATAATAAAAAGCAACTGATGAGATTTTTAGGTATGGCTGGATACTATCGGAACTTTTGTTTCAATTTTTCTATAACTGCTCAACCCCTGACATATTTATTGAGTAAGAAGAATAAGTTCCTTTGGATGACAAATGTTAGTAGTCTTTTGACAATTGAAAAGCCATACATAAAAGCGTTCCAGTTCTTACAGCTCCAAATTTCAGCCAATCATTTAAACTGTATGTTGGTGCAAGTGATGTTGGGCTTAGAGCAGTTTTGATTCAAAAAGAAGAAAATGGTGTTGATCATCCAGTGTGTTATTTTTCAAAGAAATTAAATAAGCATCAAAGAAATTATTCACCAACCGAGAAGGAATGTTTAGCTTTGATACCGGCATTAAAATATTTTGAAGTTTACATTAGTTCAGTCCTTCTCGATTATTGTGTTTAGTGATCACAACCCTCTTACTTTCATCGGCAAGATGACGAAAAAACAAACAAAGACTATTAAGGTAGAGTTTGTTGTTACAGGAATATGATATCGACATCAGGCACATCAAGGGGAAAAATATTTTAATAGCAGATGCACTTCCCCATTTATAACAATGTATTATTTCATGAACACTTTATATATTTTAAGAGAGTTCTTTTTAACCTCATGTATAATTAATGTACGGCAAAACGAAAGCTTTATCATATACATCTTTCTTTTTCGTTATGGGGGAAGTGTTATGTATAACTGATTTAATTCATATTTGATTTAATTTAATTGTTTGTAAGTTTTAAAATCTTTTTTAAATTCATTATATGTCAAAGTAATGTAATTTTGTTTATTAGGAATTTTATATTTTCCAGAAATTAGTTTGAAATTATTATTTAGTCGTAAACACGGAACTTTGTATCTTTTGCTGACCTAGTTCCTGACCTTGATTGAGAATCAAGTGCACAACTTGTTTCTGTAATTCATTTTTAATGTGTGAATGATAATAATGAATTCGAGGCTGTACTGGAATACGTGACCTTAGACGTGTAGATACCTTCGAATCATTCTAGAATGTGATCACGTGACTCTCACACGGGAATCTGTTTTGCGTCTCAAGTTACTGTATAACTTTTGTTTATAGAGAAATTAGTCAGTCGTGCTTCTAAACACTGGGACATAAGGTGTTCGTTTTGTTTGTGACCAGTTTTGAGTTATATTTTACTTTTTATTCAGATTATTTGGATTCTAAAAGATTAATTGTTTTTCCTCGAAATATTTGAGTGTTCATACAGAGTTCTTGGACAAACACATTCATTTAAATTTTATTCGAAATATCAAACACCGGAATATGACTGTCTGTGGAATAAGAAATAACTGTAGATTCTACAGCACCATACTGAATACAGTACATTTTGGATTTTTCGTCAGGACTCGAACTTGAGTTCATTAGAACATTCCATTATTAGGACTTCTAAAATTTAATTCGTGGATTATTCTTGTATAATTTTTTAATTTTATTCTTAAAACCGTAAATTCTTATTTTTTCATTTTTACAGTGTTTATCCAGGGACAAAAATGTTTTGTTAAATTTTTCAAAGCTTGATGTTTTCACTTTCTTTTGTTACTGTCTATAAGATCCTAAACACGTTACATAAGAAGGGAAACATTGTACCAAAGTATCCTCAAAAGTGTCTCCTAGATTCACATTTTCTGACAATTGCCCTAGTCCAAGGTGCAAAATGCCACCGGTAGACATATCAAATAAACCTATACTGTTCCATATTAATTTTACTTTTAATATGAACACGATGAATCTTAGTAATCTCTTGCTGTAATATCTTACGATTCGGACCATATATACTCACAATTATTTACGTAGTATTTCATATTTCCATGTAATAGAAAAATGATTAGAGCATTTAAACATTATCCTTTTCATTGGCCGTGTTTCAGTCATAAAACATATTTTTGTAAGGTATACAATACTATAAGCACCTATGCCTTAGGGAACAAGTTATCATCACCTGTACGATATTTAGTAAGTGAATATATTAAAAAATATAAAGAAAAAATAATTTAATGAATGAATTGGGAACAAAATCATTTATTTTCCATGTTCGTCATAATCTTTCAGGTAAGATTTTTTCTCTTAAATCTCCCAAAATTTAATAAACCAATAAGCTTGAGAAACAAAAAATTAAGTTCGTCTCTTGCAATCTTTTCTTTTTGAAGGAAACGATATATAAATACTATTAACAGGGATATTATTTGAATATTTGTTCTAGCTTATCTACTTTTCAGAAGAAATATTTAACAAATTCTTTCTTAAATGAAATTGTTCATACCTCTCTAAAACTTATGAAAACAACATTCTTTGGATCAATGATACAAATCGTCAAAATTACGCGCGTGCGGGTATTCTGTGACTGTGTGTTTGTGCGAAAACATTTTCGATTACTTCGGAGCAAATTCTTCTCTGTTATCAACAAAACGAGCCTACATTCAAAACAACTAATTTGCATCTGTATTATTGACTTCCAGGAGGGCAGGACACTACGACTCTCGGAGTATCATGATCAACGACAACACGAGCAAGATCAAGTCAACAGGAAGAAATCTCTCAAAAGCATCGCCTGTAGCACATCTAACTAGTCACCAAGAAATACCTAGAGAACCACGAATGAAGGAACAATATGCACCTCGTCGAGCGACGGATGCAAATTATGAAGAATCTATCAAAGATGGTGCATCAACAGAAAATGTGCAAACAATGGGTCTACCACGAGCAGAAAAAAACGTGTAAGTATATATTACATTCTAAGGAAGGAACACCGATAATTGTGTGAATGGAACCATGTTAGCAGCAGAAGGAGAACGTGCTGTTCGTATACAGTTCTGAAGGCAAGTTCGAGTTAAAATGTAATTAAAATACAATTAAAACGTAATTTAAATGTCGAGTTAAAAAGTAATTACAATGTAAGAGGTTCAGATATCTCTCTCTCTCTCTCTCTCTCTCTCTCTCTCTATATATATATATATATATATATATATATAAGAATAGTGGGTCATCCTAGCCTAAATGAAAAAAATACATTACAGACCCTCCTGGGCAACTCTAGCTTCGAGGTTTTTCAGATCACCCTGGGCAACTCGATCCTCAGTTGGAGTTGAACATGAGGAATATTGGGCCTGTATAGCGTCAAAGGAAAGTTGGTTTATTGTATGGGGAAAATAGAAATGGAAAAGGTGAGGTGACGTCACGATACTGAACATTGGTAACAATCTAGCAAGGGGCTTACCTGAATACGCGCTACTCTAGGGAGAGACAAATAGCCATTGACATATATAATATATGCAACATACATACATACCTAGATTGATGAACATCAATCTATCATACTTTAACTATAAAATTGACTTAAACTTTTTTAGGCAAAAATGTTAATCATTTCGAGGTATCTGAGTGGCTCTGAAAAGGCCCTTTGGTTTTTTTGTTAACATCATTCCGTCAACACAGAGGGCATTGCATAGGTCTTCTTCTCTTCCTCAAACTTCTTCTGACCTCTGGACCGTAGTTGAGGACCCTCTTCAAACAGCCTTGTCTCTCTACATAGATCCTTCCTTTCCAAACGCTTGCATCGGTGATCCGGATGATTGTCCATGATAAATTGACACACATTGTTTATTCCGTACGGAATAGCATCGACGGTACGAGAGTAGATGATTCAACGTTAGTCCTCATCTTGTGACGAGAACAGAAGAAGGGAATGAAATGAACTGCGCTTATTTATAGTGGATGAGCGGATCAAAACGGATTGAGTTTTCCAGCAATCCTAACACGCGTTACAAATTTCAGTCACAGCGTGGAGTATCTCTTCCAATCCGAAGAGAGCTGCCTGTGACGAGACATTCCCTATATAGATGCGCTAGCGTCTGTGTGCAGTGAATCAATGCAACAACGTTTTCAAACACAACGGAAACTAAGAAGAGGATGAATTTGGGTGCATCGTCCGTGGAAACGCGAAGCGATGGCATATAAATGGCAACCAAAGTCAACACAGTCCTATTTCCAGATTGGACATTTTTAAATTGGGATTTAATCGGTTTTCTCTTTCTTTGCAAGAATTTGTTCCGGTATCAGCACCTTCCCGATCTTCTCCTGCTTTATCACCCGTAAAGGATTTTAGACAGAGACAGAAAGAAGAATTGGAGAAATTATTACAGCAGCAGAAAGGAGGAGAACAAGCTTTTCTCCTTTAACAGCAACAGCAAAAAGAAGTGGCAGGAAGAAGGAAACGAAAGGAAGAAGAATCAGCAGCAGAGAATAAATAAGGTCTAGGAGAGAAGGAGGAAAGTGAAACTCAAACTGTAACGGTACTCTTACACTTCTTTAATATGATCCAAGAGAAAAAGACCTTCCCGAGCCAATAGACCACCCCTGTTACTACGTCTGCGATAACCACCCTAGTCATTTCTACCAAATCATCGACAGGAGCAAGACCATAAGTAGGTCTAGGCCGTGGCAAAGGCTTAAGGCAGTTAAAGCTGATTACGTCTCTTCCTCTTGCTCCTGTTGTTTTCAGAGCATTCTGAAGACCAACGGTCCTTTTCAGGGCCACCCACCTCTCTCGAGAAGAGATGGCATTCATTTTGCCAAAATCAATTAAAACTCAAGATCCATTTCTTTGCCCCATGATGTACGTGTGTGAATGCGTGAGTGTAACTCCATATTCTAAACAATCAAAACCATGAGACACTGTTTTCTATCTGGTCTATTCTGTTACAAAGTTTACAATCCAATTCACAACACAACACTTTAAAAAGTTCATAGATGTCTTCTGTGTCTTTGTTCACTCTGAGTTTTTTTTTAATTTCTTCACTTTCACGGGATTTTTCTCGTCTTCTTTTCTTTTCTTTTATCTTTTTTCGGGACGTTTCCGGATTCTTCTTTTAGGGAGGGTATCTTTACTTTCTGTTTTGATCCCCCCTCTTCCTCTTGCTCCTGTTGTTTTTAGAGCATTCTGAAGACCAATGTTCTTTCTCTTGACAAAAATATCTTTTGTCTCTTCTAACACCTGTCTAGCATTTTTGACGGCCTGGACACTCTGTATCCCGATGCCCTTTCTTCTAACAGATATAGCACGTATCTTGACTTTTATCTCGATAGGAGGGAAGTAGTCCGTCAGCTTGTCTGAAGAAAACTTTCGTATGATACCTCGCAAGGCTCTGATCAGAGTTCGATCTGTGTGGGCTCTTCCATCGTTCTGGTAGGCTTGAGAGTGAAATGAATACTGGGAGGGAAGACACTGACCCTTCATATAGGGAATACAGTGGTCTGACATGGATATGGGGACCCATGGCGTTTAAAATGTAGACATTTGACTTTTTGCTGTCAAGATCAAACGATCGCATTATTGCGTGGAGAAAGGTGAAGAAAGTAAGTGGCAGAAACGTAATTTCTCGCCTAGCACTGTAGCTGAAGTCTTGGTTCAAATTCATGCCAGCGATTTTGAAGATGACATGAGCGAGGCAGAATCCAGACGCAGAGAGCCTACTGGGTGTAGACTCTCTGCGTCTGGATTCTGCCTCGCTCACCAACATTAATCCCTGAAAATTACTAACATATTCGAGAGACGGAAAAGTGCTCCTCTAGAAAACTGAGAATTACGGCTTACACATACACGGTGAAGTTTAAAGATTTCATGTCCAAAGTACCGTTGTGGAAAGCAGAAGAGTTCATCACCGAGTGGTGGGATTCTTTGTTAACCACACTGAAACGACAATATGAAACCAAAGAAGACAAACGCTTGAGACTTTCCATTCATCACGAAAGTTTGAAGTCCCCCGTTTGGATCGAGTTTACAGCCCGGCAGAATTGACACCTTCCAAAGTCATCGACAAGATTCAACACGGGCAACAATCTAAGGACAAGTTTCACATCTCTGAGACAAAAGCGACACAGTTCATGACCCACGTGTCTCTTCCCCAAGGGACGGTCGCAAAAAGGTGTTGTTGATGGACGACCTTCGTAGCACCAAAACAAGCCTCGTCCGAATTAACAAACCTTGAGACCAGATGTGTTTAGCCCGTGCCATCGTGGTGGAACAAACGTATGCCGACAAGAACGACACAGCAGAATAGAAAAGAGCCTGGAAAAATACTCGACTATCGGACCGAGCCAAACATCGAAGTGAAGCAGAACTCTTGTTACAGCAAGCGGGGATATCCAAAGACACGCCCTGTGGCATTCCAGAAATGCAAAATTGCAAGACCTCTTTGCTCCACGCTACACCTTGAAAGTGCACCCTCAAGAAACGCGTTGACCATTGTTGTTTGAGGCAAATATTCCGAAGACGGAAAATACATTCACGTCTATAATCACGATGAACATTTCGATGCCATTACAAGTATTGCCGGATTCCTGGGATACAGCTATTATTGTGAGAAATGTGACTTTGGCTATAACAATCGAGAGCAACACATTGTGAATCGAAATGTGAAGGATATTTGGCCTCTCAACCCTGCCTTGACGAAATACAGCCACGAGTGCATTGCTCTGCTTGTCAGCGCACTTTTGTCAGTGTTACTTGACGCAAGGATCACAGCAGAAAAGTGCTTGTAAACCCCTGAGATCGTGCCCTACTTGTGAACAAGAAAAAAACGTACCAGCAATGCCAAGGCACATGAATCTTCAGGAAAGAACTGATGTCACATTTATCACCAAATCGTGGACTTGAAACACGAATGTTACATTCAAAAATACCATTCCAGACAAGAGGATGGAGATGACCAGAAGAACCGGAATTTCATATCTTTCGATTTTGATTGCATGCAAGAGACTAGCATTCACATTCCTAATTTCTGCATGGTTCATCGAGCGTGCGAGAAGTGAATCAAAAAGCCTATCTTCAGTCAATTGCCCTCACTGCAGCAAGACTCCTGGAGGACGTGAAAAAATCTTTCTGGGACCTAACACGTTTGCCGATTTTTCCCAATGGATCTTAGACCTCATCAGTGAGACATGGAGTCAAAAGGACATCGAACATTACGGAGATTGCCATCGCTATGCCACGGTGATGGCTCACAATTTCTCGGGATGCGATGGATAATTTCTTCTCAGATATTATACAGATCAAAGTACCGAACGTCCTAAAGTGACTTTGAACGGAGACAAAATCATTTCTATGCCAGTGGGACAAATGAAGTCTCAAGATTCGAAGGGTTACTTGGCCATGTCTTTGAGTCGAATGTTTAAAACGTTTGGAATGACAGAGATGACCAAACGCTATTTTACGCACTTTTTCAATACCGAAGCCATCCTACACGCCGTTTTACTTCATTTGCCTGAGGTTCATTACTACGACCCCGACTACATGCGCACCGAACAGCGAAAAGCTCTCTACGCTGGGTACCTCACTAACGTCTCAGACCCCTTCGACTTTCAGGAAGTAATGTTAAAGTATTGTCGTTCCGACGTGGCCATTTTACGGCGTTGCTGTGAAAAATTTCGAGAATTATTCATGGAGTACGGTGGGATCGATCCTTTGAAAGAAGCCTGCACCATCGCCAAAGCGTGCTCATTAGTGTACAGCCAATGATTCATACCCTAAAACACATTGGCTGCAACAAGCCCTCAAACGATGAAATTTGTCAAACGTCAATACTCGGTCAAAGCCCTACGCTGGCTACATTACTTGTGCGACAAGGAAGACAACCGGATCAAACACGCCGGCAACGAAGGAGTCAAAAAGACTATCGGAATGTATTTTGTGGATGGCTGGGACTTAGAAAACCCCAAGATCGTGTACGAGTTTAACGGTTGCTTATTTCAGGGATACCCCATTTGCTACCATCAACGCGACACTAAAATCAGTTTTTACAACGTACCATGAAAGACGTGTACGAGGCCACTTGTCAGCGGTGCTTCAAGTTAGAACAGCAAGGATACCAAGTGGTGGAAATGTGGGAACACGAGTACGATCACCGCTTGAAAACCGATCCCGAGTTTAAACGTATCGTGGAAAGTTACAGGCTGTTGGACCCAATGAACCCGAAGGACAGTTTGTACAGAGGAAAAATGCCACCAGTTTCCTGTACCACGTCCACAAAGGGAAAGGAGAATCAAGTATTTGGACGTGTGTCCGCTGTATCCTTCCGTATACAAAGATTGTCACTTTCCCGCAGGGCACCCACAATTGATCTTGGGACACTGACCTGGGCAACATTCGACAATACGAAGGATTGATTAAATGCAAAGTCTTTCCTCCCACAAACTTGTACCATCTCGTTTTTCCTCACCGTTGAGAAGGAAAACTGATGTTACCCTTTTGCCGTACTTGTGCCGAAACGTGCAACGAATACCAGCCGTGTCAACGCACCCAGGAAGAACGCGCCTTGACGGGAAGTTGGTTATCGTGGAATTGTTCAAAGATCTTGACCTGGGATACCATTGTTACAAGTGTACGAAATTTACCATTTTTCCAAGATACAAAAATATCACAATGGCGACGATACTCAGAAAGGCATTTTCGCAGACTACGTGGATACCTTTTTGAAACTGAAACAAGAAGCCAGCGGCTATCCTTCCTGGTGCCACACTCCAGAAGACCAAATGAAATTCAAAGAGATCATCTGAGAGCAGGAAGGCATCACTTTAGACCACGAGAAAAGGCGATCGTTTGCCAAAGTGATGTTGAATTGTTTGTGGGGTAAAATGGCACAGAGACCGTGTATTTGTCCGAACCTTCGCGCTACTTCCAGATGATTCACGACAAAAAAAACAACCACGAAACAGAACTGGACTCTGTAGAAGCCGACGAATTTGGAAATGTCATCATTGCTGCTTACTTGAAAGCCCATTCTCGCTTACAACTGTACGAAGTTTTAGAACTGTTAGGAGACTGTTTGCTGTATTTTGACACGGACAGTTGCATCTACATCGATCGCCTGGGTCACTTTACCCTTAAATCGAAGGACACCGTTTAGGGGCCTGGACGGACGAGCACACCGATGACAAGATTCTACGTTTTGCTAGTGGCGGTCCTAAAAAATTACGGCTACTAATACCGGGAGCCACAAGAATATGTGCACACGGAGTGTAAAGTGAAAGGATTGACTCTCAATTATCGCACCAGTCGAATGGTGAACTTTGACGTACTGAAAGTAGCTTTGCAGTCTGGACAGGATGGAAATTTTAAAGTGACCACCTTCGAACTGCACAGGATTGTACGTTTACCCAGACACCAAATCGTCGGTCGACCTTTGGAAAAAGTGTATCAAATCGGGTACCAGAAGCGAGTGCCGCTTCCCAACTACTTCACTTTGCCGTACGGGCACGTCAATATTGGTCAGCATATAAAAAGGAACACCGTCCAAAGCCGATAGGTTATTGTAATTATAAAGACCAAGCGAGAAAGATGAATACTTTTACACAGACATCATTCAAGTTCGGTGATTCTCAAGTGGAGTGCGATGCTGTGCCTTCCGATGAGAGCGATGCCGTACGCTGTGACCTCAGCGATTCAGTACCATATCATGGGAACTTTGCTACGACTACTTCAGCATTATATCATGGAAACTTTGTGATGTCTACTTCAGCAGGACATCATTCGAACCTTTATATGACTACTACTACCACTACACCTATCATGGAATGTGATGATGTGCATGTGAAACCTGACGGATGCGAAAACTATGTCACTCGTTACAGAACACCTTATCACTTTACTGGTTTTCATTGTCATCCGAAAATCAGCAAACTCCTGCGGATTTCACCATACCCTCATTGAAACAAGCCTGTGAAAGACAAATATTCATTCCCTGATCGTTTGCCTGAATTCTACAATTTTGAAAGTCGTTTTCAAATCTTCCAAGGAAAATGGCCTAAATATCTGTGAGGACCTACCCCCGAAGAATTAGCCAGAGCCAGATTTTTCTACTTGGGCAGAGGGGATAGAGTCAGTAGCTTCAGTTGCGATGTGTCACTTCAGGAGTGGGAGTGGATTGATTCGGCTTACCTGGAACATGCTCGATGGTCTCCCGATTATCACTACCTTCCTTTAATGGGATGACCTCAGTAGTCTCTGGATGAATACTTTGCAAGAGATAATTAGTGGATTGCCTGTGGAGTTGAGAGAACGCATTTACTGAGAGCTGGTCAAAATGTAAGTGAAACGCAAACTCAAAATCATTTCTACATTTTTAAACTATGCTAGTTTCCAAAGTAAACGAAGACTGATTTTTGGAGGACACAACTTCAGTCGCAAATATAAATGAGGCTATTGGCCACGACCCAGCGATTCCTCATTCTTGGAGGACACTGAATTTATACTTTACAAGAGAACATTCCCGGTTTGCCTGCGGAGTTAAGAGAACGCATTTACCGAAAGCTGGTCATAATACAAGTGAAACGCAAAGGACAATTGCATCCTTCACGTTACCCATGTTTAAACCACTGGTACTTGAATGATACAAGACCACTGATTCAGATGGAAGTGCTCCAGTGGTCAGACATTGTTGAACCTGACGTTGCCGAGAAGAATTGGTTTGTTGTGACTGCTTCCTTGAACTACAAGGTATACTTACTGTAAAGAATTCCAGAGGAAAGTTAGAGGGTTACCAAAATCTTTCACATAAAGTAAACTTAGTTCGAGAGTTAACTTTTGAATGGTGTGTGATGTGCAAGTTAGTGACTAAACCATTTAGATTCGCCACTGGAGTACGATCATCTCTGTGCAGAAAGTACACTTATTGCCTCCAACAAAAGAGGTATAAAAACAGGCAACCATGCCACGACCTTTATCAGTGGTGATGCAACATATTCCATGGAAGGAAATCAATGAGTGCATTTAAACGTTAGAGGATTACCAACACTTATTACGATAACTGTGTCCATTAAATTGGGGTCGTTGTGTGGTGTGTGTCTTAGTGACTTTCTTTCAGGGATTTCGTTTACCAGCCGAGTTCTTGTGTGCTCGGTTCGATCTGTACTATACAAAACAAAAAACGTGATGGGGTTTCGAGGCTTTGACCAAAGAAGTAGTTTACATTGCCCGAGATTTGTGTTCTGCATTCAAAGGAAAAATTGAACTTAAAGTGTCCAGTGAAAAAAGTAATTTTTGAACCTGTGTTAGTGAAAATGTCGGAAAAAGAACCCGAAGCCGAGGAACAAAACTCCCTTTAGGACAGGACTGTCATGGACATTACCAAAAGGCCATTCCGGGAGGATTCCTGTGTGACTGTACCCAATGTAGAGACTGTAAGACCATTACACCCTGCCCCTAGGACACCTTAGCTACCAAAACTTTTTATACAGTGACTTGTTTATATTCCACTTTGATCGCTTTGATGTATATTTTATCGCTGTACTTAACTCTTTGGCTTTTATATATTTTTGTCTTTCGTTTTGTTCGATTTTTAAACATGTGTTGAAATAAACGTGTCCTGAAAAAAGAGTATCAACACTCTTGTCTTGTCTGTCTTCGCGTCAAAAGTGTCATTCCCTGCACTATGGTTACATGTACTGTCTCTGCTCCTTTCTTCCTCCACTTTCAAAGTCATCGAGGAATGCTTAGATCGTGCTAGTTGGGAGGCCTTGTATCTTCGCAATCCCTTTAACATATTAATTGCCGGACCCAGCGGTTCAGGCAAAACCGAATTTGTCAAACGTTTGATCAAACACAAACATCATTTGATCATTTGTCTGCCTCAACGGATCGTGTGGTGTTACAAAGAGTGGCAATCGGCGTACAGCCTCCAGCGAGAAAGTCAAGGCGATTTCATCGTGTTTGTGGGCGGCATTCCTGGATTAGACTACTGGATCGTGTCTGATTCCAGTCAAAGCCATATGGTGATTTTCGACGACATGTTAGAAGAAGACGAAGAAGAAATTAGACTGTGGTTTACGCGCAAAGGGCATCATCATAATGTCAGTGTCATTTACATTACCTAAAATTTGCTTCAACAAAGTAAAGCCCGTCGCACCATCAGTCTCAATGCTCATTACGTGGTGTTGTGTAAAATCCATAAAAATAAATCGCAAGTGCAAAGTCTTAGCCAAACTGTTAGGAACGTCTTCGCTGACTCATGTGTACGACGATGGCACTCAAACCCCATACGCCTATTTACTCGTGGATTTGAAACCCACCCATTCCGCGATTATGTGCGATTTCATACCCATCTGTTTCACCACTGGTGCCAAAACGGAGGGCCTGTCCTGTACACGTACCCATCATCGACTTTACAAAACTATCTAAAAAAACCTCGGACACTTTGGGTTTTGTCTCATAAAGCATCAACATGACGTCCCTTCAGTCTCATCTTCCCGTCAAATTGATTCGTGTATGGCATCAGTCGCGAAAAAAAATCCACAAGGCATTATTCACATTCATCAAAAAAAAAACGCTTTTCTGATAGAAGCAAAGTAGCCTTGACGCACCTGCCCGATCCCTGCATCGACACTCAAACCTAAAAGCAAATCATTTTGAAATCTGGAGGTAGCGGTTCTCTAGGAGGTGTCAACATTCACTCCCTCTTAAAATGGGATCCGAATGCCCCCAAAGTCCTCCCCAATAAAAAAACCACTCCCAAAAATGCCAAACTGACCCAAAAGTAAAACAGCAGTGGTGTCAAGACCAGGTCACAGCTCCAGAAAAAGAAAAGCCCACAGAAAAAAAGTCCCCAGAAAAATAAAAGCCCCCCCCCCCCCATAAGAAACAGCTTCTACCCGCAAGAGAGGCACTTCGACCAGATCGCAACCATACATTCGCAAACTATGACCTGCAGCGACGGTGACCGCGTCTCCAGTACCCACACGTCTTTCACTTCTCCGTTGCTGGTGATGCTAGCCAAACCCAATTTGTCAGCAGTTCTTTCTTTTTTGATGAAACAATGGAAACCCACGTCTCCAAGAACGTCTCCTCCACTGGTTACACCCTCTTCCTCTTTATCTGCAGTGGCACCTGCTCGCTAAGTACCTTCTCCCCAAAATCAAAATCCAAGATAGATCAGACATATTACAGAGTTTACTGGATTTGTCCAGACAAGAAGTGTCCCAGCTTAGTCCTTTGCGAAACCCTCCACGACCTCTGATGCCTGTCATCAAGATGATACGACGTAAAGACAGTGGCGACGCTTTCCAGTATAAAAAGACCTGAGGCAAAGAAATGAAATCAGTGTGTTTGTGCTCCTGAACACCCTATAATGTCACCCCCCGAAGCCATTCATTTCCAACCCCAAAGGAAAGAAAAGGAAAAGAATTCCTCCTCGTTTAGTCAATCATTAGGGCGTGTTGTTCGTCCTGTCTAAAGACTCTCTACCCGTGCTAAAACAACTTAATCAAACGTCGTCGATACCGTCTGTAAATGTTGCCTGAATGTCTTGAAAGGCACACTACCTATGTCTCCAAATCAGAAAAAATACTTAGCCAAACATCGACACGTTCTTCGTCAAATGGTCATAAAGAAAATAACCATTCGCCAAATGAAAATAATGTTGATGCAACGCTGAGGAATTTTGCCCATGTTGTTAGGACCCTTTCTGAAAGAAGTATTGGAAACAATGCTGGGATGACTCATTGGAGAAAGATAGAAAAGGACATAGAAGATAAAAGGGACCTTTTTGGTCCAAAAATCTCAGACGTAACCGTTGAAATCTGATGGAAGGACGAAAACTGGCTTTATTGCTTTACAAACGATGGATGGAATTGGCAAGAAAAACGGACCCCGCATTTACCTCCCAATCCTCGTTTTACCGAGATGTCCCAGTTACAACACGAATTGCAGTCGTTGATGGATCGCAACGATTTGTACGAAACAGAAAACTCGCAAAAGTAAGGTCAACTATTGCAACGGCTACAACTCTTTCACCAGAAAGCTTTAGACGAAACAGCTCAGCCAACTCTGAAAGATTTTAAGACCCTGTTGAAAAGTCCATCACCACCACCGCCAGAGGTCAAATCAGACGCAGCCCCACGAATGCATGAGGAAGAAAAGGTACGAAAAGTCTTTTAAACACTGTCAGCAGCTCACATTCCTAGTAAGGTTGCAGCGTCCTTGTTGACCCTTCCCTCACTCCCCAACGAGAAGACCTGAAAGATTGTGTTACAAAGATGATGTCCACTCCTCCTTCGACTGAAGTCAAAAATAAAGGGAAACTAGAAGTGAAAAAAGAAAAGAAGACCAAAACCATCCCATTACCACCCCCACTACCACCACTACCTTCGACGTCTACTCCCGTGGCACATCGGACACGTAAAGCCGTTTCCAAACAGCATCAGCGAAAAGTGGGTGACTTATTAAAAGAAGAGAAGGTGTTATCCAGCATTTACTACGATCCATCCCATCCTGCGGGATACGGAGGAGTTCAGAAATTGTATCGGGCTGCCATAACCCGTCTGAAAAGTCTCCATTTACCTCAAATACAACGATGGTTACAAGAACAAGTCACATACTCTTTACACAAACCCAATCGGCGAATGTTTCCCAGAGGTCGCACCCAAGTGGAGGGCACCGCTCATCGATGGCAAGTCGATTTACCCGATGTCTCTCATTTTACCACCTACAATCGTGGTTACAAATATTTGTTTTGTGTCATCCACATCTTTTCCAAATTTGCCTGGGTCGTGCCATTGACTTCCAAATCGAGCAGTGAGTTAGTGTGAGCCCTCACACTGGTGGTGAAACAAAGCGGTTGTCACCCTCTTCGATGGCAAGCCGACACAGGTACTGAATTTCTGAACGAAGCTTTCCAAAAAGAATGAAAGAAACGTGATATTCATTTTTCATCACCGAGAATTCCGAAACCAAAGCCACTATCGTGGAACATTTTCAATGCACTTTGAAAGAACGCATGTGGAAATAATTTACATATAAGCACACTCCCAAGTACATCGACGTCTTACCGCATTTAGTTCAAGAGTACCAATCTCACCATCGAAGCATCTTACGAGGCCCCCAGTAAGCGACTCCCTACAACGAAGTGAACGTTTTTAAGCTCCTGTTTGGTACGTCTCCGACAGTTGCTGTCCCCATGAAAAGTGGAGTGTTAGCAGCAGGAGACTGGGTGCGCATTGGCAAAACCAAACGCACTTTCGACAAAGGTTACTTATTCAAATGGACCAACGAATTGTTTCGTGTCAATGGATCAGTGCGTGGTGGTCATCCTGCCGTCTATAAATTGGAAAACAAAAACGAGGAAGTGTTAAATGTTACTTACCCAAGTTATAACGCATAACCAAAAAAGAAGACCAAGTGTACGACATCGAAAGCATTCTCAAACAAAGAACCCCAAAAGTGGAAAAACTTTGTGTCAAAGAAGTCAACGTATGTTGGAAAGGATCTCCTCCCAGTTTTGATTCTTTCATCGGCGCTTCGCAAGTCATCGACATTAAAATGAAGTGGCCATCATTCCCTTCAACACAGCATCTGCTACCGCTACCTCCACAGTGACCACTCCTTCACCCAGTTCTTCTCTGCTAGATCTACAAAAGCAACCCTTGTATGTGTGGTGTGGAGAACGTGTGCCTAAAACGTAAATCGTCTTTTTTTGCCAAATCTTTGTGGTGTATTGTGTCATCCGGGCGGCCATTGCCAATATGAGTTTGCAACAAGGATGCAAACATTTGTGGACCATTTTACTGAGCAGTTGCATCGGTTACCTTCTCCCCAATTCTTCCCTGAAATACTCCTCGAACGGGAACAACTGGAGCCTTGTGATCACTGTCAGTCACTCTCCCTACAGTCACCACTCTAACAACAACCACAATAACCCTCTTTTAGATACTCCTCTGACTTCGAGTGTCCCCTCGGACAGCAGAACCCTGGAATTATGAATAACAATAACAAATTTTACTTAACATTTCCCACTGACAGTTCCATGGAGGTGTTTCCCAACAACACATTATGCTGTTACACAGTCAAATTATATCAGGCCATACAATTGGATCACGAAGCCCATTGGGAAGTGGCTTTGGTGGAAATCATTCACCGTACATAAATAAAAAAGATCGTCGAAAATCAAAACAGCTTTGAGGTCAAAATCTTTAATGACCAAATTCAACAATACTTGATAGTAAAAAACCTACATATTCCGCTAAGGTCACTGATGTTCCACGTCACACCTATATCTTGTTCATTCGTCCAGGCTATACCTTTAGCGGCCAAGATTTGGTGGACGCAAATGAGGTGAGATTCAAGGCAGCATTTGGAAAAGCCGTTGACAAATTCAAAAAATATGTCACGATCGAGTACCATAAAGTGGCTTGTCGCCTAATGATGAAATTTCAGGCTGACAAAGTGATAGGTATTATATTTTGTCCAGAATTGTTTGACATTTTAGGTGGGGACATGGCGATGAGAAAGAATGTAGAGGAAAAAGGCGAATTAGCAATCGTTTACGAAAACCCGACTTTTGCAAAGTGGTTTCGTTCCCCAGTAGAACTGAACCAATGACTCAACTTGATCTTTGTGTACTAAGATGTGGTGGAGTACAACGTGGTGGAACACACCTCCGTACCGTTACTGTGTGTCATTTCTTTCAAAGTCGATTCCGTCAAGACCGCTGAAGACAAAAAGTAGAAACACATATCACGTTCACCGCAAATTTGGACATCCTCACTATTTTCCCGTAGCAAGTCGTATTTTCACACTGTCAACATTGCTATAAAAGCAGATCTGGCACAAAATATTCCATTCACCAAATAGAAAGTCACGGTGAAACTCCATTTTCGAAAACGATTCTCTAGCGACTCGTAATTCATGTATCCAGTCTACCGAGGCGTCGCTCGACAGCGAGGACATGGTTTAGGAGATATGCTGAAATCGGCCTTTCGTTCGGTGACCTCAGTTTTGAATCCAATGATGACACTTGGATTGCACGCTTTGAAAGAAGCTGCATTGATACACGGCAAAGAGGTCCTCCAAAATATCATCATCTACAAACAAAACCCCAAAGAAGCTTTCCTGAGAGAAGGCATAAATGTCTTGCTTCAAACGGGCAAATATATTTTGGGCCGACGAGAAACTGCATTCCTGCTTCCCTGACGCCACAGCAAGAACAATGCAGAAAGAGACGACAACAACACCCGTTCAGATGGCTTAACACTTATAAAGCTAGAAAGACTAAGAAAAGAAGAACGGTCCGAAACTTAGACGTTTCTGATTATTAAACGCCACAGAGAGAACGAAAGAAACAAAATGATGCACCGAGAGTCTTGCGACTGTTTCAAGTATAATCTGGATCTGTTTGCCATGTCACCCACCATGATGGACGATGCAAGAACCCCTATGGGTCGAATTTCATCCCATAACTTATGTCAAGAATTCAGAATCATCCTCCATCGAGTTTGAAATCAAAGCAAAGCCCGAAGATTACATCGATCTGAATAACAGTTACTTGTACCTGAAAGTCAAAGTTGTCGTTCCGAAAAGAATTCCTATTGACAAAGAGGAAATAGCTCACGGCAACAATTTCATGCATTCCTTGTTCAGGTCAGTGGATTTGTACTTGAATAACAAACGTTTTATCAGCAGCATGGATATTTACCCTTACCGAGCGTACCTGGAATATCTCATGACGTACGGAAAAGAATCCAAGAATACCCATTTGGATGCTTGTGTGATATGGAAAGCTGACACAGCAGGCAAATTCGACAATTCTGATTTGATTACTGATAAAAAACAGAAGACAAAAATGTGGGATTCAACGACGGATGAAACAAGATCAAAGGGGGACGAAGTTTAAAACTGATGGATCGTTTGCTTTTGGACATATGGTTGCATGAGAAGTATTTGCTGAACGGCGTCGACGTCCACCTGAGACTGAATGGCAACAGTGCCGCTTTCCATTTGATGACTAAAATTGATGCCGCTTTCAAAACTAAAATCGAAGAAGTCCCACTCTACGTGCGGGGCTTGTAAGTGTTACCTAAAGTGGGAAACGACATCATTCACACTTTGAGCAGAATGACCGCCAAATATCCCATAAGACGCGTTTGAGTGAAAACTTTCACCATTCCCAGAGGGCAGAGATCCATGATCGAAGATCATCTGTTCCAAGGACAGTTACCCAAACCTTTAATCATCGGTATCGTCGAGAATGAAGCCTTTAATAGAACCAAACTAAAACATTCTTTCAATTTTAAAGCACTTTGTCGTGTCCTAAATCGAAGTCAATCGAGATGGCAAGACCCTGTGTACCAGACCCTTCAAACCTAACTTTAAGCAGAAAACTTACTTGAGATCGTACTTGTCCCTGTACGAAGCCACCGGACAGTTAGGGACCAACATTAGTAACGGCATTTCGTACAAGGATTATGCAGGATGCTATGCGTTGTGGGCTTTTGATTTCACTCCAGACCAAGGCAGCGACGAGGGACATTTCCACCCGTGTGGAACATCAGTTTACTACAGCTCTAACCGAGACTTCAACGTCTGAATGCTGAATTTGATAATACGATAGAAATCGACAGTTTGAGAGAAGTCATTATAAACTATAAGAAGCGATGGAAGACTGTAATCCCACTTTGAATAGAGGAGAATCTATGGAAATGGAATGGGAGGATACCGTGGAAGCAGAACCCCAAGACAAAGACATAGAGGACATTGTGATGAAATTCAGATGGTCAAAACAAGAACAACACTTTGAAATTCTGATGCTGCGTCAAGAAGAAAAATTGGACGAGTATCTGGACGAAGCCTGGCATCTCATCTCGGAAGAAGTCGTGTTGCATCAGTGGCATAAAGACTTGCGTGATCATTACTTCCCTCGATTGATTGCTCTAGAGATCCATCACATCGAATCTCTCTTGGCTCAGAATGCAGGGACGAAGCGAAGAAACGGTTACTTCTCAGAGATTTATAGGTTAAGTTATGATTGAATTCATGGTTTATCATTACCTGTAAAAAAAAACAAGATAAAGCAACAAAACACGTTAAAAAAATGGATACGTAAAACGTTATTACCTTTTAAACCACAGTTCCTGCACTGCTTCTTGGAATCATGTCATTTGTGCTAAAGATGAACTGCCTCGTCGCAAACCTCAATACCATCAAGCTTATATCATCAACACAGACGACAGTCATCTCCCAGGAACTCACTGGGTAGCCGTCTACTTTTCCCGTGAGTATTTTGATTCGTAAGGATTGCCATTTTTGGAAGGCGACATAATTGACTTTATGAGAAGAAATGCCCAGACGACACGATTCAATAATGTGAAATTGCAAGGCACCGATAACATGGTGTGTGGGCAATACTGAGTGTATTTTCTTCATCGACGCAGTCTGGGATATTCTTTAGAACATTTAGTGATTTATTTTGATCGTAACTCTTCTAGAAACGATGACAAAGTAGATCGATGTTTTTGTGACCATTATGGCTATATTTTGTGTTTAGCTAGGAAACGTAGTGTACATGATTGTCCCAATGACTTCCATCAGTGGAAGTCTAGCTAAACTTCACAGAGTTGTCAACCTTGCCAAAAATAATTTGTTGTTTGTTTGCTTGTTTTAAAAATGTGATATGGTTAATTGTTGGTTGTTAGTTATTTGAATCAAAACGTTGTGATTTGAGAAAATTGTCTGTCGTTTGTTTCCAATTTTTATCATGATACATGCTCTTTGACTTCTCTCTATCTCTCACCCTAAAATCAAACTATCATAGCTTTCCGACCCATAAAAAATTCTTGGGAAGGTTTCTATCGCGTTCGCGCTTGAACCATATAATTCAAGGAAGTCTCCAGTCTGATCATCCATTGTTGACTCAACCTCCTATGAAGACGTGTGCAAGACTAGCCAATTGGAACGAAAATTATTTGCATTTACATCGTGTCAGGCAAAGCCTGATACCCAGACATGAAGAGATAATGTCAGAATGTTGAAAGTGACCGAAGACCTGATGGAAGAGCTCTTCAGAGAGGAAATCAAGAAGGAGACAGAAGAATGGACGGAGAAGTACAGAATTCAGAAGCAGAGAGCAGAGAGAGCAGCATCATCAACAGCAGAAGCAGCAACAGCAGGAGCAGCAACAGCAGGAACCAGTCTGAGGTTTTGTTGACTGCCATGTAGACACAAAAGAGTTCTCTTTCTCTTTCCGAAGAAGCAGACCTTATCCTGTGGGAAAGCCTGTTGCTACCCCAATACTCTATAAAAGATATACTTGTTCAGTTGCCAATTGTATGTTAGTAAGGTAAAAAAATAGAAATGTGTCTATAATCACTTCATTTCTTTGTTTTATGTAAAACAAATTAGAAGTTTGTCTATAAGCACTTTGTTTCGGTAGACGGGAATGGAATGGAAATTGAATTATAGTGGCTTTCGCTCATATAGAGCATGTGCCACTGTTTAGTGTCACCACATGTGACTTTTTAATTACTCCTGGGGAAGGAATAGTGCCGCATCCCCCAGGCTTTAATGTATTCATGGAGTACTTTTTAATTTAAGCCATTAGGTTGCAGTACTATTAAGTCCTTAACAACCTAAGTGTAAGGCTTGTGTCATGAGTGGGAATAGTAACACGCACTCATGTTTCAAGTTGGATTAAAATGTCCCAGGTGTCAACCCAAGCAGTATGTGACGCCTACTACGATTGGTCAGCAGCGATGACGTCACATTAGGACATCTGGTCTTGTGAAGGGTGGAAAACGTTCCACATACCGCGACGTGTATGAAGTCCGAGCTAGGTAAAGGAGGAAAATGTACTCGGAAAGCCAGCCATGGACGTTTTTGTGCACTCCCCAAAACGCCAGCCCGTACTTGTTTCAAATCAAGTCCAGTTGTACTAATGGACAGAAATAATACCAATAATGTGTTAGCCACCTCTGCAATTAATCCAATCAATTAAGTAAAAAAAGTTTGAAAATTGATTCCGTACAAGTTTGAATTTAGTGCACATAGTGTACATAAGATATTCTAAATAAATACCAATCAGTTAAGTCAGAATGACTTATGAAAGTTGAATCACGCTTAGGTAAAAACGAGTATATAAATTTAACGGCGGTACCAAAACAAGTCAAATTAGAATTTAAATAAAGATATTATCAAAAACGGTTTTCAGCCAAATGAAAACCGTATACACTAAAGCAATGGTAGCAATTTTCTGTCCCTCAGTCTTCTCACTGACTGCTATTGTTGTGCAGGCTTCTATCGATATTTTGTTAGCTGTTACGGTGTAGAAGGGAAGTCACATTCGTCTCTGGCAATCACCCCTGGAATTACATCTTTCCCATTAGGAAATTGACCAGGTTAGTTTTCCCATTAAACTCCTGCGAGGCCACATCTTTCTTCGTTCAGCTAATAATGTTCATCATCGGCTAGCAGACATGGTTCAGGTGGTGCGTAGTCACTGGTTTCTCTCCATTTTGGTAGGCTGCCACGTGTAAACCGCTCCTTCCGTCTCTCCATGTCAGTTTCGGCGATTTTCCATATCAGCAGCGTTATTAGTGAAAGTCAGCAGTCGAGCAATATAGGGTAATTTACTCTTTTGATTTCGTGTGATATGGGCACATACTTTGTTCTGTGTTCCTACTCCACGTGTTTCTTGCCCTTTCCCGCCCGTTCACCGCTCCTGGTATGCCTGTCTTGCTTCTTGCCTGTCCACTGCCTGAATGATCTATGATGATGATGGAATGGAATGATCTTTTGTTTCGGTAGATTGTCAAAATGTAGTCAGTGTGATTTTGTTTGTGGTTAGTTTTTTGTAATAAAAAAGTGAGTTAGTGTTTCTTTTAGGTCCACGCGTTCCATGTTTTGTGATAATATGGTCTTGTACGTTTTGGTAACATGGGATGGTTTCCTTCACGTCCCCGCTTCGCAATTACAAAACGAAAGAATTCATAATATGGCTACCCTGCCTTCACTCGTTAACAAGAGTAGAATCAGCAAATTACTGGAGCTTCAGCTGCACCTGGAGTATGCCAGGCGCCTCCTGGATGAGCTGGCCATAGCCACTCAAGGAAAGTATCAGGCTTGAAGAAGAGGAGCATGAGTAGAAAAATAAGAAGATGAGAAGGAAAAGACAGAAATTATCATGCCTTACCTGATGTTAAGACAGAGCTCTGAAGTTAAACCGATGGTGAGGACACCTCCACAGAGACAAGCACGACAGCCACTACCAGCACAGACACCTGTGCTCCCACAAATAGGGAGTTGGGACCTCGAATTGGAGAGGCAAGATCGGGAGCCTCAGTGTCCGCAGGTGGGTAAGGAGGCGGCATCCACGGATGCAGAATAGGACAAGGAGGGAAATCGTCAGGGTCCTGCAAACTGAACCTTGGAATGATGAGGCCACTCAAGCTGCCCCCGCACTCTCAGCAGCTACAGTCATTTGGGACAATGACTGGAGCCGCCGTTGTGTCTGTGGTGCCAGGCCTGGGAGAAGTAATCATTAGCCAGGTGCATCTGAATTTCAGAAAAACAGCCCTTCTCAGGGCTGATCAAATTTCTAGAAAAGGGATTATTCAAGTTGCCAATTTGCGTGAGTGTGGAGTAGTGTGATCATAAAAACTCACTCCTTTCCATATGTGTGAATGTGTGTATGTGTATGCATTCGCGTACATTTATGTGGATAGTAGAGTGTATATTTTTTCCCCTTCCTTCTGTGTGGATAGCAGAGTGTGTTTTTGTATGAGTTCGCGTACGTTTGTGTGGATAGCATATTTTAGGTTTTTTCCTCTTCCCGTGTGTTGTTTTTATATTTGGGGTTTGTTTTCCCTCCCTTCTGTCTGGATTTAGAGTGTGTGTTTGTATGAGTTCGTGTACGTTTGTGTGGATATCTATGTTTTGGGGGCTTATTTTCCTCTTCCCGTGTGTGGATAGTA
Source organism: Sinohyriopsis cumingii (assembly GCA_028554795.2). Taxonomy (NCBI): domain Eukaryota; kingdom Metazoa; phylum Mollusca; class Bivalvia; order Unionida; family Unionidae; genus Sinohyriopsis; species Sinohyriopsis cumingii. The sequence goes on from CM068829.1 coordinate 132,046,451, forward strand.
TATTTTGGGGTCTGTGGATAGCATGTATTTTTTTTTTCGTCTTCCCTCTCTGTGGATAGTATATTTTGGGGTTTGTATGTGTTCACGTACGTTTGAGTGAATAGTAGATAATATGTGAAGTGAGTGAAAAGGATGTTTTCCTTCACGTCCATGATTGACAAATATAATGTCAAGCGCTTGTCATTCGCGTCATTCAGCGTTGAATAAACCAAGATGACAAGTAACCACCTTAAGAAAATAAAGAAGCTGCCAGACGTTGTGGATAATTCGGGCATGATTGAAGAAATGCTGGTCAAACTGGATGACGATTTTTACTCTTATAGTTCCCATCGAGTCAAGATGGAAATAAATAATTTGAGAAAGTCAAAGGACATGTTAAGGGAGACGATGAAAAAAGAAAAGGAGAAGGAGGATGAAGAGGACGGAAAACAAATGAGGGAATTGAATGAAAAGATAGAAAAGGAAGAGGAAAATGAGAAGAGGAAGAAAGATGGAGAGTAGAAGGAGAAAGAAGAGAAAGAGAAGAAGAAAAAGAAGACAACAGCAATAACGAAACTCAGAAGATGGTGGAGGAAATGAAGAAATTAGAAGAACAAAAAGAAAAAACCAAAGGCCCTTTCAGGGCCACTTATATCCTCGAAAAATTTACTTTCTTGCCTAAAACAAATTTGTTAGTGTTATACATGTGTTTACCTATATATATATATATATATATATATATATATATATATATATATATATATATATATATACACACCTCATTTACCAACTTTTGACTTAAGCAAGCATTTCCTCTCTAAATCGGATATCTCGACGATACCGAATGCATTTTGAGAAGCATACAAACAAAGAATGGTTTCGTTCCGAAACATGTTAGTGCCTAGATAAATCGATTAATTTCATTTTGCTATTTTCTTTTGTTTTAGAGGCAAACAGGTCTATGTATACAACGCCAAAAATAAAGATCTAATAATCAAACATTTGAGCGAAGAATTAGAGAAAAAGGTTGAGGAGATTGGATATTTGAGGACACGGTCAGTCATTTATCTTGTTTTGGAATATAGTTTTGAGTTTTAGTCTTTAGTGACTCAGTCTGCAGACATTATGGAAATTTTTAATCTTCTAAGTTGATCAGTCATTAAAAGAGCAAAATGTATAGCTATTTACATCAATTTAGGCGTGTCTGTATCTAGCTAGATCATTATCTCTTTTCATGTCCACATATTTTCAAGGCTTGGTGTTCGTCCCTTGCTTTAATTTGATGAACAAGTCGAGCGTAATGCTGGTTATCAGTATACTAACTTCGGAGTGAATCATTTCCAATTAAAAAAACATAGCGCACCAGTTCAATTAATTTTGCCGATGATGAACATAATATATCTGTGTGTGTGTGTGTGTGTGTGTGTGTGTGATTAAGCGACTTATTAACAACACTTAGCAATGATTTCAATTAACAAAATAAATCAATCATATGAGCGTAATGCTGGTTATCAGTATACTAACTTCGGAGTGAATCATTTCCAATTAAAAAAACATAGCGCACCAGTTCAATTAATTTTGCCGATGATGAACATAATATATCTCTGTGTGTGTGTGTGTGTGTGTGTGTGTGTGTGTGTGTGTGTGTGTGTGATTAAGCGACTTATTAACAACACTTAGCAATGATTTCAATTGACAAAATAAATCAATCATATGATTTTTTAGTATGGTAATTTGTTCCTTTTGCCATTTTCAACGAAACGTTTTGCTATTATCGTCCTTTCTCCTGTGTAGATTAAGCCAATTTTCTAGCGAGAGGCTTAGACATGGAAATCCAAATATTACAGATCTCAGTGACACACATAGACCGACGAAACTGGCAGAACTCTACTCTGAGCTCTATTCTAATGAATGGACTAATGCTTTTGAAGAAATGTCGATCAATGGAACTGAAGAAAAACAGACCATTACGCGTCTCCTTCGAATAATAAAGGTAACTGAAAAAAATGAATTGTTTATATTGACAATATACGTATTTAACAATATCTAATTTTGATAAAACTTTATATAGAAATATGGATCAGTTTCGTCCCTCTCATATACAGCAAATGTCGATAAAATAATAAAAAAATATTGATCTAAACAAATACAGGTATGTTAAAATTTTGCTTGTTTATCGGCAACACATGCTAGGTGAACAATGTCATACTCTATACACTATCTTCTCACCTTGCCTAGATATCGAAGCAATTTAAAGTTTCATCAGATCACTCAAAATGTTTCAGCATTCTTACAAGTATTGCATGAAGATATCGATCGAACAGCTACAAGCGATGAAAAAGTCATTTGAGAAGGATATCATCGTTCCAGTGGCCGATAAAGTAAGTACTCTGAAGTCATCACAATACTTAATCATATACCTTGTAGCTACTGTTCTTGTTCAGCATTTAGTGCTCTTAGATAAATGTTATCATTCAAGCGCAGTATTATATGGCTCAGGATCCACATGATTTTTATGAGTCAGCATTGGACATTTATTTTGATCACGTAGGATTGAACGAATCCATAAACGATGACTGGTAAATACTGAAACAATCCTGACTACCTGTCAACTTATATTCTTATAAAGTGCATTTGCACGTGTCATTAATGTTCCAGATAATTTATAATCTCCTTTTATTGTTAACACTCCTTTCATGTTGGAAAGTTGTACCTCTGTTTCCAGTGCAAGTAATAGTAACTGTAGTAACAGTTTTTGATATATGACCCTTGTACAAAAGAAAAGTAATTTGATAAATATGTAAATCATATAAAAATGATTTGTTTAAATAGTCATCATCTGAGTAAAGATTTTTGAAGCCCAGTCAGTACATGATAGGATTGTTAACTGTTATCACTCACCTTCTATTTTGAGAGAGAAATAGGCAATGGTTTTCATTTTTCTCCAGGATTAAAGTAATACTCACGTAAGTTCATAATTTTTCTTCACAAGTGTGATGAAACTGTTTATTGTCAATGTCGAATTTTTGTATAATTTATTGTGAAATAATTGCTATTTTTGTCGTTTGAAATCGGGCTCCATTTTTACTACTGTGTGTATTGGGCGCTCGGCTTTCCACTAGGAGGCGCTCGGGTTAATCATTCCGAATTCTTCCATAGTTAGTAATATTCATGAAAACTTTGTCATGAATTTCCCCGAGTGTGTTTCCAAAGCCTATAAATAGGGGTGAGATTCGCCGTTTTGGCAGTTGTGGTTCTACTGGACTCCAAGTAAAGGTCTCAAGATCAAGCAAAACAGAACAAAAGTCTTTAGTCATCTAAGCAGATACTTTCAAGCATTAATAGCAAGGTAGACTAGTTACAACTGACACATTAAATTTAGTACTCATAATGACTACAATAATGTTCTCTGAAATTGTTTCAACGTTTATTTATTCGTTATAACAGATAAAAGTTCCTGTAGAGTGATTTAGCTGCCGACACTGTCATTGTGTCGTCATCAATACAACCGTCTGCTATCCATTGGAAATTTAGTATTCCGATTGGCTTTAACGGACTGGGGGCCCCGAGTGGCCGAGTGCTCTAAAGCGCTCACCGTTCCGGATCACTGCCATCTCACCTCTATCTGCGTGAGTTCGAGTCCAAGGCTCGGCTAGTGTGGGTACGTGGGAAAGCCTGCCAGTAGCTTCTCGTGGGTCGGTGGTTCTTCCCTGGGTTTTCCAGGGTTCTTCCTCCACCAGTTATACTGGCCGCCATATATAGCCTATCTTGTGCTGAAAAAATGGCGTTAAACCCTAGAACAACAACAACAACAATTAACGAACTGCCTACTCAGTTTCATGTATCATTTTGAAATCACAAATTTCCATCCATTTTGTAGTTGTTGTGTCATTTAGATGTCGAAATAATATATCCGACACAACGACACACTTTGTTGCTACAAAACGACACACATTGTCGCGTTGAACCGAAGAAACACTATTGACATACGGTTCCAGACTGTGTCTCAGCCAACAAACGCGACACACTATTGACATCCGGTTCCAGACTGTGCCTCTGACATATTTACCATTGGACACAAACCCGGGTCTGGTTCCGAAAATTGATTGGATGCACAAAATCATTACCACTTTGGTACGTCATATGAACACATTTTGAGACCTATTAGCTTATTTTACTGTGGAAAATTAGTTTGGGAACTGGGATTATCTGAGTTAGAGATTATGTGAGTTAGGACAAATGGAACATTTATTCTGATTTTCACATGCAATATACCACTGAAAATATTGTTATCATTTCAACATGATTATCAAACCTCTGTTATGTATATTTCCAAATATTATATTTCACCATTTTGAGCACTAAATTTTGTGAGAAAACAGATATAAGCCTGGAAGTTATAAAATAAACTGTGTTGACTATTTATATTTGTTTTATTTCGTGCTTGTATCATCTTATTAAGTACTTTTGTGGTGAACACACCATTTCTTGACACTACAATACACTGGAGAGATCTAGTAACTGAAAAAGGCATGAGCTATCCATCTATTCCATTTTATTTGACCCTGACCCTCGACATGTTACAATGCAATAATTATTTCTTCCACTTTTTCAGGCAGAATTGAAGACAGTAATGCCAGAACCAAATAAAGAGCTGGAGGAAGTATTTTCCATAATAACAGAATCAAGAAAGAGAGTTGGTGCCCTTTCTCTTCCACAGATTAAACAGGTCATGCACTATATTGTATTATGTCAGTAACCATGATGACGATTTAAACTATGTCCAAATGCGCTTTTCTCTTGATTTAGAATATTCAACTTTCTATAAATCTAACAAATTGTTATAACGTAAGCAAATGTCGATAATTATATGAGAAATTTTGGATACTGATGGTTTGGTATAGAAATTAATTAGTAAATAACTCCATATATCTACTACTTAGGCAATAGTATAAATTGTCCTTTCTAAATGTTTGAATATCACCTACCAAAACAATGTACGTGTACCATTAATTTTCGTCTTGGGACTTTGAGAAATGCAACATACATCGGTAAATCAAACAAGTTTCAGATAAATAGATCTTCTTAACGCAATTCAAGTCAGTTCATGTGGATATATATATATATATATATATATATATATATATATATATATATATATATATATATATATATATATATATATATATATATATATGTGTGTGTGTGTGTGTGTGTGTGAATGGAAATTGAGGAGTAAACAGGGTTAGGGTAAGAGAGTATAATATTTGTAATAAATAAATACTCGTATACTTGATAACACTATCTGCGTTGAATTAACAACAATAAGAATTATGTTGATTATATTTGGAATGACTTTAGAACTTTAAAGGCTGCTTTGGAACTAAAACATATTAAACTTCGACGGAGTGTGAACTGCCGTGATAAATACTGTAAACTGAATAATTAAATCTTTCCTTTCTTTTTCATGTTTCAGGCATTTGTTCAAATGGTAACAATGGAGCTTGGGATACCAATCGAAGAGGAAAGTTCTTTGAAAATCTACGTGAATAGATGTGTGGAACTGTGTTGGTTCATGTGTATGCAGGATCCCCCTATGTACATGGAATGGTGTTTGAACGGGGACCACAATACTGGGGACTTTATGAGCTATACACGATCTGGTAGCACTGTGGACTTTTGTGTGTGGCCATGTGTACGCCAGTATAAAAAAGGACCCCTCATGGCGAAGGGAGTTGCGCAAATGCAATAAAACTCTGTTAACATTTGTTTATATGTAATCGGCCTTTGCATATTGATCTTCGTCATTCTATTCAAGGACCAAAGCAGGTTAATGACGTCTGTATGAGGAAATAAATTTTGTGTTTATCTCGCACTTAGCTAAATTTCGTTTGAGTGATCTTGAATGTGAAACTTGATTAAGATGTTTACTCATTTTACGAGAATTTCGTGATAATATTCTTATATTCTACCAATGGAAAAAATGTCAAGTGTTTTTGTCTTGTCAATTAATTGGCTAATAATTGGATCAAAGAAGGATGGAGTAATGTGCATGCTCGCCACTGCTGCAAGAATAGTCGATTCGTGAATTCGAAGATGCAAATGGTAGTTCTTGCAAACCAAATTTAAGAACGTTCAAGGACTTAAGTTTGCTTCAAACACGTGTCGCTACTATGGTCCATAAAATCGAGGGAAATATCAGATGACCCTGTAGTGGCCAGTGAGAGGGATTTTTTAGTATTCATTCCACGCGTTTGTCACTAACGGTAGTAATGCTTCAAACATGTGTCGCTATTAAGCCGTTTGCGTCTCTCTGAAGTTATTTCCCCTTTCTTCCTTGATTTCAAAGACAAACCGGCTGTGATGTATTGCTGAATCAGACTTCCATTGTTTTCAGATAAGGTCAAATAGTTTAAAAAATGACAATAGTAAAAACATGTAATTTACTGTGACAGATTAGGTCAACCCAATTCTACCTTTGTCCTAAGTCGAATATATTTATATGATCAGGCGATGAAAGTGTGATGAATTTACCAAAAGGTGGTAGGGGTGAGTATGTTGTACCGAAGAGTGAGTTTAATCTTCTAAACTTGGATTCCGGGGCAAGTTTGAGATATAATGAAAAGAAAAGCTTCTTTTCCTACCTTAATACCGGATATATTTTGTCTTGTTTATTGGTAGCACACGATGCAGTATATCCGCCATTAATGTAGGATACGTAAATAACATCTATTTATTATACACGTTTCGAATTCGTATTCATCCACGATTAATTAGGGTTGAGATGTTTTCTGTGCTAGTACTTGCAAAATTCTGCTTGCGCGTAATTAGAGAGATAAGTGCTTAATTACAGTGTAAGTAATTTGCTTTGTACGCACTGTCTACTGAGACATGTCTTATATCTGTTTGCTGTAGTGAAACAAATGATCGTCACTAGCTATGCATTCCTGGCGGAATAGCTAGGTACTATATCTTATTATATATTTCATAGTGATATATTCAAATATGTTGAAAGGAGATAGATGATATTGGCATGGTGATAATATTACTTTTATCGCCACAGTTTCGACAACACTTTTGGAATTAATTTCTTTTCACATTAGGGAAATATCTGCCCTATTGCATTTTATTCAAAACTGTATTTACATATACATATCTATTTCATTATTGTTCTTCTTTTTCCTCTTCTCACATCAAGATTAGAAGACCCTAAAATGTATAAAGACGGTAGACCTTTTAGTATATATTTATGTAGTCGATAAGGAAGCGCCATCAAAACATGCCTAAAATGAACTCCAGACCACCACCCCACCAAAAAAGCTTCAATGATTAACTTGCTTTAATTAGTTCCAGATGAATTATGCATATTATTAGTGACTGAATTTATACGAACTGTTGGTATTGGATATTCAGTGTCACCCAAACAGTGTCGTACATTTTGTTCTCACAACAAAGTGACACATTTTGAGGAAACCCCTTTAATACAATTGTTTAATTAGAGATTTTAACTGTCAACACAATGAGGCTGATATCTGAAAACTATCAAGAAATCAGGCGTCAATTAGTATTGATTGTAAACAGAAATTAAGTGACAGTCCCGAAATTGGGGTACAGCGTCTGTTAACAAACTCAATTACAAGCGTGTCATCGCCAACGTTCACGTTTGAACACAAAGATAAATAGAATAAAGAACCAAAGTCCCTTCAAGTAAACTGTCACCGAAATCTTATAATACAGCCGTTAATCTGTCTGGCACAGAATGCAAAACAATATCCATGCAAATCTATGTTTCTGCATTAAAAATACCTAATACAAAGAAAATCTATAATTTTTGAGCAGATATAAGGAACTATTGACCTGTGGAAACACTTTTGACAATACCGTCTCTCCTACTTCACTCTTGGGGTATTTATATCAACTGCAAAAATAGAAATATTCTCTATACATTCATATATTTTTTCTTGCTGAGTTTACTTTTTTCATAACGATTATGTTGCAAATTCTAAAACTGTATTACGGGGGACATAGTTTTAAGTGCTGTATTAATTTTTGAAGAGAAAATATTTATTTTCGTCACGCTAACTGCATTCCAGATGAACACATTTAAGACCAATGCCTTTTGCACTTCATGTAATATCGCTGCGATTATGTTTGTTGATTCATTTGTTGCTTTATTCACTTGAAAGTAATTGTATCATATATGTTTTTGTATCATTTATTGTATCATATCTTTCTCTGTATCATTCATTGTATGATATATATCTTTGTATCTTGCTTTGTATGATATTTTTCGTGTTATCATTCGTTGTATCATATCTTTCTTTGTATCGTGCTTTGAATTATATCTTTGTGTCTGATTTGTATCATATCTTTCTTTGTATCTTGCTTTGTATCATATCTTTTGTTGTATCATTCGTTGTTTCATATCTTGCTTTGTATCATGCTTTGCAATATATCTTTCTTTGTGTCATTTATTGTATCACATCTTTCTTTGCAATACTCTTGTAGCATGTCTTTCTTTTCGTTTCATTCTTTGTATCATGTGCATATTTAACTAGCAAATTCAGTAACATTCCTTGATCTATTTTGCCTCGCCATTTGCCATAGCACTAAAAACGCAGATGCTGGGGTATGCATGCCAATTGTATGTAAGAATCCACAATATTTTTGGTCTTAAGCTATCCGTAATCACTCTGGTCCGATTATGTGTGTGCAAACTGTGTAGCAATAAAGTGACAATTATAATGAATAAATACCAGCATTATGTCTCCCATGCCATTATTCCATCATCATCTTTGAGGATTTGGTTGCTTTTTTGGGGGTGGGGGTGTTTTGGATTTTTAACGTAGCTTTAACAATTTTTCAGTCATAAAGCTAAGATGTCTGCAGTGTGGCAGTTCATATTGATGTCTAGCACTGGACATCATACAGACAATCATGAACAAATTACACATTCTTAGTTCAATATTGGTCTGTATTCAGATAGCCAATCTGTACCATCGTCGCTCAGTAAGCGTCTCTGCTATCTGGCAATTTACTATACAAATTTGGATATTGTCCCTTCGACGAACAACTCCTTGGTCACGCCTTTATTTTAATAGACACAATATAAATCCAACACGTCGTCCCATTATTTTGTTTATTTTCATGATTCACTTGATTGTAATTTAATTTACCACAATTCTTCGAAGAAGAAATTTGCAAATATGTGTGTTTGCAAAGTGTCAAATTTTCCTGGTTGTTAAGCTCTTCAAGTAAATCTTGCATGTAGTCTGCATTATCATAATACCTAAATAGATGTGATCGGTTTTGTAAAACACCAGAACTTACAGAAGTTTGATGGGTTACTGGGCAGTCCTAATACGTCCGTTATGTTTCTCAATTGGAACATAATTAACATTTTCCAGTACTAATATCCAGTACTATTATAAAAATCTCAAGAGTGGTCTTCGTGTAATATTACTAATTCTGAAATAATTCTGAATGACTAAATAACCTACAGTAGTGTCCAGCTTTCCAGAGTATGTCAGTAGAGTAGCATCTTATTTCGAAACTGATAGAAGGAAGGGACAAAATGAATTTATGTACTTTGTATAAAATTATTAATAAGTTATGAAATACTGACAGTGATAGTAGTAGAGTGTACAATTCTAGCAATTAAAAAATAAAAAAGCTCTCCACCAACAGTGTGAATTTAACAATACTCTTCGATTTTCCAATGTAGCACTCAGACAACAAGGAGAATTTAACATTCCTCCATAGGTTTAACATTAGGATGGCACTCTACACTGGCTACAAAGGGAACGGTAATGTTAAAAATGTCCATAGTTTTCACACAAACCTACTGACCCACACCCACACTTACTGACAAACACTCCGTCTTACTTGCCAACACCCACACTTGCTCACTTTCTTACACCTACTCACCAGACCCCAGAATCTACAAACCAATACACTGTCTTGCTTTTAAGCACCACATCTAACTAATAAACACTACGCTTACTAATACAGTGTTACTGACCAGCAACAACACCTACTGACCAGCCGATACACCTACTGATCACAACCCGTACCTACTGACCGACAATCAGTCTCACTGATCAGCACCGACATATACTGACTATAATATCGTCTTGCGGAACAACATCGACACTTACTAATAAACAGTATTCCTGACCAGCACATTATCTGATGACGTTCCGTCACACCTACTGACAAACAGTCTTACTGATTAGAGGCCACATCTGCTGTCCAGTAACCACACCTACTAATCAGCACCCACACCTACTAACCGACACTCACGCCTATGAACAAACGTGTAAGATAGGATAGAGAAGTAAGAGGATAGGATAATGAAGATTAACACCTAATTTTAGTCAACACTCAATCTTTCTAAAACTAAACAGCGGAATGGAAGGCCTTTGGATAGGATCCTGCCTTGTGGGCTACATGCATTTATCTGGTTTATATACAAAGCATTACCTATACTTAGGTTATGTTGGCGTTGTCTGTAAATATGTATATATTGCTCGTATGACATAAATGACTGTAATCAAGGGAGCCAGCTCATGATAACAATGCCATAGTCGTGATTAAAGTCATGCTATGACTACAAAACTGTCACGGAATTTAGCAAGACTAGAGAAGTCAAGGACAATGTTAAAAGGCCGAGACTTAATGTAATATAAAAATTCCGAACTAATATGGTCTTTTGGCTGGAATAAAACAAATCCGCAAGAAATGCAAGCATTGTGTAGTAGTACTAAAATCTGAAATTATGTAAAGACAAAAGAAGAATCCAGAAATATTTTCTTTAAAAATATTTCCGTGACTAAATTTTAACTACATTTCTGAAAATAATACAGTATTTAGCGGAAACCGGAGAAAATAGAGAAAAATGTTGGATTATGTGGATGAATTAAGTTGTATCAAATTCCGAAACTGACACTGAAATTTGCAGAAACTCTAAAGTAGTCTGGAAAAGATTAAAAGTATGGCAAAAAATTTTTAAAATATGCCCCAGACAAAAATAAATAATACTAAAACATCCATACGAATACCAAATTTAGCCAAGACTGAAAAATGTTTGAATAAATTTACAAAATATGGTCGAGACTCGATGTAATACTAAAATTCCGAAACTCATAATACTAAAGAGAATCACCAAATAAATCTCTAATAATGTAAAAAGAATTTGCACATTGTAAATAAAAATATAATTATATATTTTTTATGTAGAAGTAAAAATTCTAAACGTAAACTGTGATTTTACCGAGGACGGAAATAAAATTATATTTTTTTTTTACAAATTTAAACAAAAAATTAAAGTTAAATTACAAACCCAAAGTCATAGTTTTGCAAATTGTAAAAAAAATTATTTTAACAAAACTAAGACCTCACTCAGTTTGACATAAAATTTTTAAGAATTATATTTACCGCAAAAATTAAAACATTAAGAAAATTTTATAATTTGTTTAGGGTTTGTAGTATTGAGATTATTTATATCTCTAGAGACGTCGGTGGCCCTGAAAAGGGCTTTTGGTGGGTATTCAAAGGTCTAGGTCAGTAAAACTTTCTGCATTCTAACCTGCAAGCTTCATGAGGGTTTATTGTTCGAATCTCGGTATCTCAAGATACCTTAATTGATTCTCTTATAGTAACAGTAGGTACTAGTGGATAAATAGGTTAGGTTTATTCTATTTTTGTAACTTTAACTTGTAAAACGCATCACCATTAGATACAGTGTTAGAAAATTACAGATATTTATACCTACAAACTTTTATATAAAAAATATCTTCTGTACCTAATTATTTCACAAAACTAGAAATTAGTGAAATTGAATTAGAAAAACACACACACACACATCATGGCGTCCAGCTGACAGACACGAGAGATTTCCGATTCCGCATTTCCCGTCTAATGGTTAAGGAAGTATCACGCGTGGTCCGCTCCTTACAGCCTGCCAAAGGATCCCTTGAGAACCTCCTTATCCCACAGACTCGCAGGCCCAGAACCTTTGGATCCTCACACGCAGCATCCGGGTTATACAAAATCCCGCGTGATCAATGACTCCCCGTGAAAAGCTCAGCTTAAGAACGTGTCCGTTAAGTGCAGATATTCCCGACAAAACTCTTCTGCCTTGTGACCGTACAGAGAAATGTTTGGGCTATAAAAGCGCTCGTGATGGTCAAATCCATGACCAGAGAACTCGAGGTAATCGGGTTTCTAACTAATGGCACTTTGTCCGTGCAGTAAAGGGGAACCGAACTCAGTATTTTGAAATACCAAAGGCTTCAAGAATACACCCCAGGGCAATGCTATACGCAGTATAACATCTCATGCACAATTCCGTTCACATAATATGCAAACTTATATTCTTGAAAATATTTGCTAAACATTCAATAGTGTTTCAGACTCGTCTCGTTATACAATGGTTGCGAGCTCGATACCCAAGCCAGCCTATGTCGGTTGCCTCAGTGTTTATTTGGTAACGGTACTTAGCTCCCATATCCCCAGCATGATAAACTCACGTGGGTTTTAAATGCTTGTTAAACCAAGCACCCCAAAAAGGTAATAATAAACAACATTCAATAAAGAAATAATCATTCTTGTTTGTTGAGTTACCTCCCTTCCTTCACTTTATCTGGCGACATTTTGTAGCTAGAAAAAGGTTAGCATTTTATTCATTCCGTATTTGTATGCAGATGTAAATTCCTAGACAAAGCACAGGCAGTACAATTGTTTCTTTATTTTATGCCTGTGGCAACCTTAAAAGGAATTTCTTGCAATTATTATTCTTATTATTAGTAGTAGTAGTAGTAGTAGTAGTAGTAGTCGTAGTAGTACTAGCAACAGTAGCATTAGTACTAGTAGTAGCAGCAGTAGTAGTACTAGTAGTACCTATTTTAAGACTTCACAAACAATGCAATTTCCTCACTTTTTGTTTCAGATATCCACGTAAAGAACAAGAACAGCTAAATCTGGATGGGATTATGCATATCTGCAACACCAAAATACCTGTATCAAATCTCCTCTTTTGAGATCAATATGCATGAATAGATAGTTTCTTTTGATATTAAATGTAGCCCACAAAGTAAAACTTAACGAAATCCCAGATTTTTTACATTCATATTTTCCCTACACCAATGAAAGATTTCAGTCATACTTGGCTGTTGGAATTGCCCTCTCTTACAATGTGCAACCATGAAATGGTAACACAATTATAGCGAAAATACCAATAATTTCTATCATGATATAAGCACGTCTGGTAAGTTTTGAATTTCACTTCCGTCAAATTGACTTTTTGTATCAAACTTTAAACGCTGATTTATTACCCACCTCCCTTAATCACACATCTCTCTCTCTCTCTCTCTCTCTCTCTCTCTCTCTCTCTCTCTCTCTACAGGACAAAACAAAATTCAGATGAGGATGGCTGGGTGGACACAGCTTCAACATAGAAGTAGAATTTGTCAAGACGTGATTGAAATACTCGAGGGGAATCGTTGGCTGACACCTTTGTATTATCAAAGGGTCTGTGCTATTCATACACATTCACGTTTTGTGCTACTAAACATATTTGTATTTTTGTTTTATTTACTTTTAAATTTTTCGTCATCAACAAGTACAGTCTTTGTAATAGATAACTAATAATACGGGTTTTGCAGAAAGTGACATTACCATATTAAATATTGAGAAAACTCATCGCGGGGAGGTATCTTTACAGGGAATTCACGTATTCATGCTGTACGCCAATATCTATTCAATGCCTCCTCATATCAGTCCATTGTTTGTGTGTACACTTCGTTACTCAAGTCACAAAGTAAGTGAAAAACCATTAAGATTTATTCAAGAATATACAACGGAAACAAAGGACCCACATAGCATACCTCCAAAAGAATGCAAACAAATATCGATCTTTCAGTTACCTTACTTCAATCAATATGGCGATATATGTCGAAGAAAAATAGTCGTCTTTTTAATATGGCGCAAGTATAGTCTGGGATATGGCTACGTGATTACATCACATCTAAGGTAAAATTACTTTCTAATTAAATTAAAGAGTAGGCTCTTGCACCTAACAAATGCTTAATTTGTATGCCATAAAATGCAGGTAGCTAAATGATGTATAAAATAGAAAATATAATTAGTGCAGTGATCACGTATTCAATGCAGTGTGATGTTCATATCAGTTTACAGTACTTTATGTTTTTATTGATACTTCATTAAAGCAAAGTATATTCATGATTATCCTCGGCATAAGTAGAATATGCATTCTAAAATAAGCAAATATTAAGCATTTGGTTCATACTACCTTTGTTTCAGTTCAGTTGCTTGGAGACTATGGAGGACAGAATAAAAGAAATAGACGGTATTTTAACTGACCTGGAAAAGAATGACTTCTCAAATTTGACTTCATTTCGAGTCGCCAAAGCCAAAAAGGGATTACAGTTCATTTCAAAACCTGATATTCTACCCCAAACGGAAAACGTTACCTTTATTGTGGATTTCTTGCAAGAACATTTGAAAAAGAATGGGTGGAAAGACGAAACGGAAACTATTAATCATGTAAAATTTGATTTTCTGGAAGGAGCACGGCAAGAAATAGATGCATGTAAACTTAGATTGGTATGTTATGTTTATGTAAAGAGCTTTTCTCAGGATAATTATGACAAACACGAAAATGACAGCATTGTTCTGACTGCCATTCAGGCCAGATTTTAAAAAATATATATATTGAACTTATATCAAATGTTAAATCCAATTGAGAAGTACATTCAATACATTTTTATCTTAAATACACAACTACACTGAATACACAATTACTTCGAATATAAAAGTACCTTGAATACACAAGTACTTGGAATATACAATTACCTTAAATACACAAGTACCTTGAATACATAAGTATTTTGAATACACAATTATTTTGAATACAAAGTACCTTGAATCCACAAGTACATTGAATACACAATTACTTTGAATACACAAGTACACTGAATACACAAGTACCTTCAACGCACAATTACCTTGAATACACATGTACCTTAAATAAACAATTACTTTGAATACACAAGTACATTAAATACACACTTACCTTGAACACACAAACTAATTACAACAATGCGATAGGTGACATATAAAAGAGAAACAGTGATTCAAAATTATCAAACCTCGATTCCATTTTGTACATCTCTATTTAACTTTTGAATTCAGGATTTCGTGTTATCATAAAATGCAATTGCCTGGAATTAATTGTTATTCAGCAGCTAGACCGATAGATTAACCGAGAGAGAAAATGAGAGAGAGAGAGGAATTAATGATGCTATAAACAAACGGACGACTAAATGAATAAATAGAGACCTCGATACATTGCAAACTATTAATGAATTCATTTGTCCATCCTTGATTCTATTCAATATATATATATATATATATATATATATATATATATATATATATATATATATATATATATATATATATATATATATATATATATATATATATGTATGTATGTATGTATATATATATATATATATATATATATATATATATATATATATATATATATATATATATATATATATATATATATATATATATATATATATGCATGTTAAGAATTATATAGTCAGCGCTTTGAATTTAACGCAGAAAGAGCTGAAGGAGCAGGGCTTTTCTTCGTTTGACAAAGGGGACACTTCCTGGCGATCGTCAGTTGAGAGTCTCAGTCAGTTTCCGACACCTTCCATGCTAAACCAAACAATTACAGAAGATGAGGGAGATTCAGTGGGAAGAAACAGGTAAATTATTAAGAACATGGTTGTTTGAAAAATTATTACAATAAAAATCATAAAGCAATGATTTTAAACATCTGTCATGGGTTCAATTCCAGGTAGAATAATATTTTCGACCAGAGAGAGAGAGAGAGACAGAGATAGAGGGAGAGAGAGAATATATTTATTCCATGTTCGTTGTCACATAGACGAGGGAAGGGTGGAGGGGTGAGGAGAAATGGGAGAAGGGGATCTGAAAGGGAAATTAATTTGAAATGGTCTTTTTCCAAACGACTTTTTTGTTATCCATACTAGGTTTTAGGAGCTACATTTTGATTAAATGTATAGTAAGTACCATCCTCTATATCTAAAGTACAACTGAAAATAGGACGTTATCTGTGGGAAAGAATTAAAGACGTAAATAGCCAACGCCTGAAGAAGCAGGATATATAATATTGTTCAATTACATGTATATTTATTTCTACATGTTTAAAATAATTCCATCTCAAATAGTTTCGTTAATCCTTTCCAAATCTTACCATGTCAGTCTTTTGAAACAAATGTTAATATAAGAACATAACATAATGCGGCGAGTGTGTTGTCCAAAGCCAAGTTGGGTTTGACTGAAATGTCCAAACTTTTGACCCTATAACTTGTCACCAGAAAGTATTGCTAAGAACGCAAGTTTGATATTGAACATTCTGATTTTCAATTATCTCTTGCAGCATAAGAGCACAGCAAGGCATATCCCCGTCTAACAACGTTGAGGAAACTACAGAAGAACTTAAAAGAACGATTCGGGAAAGAGATCAAACTATTAAACATTTGGATAAGAAGCTAAAGAAGTACGAGGAACAAGTGACACTAATGAATGGAGAGTGAGTATACTCTCTTTGTACAACATTCTTAAAGCTTGTCATCTCATATCAACACAAAGTTTTAAATATCACATTTTAATTCACAAAATATCTGTATATGCATCTATATGACCGTGATGTGTTGTGTTATGTGTATGCTTGTGTGCAGTGACATCGACTGTACAGAAAATACAAATAATACATAAATACGGTACCCAGTGCTTATTTTGAGCACATAAATTGCAGTCACATAATGAATTCTACTTAAGAATTTACAATGTTCTTTGTTCCACTACAACTCAGTCTAACTCAGCTGTGTATTTTCCTTACATATTGTTGTTTTGAAAGCTGGGACTGCAATGCTACATGTTAGAATATACTCGAATCTCTAGCTGTAACACAGATGCTAAGCAGTCTACTGCGTACATAAGTAAAGTCTGGATAAATAAAGCCAGACTTCAGTATTTGTGAACATTTTAAAAATTGTTCTCTTAGTAAATCTTTTCGTATATATATATATATATATATATATATATATATATATATATATATATATATATATATATACCGCTCCGGTGGCCTAGTGGTCAGAGCGTCCGCCTCGGATGCGGGAGTTCGTGGGTTTGATCCCCGGCCGAGTCATACCAGAGACTTAAAAATGGTACTAACAGCTGCCTCGCTTGGCGTTCAGCATTAAAAGGTTAGTGTTAGGACTGGTCGGCCTGGTGTCAGGAAAATGTGACTGGGTGGGACATCATGCTACATTTCTATATTGAGATAGACAGAAAGAAAATCAAGGATGAAAGAAGGAAATCAGGGGTTTTGAACTCCGTTATGCTCTGTTAACAGCCAAGACAATACGAAGTCGACGCCACTTTCGAGCTACTCGAAAGAAAACGAAACAGTGAACGAGCTGAAGAGGTTGCTGGCGGAAAGAGATGAAACAATTCGACAGCAAGACAATAAAATTCACAACTATGAGGATCAAGTGCTACAAATGACTAAAACGTGAGCATTGAGATCAATACTATTTGACTTCTGCATTATTATATAAACACAAATAAATATTTACAATAGCTAGACCTGATTATTCGTTTACTATGGGCCAATTGGTCATAATAGCTTACAATCTATATCATAACTTTTTCAGAACAAAATTGATTTTATTTAATAATTTTCGGTATCTCATAAGGCATTAAATTACATTAATTTTCATTACAATTTCTATATTAATTGTCTTCCCGTCTCTCCCCCCCCCCTCTCTCCATATGCAGTGAGTACTTTGCAATTCCTTCCATAAACTAAATTAAATACAGTCCTCTCGGAAGTGGCAAAACGTAAATCAGCATCTTGCTTAGAAAAAACTATATTTATGCAATATTAAGACCTCACATAAAAATGGGCGGTTTTGATATGTGTCACCAAAATAGGGATTGCTTTTAATGCAGGTTTCGATTAAGATCCTGTTACAACTGACTTTCTCACTAATATTGTCTATCGTTACTTCAGAAATGAGGGAGCTATTCAAACTTTGATGAAGAATGTTAAGGACAGAGACGAGAAGATCGCGCAACTAGAGAAGAAACTAAACACCTACGACCAGTTTGAAACTGTAGCCAGAAGGTAAGATAAAGTACAAACAGATAGAGTAACATACAAACAAACATTAGGGCGAATAGTTTCACGAACAAACGGACGGACAAACATACACACCAACTAAGATCGATTCCAAGCTATGTTAAACTGATAGTGTGACTTCTTTTCTCAATATGATCACCTAGTTGAAATCAAGATGCTATGCCGATATGCGTGTTCTTGAATGACACACTGTCAGGGTACCAATATAAAATTGTTTTTTAAAGCAAATTTACATGACAGACTACATATAAAGTAGAATGCACAATTTGACATCTGCATAAGATAGTATTAATCATTTTTCAGTACAGTTAGCATGCGTGCAACGGTTGAAGAGGTTGAGAAAACAGAACAAGACCTCAGAGAGGACAATAAAAGACTACAGGAAAAGGTCGAAGAACTGAGTACAAGGTACAACAGAATAAATGATTTCCATCATCATATTAAACGAATAAATATTCCCTTAGTTCATAAAACTTTTTTGAACATCATTAAACGTTTATGAACATATGTCCAAACGGTCATTATTTGGATTCTTGTACAAGAATCAGATACTTAATATTAGACTAACAAATCTGATTATATCCAATGAATAAAACTGTCGTTTATAATGAGGATTTATCATCAACGCCCAGTTGGTGTTTACATGCATTAGGAATCACCGGCAGGTCTGTGATACGACCGGATACATTGCATTTTCAGCCAATACGACAAAACACGTTCACATGGATGGTAACATGTGTAGCTATGTCTGTTTTATACAATTTTGCTCAGAGAACTGAAACAAGTGAGGCTTTTTTCTCCATTTTGCGAGCAAATATAATTTTACATAAAAGTTAAAAAACAAATAGAACATATGAACTTGGACGGATTCGAGACCTTTGATATATTATCCGTTCACTCTTTCTGGCATGTAAAACTGAAATTACGGCAACTTTCCAACCCCATATCTTTATTATTAAACAGGTACTTTTTCAGGTATAACAATACAACAATACAATAGTGCTTCTCTAGTTTATCCATAAAATAAAAACGTGTAGCTATCTTATTATCCGAGTCTTCAGAACCGAATATATATATATATATATATATATATATATATATATATATATATATATATATATATATGATATGGAGAATAACAGTCCTTTCAAGTGCACTGGATCCAGTGAAGGATCACGTGTGTCAGAGATTGATTAAGATAATGCAATAAACTGACAACGAACATTGCAGAACTAGTTTCTAACTAGCCCGAGTGATTTTGACAACAAATGAGTCTTTTTCAAAGGTACACACAAAACAGAGACATGACAAACAAAAATCAGAATATTCGTTGAGGTTACAAAGTTTTACATTACTATTTGTATAGGAATATAAGAATTCAGTTTGTAATCTTTCAACTAGTTTACTTCAACTTGATGCGGATGCTGAAAAAATATTTTACATTGACCAAGAAATCGATGAGCCATATCGCCATCTGTTATTTTATGTTAATTTCTGTAAGCGGAAACTATATCCTGGATATTTATATTGGGTGACTAACAAATTTTTTTAGATAATTATTTAAAAGAAAATGTGCCGCTTCCAAAAAGATGATTTTATTTGTCCGTGGCTGTCTTTTTTTTAGTCTTGTGTGTGTGTGTGTGTGTGTGTGTGTGTGTGGTTTGGATTTTTAACGTAGCTTTAACAATTTTTCAGTCATATCGCTACGTTGTCTGCAGTGTGTCAATTTATAGTGATGTCTAGCAGTGGTGCATCATGTAGCATGATATCCCACCCAGTCACATTTTCCTGACACCTGGCCGACCAGTCCTAACACTAAACTCTTAATGCTGAGTGCCAAGCGAGGCAGCCGTTAGTACCATTTTTGTAAGTCTTTGGTATGACTCGGTCGGGGATCGAACCCACGAACTTCCGCATCCGAGGTGGACGCTCTAACCACTAGGCTACCGGAGCGGTTTTCTAGTCTTATTATACAATTTCAACTCAAACTGGTCACAATAAAACACCTTTAAGTGTCAATGGTTTATAGCCCAACTGACTAAAGTCTCTATGGTAAAAAAATATACACTAATTTAAGACGCAAAACAGATTCCCGTATGAGGATCACATGATCTTGTTTCTAGAACAAGATAGAAGCTTTTAACATGCCTAATATCACGTATTCCCTTTATGGCTTCGACTAAAACCAATGAATTTATTCTGAGAAAGAATAATAATGAATATAGAAAAAGTTGTTTACTTCTTCCCTTACTGAATCTGGATCAAGGTCAGGAACTAGGTCAGCCTTAGATACAATGTTCTATTATTAGTGTTTATGAAAAAAAAAAACAGACAGGTCAACCTGAACTGAATATATGGAAAATGTCAAATCCAGTAAATTAAGTTACATTACAATAGCATGTAATGGAAATTATATTTTAAAAAAATAACAAACGAACAATTAAATCAAACCAAATATAAATTAAATCAAATTAAATCAAATATACATACATACATATATATATATATATATATATATATATATATATATATATATATATATATATATATATATATATATATATATATATATATATATATTCTCAAGATTAAATCTGCAATCACACTATTATTAAAAATATAATTTTATCTCCAGCATATTGGGTAATGAGAACAAAAACAAACACAAGTATGCCTTAAACATAAATCGACGACAACCTTCTTAATGTATTCGGATATGCACAAAGTTAATTATCTTCGCAGATTGAGCAAAATTTCGAACGAAGTTATGAAGTTTGAGAACCCGCACATAACAGACCTAATAGATCCAAACAGGCCTCAGATTCTGGTCGAAAAGTTCACCGACCTTTTCCACCATGAGTGGCAGAATGCACGTGAGAAGTGCATGAAGCAGAAGTCATCCGAGGAGGAGGTCATTTCATCTCTTCTAAAGATCCTCATGGTATTTAACCTCATCTTTCATATGTATATCTTTCTGTCTGTCTGTCTTTCTGTATGTCTGTCTATCTGTATGTATGTATGTGTATGTATGTATGTATGTATGTATGTATGTATGCTTGACAACCTGAGTCACTATATCTATGAGATTACTTCTTTCAAATGAGATATTGCTACATGTTTCTAAGTGGCAAGTAAATTAATCTATTTAGTCTCTGTGTATATACGTCTGCCATTCTTTCTGTCAGATTTGGCATTCATTTGTGCTTATGCTACCGGACTAGGACTAAGGGACACATTTTGACAAACTTTAGACTTCGAGGACACACTACTCTTAAGAAACTATCATTTTCGTCCTTAGAATGATGCCAAAAAGACTGTTCTCCTACTCGTAATTAGATTTTTTTTCAAAATATCTTCTAGTTTTTATAATTGTTCTCACTCTCACATGTCTATAAGAAAGAGACCCGCCCCAAACAATGTGTAATAAAATAAAGCAAACATGAAACTGAACACTTCATAATCCAAATATCATAATTGCTCTGAAAACGATGTTTATTTTCTCAATAGTTTGTCCAAGGCAATCATTCGTTTTCAATGTGTAACTTTTTCATGAAACCTTTCAGTAGGTTGAAGTTCATTAAACATTATCTTCTTCCTATATATTTTCAGATCTCATACACAACATGTCTTGAAGCGTCGGAAACACAGCTAAAACATTTGAAGACTACCCTGGAGAAAGAGATGATTTACTTACATAAGGTAAGTGGACTACTTTGCCTTGAGTTGAACTATTTGGTATCAAACATGAGGCCTTAGGTCCACAATATGAGACATGAATATAACAATGTTGTGTATCTGTCTGTACCTCCTGACTTGCATGTTTAATCAAATGGAATTGTTCTGGATTCTGCTCAATGCTTATTTTTTTTTACAGGCAATGACGGCTACATTATTCTAGCATAACATGCCAAAATATCGTGATCACGGTTAAATGGAAAGAAATGGAAAATGATCATTGTAGTAAAATCGAAATTTTATACCATTAAATTTCATAGCCAATGGACAGTTGTTATCTGCATATGATATTTACCCAAGGAGTCTGAATTCTCAAATGTCTCATGAGCTTGATAAAAATCCCAAAATTCCAGTCATGGACACCCCTACGATGGAAATAGCTAATACCGATATTCTAATTTTCGAACAATATTCATATGTTAGGAGTTTAATGCTTATTTGTTTCTTGGTATTTTCATTTGATTGAATCTCAAGACTTAAATCGAGTGCTTTATAATCAAAGTTTCAAATGTCATGTAAATGCGTAAACACATTTGCACTTTCAGGACATAGAGATGAGCCCTGTCCCACACCAGCAGACAATCCTAAATGATGCCTCTCAGAATGTGCACGAGCTACGGAAGCGCGTTGCAGTTGTGTCCATTCCTATGTTGAAAATGGTTGATATACGTTTCCATTAATTTTCCAGCTCATATTAATGGGTGTGCGCGTGTATGGCTGTATACGAGAGAGAGAAAGATAAATACACCCATACATGTACTGAAATACACATCGTTTGAATTCTTATGGTAAATTCCACCCAAGCTGTGTACCTTAATATGCCGTGTATTTGTATAGTTCTCAATCTTTGGGATACTTCAATTTTAGATTCTCTCTCTCTCTCTCTCTCTCTCCCTCTCTCTCTCTCAAACACACACACACACACACACACACACACACACACATACAATGGGTAAATAGCCAAGTAGATATATACGATTTCTCCTAAGTTCATATAAGTAAATCATCATTATCGACATCATCATCTTCGTTTTAGTCAAAATCATTTTCATCATTATGCACGTCATCTTTGTTAAAGTCATTGTATCATCATCATCGTCGTCGTCGTCATCATCATCATTATTATTATTATCATTATTATTATTATTATTATTATTATACAGTCCATAAAGAAGCAAATAGAAGGAGACCCGAAACTGTCGTTTGTACCTGACAACAAGGTTACAGATTATTTGGACCGGTGCATAGAAGTTACTTGGATGATGTGTATACTGAACCCGCCGATAACGCTCACAGTCTGTGAACCAGGCACAACACTCGATACTGAAATATTTCAACCTTATGGAAATTCCGGGACTGTCGTTCGGTGCTGTGTTTGGCCAGCCGTGCATCTTAGCAAGAAAGGACAATTAATAACAAAAGGTTTTGCACAAATGAAATAGTTCTCGTTCAATGCAGCTGCGACAGACAATAACGGGATTCTGTGTAGTGTGGAGCAATTGTGTACATATTAGATTTAGAATCCAGACCAGGATTTCTACGTAAAACACACACCGTCTATACTCGCTTATTAGTCGAGTCAAACTGCAAACGACAAAGATCCTGACCTGCTCTAGCATAATGCTCATGCATTAATGTTGCTTGTTCTACCTAACAAACTGTACCGACTCAGATCTGCCGGCGCATTATGCAACAACAGATCTGGGTCTTTGCAGTTTGCAGTTGGACTCCACTAACGAACGAGTAGAGACGGTTAAAGGTTTACAAGCCTTGAATGATCAGTTTGAGCTCCGTGCTTAGTAGAAAACGAGACATATGATTCTAGAATTTCAAATACAAGAAACAATACTCAATAACATATTGATTTTCACTAAGTACGATGACAGGCAAGCAAATGGTTTGTGACAACTTCAACATTTCATGCTTAGAGAAGTACAATTTATGTTTATGTGTGCATATATACATATGTGTGTGTGTGCATATATATATATATATATATATATATATATATATATATATATATATATATATATATATATATATATATATATATATATATATAAAGAGAGAGAGAGAAACGCTTCTCCTGTTTGAAAATACTGACAGTATTTTCAGATTTATATTTTCAAAAAACACAGATGTATTAAAAATGTAATAGAGTGGATATTTCGCTTGCGCCTCTTTTCAAAATAACTAAATAAAATGAATCCAGTGCAATTGTTTTTTTCTTTCCCAAAGACACACCGAGGCAGCCGGCCAAAGAACCCCAACCCTTAAATTACGAATCAGTCACTCATCTAACTGTTTTTGCACGAAATACAAATTGAGCATTGTTGAACTTTACTTACTGGCATAATATTTGCTGACTTTGAAGAGGACACTTTGGTAAAGACCAGGATAGTTCGATGGTAATGCGCTCTCTTTTTACCTTTGTGGTTACACGTTTGATGCCCTGTGCAGATAAGTGAAATTGTACTTGTCGTTTATCCAAACGCAGTTCTTTCCACTTGTATTTTCCAGTTTTCTCCACCATGAACGTCTACATCATCCTAAAATCTGATTCGTAAAGAACAAGTCTCTATAAATGTTGTCCTGTCGACGTGCTTAATTTTTTATAAAGTCAGAAAGTTTGCCTTAAAGACAATTTGGATGATGTCATATCATTAATTAATTAAATTTCTGTGTTTGTAAGACACGTATGCGCGCGAGTAGTGTTATGTTGATCGATTCTGGGACACTTAATCTTATTTGTTTGTTTCTTTTGTGGGTTTAAGGTCATTTGAAGCATGTGATAGACTATTTACGGCGGCCAGTATAACTGGTGAATGAATAATCTTGGAAACTCCTCGAATAACCACCGACCCTTGGGAAGTTACTAGAGATCTTCCCTACATACCCACCTTAGTGACTTGAACCTACGAGGTCAGAAATAAGATGTCAGCGGTCGCTGAAGGAGAGCGCATTATATCAATTGTCCATCCTAGGCCTCTCATCTAACTGCATTACTTGACCTTTGATTTTAGCCAAATGTTAGCCTTTACCACTAAAGGTAGACCTTCCCCCGACTTCTGACCTTAACCCAGTCATAGAACGTTAAATTTCCATGACAAAAGCACGTTTAAATAATTTTACTACCTCTGGGTCACTTCACGCCTGGCGTGTTCTGTGAGCCTGGCCTTCGTCATTTTATTATTCACGTGTCACTTACCTAACGACCGGGTTTTTGGCAACTTCAATTCTGATCTTCATTCTAGACGGCTGTACTTCAAAATGTTGTGCGATAATCCTGGGCCGCGAACGCTATTTACCTTCAAAATGTGTTGAGAAAATCCGGGCCATTACTACTCATTTACTTGGAAAGTTTGGACACATGTCCTCATAAAAAGCTTTTCATAACAATACAGTACGTCAGGACTGCTTCGTGGGTTCCACCGACCTACCAAACGTATAGGAAATAAAGCAAAACCCTATCTACACTTTCATTATTTTAAATTTATATGAATACAAGTATGGCACAATTTATATCAGTAAATCATATAATTCAGATTTAGAAAACTAACGAGTAACTCACCTGAATCATGGCCTGCAATCCAGTTTAATGCAAAAGATGATAAAACATATATCACATATTTAGCAAGATCATAATAGATTACGCCAGAAAACGTCATTTGATCCCGTAAAAATTGAAAGTTGTCTTTCAGTAGACAGGTATAGGGCACAGCGTGAAATGAAACTTTGGCCAACAAATCAATTAAACTGGGCAGTATGGATAACAATATAATGATATACAATATTATATTGGCATTTATCAGACAGAGCTAGGAGGATCAGTATATAGGGTTCACATTTACATTCATGTCGGAAAACTGTTATATTAATGCTCAGTACAATTATCATATGATCAAACATTTAATTCGACAAACAACATTATAGAGCTGAGAAGATTTGAACTAATTTGCAATAATTTTTATTATAATATCTCCGCATATCATGATTGGACATATTTAATAGGGAAGAGGTTTGGAACATTTTACAAAATTAAGAGGGAGATTACTGAAGATGAGACAATGAACTAAACAACTAGACAGATTGCAAAAATGAAGGATGGTAGAAACGATACACCCCTAGTCAATAGAATGGAAAAAGTACCAGAAGATGGAATAACAGGGACACATTTATTTCTTCAAGATTGCAACGGACAGAAGAATGAAGGAACAGAGTGTCTAAACAAGAGTATTATATCACGTGTGCCGTTTACGTTAAGTGCTCAAATACAGAAAGAGCAATTATTATAAGATCTGTTTCGATTGTTCTAGACAGCGTAAAGAAGTCGTTTGCATATTCAAATTTTAGGCGAACAATGTTATAATTCAGACGAAAACATGACAACGAGATTTCAACGATATATTTCAGAGTGAAACTTTATCGTTGTCAGTCTATGATCGACATTATGACCATTGATTAACTTATAGATTGAGGAAAATCAATGAAATTAAGAACGAGTTATATAAACAGATACCCTATAATAGAGATGCAAGAAAAATGTATATAACAGCATATAAGTTTAATAACTTTGCACAGTCTGGTATGGCAAAGTTCTTCTTTAAAGCGGGTGTTGAGGCTACTAGTATAGGTGTTGCGGACATCTATTTCATTCTGCCTCTAGTTTTATTTACGAGTTTTTGGTGCAACTTAATGACAAAAACTGTAAATTATATATTTCGATATAGAGAATATATTTGATAACGTTTTTAATCTTTAGAGAAAGAGCTACAGACAGCATCAACAAAATTAAAGCAAGATAGTATATTTAATGCCGTAATTACCACATGCAATACGGAACTACAATATTTAATGCTGAACTACCAGGAAAAATATTACCTTTTAATTTTCTTTGTACACAGAAAGTCACTTTTTGTTATAACAGATGGCCAAGCAACTATTTGTGGTATATGATAAAGAATATAGAAGATCATAAGGAAAGGGTGTATATTTCAGTTTGCATCTATTTAATGCTAAGACACCAGAAACACAAGTCAAGAGCAACTTGGTCGAATACGTGATTGTGTTACACAAACACCAAGTTGAATTAAACATGAGCAGAACTTTAAAAAAATGCTGTAATAATACCGAGGCTAGGATAAAATGCTGCAATTGTACCAGGGAGCTTTTCTTATCACTCGACGGAAAGATTATCGGGCATGTAAATAATTCGGTGGTATCTTGAAATAATGATGGTTGAGGACATAAGCGGTTCTTACTGGATCGATGATATCTTCGATCGAAAGATAACAACATTTACATAAGGTTTGAAATCTTGTGAATACACCGTGTAACAAATTTTGTTTGTTTGTTCCTGGATAGTAAGTGTTATTTCATAATTGCGTATGCCTGAAATGATTAGAAAATGGCTATAACTCCCTACAAACTTTGTTTTTGTGACCAGGTTAGTGATATTTTGAAATTTACCTATTTTCCAGAACGTTCCAGATATATTCAGTGCTGAGTAAGTTTGGAGTAACTTCTAGATCTTTCTAGAGTTTCCAGTAATATAAATAGTAGTATGAATACAGGGGCCTTAAGCCCATCAGTTCAGTTTAGTTCCAGCTGCCTAAGTGGATACCTATCTGTATTTTTCTGAAATGGCATCAAGAGGCTGCAAGTATCCGGCAGACGCATTTTGATATGTCTGCGGCTAAGGGATCAAGACGAACCCTGGGCAACTCATTTCACCTGCGAGCATTGCAAAAAAATCTGGAAGGTAAGATAGACTAGTGCTGCTCGGAATTTGATGTTTTAAAATTTGTTAAAAATTTTAAATCTATAAAAAAAAAATTAAAACAATTTTCAATGTTGTTCCAAAAATATATCATATATGATAAATGTTGCGAGAATCTCTTACACATTAGTCATGGGAAAAGAAAGCCATGAATTTCGCTATCGCCAGAATTAGGCGGGAACCCACCTACCACGCAAGCAACTGCTACTTCTGCATGGTGGACCCTTCCAAACGTCGGACTGACAAGAATGCACCTGCTATCACGTATCCGGACCTTCCTTCATCCATTGCTTCTGGTGCCACACTGCCCTGAGCTCCCGGTACCAACTCATCCGGAGAAAGAGCAGCCGTATTTAGAAAAGAGCAGCAGGTCAGAGAGCGAGGAAGACGTTGTAGATCCAGATGACAATTTCAGAGGTGGAGATGAGGAGAGAAACCATTACTAACCCAAAGGACCTCAACGCCTTGATCAGAGATCTTGGTCACGCCAAGTCCAATTACAACCTGCAGATGTCTGTGCTCAAGCATTGGAACTTGCTGGATGAAAGTGTGCAAGTCGCAGATCAGAGGAAGCGTCACCAAGCTTTTTCCAGCTTTTTCACCCATCTAGACGGGCTCTGCTTCTGCCACAATGTGACCAGTCGGTTCGAGGCAATCGGAATCGCCTGTATCCAGAATGACAGTTCATCCACGAGCCTCAAAGCCATGCTGTTCCATAATGGGAACAAGTACCCATCTCTTCCCCTGGCTCACTGGGTGCACCTCAAAGAGGATTGCAACAGCATCAAGACCTTACCAGACACCTTGAAGTATGATGAGAAAGGCAGGGAGGTTATCTGAGACTTCAAAATGGTGACAATTCCTGATGGGTCTCCAATGCGGTTTTACCAAGTTTCTGTGCTGTCTTTGCCTTTGGGACATCAGAGACACCAAGGCGCACTACCACAGGTGGCACTGGCCACAGCGGACCTAGTTCTCTGTGGGGAGGAACAACGTAAAGCGGGAGACACTAATGTAGCCCTGGAAGGTGTTGATGCCACCACTGCACATTGGGCCTTACGAAACAATTGGTCAGAGCTTTAGATAAGGAGTCGGCAACCTTCAAGTACCTTCACGACTTCTTCCCTAAGCTCTCTAAGACAAAGATCAAAGCTGGTGTCTTCGTCGGGGTGCTACGAATTCCCCAAGAAGATTACTAGTAAGGAGAAAGCGGCTTGGAACAGCTTTGTCGCAGTGGTTCGGGGCAATCACAAGGCCGAAAACTATGTGGAGTTGGTTGAGATTCTGGTGACGAACTACGGCACAAAGGGCTGCAGGATGTCCCTCAAAATCCATATCCTTGACGCATATCTCGATTAATTCAAGCAGAACACGGAAGCGTACCCTGAGGAGTAAGGCAAGCGCTTCCACGAGGATATACTGGGCTTTTAACGCCGCTACCAAGGACTGTATAACGAGAACATGATGGGACAATGCATTTGGGTGCTGATTCGTGAAAGTGATTTACAGTATAAATCTCGAAAAACTACTCCCTTTTAAATCTTTTGTGGTCATTTTTGTATTACTTTAGTATAAATACATGTTAATTTTGATTCATATGTTGCTTTTTGACATACAATCTGCTAGATCCACCGCAACAATCGCCGCAATCTATCACATTCCACTACAAGAACCACACTCGGAAGCAAGTACAAACGTACCCTAAAATTCAACATACACAAACCAAGTCAAACCGTACTGATATCAGAACGTATCCAAGTCAAAACGTACTCAGATTTAAGCAAGATCCAACAATAGGTTCGGACATTTAGTAAGGTAGTAAAACATATCTTTACTAAGCTAGTAAAAGAAACACAACAATTAACATGTAAATTTTCATGTTAAAATGTATTCGAGTCGCTAGCATTTCTTTGGAGAAAATAAAATCTTTTTGGGGTGTGTGTGAT
Organism: Sinohyriopsis cumingii; assembly: GCA_028554795.2. Classification (NCBI taxonomy): domain Eukaryota; kingdom Metazoa; phylum Mollusca; class Bivalvia; order Unionida; family Unionidae; genus Sinohyriopsis; species Sinohyriopsis cumingii. Next base: position 132,076,161 of record CM068829.1, read on the forward strand.
CATGAAGATTAAACTGGATAATTCCTCCTCTCTCTCTCTCTCTCTCTCTCTCTCAGAAATCAGTGACTTGAACATATACATGTCCACATGTTGCTTTTTGACATACAATCACTTTTATAGTGATCCCTGTATTAGAATTTCTTCTGTTTAGAACAATCTACGCGACTTGATGGACGATGAATAGACGAACTACTATCGAGTATCACCTAACCACGATTTATAGGAACTTTTTATGTGGAAATCAAAGTCTTAGAATTTGCATATATTTTTAATGACTTGTGGACGGACAGCTCAACTACTTTAGAAGTTAGAGACTAGTTAACACAGACTCACTGACAGTAGCTCACAGTTTCAAATTTCTGGAGTGGAAAAAATCAGATGTTAAAATATGAAAGAGAGTAAATACATGACATCTACAGATGGAAAGGCAGAATTGTGGAACGGGGGACACAAGAGAAGACACCAGGACAAATGAAAAGGAAAATAAACAAAGGGACAGTGACAAACAATGTATAAGAGAAAGAAATAATGAGATATCAATTAAAGACGTACGCCGCGAAACTCTATTGCATTATCGTTATTTTATTTAATTGGTATATTTCCGTAAACACATTTATTGTGACATGGTTATTTCTGTGATGCAGTGGATACATATGCATTTACTAGTAATCTGTCAAATCTGCTGCACACACTATTGTGTTGTTTTCACGCTTGATTTTGAAGAAGAGTTTGGTCGATTGCAGTATTTTTATAATAGATTGCAGTAGATTGTGGTAGATACTGGTCCGTTGTGTTATTGCCATGCCTGATTTTAGAAGATTCTGGTCGATTGCATTATTTTTATAGTAGATTATGGTAGATTGTAGTAGATTGTGGTAGACTGTAGTGGATTGTGGTTGATTCTGGTGGACTGTGGTAGATTGTAGTCGATTGTGGTAGATTGTAGTAGATTGTGGTATATACTGGTCCGTTGTGTTATTTTCAGGCCTGATTTTGGAAAATCGTGGTCAATTGATGTATATTCTTGTGGTAAATTGTGTTACCGTATAAAGCTGTATGTTCGTGTCCAATACGTTCGTATAAAGTTATAGGTGGACATTTCTATAGTTAGGGATTAGTTAATGTGGCAGGACACATTGGTAATGGGTGATGTTCTTGAAAAGACCCTGTAGACATGACCCATATATTTTGGTCTAATTTATGTTGGTATACATTGATCACACAGACCTGTTATCAAATTGTAAGATAAACCACTCCAGATGCATCCTGTCATGGTCGACATACAAATTCCAAACGTTCTGGCATAATGTTTATCCATATACTTTGTGACGATTGTAATGGGTTGGGCGTGGTACTCCCAATATTTTGTTTAAACTATTATAGAAGTCCCACTAAGGATCTATGTTTTTTGGAAGTTAAATTTAGTGAAAGCTATATGTAAAGCTCTGAGCCCCCAGTTAGCAATAGATGGTTAAAGATACAAAAAGGTTGAAATTCAGCGAAAAACAATTGAATAACAATTCAATAATCAAATGATTCAAATTTCCAATTTTAATCCTTCCGCTCCACCCTTTACTTAGCCTATTGCATCACTTGATTAGCAGTGTGAGATTGATTTCCATCTGTCCTTGTATTTCTACTCATCTGTTGTATCCTTTCTCTTTCCTAATTCCCCCAATTCCTTCTCCTCTTCCTCCCCGATCTTCCTGAAAATTCCTTCTCCTCCTCGACCTCGATTTTTTTGACCCCTTGTCCTCCTCCACTTTCTTCGCCCCCCTCCCCCCGACTGCACTTCTGTCGACTTCGACTGTTTCGGCTAGTCTCAATTCTGTCTCCAACTCCTGAAGACTCGGAACTTAATGGAACCGGAAGTTCTGTGTCTACTAAAATGCCTCCTGTGAAAACACAATGATGGTACAGTCTTTTTCCTTAGCCCTCTCATCTCATACTACACACAGCCTATCATCATATAACGGCTATTAAGTTTCTTCGGTCACGCATTCGTTCACATCGAGATACCCATATGTCCTTGTATGGTAAAACAAACATCATAATACAGCACGGTATCAATTACTTCTTATACATACATCAATAAATTGCGTAACATCAGTACATATTCCTTATCCCGTTATACTAAACAATATCACAATAATCAGGCACATTTCTTTACATTACAACTCACACAAAGTACTCAAATATTCAAATATCCTTGTTCTGATATATACATACGTCCATAGGAATTAATCGTACATACTTCAACCATTTTCCAGTTTCACAATTCAAGCATGTGTAAACTCTAACATAAATTATTAATAAATGCACTGGTTAGCTACGAAGTAACCTAATAGTGAATTACAAAATTCTCGACGTAAGGCTCTAGACCATTTCTCCAATACGCATGTAAATGAAACGCTACAAAGTAAATTCGACATACTAAACGATCCTAGAAATTAAGTGTACATACTACAAATAATTACAATTATGATGACGTAACATTCTGCAAAATTGAGCAAATAACTTACTGACCTTCTCGAAGCTTTGTCTTTCCTTAGAATCTTCCTGTATGTTTTGTTGCCAAATTACGAATGACATCGTCTCGGAGTAAACCATATTGATCAACATTCCGTGTAGGCGAATACTAAATTTTATTTTACAAGTCCAACGGTGTCATCCGGGTCTGAGTTGTAATCACACCCTGTATCTAAATTTTTGATTGGATATCGCTGTGTACCGATTCAATAAAACTTAGAGGACAATGTCCCCCTCGCTGTCTGTCAGCGTAGGGACGGATAAGAACACGCCTCCTTCACCTTGTGGACTTTTCCTTTAATCCATGAACAAACTTTTAGCATCAAGGTGTAATAACGGCAAGCCTTTGTTAAATGATGCGAATGTCTCCTTTGCAAACTCAAGTTTCCGGTCTCTGGCTGGTCATGGTAACCTTGCGTAAGTGTTCATCACTGACCCCGCGGCAATGTTGAGAGATCAAACACAACGCCGCGCAATATTCACAAGAGAGGTAGATTATAACTTATACATGACTTTATAGCTGAAGCTTAGCAAATGTGACAGAAATAATGACCGTTGCTTCATGGGTATAGCTGTAACAGTGTATAGTGAATTCAATGTCATTACACGCACCACGCACGTACCTATGTGTATACGGACTGATGATCAAAAAAAAAAAAACAATGTCCTCAAGCTTCTTTTTAAGCCCGGGGATAAATGTTCATGATTGAACCAGTTTAAGAAACTGAATCTGAGACGTCATCCTTGAACATGGGCCAAAAGTATATGCTTATTGTTCAGGTAGTGCCCTTTTCGGAGAGTGTTGAAATATATGTGCAGTGTGCTTAAGAAAATAACGTGTCCATATTTAATTGTAGCGTGCCCTGATCCACTGCCTTCAATGAATACCCCTATTGTCATTGTTCAGATTCACTTTTCTCAGATTACTTCGCCAATATCTCCATTGTCATGTTTCGTTACTCTCCCCGTGTTTACCTGGCAATTGTTTTCGAGATATAAACTATATTCGTTTCTGTACAGTTGTTAAAAAATTATGCAATTTGTGGTAACTCTACAGATATAAACGACGAAAAGAGTTGAAGAGAAGCTTTTCTGGTGGACATATAATGTGTTATATTCTAATTGGCAATGAAAAGTGCACTTCGATCGGATTCGAACAACATTATCAGGGGCCATCATGCAACGAAAAATGAATAGTTGTAAGTTACACTGTTTCATTACATTTTTAAATGACTATGAAAAGTATTCTCTTGAATTGTTTAATTTGTTCCACCCTAACATTTCAGCAAAACGAACTCATGAAGGAAGATGTGATTTTTATTGTGACGAAAGGAGTTATTATAGACATGGTTATGCAGACAGTACACACCCACCCATCAATGTATTAAGAGATGAGTCTTCGTTCTATCTGAGTTGTTTGTAGAATGTAGTTTCGAGGTGGGGGGTTGTATATCTGTGGTGAATATATATATTTATATTTACCTATTTGCCTCCATGCTTTCCAACCTATCTATTTATCTTCTTAATGAGTAATATCAGCCCTTGAAAGTGTAGCATATGATATGATAATTTGCATCACAGTTTTGTAAGTATTTCCAGATTGTGTTATAAACCATTTTGCTTATTTTACCTCATGTAATAAAAACTATTTTAAAGTTTATCCTAATTACCTTTTGTTCTATAAATTGTTTATACCTAAGTAATAGCAGCTTAAGGTAGAAGTGCGTACGAAATTTATCTCCATAATCGTCAGCGATTATCATCACACGTGCACTGCAGTTTTGCAAATTAATTCAATCACACTGCATAATTATTCTATTATCGTGCATTTTTTCTTCTTTTCCTTGTTTTATTTCAATTGTCATCGATCATATCTATTTCTGTCATATTTAATCCGAAGCGGCTGAAAAAAGAAAAGCCACCTACTTTACTTTTCTAGATTGTAGCAATATCGCAACCGGTGTCCTCCATTAAGCTTCCCTCACGCATAACGTTGTACAGCCAAGTCAGCTAGTAGCGTTGGTCCTTATCAATCCATCTTGATTAATTTATTGGATACACGACGATAAGAAGATATTACACCCCGAACTTATTTTAATTTTGCATAATGTCACATTATTCATTGCTTTAGACTTTTGTCAAATCTGTTTTCATGAGCTATTTCTGGGAAGAGAAAAAAAGGTCTCCTTAAAGCGGCAATTAGCCAAAAAAGCATATTTTTACAGCAATTTAATGTAAGCTGCTGAACTAAAGGCTGTTTAAGACAGATTACTACTTAATATAGATGAACATGTTATGCTAGGTTCACAGTAAAAACAAAAACGTTTATTTTTCTTAGTTACGGCATTGAAAATGCACATGGATAAAGGGTTGACTGATATTGAGGCCATCATTGATGAATCCGCACGGAAAAATATCACACATTTCACAGCCTCACGAATAAACAGAGCAAAGACCACATTACAAGATGTGACTGATTTTATCGGCGAGGAGAGCGGAGCTGGCTTCAAAACCAGGAGCATCAGTAAGCTGTTTGATATCATAGAGAATGAAGATTGGCGCACTTTGGTGAAGGCAGTCAACGATGGAACTATAAAAGAGGCAAAGCGAGAACTTGTTACCTGTCAAACACAGCTCCATCATCTTGTACGTTTCTGTTTATTTCTTTTTATGATTAGTCAGCTATATTAAATTAAATGACTGAGTTATTGCCGTATATTCATCATGGTGCATTGGCATAGAATTGATTATTACTCTTTGTTATAGTTCATGTAGTAACACGTAAAACCCATTTCAACGACGTCGGTGGATTCAGCTCAAATTAACGAACTACTACTGTCATGGTAGACTGAATATTACCAATGTCACGGTTGATTGAATATTACCAGCTTCTACTATCATGGTTGCTTGAAATTTACCAAGTGGTGAAGTGTAAATGCATACTGTATAACCTTACGAATAAAGGTAGATGTGGCCAATATTTACTATTACTCTATGTCATATCACATGATGTTAAGTTATTCGGAACACAGCGTTCTGTTTTTAAGTTCCTTAGGAAGATCACAGAAATACCTCAACTAGAAATTACAGTCGTTTTTATAAACAAAGAGGCTTAAATTTAAATTTTGTTTCGTTGCGAAAAAAATATCTTCTTTTATTTGGATCATATTTTCAAATGTGCTGACTACGTAACATAACCTAATGCAGGTTTTAGATTGTACATTTATTAATGATAATCAAATGTCATACAATATGCGTCTCACCGAATATGTTTCCAGATTAGGCAAGTGGTAAATATAAACATGTTTTTCATGCAGTTAAAATACTCACAATACAATAATAATAGTAGATATTTCAGGCCGTATTTGAAACTCATTGACAGGAATAAACCAATGGATGCCTTGGGTGTAATGATACTTGTGTTTGAAAATATTATTTTAACTTTATCTTAATTTATCATATGTAGAAAGAAGAGCAGGGACCAGACGGGAGACCCAAAATAAATAGGACCCAATCTGTTATTCAACCGAAGAAGGCGGAAACGGTTATATATCTCAAGAAGACGAACAAACCACCGTCCAGGGCCGACAGTAAGGTCATTACCGGGTAAGACCTACATTGTATTCAAGAGGTTGTGTGTGTGTGTGTGTGTGTGTGTGTGTGTGTGTGATCCTTCTATTCAATGTATTTATTGATTCAATAATTTAATCATATTTGTATCGACTATAGGTTTCAGATCGGACTTATCGCTTCTTGGTGTATCACTCAGCTGGGATATAGGATATAATGAGTTGTCTTTGAGTCTCATCCTGGCCGTTGGTTATAATCCTCATTCTTACTGCATTGCTTAAGTTAGTGTAATTCTCTTCAGAGCACTGTCCTTGCATACGTTCCTTTTCTTCAAGAGCAGCATCTCTTAAACAATCGAATTATTTCCCTACTAGTGGTGATTGCCTATGATCGGTTGTACCATATAAAATACAGGTTAAACAAAATGTGTTTCTTCCAAGTTCAGGTCCGATACACCACGAGTAAAGCAAACTGAGACCCAGACAGAACCGGAGAAATATGAGTTAATCAAAGTTATCGACAACAGGCCGGAAAAATCTGACGGTTTGCTGCCAGAACCACTGCAGGAAAAGAAGAAAGAAATGTGAGAGTAAAATAACACAACATACACGAAAATCAAATCTTCAAATATAACATTTTAGTATTGTATAACATATCACATCCAGTTTCAATATCGAATATATTGTACTTAATGGATGATCTTTTAAACATTTCTAAGTCAATATCTAGAATAGTTTTGTTTTGTATCCATTGTTTGTTGTAATCTTTACTATTTCTATCAAACTGCAATTTCCTTCTCTTTTTCTTCACAGCAGGACATTTCATGTAAAATGTTAAATAACAATTATATGTTATGGAACCTAATTTAGCAATGGAAAATTGGAGGTTATTCATGAAAAAATAATAGCCCACAACTTAGAAACAACGGATAAAAAAGTGCGTCAAAAGTGCATTTTTCGTTTAAAAAAATACAACAACATATGGTTAATCCGAAAATTTTAATGTAAAATAGAGAAATGAGCTTTAGGTGCAATTCTTTTGCAGAATTGAAGAAGAAAATGGCAAATCATCCAAGGAAAACACGCGAATATATGACTTGGAGCAGAAAATTGAATTTCTACAGAGTGAAATTCAAAACTTAACTGAAAGGTAACATAAACTACTCGAAACATCTCTTTTGAAGGAATTATTTGCTTTACATCGTCTCTTCTTCTGATTTTGATTAGATTGTTCTCTTCTTCTGATTTTGTTTAGATTGTTCTTAGGTATTTTTATAGAGATGGTCAGGCCAGATATGATAGATATTAGAACGACGAATCGTCATATATTGATTGATACATGCATGTATATAAAACTGAATAAACAAATTATTGACAATAACGAGACTCACTCTTTCAGCCTTTTCATATCAGATGACGAGGATGAATATACAGCCATGAGTTGCTTATGCATGCTTCTTTATAAATGTTTGCATTGAATCTGTAGAAACTATCATACGCAGAAAGCTGAGGAAGAGAAAGATAACCAGAGAGTCAAAGAACTAGAACAGCTGGTGAAGGACCAAAAACAAGAAATTGAGACACTCTCCAACACGTATGTATACAAATTTACAATCTTGCTTAAATTGGCGACTCCTATGTTTTCATAACAAGTTGTATTCATGGAATGATTCCGTTTCATCAGTTAATTTATCTACTGACACAAAGACCACTCTGGTGGCCTAGTGGTTATAGAGCGTCCGCCTTGGATGCGGGATGTCGTGGGTTCGATCCCCGGCAGAGTCATACCAAAGACTTACACAAATGGTATTAACAGCTGCCTCGCTTGGCGCTCAGCATTAAGAGTTTAGTGTTAGGACTGGTCGGCCAGGTGTCAGGAAAATGTGACTGGGTGGAATATCATGCTACATGTCTGCGGCATGATGCACCACTGCTAGACATCACTATAAATTGACACACTGCAGACAACGTAGCGATATGACTGAAAAATTGTTAAAGCTACGTTAAAAATCCAAATCACACACACACACGCATACTGACACAAACACCATGTTTCGATTAGAATGACGGCATTAGATTATCACTATTGCCTCGTACGCCTGAATCAATTGTAAGTAAATATAGTGACCTGTCTAAAATGTCACCTGTATTAAGCAATCAACTGTCTTAACCGGCCAACTGTTTACTATCCATTGTTTACAACTACTGTACGAATAAATCTCTTTTCAACTTCCGCCTGTCTTCAAAGGTCAGTTGTCTGTCAGATGTACACTTATGACGGTAATGACAGGTTTCACTGTAAATATTAGATTTTCGACGAAGTTTCATACTGCATTGATAGCGTCTTCCTAAGATCAAATATACTGCGCACATTTTAGCAAAATTACAAAAACAAAAGTGTATCTTTCCGGAACTTAAGGAAACAACGGAAACATGCTTTTTCTGGGTCCATTTGAGTTTAGGGGTTCATGGTTGTCATGCAGTACATATGTAATAACCCCTTTTTGTTTGGTACATTAAAATATGTTGAACAACGTATCAATGAAATCATACGACTTGGTATGATGATGACCTGTTTGTTTTAAACTATTGACGCGTTAGGTATTCACATGAACCAAACTACGTCCCGTAATCCTTATTGACATCTACTTGACTGCGTAGAAACGTGGACTATTACAACATTATACCTGCTGCTATATATACTTTTATGTGTGTGTAAATGTGGGCGATAACAGCATCATCCTTTCTATATACTATTATCTGCTCCCCGGGTGGGCGAGTGGTCTAAAGTGTGGGCCTTTACCGATCGCTGCAATCTCACTTCTGTCCGCGTGGGTTCGAGTCTCTGGCTCGACCAGTTTTGATATGCCAGAAAGTTTGCCAGTAGCTTACTGTGGGTAGGTCGTTCTTACCAGGATTGTCCTGGGTTCTTTTTCTATCATTTATACTGCTGGCCTTGATAGCCTACCATGTACTGAAAAATGGCGTTAAACCCAAACATGAAACTTCATATACTTTTATGTTGGTATAAACGTGGGATATGAAGAAACGTAACCTTACTGACATATGCTTGTCTGTTTTTCACTTGGGATATAAAAACATTTTGATACTTGACATGTATTTGTGTGAAGTTCTATATGACTCCCTGTTATGCGTTGGGGTGGGGTGCTCCCAATATTTATTTGAATTGCTGTGGAATTCCCACCCTGGCTCGTTTTTGTAGGAAGTGAAATTAGTGATAGAGAGAGGTAAAGCTCCGAGCCCCCAGTCAGCAATACCGACAATTAAATTATTAAGAACACAAAGGTGAAATCCAAAAGAATAACAATTTAATACAAATTAAACGATATTAATTTCTCAACCAATCTACTTCCTCTCGACCGTGTGACAACCTATTTCATCACGCGATTTTAGTGTGAGATGGCTTTCCCCTGTACTTCGTTTCTACTCATCTGTGTTTACTACGTCAATTGCTTTCCTCCTTCCGGCGTTCTCCGATTCTTCCTGTCCTCTTCCCCTTTTGTCTTCTTTTCTCCTCCTCCTTTCTTTCTCTCTTTCTCTTTCAACGAGGCTTGTTCCCCGCCTACTTCTATTCTCTATTTCTCCTTCAACGAAGCTTGTTCTCCGCCTACTTCTATCCTCTATTTCTCCTTCAACGAGGCTTGTTCCCCGCCTACTTCTATTCTGTCTCTCTGAGACTAGGGACTTGACTACTCTGTCCCCAAAAGCTTCCTACGAAAAACACAAGGACGTTAGCATTTGTGTTAGCCATCTCGCTCACACTAAATCAACAATCAATCAATCATCAGATCAAGGTTATCTACATCTTTGGTCACGTATTCGTGCACATCGAAAAACACACACGTTCTTATAAAACAACGTTGCAATAAGAGCGGTATCCTACTTATGATACAGAAATCACTAAATTGCGTCACATCAATATATATATTTTCTTAATCTCATTATTCTCAACAATGACACAATAATCCGACGCATTACTGTACATTACACTCCCACAAGTGTACACAAATATTCAAATATTCATATTATTTAAATTTACACAATGCAGCCATTTTACAAGCTACCATTTAATTCACAATGGCAAAATCTAGAATATCACATGAATAAATACACTAGTTTACTACGAAGTAACTAAATAGCGAAATACAATATTAATTCTAACGAGCGAGCAATCCACATAATCATAGCTCATTTCTCAAATACGCATGTAAATTAAATAATCAAAGGGTAATTCTACGTCCTAACGATCTAGTAAGTAAATATACATACTGCACTTAATTACAATTACAATGCCGTAACATTCTGCAACAATCGAGCAAATAACTCACTGATCTTTACGAAGCTTTCTGTCCTTAGAATGTACTAAGAGTTTTCCCGCCAAATCACGAGTGGCTCCCTCGGAGTGAATATATTCTGCTTTACCAGTACGACGGCTTACAAATCACTAATTCGTTATTAGTTCAAATGACTGTTAAGTTCTGGTTCGAATTGATGGCCCCACCCTTCCTCAGTTCTGATTGGATATCAATTCTACCCCCAGTCGGTTTAACTTAACAGACGAGCCTCAGGCCATCTGTCAAAGCGGGGAGATTTACAATAGCGTTGAGGGTCCTTTGTTCTTAGAACAAAGCTTCTAACATCTATATGCTAGTGTTAACACCTACGGGGGGGGGGGGGTCTTGTACAAACAAAATCGCCGTAACAGTGCAGGGTCGACATACTCATTGCGCTAACGCATTCCTTTGTTCCTGACTTACGTAATCGCGGGCAGGCAAACGTGACAATTTGTCTGTGTATAAACGTCCACTTTAAGAACAATATCGCTTTGTAAACGTAAATTGTCGCCGTCAAAAGATTTATTGAGTAATTCGCTTGTCAGTATGAATAGTGTTAGTGTGGACAAAGCATCGAATTATTGATGATTTGCCAAACTGGGCAGACTCTCCGCACACTATGATATACCACACGGAGCATAATCTCCATTTACTATGATATCCCATACAGAGAAAACTCTCTGTACACTATGATATGCCACACGGGGCAGAGTCTCCGTACACTATGATATGCCATACGGAGCGGACTCTCCGTGCACTATAAGGTTACTGATACTTCAAGAGTTCGTCCAACTCATTCGTGCGTCACGCAAAGGATGTTGGGGCAAAGTTATATCATGATGATGTAATCTGACCGAAGCCAAGAAAGTGTAACAATACTTGGACGTTACTTTAATCTGCATTTTGCCTAACATGTTTATTATATCAATTTAGATTAATACAATTTCTTTAATTACAAATTATTACGGTGTGAATAATATTGTATATAGAAAGAAAAGTCACCAATTGATGAAAAAACGAATATTTTTTTTATTCCAACTTCAGTGGTGTTAATTCAAAATTTTGCCTCCTCCTTCAGCTCTGCTGCAAAGAAAACAAACAAGAAAAAAAAGAAAAATAAAACAACAAAGAAACAAAAAGGGCCGCTAGTGCAACAAAACATGGGATTTTGGAACATCGTTGAAATCCCAGCAGACACACACACACACACACACACACACTTATACACACAAAAACACACATACACACACGAACAAACACATACAACAACATTAATAGTTACGTCTCTAACACGCATGACTATAAACTTCCTATACCACTTGTTTAGTTAGGTTTTATTTTCTTCATTTGTTCATTTATGTTTTGTCTCATTTTTCTAACTTAAAATGGTAAAATGGGCTTAAAATGTTATATTGTACATTTTGTATTAACTGTTTGTCCTCTTTTAGAGCTAGGGAACTTCAGGACAAGCTTGTGGCTGTTGAGGCTGAAAACACAAAGGGATCGTTTGATGACGTCAATCTCAATCTTAGTTTAATAGAAGAGGAAACGAGGTAAGAAAAAGCCGTGATTTAAAAAGAGCTTAGCATTCCAATAAAACTTTCAAATTTGATACTATTCGTTGCATATGAAACCAAACTGAATCAAATCTGCAATAAGGTGATGCATTAGTGCCACGTTACAACTACAGTTGTTTAAGATATTAACGGTCGTTATTGCATCAAGGAAATTTCGTAACCAGTTTAAAGGTTGTATCAAGACCATTTCTGGACCAGGCAATGGGTTGTATTGAGGCCATTACAAGGCCAGGTAATGCGTTGTCTCGAGTATATTTCTGGTCTTCGTAATAGGGTGCATCAAGAACTTTTCTGGTCTAGCTAATTGGTTGTATCAAGACCATTTCGGGTCAGGTAATGGGTTGTATCAAGACCATTTCGAACCAGGTGATGGGTTGTATCAAGACCATACATACATACTGTTAATTCTTTGTAAGAGTGCATATATGACACGTTTCATGAATTCAGATAGTTCTTGTTTGTTCTCTTGCTGTTCTTGCAGTACTCCAACAGATCAGGGAAGCAGACATGACGATGGCAAATTATACACCAAGACCCAGCTGGATAGGAAAGAGTTTGAGTTTGAAAAGGATTTGAAGAGAAAATTTAGCCTCAGAGAGCCAATGACTGATAGGTGCTTGATTTTTTCATAACTTTATCTTTCTCTGCACAGCTACCATGGAAAGGTGACATTTTCCTTACTGTTGACTACTTGTAGATCTGTAGTTTATTTTGTCCATGTATGAATCATAGTTGAGGTAATTGTTTAGGGCACTTTGGATATTTGACCTTATCACAGGATATATATATATATATATATATATATATATATATATATATATATATATATATATGCAGTTTCGTAGGAAGTGTACTTAAAAATGGAGAGAAAGACTATAAGCGTGCATCTTTTTAAAATCAAGTCTACAAACTAATAGAAGCACGCTAATTATATACACTACCTGACAGGTATTTTTCGAGGTCGGAAAACCAGTGGGCACTTTCAATTAAAAAAACTAATACAATTTATTGACCATTTTAAAAATAATTATGGGCCATTGGTGGAAATTCATGGGCCAAAAAATTCTTCACGTTTCATTTTGTGCAAAACGAATACCATATTTGAACTGGTCGTGTACTCATCAATTAACTAATGAGTATAACTACAGGTGTCGTAATACTTTTCTGTCCTACATATACCACTGTATTCAGTCTAAATTATTTATCCACTTTGATCTGCTCATGCTATGGTTTGAGGCCCACCCAACTATCTCGTCTTTTTCTTCTTCTTCTTCTTCATCTATCAATTGAAACTATTTTCATTTTGTGGTTGCCAAAGGTAACAAGATGTTGAGTCCAAAATAACGTTCTTTCAGCTGTTGTCAAATTTTCCCATTTTTCAAAATACCTTTTCGATATTATATTATTTCTTTGCGCCTAATATTTTACTTAAGAATTTTGGAAAATCTAAATATAAATAAAGAAGTCTCTAATAGTCCATATCTACCATAGTTGAACCTAGAATTCCATGCCCGCTATACTTTACTGCAGTATCATACATTTTCTGCTTTTCGTTGACAAAATAATAGAACTGAGAGAACAAATAGGACGTATAAAAAAACAGAAAACAGCAAAAGAGAGTCTGGGACCTTTCTCAGTATGACAGATTTTGGTGTTGTGTCCGAACCCCGATCTTTACTGGAACTTTTCTGGGGGTTGCATACCAAGGAATGGAAGAAAGCTTTCGACGATCTTGTCAGGTCAGCAAAAGATGAAGAGAAAGTTATAGCTAAACTCCTCAAAGTTACAAAGGTGAGTACCCATTAAATTTCCCTCCTCATACGATAAACATGTACAGGTATGTGTTTCTTTTGTTTGTTTTCACGAACAGTAAATAAATATTTAGTCCTTAAGTTTAATTTTTCAACAATCCCATTATGAAGCAGATCTTGTCTACCATAATATCCATCAGTATCAGTTTAACCAATTTAAGTATTACAACCTCATCTGTCCCCAAAATATGAAAAACTGCAAACGTAACTCATATTCACAAATCTGGTTCTAAGGATGACGCTGATAACTACCGACCAATCTCAATACTACCAAACTTGTCAAAATTGATTGAAAAACATTTCCATGACTCATTCAGGTCATATTTAACCAAACACTTGATGTTACACTCTAATCAGATTAATCAGGCTTTTGACAGAAACATTCCTGTGAGACTGCCTTGATATCCCTAACTGATAAATCGCTTCAAGCACTTGACTAAGGTAGAATAATAGGATCTGTATTTGTAGATTTCAGGAAAGCTTTTGACATAGTGGATCATGAAATCCTTTTGAAGAAACTGAAAATCTACCAATGTGATGAAAGAACAATTAGATGGTTTACTTCATACTTAATGAGAGAACACAACATGTTTACATAAATAATGTTCTGTCTGAACCTGGAACAACTATATATGGAGTACCACAAGGCTCAATTCTAGGTCCATTACTATTTATTTTATTTATTAATGACCTACAACTTTTACTAAGAGACCCAGTATCATCTACAGAACTCTATGCAGATGACACAACGTTGTCAGACATCCAAAACATCAAAGCATGAACTCGAAATTTCTTTACAGAATGCCCTAAACAAACTGGAAAACTGGTGCACATGCAATGGCATGGTGGTAAATATTGGTAAAACTAAAAGATTACTTATCTCAACACGGCAAAAATGGACAAATCTTGATAGTGATGAACTGTGTCTGACATTTTAGGATAAAAATCTGCAAATGGTCTGTGATAATAGACTACATGGTGTTCTGTAGATAATAACCTATCATGGACTGAACATATCAAAGATATCAGTAAAAAATTCAGTTCAATTTTATGGCTTCTCAGTAAGATAAGACAGTTTCTCCCTGAAAGGCACATGAAACTATCTTACAACAGTTATATACAACCCTATTTAGACTACTGTAATATAGTATGGGGTAATTCAACTGTTAAAAACATAGCAATGCTGGCACATTTTCAAAAAAGAGCATTAGGGCTAATATCAATCCAGAAGGGAAGCAAGGAAAATTTAGCTGGTAAGTTAAAAATGTTACCTATTAAAGACCGAATCTGTTTAAAAAAAGCCAAATTAATGTACAGGATATTCCATAATAGTGCTCCTGAATATTTACAATCACTCTTCCAGTATAGGCTACCTGGTAATACTCCCCACCTGCGATCCATGTCTACCAAACAGTATAAAATTTCCAAACCAAATAAGAAGTTTTTTGTTTTTTTAAAGTTTCCAGTACTCTGGAACTCTGCTCTGGAACAGTATTTCAGTTGAGATTAGAAATGCCCACTCTGTTTCCTTCTTGCAAACCCAATATATCCAGTTGCTTCAGAGACACAGCTAAAATAAATTCCTTTGTATGAGGGCCTAACGGTACATTAGTTCTTAGCTAATTGTGTTACCCTCTTTAAATAAGGTCATTATTATTATTATTATTATTAGTAGTAGTAGTAGTAATAGTAGTACACAGGTTATATTCACTTTTAAGTCTAGTCCAACTGCAACATTGCACAGACCCACGTCTGCTGACAGATCGGATCAATTCAATTTGTTAGAAGTAGGCAGAGGAATCAACGTCATAGACTCTGATCTGCCCGTGCATTGTGCGACACCAGATCATGATCTATGTTGTTTGTGGTTGGATTAGACGTAGAAGCGATCATTTACGGTAACTAAACCTAACACTAAGTTTAAAGTACTATGTGTTAATCTCCGCTATTGATTCTTACAAACTGGCGTCTGAACAGTTCACGATATGTAAATATCTGTTATTGATTTTGTATAATATAGTGTCTGAGCAGTTTGCGAAATAAAAGTTTCTGGATAAGAATTTATCACGTTTCACAAGCCCCAGGGGCCCCGAGTGGCCGAGTGGTCTAAAGCGCTCTCCGTTACGGATCACTGCCATCTCACCTCTGTCTACGTGGGTTCGAGTCTCAGATTCGGCCAATGTGGGTATGTAAGAAAGCTTGCCAGTAGCTTCTCGAGGGTCGGTGGTTCTTTCCGGGGATTTCCCGGGTTCTTCCTCCACCATTAATACTGGCCACCATGTATAGCCTATCGTGTGCTGAAAAATGGCGTTAAACCCTACAACAACAACAATCACAAGCCCCATTAGACGAGTGTGCACAAAATACGTCATTCTGTAATGATTTGCAGGGTTGTTGATATTCGGCAGTATGTGTAATATTCTGTCACGACATCTGCTATATTCTGTGAATGTCACTGATTGTATGTCACTGTCACTATTGGATTGTCGTGAATTGTATGTCACTGTCAGATTATCACAGAACTGTATGTCACTATCACTGTTGGGTTATCACGAAATTTATGAGACTGTCAGATTGTCACGAAATTATATGTCACTGTCACTGTTGGATTGTCACTGACTGTCTGTCACTGTCACTGTTGGATTGTCACGGAATTGTATGTCACTGTCAGATTATCACAGAATTTTTGTATGTCACTGTCACTGTTGGAATGTCACTGAATCGTATGTCACTGTCAAATTGTCAAGGAACTGTATGTCACTATAACTGTTGGATTGTCACTGACTGTATATCACTGTCAATATTGGATTGTCACGGAATTGTATGTCACTGTCAGATTGTCAGGGAATTGTATGTCACTGTCACTGTTGGTTTGTCACAGAATTGCATCTCACTGTCAGATTGTCACGGAACTGTATGTCATTGTAACTGTTGGATTTTCACTGACTGTATGTCACCTCACTGTTGCATTGTCACGGAATTGTATGTCACTGTCACTGTCGGATTGTTGTATAAACATGGAGATGACCTGAGATGGTTTTCATTTTGTCAAATTGATAAAGAAAGTATTATAATAATCCAATTTGTTTAATGTTTCCAAACTGTTATAGTTAGACAAGAAATAAAATATATCAATTTTTCAGCATGCTCACCATTTTTGCCTCACCACGTCAGACAACCAGCTAGACACCCTAAAAAAAGTCATCAAAGATGAGCTCTTTTGTCCAAATATAACGACGGTAAATAATCTAAAACTCTTCCAGTCATGTGTGAGTTCTAGCTATGAAACAAACTTTGTAAATGAGAGAACAAATTGATGGATATGTACTCTTAACTCAGAGAAATACATAGATGTGTGTGTAAGAGAGAGAGAGAGAGAGAGAGAGAGAGAGAGAGAGAGAGAGAATGTAAAATTATGTTTCAACTTTCCTATAATATATGAAAATCTTAATTTTTCAAATAACTTATCGTAAAAAGAAATTATTGGATCATGCTTTATACACGGGGTTATGTAAGGTCAGAATACGCCCATTCAATTTCAACTCGCTCAGTTATAGAACAGTTATAATATGGATCCCTCCTATAGATTAGACTTGATATAAGCATTTTTAACTTACACGTATTTAAATTATTGCACGTTGAATTTTATATCTGATATGGTATAGAAATTTCACGAAATCTGCATATAATTTGTGTCGCGTACTTCAAAAATTATTCCTTTGACCTTAGACCAATAAGCATATCGATCATCTGGATTCCTCATCCCATTTGCAAATCGATAAGATGATTTTGCTGGCAGTGCAATTTAGAAAATAGAGGGCATATATGTCTGTATTAGTAAAGAAAGGAAAATGTAACGTCTGAGGCCGAATGAATGGCAGTTAACATCACAACATATTTGTCTTACTCTGTCATAGGACCCAAAGCAGTCTTTTCACGCCTTTTATAAATTAACTTCAGGACATGGTCGAGTTCCTGCCCGACCGTCAAATGGTGGACATATTTCACGAGGCAGATCCTGCTATTGTGGAAATGAGGAAGAAATGTGCCGTCGTCTCCGTCCCCTGGCTCAAAAGGGTAAGATGCCCCTACCGTGTGTATATTTGGTGTAGGACAATTTCGTCAGAATCACTCTTTATTTCTAACATCTTTGTTCTGTTTGTTTAAGCTTATTATAGAAATCCTGGTAGAATACATTCGGGTTTAATTGTAGAGGAAACATGTAGGACCTAATTCTTTGGTGAAAAGTTTATATGTCAAACAAAGTCAAAATCAACCTCACGCCTTAAGTATCCGATATGTGTATGGGGTGTTTACCACAGGTAATATCCAAAAATCCTTTACAGACAAAACAATTATTGAACTAAGTATATGCACCTTTTCAATTGCTGATGCTTTTTTCATGATATATAGCTTCGAGTCTCTGCCTGTCGTATGCAGTCTCTGCCCTCTCCTTCATGTCTGCCTGAATGTCCGTCCAATACGCACATAAACAGAACAGTATCAAAGCTAATTTAATAAAAAAAAGCAACTTCAGAAGGGACAACAGATGCCTAAATTTCATTTTCAAAAGAGTTTAAAACCGTCTAAAAATATCAACGTGACCAATAAATTAAAAGCATAGAGAGGCGAAATAAATATTGATGTTATTTTCGAGTTCAATAGCCACACTTTATCATTGTTATTATTATTATTATTATTATTATTATTAGATATTTCTGAAGCAAGTTAATGACGACCTTGGAATTTACGTTGAGACTAATTCACCTCTCCACCAGTTCACCGACAGATGCGTTGAGATCGCATGGTTAATGTGTCTCCAAGACCCTCCCATGTTCATGGAAACTTGTCGACCAGGTGATGTCAAATCTGACAAGTACAAAAGTTATACTCGATCCGGGCGCATTGTCCAGTACTGCGTCTGGCCCTGTGTGCTTCAATACAGAGATGGTCCACTTATGATGAAAGGCGTGGCGCAGATGCGATAGACGTTTGCAATAATATTTAATTCGATACGTTAATGACTGACCTGTAGATTAACCTGGTAAAGTTCGTTAGAATATCAACTTCTATAAATTGTGAATACTCCAGCTCATCAGAATATCAACCTTTACCAAATGTGGCTACTCATTTGATTATCAGCTTCTATAAATTGTGGCTACTCCTGCTCATTAGAATATAATCTTTTTGCACAAGGTGGCTACTCCTACTCATTAAAATATAAAGTTATATAAAATGTGGTTACTCCTGCTCATTAAAATATCAACTTCTATAAAATGTGACTACTCATTAGAATATCAACTTCTAAAATGTGACTACTCCTCCTACTCATTAAAATATCAACTTCTATAAAATGTGACTACTCTTACTCATTAAAATATCAGCTTCTTTAAAATGTGACTACTCATTAGAATATCAACTTCTAAAATGTGATTATTCCTACTCATTAAAATATCAACTTCAATAAATGTGACTACTCATTAGAATATCAACTTCAATAAATGTGACTACTCATTAGAATATCAACTTCTAAAATGTGACTACTCCTGCTCATTAAAATATTAACTTCTATAAAATGTGACTACTCATTAGAATATCAACTTCTAAAATGTGACTACTCATTAGAATATCAACTTCTAAAATGTGACTACTCATTAGAATATCAACTTCTAAACTGTGATTACTCCTACTCATTACAATATCAACTTCTATAAAATGTGACTACTCCTACTCATTAAAATATCAACGTCTATAAAATGTGGCTACTCCTACTCGTTAAAATATCAACTTCTGTAAAATGTGGCTACTCCTACTCGTTAAAATATCAACTTCTATAAAATGTGACTACTCATTCAAATATTATTTTCTGTAAAATTTGACTACTCATGCTCATTAAAATATCAACTTTTATAAAATGTCTCTAATCCTACTCATTAAAATATGAACTTCTATAAAATGTGTCCACTCCTACTCATTAAAATGAAAGCTTCTATAAAATGTTGCTTCTCCTTCTCATTAAAATATCAACTGCTATAAAATGTGGTTACCCTTACTCATTATAAGATCAACTTTTACCAAATGTGGCTACTCATTAGAATATCAAATTCTATAAAATGTGGCTGCTTATACTCATTAGAATATCAGCTTTTACCAAATGTAGCTACTCGTTTAAATATCAACTTCTATAAAATGTGGCTGCTAATTAGAATACAAATTTCTAAAAACTGTGGCTGCTCTTGCTTTTCCAATTTCAAGGCTACATAGCTTAGGATTATGTCATAAAACAATACGTAAATATAACGATTGCAGTGCTAAGTATAAATGTTACAAATTTTACATAAATGGGATTTTATAAAACGCCATATTGTTAAATACCTACTTCCTTCGTGCTGAGTGGAGAAAACTTTCCAGCTCCATGACAGTGTGTCTGAGTTTTTGACAGATTTCATGTAAACTGTATATTATGCAATAAATGTACACGTGAAGGCAAATTGACATGGTCAGCGGTATACTATCTCAGATAAGTAGTAGTTAAACGACATTTTGTCGTTTGGTAATTTAACTTTGTAAATTGCATTATTTCTTCTTTTTTTTAAAAAGAAACAAACTTGGAATTTTATGACAATATTAAATATGTGAAAATGATGCTATAAACATCATACCATATACAATTAACTAATGACCCCATGCGTTTGTATGATGTATAATGTAATTTTTACAATCTGTACTTTTGGGTGATAATGATTGTGTTTTGAAAGTCTTGGTTTGCCATGTATAAAGTCTAAAGACTGCAAAAAACTATTCAGAAAACTGAAGGATGAAAACAAATATATGGCATATGGGTTTTTATACATCTATGACTGGTCTAGTGATTATTATCTCGAGTAAGGTAATAAAAACTTACTTTTACATTAAAATGTTAGGTACATTCATGTTGATGATATGTTTACTTTTTTCTTATTTTGATCGATAAAAGGGTTTCAGTTTAATGAAATAAACTTTCAGGATGATACAGTAGAGAATTGTTTCAATACGAAAATATTTCACATCAACGTTTGCTCTACCTACTAGATTTGAAAATGCAACCGTGTATTTAGTACAGTTTTCATTTAAGATCAATTTGTGATTTTAATAACAATGGTGGCACAAAACGTTTTCGCATCATATAAGGACCCCCAAGAGACAGTAATGTTCCTTCATTATCAGTGGAAGTGCTGCAAAGCCGTTATTTGTGTATTGATTTGCCTAAATAAAAATGGACTCAGCGTATTAAGCCTTTATACACTGGTGGGTATATAGTAAGTAGATCTATATTGTCTGTCAAAAAATTACTGTGATATCATCATGATGTGTCATGTAAATACATTACTGTTTTACATATTTTTCACGTACATATATATATATATATATATATATATATATATATATATATATATATATATATATATATATATATATATATATATATATATATTGTGAAGTGTCGAAGTTTTAATTGCAGCGAACTTTAAAGTTGAATGCATTAAGAATTAAAATTTTGTCGCATTTAAGCCAGTAAAGTTTTTGTGAAGGGTCACTTCAACATTTCTTCGTTCATCTCCCCCCATGTCGGAGCAAACTTCAAAGGGGCAGCATTCCAACTGAGTGAAATTGACCGGCGTATCTTAACACGGTCCTTAGAAAGTAAATATTTGAGCTACCAACAATAACCGCTTGGTAGGAACCTATGTCCACTTATAATTTTTCCAAAGGGAGATTGTTACGCACCGTCGTTCACAGATTTCGAGCTGTCTAAAGCTGATGAAAGGAATAATTTCTTTGGGAAAAATTAGGAACCGCTGCCTACGATAGGGCAGAATAAATTAAGGCGTACACTTTAGAAGAAATCAGACTTTAAAGTGACGACCTTACTCAAAATTATTGAGTTTGAAATTTCTTGAAAGAGGAAGTGGAGTCTTGACTCCTGGGGAAACCTAAAGAGAATAGTGATTTCCTCGTTAAACCAGAAAAGGACCAGGTGGCCGTCTTGTAAAAGACAAAGATAGGTTTTAGTGCTAGGACGCACAAGTTCTGAAAGAGAACAGAAATAAGGTACGCAATTTTAGTTTCTATTCTATTATTTGATTGTTTGTTTTATGCAAATGTGTTTTCTATGAATAGGTTTCCATATTATGTGTCGTTTATTCAATTTCAGTTGTTATGCAATTTATGTTACTCAATTTCATGGAAAGTGTTGATGCTAGAATTGTTATGCAATTTACCTTTTAATTTTACAGTTATTAATTCATTGGTAGAATTGATTGCATGCGATCCAAATGTTCATATGTGTAGGATTTCATATGGCTATATGAAATAACTTCCTTCGTTTTTTCAGGACGATACAGATCATCGTGAGTTAACGATACTTACCTAATTATATCTGATTTTGTAATGTCTGAATAATCTTGTAGATTAAGGATTACTGTGAGTTTCGATTTGTGAATTTCATGCAATAGTAATCGTACATGTAGTAGCATTTTTAAAAGAATACGGTAATATTCGATAAACGCTCACGTGGTAATTTAAGACCTGCCGTTGGAAGCGGTGTCTATGTCCTACCGTACTAAGTCAAAATTTACGCAGTGTGTGGATAGCCAACATGCTCTGAGTAACGTGAGGAAATTTTATGTACGTCTAGAGAGTAGGGCATACAGAAATTTAGGGGTAATTTTTTCCTTTAAGGAACAGCGTTCTGGGAGAGAGACGAGACAGTCTGAAGACATAAGTCCGAGGAAAAGAAGGGCCGGGTCAGAATAAAAGGACCATGAAGTCCATGAATGGGCAAAGCATAGAGCTTAGGAGGGATGAACTAGAAAACGTTGACATACGGTCAAGAGAGGAAGGGGATGCAAATCAATCGTGGACATCGCGCTCTTTTCATCTCTCGTTATGATGATGAAACAAATCCAAATTGGACACTCCTGATAAATTCTATTGATATAATATAACTTGAATTGGAATTGCCGTTATTAATTTGTTCTGATTAAACAAAAACATTTCTCGCCCAGTGGGCTCGTATTGCTTTTCTTCTTCCCAGTATTCTCGCTCAGTTCTCTGTTGAAATGCTATTCTTCTTTCGAGGGAGGTCATCCTCTAGATAACGCCAGCCAAATCCAATTAATCACCCTTCTTACTAAGAAGGCGATGTTACACACACACACACTCATATATATATATATATATATATATATATATATATATATATATATATATATATATATATATATATATATATATATATATTAAAACTGGTTAACTTCGCATTCGAGACATGCTTGTCCAAGTGAATGAGATAGATACATGTTGACTTGTTGCCAGTTTAACTTTAGCAAATGAAAATAAAATAATTTTATATTAATTAAAGTGGCTGTCGTTTTCATTATTTCTTTTATTATTATTATTATTATTATTATTATTATTATTGTTGTTGTTGTTGTTGTTGTTGTTGTTGTTGTTAGTATTATTATTGGAGGGGTGTAATTGCATGATCTGGTGTTTCAACTTCTCATGAAAACTAACCAAAACATGTTTGCTTTTTATTTCCAAACATTTTTGAAAAGAATCGGATCGAATAAATCAATAATAGGTCAATGTAATCTGATAGTCCTATTTGTTGTATACTGACAGATTTAAATACTTCAAACATACGCTCAGGCGTACACTTTACTCGTAGAAACTCGACTTGTATCCCACCAACACTGCCGCAGAGTGAATACATCAATAAACATGATCTTGCCTGTTTTGTCCTCTGTCTGTGCATGAATGATTGGAATTCTCATTTGTCCAGTGCAAATGTAACCACTATTACTCTTGTTGTATGTCTTAAGTGTGCAGAAAGAAAGATGGTTATTTGTGTAGAAACCACGCACTTAATGCACTTTCCCCCGCTATTACTACATTAATTTTATGAGGTAGAAATATAAGTCTGCCAGACAGTTGTATCCATGTTTCTCTTCGAATACTCTCCTGCAAAATATTCGGTGGGCAATGGGGGTTGGCGTGAGGCTCACACTTTGTAAGCTGGAGGCATGGTCACCAATTTACCATGGTTTAGATGTGTAATACAAAGAAATACGGACACGATGTTTAGAGTAGATTAAATTATTCGGCATCGGAGTACCTTCGAGGTAATACTGGGTGGGTGGGGTTAATTCTGCAAGTACATGGTGTATGCCTGCTCATATCCAGATTAGTTTCCTTTACCAAGCCAGCCTAGACGATAACCGCCATCCACGTGGAGCTGTGTGTGACTTGCGAATAGTTCTAACGAGATTTATTATCATGCTGCTGCTGATGATGATATCAATTATGATTATTATTATTATTATTATTATTATTATTATTATTTACTGTCGTCGTTGTTGTTGTTGCAATTTCCCCACATTTGTTCATACACGAACAAGAACTACACACTAATCCATACTTAAAATAAATATATAATGCAACGGGTAGCACAACATCTTCGTCTAAAGCAATACAAACTTTGGATAAACCTGAAGTATACGCGTAAGACTCATATAGAGTTATCTATGTCTTCGGCAATTTACAACTACTGGAGCTTGCTGGAAAAAACTATTTCTTTTTTACAGGAAGACTCCTGAGAATCAGAAAACATGATCTGCTATAGCTGTCAGTGTTTACGATAATCCGAACACAGAAAAAGGAACTCGCAGCGCTTTGGATTATAATTGCATATTTTTACCTCTGTATCTAGAAAGAGTTTAGTTCGAAATAACTCCTGTTGTCATAGAAACTATTAAAAAATATAGGACGATTCATACATCGATTATCGCACTATTCAGGCCTGCCTTAAAACAGTCAATAAACTTGAATTCTAAGTTCATTTTTGAGGCAACTACGGTGAAAGGCCCAGATGTGTTCCGAATACGAGCCAGGAAAGAGAGTAATATTCGTCTATCCCATATTGATTCGTAAAACAGATTCCAACCTTATCAGATTTATATATCCACAGACTCGATGCTAAGACGGAAAAAATGTATAAATTCATAATTATTTTGGCATGTTACTGGAGAAAATCTATATCCATTGAGATTCGTACCCGGGTCATCCGGTTACTATACCCATAACCTTGTCTGCGACCACTAGCTTCAATAAGTCTTCGACTAAGCATACGTCCCCATAAAAGGATCGACAAGATTACTGATATAAGCATTCGTGCGTAGCAGACATACCCACGTATTGACACAATAGTGAATTATGATGAGATTTATTACGCAGTATAATTCGAAAATTCGAATGAAAAGTTCTCTAGCCTACAAGATAATATTCTTTCACCATATTTAAAACCTGTACTTCATATCAGCAGACGCTTCCTCCTGTAGATTCCAGGGACAGCACTTACTTCTCTGGATGTTACACACACATACTATATAAATATACGTTACATTTGGGTTCAAAGGACACACAAACACCAAGTAAACCAGTGTTGCTTACAGTACCAAGCCCAACTAGAAACTGCCTGCTCTACCTCACCTTTCTGCTCTTGTTTTAGTAAGGATTAGAGATAAAGGATCTTAATTAATTTAACATTTGTGCCTTATCCATGGGCAGGAGGAATTCAACGCTCAGTTAGCCGTGGGAAGATAAACCACAGAACCGGACTTGTTGACAGTCTCTGGTATCAAATATCCAGAATGCTGGGATTAATGTTCTGGCCAACTGTCTCTACTAACAATTAGAATCTGCTAGAATCTGATACAGGCACTGGGCGTCAAATTATACTTATAACACCTCCCTTCTTAAGAGGAAACTTTATGTTTTCGATACAATATTTTTTTTAAAAAATAACTTGCTTTGCTTGGTACATCATTAAAATGATAAAACTCGCATAAAGCTTACCTTACTACTAAAATGCATAAAGCTTAGGTTCACTATTAACCTCTGTAAAAGAGTCTTGAATTCCATTAGTGACCATCCAGAATAGGGGAAATCAAACAAATTGGTCACCGTCTATATCCGCATAAAAATCCCTTGCAATACCAAAAACAAAACACACTGAAGTTCGAAAAATCCAGGAATCCTGAGCTATTCCAGTAGGTTTCTCGGCACCTTTTAAGAGTATTAAGCACGCCAGTATATTTTGTCGTTTAATTCCTACATACTACAGTTACATGCGCGAAAAACCTTCTGCATTCTCCTGTAGATTGCCGCTCCTGCGCTTTATAATGAAGTTGCAAAGCTGGAGTGCCAAACACCATCTAAGTAGACGCTTATTCTTGTTTTACATTTGATTTAACCATATCAATGGGTTGTGGTCAGTCACAATTTCAAATGTTGTCCATGACAGGTAATACCTTAACGAATCAATCGCCCACACGATCGCATGACATTCCTTCTCGATAGGGGGCCGTCCATTTAGTACGATGCATGGAGCGGGGAGCGGGGGTTAACCCAAATGCATACGCTTGAGTATGGAGGGGTCTACTGATAATGTACGTACGAACAGGAAACGGGGAGATGGGGTGAAACCTCGATAATAATTTGTCTAATACGTAACCTGTTCGACTGGGTTCAGTCGGCGTTTGAATTTTAGCGGACACTAGACAAACTTTTTAAAGTTACGCAGCTTATTTCTTTGATGCAGCCAGATATTCAACGTTGGTGGACTATCTGTTTTATTAAACACGTTAATTATTATTCCTTAATCTTTTCTGCGTGGATTAAATATAGGCCGTTTAATAGACTTCGGGGCTGGGGGTACGTCAAGCGTACGTACGCAGATGGGATGTGTAAAAAAGTACGCATGTGTACAGGGAGGGGGGAGGAGTCAAGCTTTGCCAGATTTGTGTGTACGTATTTAATGGATGGCCCCTATCGGCATATTTCTTCTCTCGCGGAAGAAGATTCCGGCTTAGACAGGCCACAGCATTTTCTTCACCGTCCATTGTCTGGCTTAGCTCAGCACCAATTGCTGTGTCACTAGCATCCGTGTGCACGATGAATTCCCTGATGAAATCCGGTGCATTAAGGACTAGGATCTTAGTAAGAGCGTCTTTCTACATTTGCAACAGTCCTACAACTATATTTGGTCTTCCTTTCTGTGTCATGGAGGTTAATGGTACTCCTACTTCGGCAAAGTTCTTAGTGAATTTTCTGTAGCAGCCAACAATTCCCTTTTGCGTTGTGGGTAATGGAAATTCACGCATTGTTTTATTTTTATTGTCGTCTGTTTTAATTTTTCCTCCTTTAATGTTATGTCCGATGCATTCGACCTCAACTGCTACGAACTCGCACTTTGACGGCTTTCTTGTAAGGCCTTTTTCCCGTATACGTTGCAGCAAGGCACACAGACTTTCTATAAGTTCTGACCAAGTTTTGCTTGACACAATGTCAAAATATGCTGCGACATTATGTAGTCCGGACAGCAGTAAGTCGATGAGTCGGGTGAAGCTGGCGGGCGCCGTTTTCATACCGAAGGGCATAACGTTAAATTCTTAGAGCCCAAACGGAGTCACAAATGCAGACTTTTGCCTCGAATCTTCAGCTAGAGGAACTTGCTAGTAACCATTATTTCGATTTTTTTGACTCGAGTAACTTCCATAACCAATTTTCTCAAATAGATCGTATATTTGTGGGGCTTGATATGCGTCGAATAAGGTGATAGTATTAAGCTTGCGGTAGTCTACACACAGCCGAAGAGTTCCATCTTTCTTGTCAACTAATACACAAGGCGAACTCCATGGATTGATTGAGGGCCGAATGAGGCCTTGCTCCAGCATTTCATCCAATATTGCTTTCACCTCTTTCCATTGCACGAAAGGTATTCTATATGTTTAATTGGTGTCTCCGAAAGTTATTTACAAAATATATTGTATAGAAAACATAAAGTTCCTTCTTAAGAAGGGTGGTGTTATAAGTAGCCTGTATCAGATTCTAGAAGTCAGTAGTGACAGTTGGTCAGATCATTAGTCCCAGTTTTCTTGATATTTGATATCAGAGACTGTCAACGGGTTCCGTTCTGTTGTTTTTCGTCCCATAGCTAACTGAGTCTTAGTCCGTTCATGCCCTTGGATAAGGCACAAATGTTAAATTAATTAAGATCCCTTATTTCTAACCCTTACTAAAACCAGAGCAGAGTTGTAAAGCAGGCATTTTTTAGCTGGGCTTTGTGCTGTAAGCAACACTGGTTTTAAGTTTTTGTGAAGATTTTAGCTTTGATTTTGTATAAAGTTGTAGGACACTTACTTGGTGTTTGTGTGTGCTTTGAACCAGAATGCAACACCCCAGTATGTTGGATGACCGTTTGTTTTCGGCGAGAGTTCTGCGTGTTTTTAAGATTTATGAGGTAATTTTACATCTGATTGGCCGAGTGTGTTTTTGATACGATTTTCATCAAGCTTGGTACTTAGGATTTTGTGATCATGATCTCGTTTAGTTATGATTAAATCTGACAGACCAACCGTGCCAGTTTTATATTATTTTGATGTTGGATGAGTGAATATCAGCCAGATATATGCACGTTAATGAGATATCTTGCATCTGATTAACTGAGATTGTTACCTGGAGACAGAACTTCAACCTTACTTAGCACCTACCTTGTAAATAAGCTTCAATTATCATCATATTACAACTCCATAGTCATAAAAAAAAGTAATAAAAAGAGTGAATGTCAGTGTTTTCTGGTGGGTGTCTCGCTTAATTTGGTTTTCGTTATCTAGAGGTTCACCGCCCTCGATGTTATTGCCTGGTTCGAGCAAATATAAATATAAGTGGTGAAACCTATAGGTGAAATAGATAGAGATCTGGGCAGATATATAGAACAAACCAACACGAGCCCCCGTAATGTAAACAAACAATTTAATCAATGACATAAAACAACTGTGAGAATTCATTACATCAGGAATATACTCTGCTTTTAGAAATAAAACTTTCACCGAATTACAAAGAAACACAAAGAGATTTAAATAAAATAGCCGATCTGTTTACTGATAGATTTAGTTCATCATAGGATCGAGTGAACAATCGAAGTCAACGTCTTGTACGATTGCATAACCTGCTCATCCCCAGTTTGCTCTGCTTCCACTGTAGCTGTTCAGACCCTTGGATCTCAGGATACTCTCAGAATACGTTTCAGAAATTAATAAGTCGCAGGATTACGTCACAGGATTGTACGTCCCACTGCACTTCTCTCTATACTTCTCAGTATACGTCTCAGGATAACGTCACAGTATACGTCTCAGGATAACGTCACAGTATACGTCTCAGGAGCTATTTTCTCCCTTTTAAATAAATATAAATAGAGACAACCTAAATTTCCTGTTATTTATGATACAGCGGATTTTGCATTATTCTCCCTCGTTATCAGATTTTACTATCAGTGCTAGACAGATGCTAAGGCTATCAATCGACTCCACATGTATTATCATGACCCTAGTTAGTCAAATGGCTAATTCGTTATGCATTAACATCACACATTAACACACCACAGGAGGCCTGGGGTTCTGAGCCAGCCTCAATTTACACAGCGAATAAATGGAATACATTACATCAATTACTACATCGTTTCAGTCAATACACACTTACTCTTAATCATACGTGAAATCTTCTAAATTCAGTGAATTCACACGGATTCTCGTAATCATATTAACTAATGTAATGCATTAAATTCTTAAAACCTGATTCTTATGCAAAGAAGACGACAAAATTCAAACAATTCGTCAAACATATCTAAAGAAGATTAATGTACGACTTCCTATGCATAAACTCAACACAGTTATACTTCATAAAGCAAATTATTATTCGAACGTAGAAAAAGATTCATGCAAATACAAGTAAATAAATTCAGTAAAGCATTATATATGGCATCAACAAATTACATGGAATTGTCACACTACCTTTGCTTTCAACGTTACTCCCTCTAATCGCCAAATTAGTTTGTCGGTTTCTTTCGATAACAGTCCCCTTTGGACAAAAGTTCTTTTACGAGGAAATTTCTTGCAAATCCCCGGGACCTACTAATGGGTTTCCTCTTGCAGGAAAAGCTTAGACTGATTAAAATTTTCGCTGTGGCGATATTAAAACCTAGAAAATTTTGTGTGGGAAACAAGCCCCTTATTTAACGTAAGCAATCAGAATCAAATACCTCTGCTGCCTTTTCCAGAGGCGCCAAAGTCGGGGTCAGCTTGACCTGGTAGTTTGAGTAACAGAGTTTCTGCGATTTTTCAATTGTGACAACTTTACCATGAAAATAAAGTTTACCTTATCTCTAATAGTCCGTCTGGCTGCTGTATAAACAAATGCTTAATTAAGAATAAAATTCTCCCTCTAAAGGACATTACCGACAACGGTAGTATGGCGATTTGATAAATAAATCTAAATAATGGTTCTCTAGTCTCAACTAATGTATTCTTCTGAGATCGCCAGAAATTTGCCCCTTCACAGTCAGTATTTTTTTAAATTTAAAAAATAATGTATTTCTCTAGAAAATGAAACATGTAATAAGGACATACGATACTGAGAAATAAAGCATAATAATCCTAGAATTTCTAACCCAGATCCTAATGATGACGTCAATACTTAACAAAAGAATATTCATATCAAGTTTGCCTTACTTTGAACATATTTTTTTTCAGATAATGGTAAAACATGTTAAAACAACAGCCTGTGAAGTTTTGAAAGTAGTTTGCATTGGTTTGGTTCTTGAAACATTACATTAGTCAAGGACGGATCATAGGAGGGGTTGCGGCAGCATCCACCCAAATATGAGCCCAAACATGAACGTAGCGCTACCTCAACGTTTCTTTAGCACATTTTTTACAATTGTGAGAGGTAACGACCTGTTTCTACAAACACATGCTTATTCCATGCTATACATACCATATCTGACCCACTTGTCACACCGATATCTAGCACCCTATATATCAGCCTTATCTCTTGTTTCTAAAATGTTCATTTACAAGAGAAAAACTTTTATATTGCATATAGCACTTCTTCTAAAACAGTACATCCATTCTTTCCTTTCGGACTTGTACAGTTTTAAACTGAAAATCAGAATATTTAAGTGAACCATAATGACAATGTACATTTTCTAACAACTGAAATTCACAGAAAAAAAATATCATGAAAGTGATCACTTAGCTTCTTCTTTTTCTGATATGGTACAAAATTGTCAACTTGAATAGGGTAAAGCAGGTTTACAGTTCTCAGGGTTGAGCACCGATAACGTTCTGGGTTTTAACTGACGGAAGAGTCCACCTTATTAAGCTGAAGTGCCATTTGATGCGAGACACATGTTGCTGTTATTAACTATCTCTATCTACACTACCGTTTAGAGTTGCATGATCATACGCTATTTACAAGCTAAACACCAGATCATCATATATACGGAAAGGCTTCTAAACGTTTTACTTTATTGTACACGCACATAATCCCATAGGTATTCTGATGATTTTCTTACTCGTGTTGCTCTTCTCAATGCTAAGTCCGATGCTGGATTTGCTTCACATACATCTCCATCCGTATATAGATATATTGTAGCAAATGTCTGGTCATCTGATGCTGGAATATGTGGTGAGTTCTTTACTGTCTTAAATAATGATAAATTTATGATGAACTGAGGGTCTCCTCTTCTCGCTGTTATCATGGATCCCTTTTTGTTGCCAATTTCATATGTTTTGGGGTTGAAAGTTGTTGATAACTCGTCTCGCTTTTCTTGTTTAACTAGAACGCGTATTCAAACTTGAACTCGACTTAGCCGCTTGTCTACTTAGATCTGTATAGCTAGTCATCTAGATCTGCATAGCTAGTCATCTTTTCCTTTATCTCATTGTCGGTTTTCCAAGCTGTGTCGTCCTATAATTTGATGTGTGTACTTGGACGTCGTCCTGTAATTTGATGTGTATACTTGGACGTTTTGTTCGCACTTTCCTCCCATTAGCATATCGGCGGCCACATTAACGCTGTTGTTACGCAAAAAAACTGTACATTGTTTGCTTCCGACTTTTTTGTTCTACACGAGCCCCTCTTTGGCCTGTCCAATTGTCCTCAAACCTTTCTGTTTTGCCGTTGGCTTGATGCCATACTGGTGTGAATTTCCTATGCCTAAATCCCTATATTTTGCAAACTTTGTACAAACTCGTTTTCATGGAATGGAGGTCCATTATCCGTTTTGACAACTTCTGGCATTCCAGACAGTGAAACTATCTTGTTTAATTGCAGGATGACAGCTTTTGTAGATGTGTAATTAATAATTTCAACGACTGGTTACCATGAGTACAGTACCGGATTAAACCCTGTGCAGGCCCTTAGGCCCTTAGGCAGTCGCAATCTTTGCCCCCCCCCCCGCAAACTATCTCCTAATACGTTTTATCAATATTATTTTGATCTGTTGTCGCGAGGCCCCTAGGCCTACTCTGCCTTTTTGGTAATCCGGCGATGCTTAAGTAGTCGTCAGAAAGTAAAATTCAGCAGTCTACAAATGAAAGAGTACCAACGAAGTCCATACTAATTTGGCGCGAATTGATTTGTGGACACGTCCTCGACCTGTAGCTATGATAAGCTGGAGGATTCGCTCGTGTCCCCCCACCCCACTGCCACTTTCCGAAACAGTTAAAGTATTTTATGTGCTATTGTGCCATCCAGCAATGTTATATATTGTTCTTCCGTAAAAAATCAAAACGAATTTTGTAAGAAAATTTATTTTATATAAATTTAGTTCCTGGGGTTATCCTTTTTTTCTCACCTTTTTTGAGACGGTTACATCTTTCTCAGGTAGGTCATACCTCAGGGCCCCTAGATTATCAGGCCCCGTATCTCTGTCCTTAAATCCGATAATTGAATAAACCTGCATATATGCTCTGTACTCCCACTCACTGACATAAAGTCCTTGGATAGTTTCCATTGCATAGTTGGTACTTCAAGTGACCTTGGCGAGAAGTCGTCCTACTGTCACATGTGTGAATTGTGTATACTATAATGTATTTGGCGCCAAGAGTTTGCTGATATAATTGTTAGTTTCAGCGTCTCAACTTTATGCTTTGGCATCGATGTAATTTGTGGTATACAACTTTTACAGACATTCTCTACATGTTTGTCAATACCAGGAAACCATACTATCTCACGAAGAAGCTATTTTGTTTTGACTATGCTCTGACGGTTTTCATGTGCTAGCCATATATAGCTCATGGTTGCATTCTGTAGCGGTTTCTACTGGTGGTGGTGTTGTGAGGTTGTACCTTCTTACAAGGTGTTCGCTTTATTTTGTCTATCGTTATCTAGAGGGTGATCGCCCTCGGTATTGTTGCCCGGATGGAGTCAATATTAAAATAGTGTGAAAATGTAGATGGAATAAATAGAGATCTGAGCAGATATATAGAACAGAATGACACGAGCCCCGTACATGGAAAATCAAAAAAAAAAAAAAAAAAAAAAAAAAAAAAAAAAAAATTAATCAATTACATAAACAAATGTGATCATACATTACATTTGGAAGATACACTTCTTTTTGGAATAAATCTTTCACCGAATTTCAAACAAATATATTTATCGAAATAGCCGATCTGTTTAAATGATATAATTGGTTCATCATATAATCGAGTGAACGATCGAAGTCATTGCCTGATACAACTTCATAACCTGCTTATTCCGGTTGACTCAAACTTCACTATGGTGGTCATTCTAGGTATTTTCTCTTTGTTTCCTTTTCCATCCTTCCTACTGTCTCGCCTCTTTTTGGCCCTCAAACTTAGTGTGGGTAGGTGAATACGTACATACGTAGATACGAAGATACTTGGATAAGTAGGTATGTAGATACTTCAGTGGATACGTATGTGGATACGTCCGTAGAGCTATTTTCCCTTTCAACATAAACATAAGCAACCTTAATCTTCTCTCAGTTGTCATAGTAGGAAAAGATCGTTACTCCCTCTCGTTACGTCAGATATCGTTCTATCGGAATTCAAACAGACCTAAGGCTATCTGGTCAAGCTAAACATGGCAGACCATAAACAAACCTAGTTTCACAAGATTAATGTACTTTCTAATGGCTATTTCATCCCTGATTCCCATTAACATTACGCGAGACATAACGGTTCCGTTCTAGTCTCAATTACTCAAATGAATGAAGTTCATTACATGGCTTAACTAGTTTATTTTCAGATTCCTATAACAATCAAGACGACAAATTCAAACAATTAGTCAAACTTATATAAAGAAGATCATTGTACGGAGTCAGATAGATTAACTCAAACAGAGTTACACTAGAATTGACCTACGGATGTAAACAAATAAATTCAAGCAAATCATCGTATTGGTATCAACGAACTACGTGAAATTGACGCAGATATCTTGTGCTTTCAAGCTTTGTTCGCTATTACCGCCAAAATTGTGTCCGTTGAATTTTTAGACATCCGGTCCCTTTGACCAATGTTTTACGAGAGAAATTCTTCCAAATTTAGTCTCGGAGTCCCTTATTTTCACTCTTGCAGGAAAATGGCAGACTGACTAGACATTTGAATGAAGGCAATTTAACCCTAAGAATTTTCCTGTGGGAACCACGCCTCTTATTTAGCGTAACCAATAAGAATATAAAATATTTGCCGCCTTTTATAACTAAGCGCCAAAATTGCGGTCAGCATGACATATAGAATTACAAACAACTGATCTGTAAAAACTCAGCTTCTGACAGTTTCGATAT
Source organism: Sinohyriopsis cumingii (assembly GCA_028554795.2). Lineage (NCBI taxonomy): Eukaryota > Metazoa > Mollusca > Bivalvia > Unionida > Unionidae > Sinohyriopsis > Sinohyriopsis cumingii. The sequence goes on from CM068829.1 coordinate 132,110,694, forward strand.
AAAATCGAAGTTAACCGTCCCTTTTCACCGGTCATATTCCAACATTTTTCTTTTTACATCAGATTTGCAGTACATGATTAAAAGTAGTTATACTTATCAAGTGTAAAGAAGAAATAATAATTTAATTACTCGAAATAGAAGTATACAACACTGTTACTTCCCCTTAGTTACGATTTCCCACCTATAGAGGACGCCAACCGGAAATGATGTACCTTTATCCCTACACGACGAAGTGCATGCTTCTTGTTGTCGAAAAATAAAACACTATAAACTATGAATAGGGAATATTTAGATGAAACTAATGAAAACTAATTTACTGTTCAGCCTTATATAGGTATGTGTGCACGACGTACTAGATTGTGTCGCTTTCAAAACTGTTCCATTGTTTCAATTTGTTTTGAAAATTCCCTTTCATACAGGAAAACAGAATCAATGCTGGTTTCCCTGTATCGGCAGATTATTAAAAAAGAAAAGAAATCGGCACAAATAAAGGGCAACTTCACCCTCTAAGTAAGAGGGGTGGTTAATTGGGTTTGGCTGGTATTATCCAGAGGAAGACCTCCTTCGAGATTATAGCCCGGCTGGAGTGAAAGAAGAATGGAATTTCAACAGAGAACTGAGCGAGAATATTGGGAAGAAATAAACAATACGAGCCCCTTTTTTACAAGAAAATAGCAAATTTAATCAGAACAAATTAATAACGGCAATTCCAATTCAAGATATGTCTTTAAATTTGGTAAATAAAACAATGCCAATTGCAGTAGTAATTGTCAAAAGATAAGAGAAACATGCAAAAAGAAATTAAAGACCATGTGGCTTCTTATAGAACATATCCTAGTAACTTCTAAATTTCAATCAAAAGGAAAAAGAGAATCGCCACACTATAAGTGCATAGGTTTTATTTACCTCTATATAAGGCACCGATTGTCTTAGAACTTATTGATTCCAAAACTTAATTAAATATCTATAACTCAATAAAAATTGTCTTTCTTTAATAATAATAATAATAATAATAATAACAAAAATAATAATAAAATAAAAAAAGGAATATAGAAGATGAAAACTTCAGGGGAGATTTGACTCAAATGCTACCCTAACATATACATCTATAGCACACACACAATATAGCAAATACTCGCATAGTATACACAGGACTTAGGGGACCCTGGCAAACGTCACCACTACCAAACAAGGGAAGAGACCCCGAATAGGATAAAAACTTAGATCGGACGAACAACCCTTTAGATAACACTAAGGGAAAAAAATAACCCATCAAAAAATTTGCAGAAAAATAAATTTTTGGTATAAATTCCTTTTTAAAAGAAAACACTCGAACCTTAGAGGGAAACACAAAAAAAACACTTTTATCCTTTTTGGAAATTATGGGGGGATCTGTCTGGTGCCCCCCCCCCCCCCCCAAAATAATAATAATAATAATAATAATAATAATACATTTGTAACCCATGTTAGCGAAGAGATTGTTATTTGCACTAACAGTGAATGTATTTTAAAATAATGATTTTTTATTTGAGAGATACCGTCTGATAGTTAGCTTGGATATAATACAGTCTGGGTCAATTTTCAACAAGTAACTTATCATGCATAAATGGCAGGTGCCTTGAAGCAATTGGGTGATATTTTCGTCTCATTTGCGATTTTGTTATTTGGCATAAGCGATACACATTACATTAAGGATACATACGCAAGCTGGTATCCGCTACATATACGGAGTTCATGGATATATATATTTTTTTAAAAATAATTTTCGCATGATGAAAAAAGAAGGAATATATGATAACAATGCAGGGTTAATATCTTTCATTTATTTTCAAACAAGTGTATGTTTATCAATTTCTTTTGTTGGGGGGGGGCACAAATTCAAAACAAAATTACAAAATTATTTCCTTACTAATTTGTACGGAATAATGGAAAAAATATGATTGACGATATTGACCAGTAATGACACAAACACGACTTGAAAAATAAAAACAATAAAATTAACTGGTATGAGCTTCATATTGTAGCAACTTAATACTGACAAAATGCTCAACATTATTCTCTCTCTCTCTCTCTCTCTCTCTCATGTGTAATCGAGCGTGTATTGTATGCAGCAGTGTTACAACGTGAAGCCTAAAATCAAGTATAATTGTTATAATATCCCATGTACGCTACCCTTGGAAAAATGTATACCTATTATGTAGAATATTATATGTTATGTATTATTGTTTTATAAATGATTATTGATAATATATATATATATATATATATATATATATATATATATATATATATATATATATATATATATATTAATTAGAACGAGCAAGATATGTCAGTTAGTGTTTTCTTTCCTAAATATGCACGTTACGAAGTATGATTATTTTCTTTCGAAGAATATCAAAATAGTTTGTTTAAATTTAGTGTTTTCCTAAAACCTATCTTACATAGCATCTACTTGTTTGTTGAAGAAAAAGAACGTACAAACTATTATTAAGTTTGGCCGAATTGACTTTCAAGTTGGGCCGAATTGTCTTTGGGCCAAATTCACTATAATCTGGCATAAATTATACAACTTTCCCATCCCTCCCCATTTCGATCCCACAGATTAAATCCACCTTTTATATGGTAAACATGGTCTTTCACAAATAAAAAAGAACCCTTTTTCCCATCATCACTCTTTTGGTTACATCCGTATGCAACACAGTGCACCACAACTGACCTATCGCCAGTTGTCAATCATTCTGCTCGATTGACCAATCAGCGAGCGCTATTATACACACCTCCATGCACTGTTTACGTCCGCCATTTTCCACCGACAAGGTGCTTCTGTCGATATCGACTCAGCTATTGTAAATCAATAATTTTTTTCAGTTCTTCAGTTGAATGCTTCCAGATCATAAATATGTCATCTAAAAATCTGAACCAAAGAGACGGATTAAACTTTTCGTTTTGAATAAAATCCTTTTCTAATTCACCCATGAAAGGGAAGGGTATGAAGGAGAAATATTAATACCCATTGCCGTACCCATTATTTGTATGTAATTCCTATTATTAAATTGAAAATAATTATTTTCCAAGATAAGTTTTTATTATTTTACAACTATATTCGCTAGATAGTGTGCTATTATTAGGATTGTTATCAAGAAAATATTTGCACGCTTCAAAACCATCTGTATGCGGAATGTTGGTATATAGTGATGTTACATCTAATGATACCAGGATTAAAATTATCAGATAGATGTGGAATAGACTTCGACTTTTTAATGAAAGTAGTTGTATCTTTAATGTATGAAGGAAGTGATTTCATTAAAGGTTGTAAAACACTATCAATAAATTTATATAGGTTTTCAATATATGAATTACAACCTGGTATAATGGGTCGTCCTGGAAAATGTAAAGGTAAATTATGGTCAGGATTTGTACGAGTTTTGGGTAATATGTAGAACTGAGGTGTAAGAGGGAGAGTATCAAATTCCTCGTATACGGAATTATTATTTTTGAGGTGTACGTATGTTAAGAGGGAAAGTATCAAATTCCTCACATACGGAATTATTATTTTTAGCGATCTCATTAATGCATGTTGAAAATTTTTATTTAATTTCTAATTGACGTTCAACTTCTTTGACATAATCATCTTGATTCACAATAATAATAGTGTTTGACTTATCATCCTTTTTAATTACTATAATGTCGTCATTCATTAGATTATATACAGACTTAATTTCGTCATTATAAATATTACTATGATATTGCTTTGATTTAGTTAATATCTCTTTTGTGATCCCGTATATATATAAATATATATATATGAATCACGTAAAATATGACTTAATTCTGTTATGAAAAGATTATTTGGGTGACAAGTTTTGGGATGACTTCTACAACCAATTGGGGCGACTTCTCCAACCACTCTGGGGCTACTTCTTGGGGGCGAGTTCTCCATGGGGCGAGTTCTCCGCATACCGACGTAACTTAGAGAAGTGCAAGCGATGGATAAATGCTCTCGCTTTCTGTCTCTGTCTCAATGTTGTTTCATATGGCAAATATTGGTCACCAATATCGTCTGGTATATCTTTTAATGTTATCACGCCCGCCATTTTCACAGAATGTTTGTCGGAGGTTAAGAGGTTGTCAAGTCACGTGTTCGGTAGGCGGAGCGATCTACCTTCTGGAGTAAGGTCAACTGCTGTACAAAAGCACGATCGTACGATATATAACATAGATATTTACGTGGGGAAATTAAACACTTGAATGACTAGGTTGAATAGAAGGGATAAATTTACGTTATATCCGGTTCTGGCGCGCGGAAACTACCGATTGTTTACGGAGATTGCCGAATAATTTGCTCATTTAAAAAAGCGGAGTTTTAAGTCTAATTAAACATTTTTATGGCGTGCATACATAACCAATGTGTTTTGTTTATAACTATAATAATATCACACGTTTGTATAATATAGGTGGCCAGTGACCTTTAAGTAAACGAAGGCTTAATTAAGGATCACTTCCTCTCCCAACACATATTAGAAATCATTGCAGTATAGCGATTTAACAAGCACCTGTCCCCATAAATCTAATTAATTGTTCTCTGGCCCAAATTAATGTGCTCTTCATATATCAACTGAAATTTGCATCCTTACATATTCCCTTTGTTATAACTATTCTTCTGTCACACAGCAGGACACCATTTGTAATAGAGCGATTATCAGGAATCGGTTCACAATTAATACTTCCAGTTCAGTACCCACGAATGTAGTTCTAGTCTATTTTTAGAACATTTTTTCCTCTCATTTTGGTGGTGATAGAAGAGTTTTATTTATGCATTTTTGGTAGGGATTTAAAGGTAACTGTTTATTCTTGATAATATGAGCTCAGGGTGTTGTTGTCTGTGTGTATTACGGCGACAGTACACAGTGAGTAATAAGGCCTTGGTGATGATCCGGAAGTGAAATCTTTGTTCTGTTTACATGCTGCTATGTTGACAGTTCAGCATCTAAAAAAAGAGCAAGTCAACCTTTGACGAGAACTTCACCATGAAGTCATCTTTGAAGGTATTTTAGATTAACATATGATTGGTATTGATTGTCACACAGTGGAAAGGTCAGTACTGAGAAACAAATGTAGAGAACATATAGTAAAATTAATTATGTCTTATGTCCTGTCAGGGAAGCATTGATTCAATTTTAAATTGCTATAAAAAAAAATTATTATTAATGATAGACACATGAGATTTTCACTCCGTATGTATATTGACTGTAGAAATCAGAAAATATAATTAAAATTTTAAAAAATTAATTAATTTTTTTAAAATTAATTTATGAAATTAAAAATTTAAAAATAATTTTTTCCCTATAAATTCACAGAAATGGTATCTGTTGGAGATGACACTCATTATTATTAGCAGCAATGTATTCCTACACCATACAGAAGTTGCTATGGAGGATTTTTTTCAAAGCCTGTCAGCAAAAATTTCATTGAATTCTGTAATAGCACATAATAGTGTTTGTAAAATATGGACAGGAAATGTAACAGCCTATGGATTATATGGCCTACTGTCATATAAGGATCCCGTGACAAACACATGGAAGAAAAAACATGTTCACAGACTGGCACTGATGGTGAAGTTGAAAAGTCTGACTATACCAAAGGAGCTAGATGCATCCCATTTATGCCACAATAGTTTGTGTGTGAATGTCGATCATCTGGTTCTAGAGCGTCATTCCATTAATAATAATAGACAGTATTGCAAAGGTTATGGTCATTGCATTGGCCATGGACTATACAGACTGCATGATAAAGTTGAAATTGTAATATGGAATAAATTCAGGTATCATGATATATCCTTTACACCCACCCACATCCATATCAATTTATGTCTGGCATGGAAGGAAGGATGGATGGATGGATGTGTTGAGTAACAAGGAGATGGAAAGAGTGTGGTCTTTATTTTAGTAGACCATGCTGGTATGACAGTGCTTTCTTAAATACATTCCTCCCTCCCTCCCTCCCTCCCTCCCTCCCTTCCTTCCTTCCTTCCTTCCTTCCTTCATTCATTCATTCATTCATTCAGCTAGTCTAGTAAGTCATGTCTTGTCATGTCATGTTGTTTTAATTTTGATTTTTTTAATCTTTATTTTGCTTTTTAATTTCTTTATTTGTGTCTTCATATTCAGAGAAAACTGTTTCGACCTCTCCATAGGTTTCATCAGGTGGTAGTAAGTAACACAACTCCACATAACATGCGTTGTGTTACCTACGGATTTCCCACTACAGTTTTCCCTTCTGCACAATGTGTTCTTCATGGTGTATTTGAACACTTTCATTTTGCACATGGAATTAAGATAACTTTTTCTGTCTGCAGTGTCCATTGGCTCCTGCTAAACCTTTGCATAGGAGTGATCGCCCTTGGTATCTAGCAGTCCTTTTCAGTAGGCAGACTTCCTATTGCCTTGCTGTGTCCTGTACCTCAGATGGGCCTGTATCATATTTCCTCGTCTTGCTAGAATACGTTTCCTGGTTTGGGGATGCTTTTGATACAACTGATGGTAAGTGCAGTCTTTATCCATTGTCTCCAGTGATCTCAAAGTCCTTGTTGAAAGTTTACCTCCCAAGTGTGTCAGTACTGAGAAACAAATGTAGAGAACATATAGTAAAATTAATTGTGTCCTATGTCCATCAGTTGATGTCTAAGTCTTGATCTGTGTTTTGTTGGAATTAATGTTTCCAATCGCTACTGATTTGATAACACGTTCAAGCTCTTGGCCCTCCAAAGTAGCTATCTGAATTTCTTTGTCTTTGTCTTGCGTACGGCATTAACATTTATAAATTGACCATAACCTTCTGCAACTTCAGAATGCTTACAGCATTATTCCCAGCCTTGGAATGTTTTACCTGGCTTGTAAACCACTTGTATGTTTGTATCCTCAATCGCTTTCTCTCGATTCTTGCAGGCGTATTGACTTTGAATTATTGACAATGACTTACAGTTGCGTATAGTCACTGATTTGCGTATATATATGACAAAGCAGGTGCAGATGGAAGTGTTCACAACTCTTGCTAGTGCTTCTCGTTCCGTATGTGAACACCGCTTGCCCATGTGCCTGCATCGGAAAGTGCTCAACTGGCGCAGGAAATAACCTTTGCAGCCTAAGTTAATAACGCCCCAAGACCAAAAGGACTTGCATCTACATTGGGTTTCCTTATAAAGCTCGAAATGGCAACTATTGCGTTACTTTCTAAATCTGGATTGGGTTTTTCAAACCTTTTCTTGTGTTTGTCAATCCATTCCCATTGTTGGTTTTTACTGGTTAAGGCGCGATGGGGCAATTTGATGTGGAATAATTTTAAAAAAAAAGTTTCACCTAGTTCGTCAGGCCTACGAAACTGCGTACTTCTGACATGTTTGATGGAATACTGGCACCCTTAGTTGCATCCACTTTTGTTTAGATCTAGAGAAAGTTCCTGTTTGTTGAAAATGTATCCAAAGAACTCGATAATGTCTTTGCTGCAATCGCATTTTTATGTTTATTTAGTGTCGATCAGTTTTCCTTTATGCGAGTGATTGTAGATCCTCGATTTTGTCCTCTTCTTCCTGGGAGCGACCAAATACTAGGCCATCGATATTATCTCTTGCGCCTTGTAGTCCTTTGAAATAGTGTGGTTTGAAATATATCCGCTGCTCATGTTCTTATATTCTGAAAATGAGGCGTTTGTATCTCTATAGTCCATTTCACACCGAATTTAACCGAGTTGCTCCGTAATTATCTGAATAACCTCCCGAGTTACTTTATACTCCAGCCAATCAAACGCTGGTGGGCACATGTACATAACAAAATGGCGTCCATTGTTGTTTATAAATATTTCAGAAATAAAATTAGTTAAATGATTGAAATTTATATGAAAATTATCCATAGACTTTCAAAAACAAATCTGATAAACTCATATGAAACGCATTTTATTATAGTGACGTTTCGGACGCACAGAAATAGTTTGAACAACTTGCTCTTTGCCTGTCAGGATTAAATTTGTTTACTTCGACACCGTTTCCTTACTTACATGTACATGTCCAGATGTAAACAGCTCAAAGTTACTCTCTCGGATGGGTTTGAAATCCGCCCTGGTTTCCAGAAAATAAGACAGGATGGTTCCAATATTAAATTTCGTCAATATCTGCGGTAGCATCGCTGTTGAATATGCATTTTTCAACTCGATAAACGATGTTGAAGTAGTTACAGAAGTTGATGCTGATGCTGAAGCGTCCGCCATATTTTGCCCACCACCTATCGAGTGCCTATTACGGTCAGCTGACCAACCGCCACGTGATCAAAATTCCGAGCAAATTACGAGTTCACGGAAGTCTGCATGAAATGGGCTATAGTCGTTTACAAACCTAGAATGATCTAATGCCCCTTGATTTTTCATCCTATTCCAGTTGTTTATGGCGCGAATTTAGATTAATAATTAATCTGTTCTGGTTGCGGGCATACACTGAGTTTTAATTAGCGGCCCAGTTGTTTACGTGAGGTCATAGCGATAAACTGTCCAGACTTTATTTAATCCAGAGAATATTTTGGGAAATTGCAGTCCATTTGAAATAGGCGTCATGCAATGATATATTTGGAGAATAATTATTAATACAGGCGGACTGGGACGAATTTTCTTACTTCAGTGGGACTCATAAGACTTTTGTCGGGTAAAGTAGTAATCCTGATTGGACACGCTGATGAGGGGGAGTGTTTCCAGACGGAATTAAGAGGTTTTAGAACAGCTTCCGTCGTAGAACTAATCAGTCCAAGGAAAGTCTGAGGGACTCCGAGAAAAATTACTAAGTAATTTTCTCTCGTTATAGAAATTCTCGAACGGAAAAGGGGGTATTGAAATTAGTGAGACTCGTATCTTGAGAAAGGACAGATGGAATTTTCTGATGATAGCAAGCGAAGGGACCGGAAATGCACAATGGTATTTCTCAATGTCTGTTTAATGATGTAAGTTTGTAATTATTGTTGAATTTATTCATTTGAAACTAATGCTTCTTTGTTCCTTGAGTTCAGAAATAGTAGTGCATGTTTTATGATTTGTGTTGCATGTCATGTGATATTTCGTTATATATGAATGAGTTCGGATTTGTTTATTTGTATGTAAAAGAAATCATATGCAGCTAGATGTAATGTATTTCTTCTGACGCATTATTGTACGGATATGTAAGTTTATCTGTCTTAAATGATTTGTATCATTTAAGCTGAAGATTTACTATCCTACATCCGGAAAAGTATGTCAATGAATCGCAAATTAGCAAATTAACATAGTAAGACAAAGAGTGAAGTCTATTAATTCGTGTACAATTATGTTGTGAATTCATTAAAACTGAAACGATAGTGTATCATTAGGAATGATTGTCGGCTGATAGATCATCTGATAAATTTATAACTCAGCGAGATAATGATAGGTCAGACTAGGCTAATTTTATTATGGTACTCAGTTAAGAATTTATTAGCGGTTAACGGGACTTCGATTTATGATAATAGTTGTTTGTTTATTAGGCGAATGATATTAGCCAGTTCTGTTGATTTCCGACAGAACAGATCTGTTGAGAGTGGAAATGTTTCTCATCTCCGAAGAAGGAAATCCTGACTTATATTTAGGCTGGACATATTATCTTTATTTATAGGGAATAGCTGTACACACACCTGACTGCACAGTGGGGAAGACAGCACAATCCGTAGCTAATTAAGATCGGATGACCCGGAGAGGCTAGGAGTAGAGAGAGAGAGAGAGAAGGCAAGAAATACGGAAAGACCGACCGATCACCAGCAGTGATATGGGAAAGGTCGGAAGAACCAGGTGATTTGGTCATGCCAGGCAGTCTGAGTTCGATTCACTACTCAATCATATGATGAAATATTTTCTGTCAGTAACAAAACGGATAAATGGAATTCGCCTAATTTTGTAACTTTGTTTCTGAGAGAAAGCGAATCATTCACCTGTCGTTTTGTTGTGTAATTGATTAAAGTGTTGCATTTCACATACGGAGGTTCGTGTTATTCTATTGTATACCTCCGCTCAGTTCTGTGTTATTTCCATCACTTAATTCCCCATTTCATTTTAATGTTTACTAGATCCGGTTTTAAGCTACAAACTTCTCCAAGATAGTTTTTCTTATGCAGAAATTAAATGCAGCTTCCCTTAGCAGGGCACTGCCTATCTATGTGTGGATGGATACTGGCCATCACAAGTTTTACATGTTTGATTTCTGTTGTGTCGCTCGTTGTTGACTTTTGCTTTCTCCATGAAACGTGGCTTGTTTCTGCGACGACTCCGTGTTCTTCCCTTTGTTATGGCATTGTCATGCTCAGTCTCAGATTTTTCTATTTCTGTGGTTAGCCTGTCCAGGAGATTCAAGGCTCGGGCAAATGTAGATGGATATGTTAGGTCCATCTCTTCACGAAGTGAACAACGTATAAGACATGTAGACAAACACCCCTGGATTACCTGACACTCTGTTTTCTTATTCAGCATCAGGGAATGCACAGGTAGCTGAAAACTATCGTAACTTGGTGTTGAAATTATCAACTGATTTCAAACTTTGTTGGGTTTTATTTTTTAGGTGGGGGTCTTTGTGTTTGTGGTGTGTGTGTGTGTGTGTGTGTGTGTGTGTGTGTGTTTGTATGTTTTTATAAAATATTTTTTTGACTAAATTTGTTGATGTCAATTTCATGGGAATTATTTTGGGCAAAATAGCTTGTCATCTTTTCTATACCAGATGGGTTATCATCGCCGGTATTATTGAGGGTTTCGAAAATATAATTTACTTCCTGTCCGGAATAGTGCAAAAGCAGCGTAAGCCGAAGCCGAAGTTTTGTGTCTCAGTTGTCCATGCCGATCACAAGGTTATCAAGTCGTTTCACTAAACTTCTTCCATCATACATTAGACGTGTTTCCGTGTAATGAGAATGGCGGAAATCAGGCAAACTATCTGTCATTATCAAAGATGAAGACTTTTAACGCAAGTGTTAACCACGGTATCAGGTCTGCAACACATGGTCTGAGTAGATGGGCAGAACTCTATCCTATTTTTCCCTTATTATCCTCGGCTCTATCAGCTATATGTTCTTCGCTATTGTACTGTTTTCCGTTTCTAGTGAGAGGCAAAGACCTATTTCTTCAGACACGGACACATTTTTATTCAATGGAATATATACTACATTTGATCTACTTGTCAGACCTAATATCTATCACCCTTTTGGTAAGCCATATCTCTGGTCTCTAGGTGATTGATGGAAAGTTTATATTACTTTATAGCACTGCTTCTAAAACACTAAAAACGTTACACGGTTTAAAGTATGCAAAATCATTCCAGGGGCTTCGCTACCGGACCTCAGTGGAGAGATCCGTCCGACAGTCTCGTGCCTACTTGTTTAGGCCACCCTGACCCATAAAAATATTTCTGGATCCGTCATTGTTAATCTACTGTGCGAAATGGTCAACTGACACATTATTTAGAACCATTATCAGGCATCTTGTTTCTTCTGAATTGCCATGTTTCACAACCCCGAAAATAAGGTCACCACGCTGTCATGGAGTACGACCAATAATTTCAGACCTAAAAAAGGTCATCATGCTATCATTAAGTATGACCAGTAATTTCAGACCCACTTGTTTCACAACGCAGAAAATAAGGTCACTACGCTATAATTTCAGACCCATTTTGATAACAGATTTTTCTACTCGGATACTGCAACCAGTGAAGACACTCAATCGATCATAAGTATAACATATTTACAATGCCACGCATTCACCTGACCAAATACACTTAAAAATAATAACCCAAACTACATGACAATTTATATTGTATGTATTCATGGTCAATTTTGTCATCTAATATTGAACATAATATTAGAAAGAAGCATATGTTATTTTGTCAAATTCATTATTGTTCATTTCTTTACTCTTAGTGTTGGTTTGACAACCATGAGACAAGAATGATAACTCCTCCTAATATAGGACATGACATGTAACAAGCAAAATTAATTACTGACGTAAAATTGACCCAGCTGGAACTTGGTCATTTGTAATGAGAGAATGCATTCGGAGTGGTCCATTATTTTTCTATAAATCAAACTCCATCTCATTCATCTTCTATCATATTTGAAATAATTTCCATACTTTGGGCTTTGAGTCCGTTTGAAAAAATCGGATGATTTATAAACAAAACGTTTTAAACCCGTTTGTAAACATATATCAAGCGTACTTGTCTTTGAAATCCAACGAAGCCAGATGTAAGTCAATATAAATATACTGGCTTGTTTTTTTTTTTTTTTGTCAATCAAAATATGACTCCAATATCTGTTACTTTTCAGATATATCACTTTATAAAACCCATTATTATGGCTTTCAAGCAAAATTATTCATGGACGCCAAAACACAGCTAAAACAAGCTCCTCTGTTCCATTAATGTTATATTATATTTTGTTTAAATGAAAAATCCATCTTGAAGTTTTTGTCAGTTCTTTCAAGCGCATAATAAAGTAGCCGACCATTTTAATTTCATTTCTGTTTGATAAAGGTACATTGCAATACGGCATGCTTGAGAAAGATATATAACAATACCGCATGTTTCGGGGGTCTGTCTGAGTTACAATACAGTGTACTCTTTGAACGGCTCAGTTCAATAGATACCCGACAAATTCAATATACGCTTTACTTATGCTCCATAATTGATCTTTGTTTATCGCCAGTATACAAAAGAAAGATGTGTCAGGGTGTTATAAATGGCAAAAGACTTAAGGAGATACCCCTTAAGGAGATACCCCCATATTGCGTTTGAATTCTTGCCTCACCATTCAAACTGTGCTTTCTTCACTGTGAAATGAAAATTAATATGTAACCTCTGAGGTAAGCCGAATTAACAGTTCAAAGATGAATAGTGCTTAGTTCTTTGCCAGGTAAGTAACCTACTTTATATCTAAAAACAAAACTTTATTGGGCATCAAAATGGATTCAAAATGACCTCCCCAAACAGTCGAAAGGTACGGAGAGAAGTGTACGATAACGAGACACCACCTCTATTGAGGGAGAGCACAGAGAATGCCAAAATCTGGGATATGGAGAGAAAATTGAAAGAACAGGAAGGCCTGATTGCAAGCCTTTCAAACAGGTATCAAGTTTGCTTTGGAGGTTGTCCTTCGTTGTTAGTTTTAGAGTCTCGATTGCTTAATATGCTATCTCGTTTGCAGGCCAATGGCCAGATTTCAACCCTACTCTCGACTACGGCAGTATGAAATCTGATATATTTTATGTGAAGACGTAAAAATATACTATTTAACCTGCATGACATACTTGTCCTAACAATTTATGAAGAATGTAAAACTGTCCTTTTGAACATGCGAAACATACCTGTCCTAAATCGTTTTCAAGAATACCAAAATATTGCATCGAATAAAAAAAATATCAGATTGAACATCCATAATATACTTGCCCTAGAGCGTGTTGAAGAATATGAAATATCTCACTGAACATCCATAACATACTTGTTCTAAAGGGTTTTGAAGAATATAGAAATATCCTTTTAAACATCCATAATATGCTTTTCTTGGAGCGTGTTGAAGAATATGAAATAATCCCATTGAACATCCATAATATACTTGTCATAATGCGTGTTGAAGAAAATGAAAGCATATAATTATCCCTCTCCGTGTGTGCATACATATTAGTAAGTGCGTATGAAATGTCTTGTTACGAGCCTGTATACTTATTATGTGGCGGCGCCTTTGGTTTGATTCTCGTTATCTAGGAGAAGCTAAACCACGGTGTTATTGCCCGGACCGAGTAATAAATAAAATAAATATGAAATTAATGGATAGAATAACAGAGATCTGAGCAGAGATATATAATAGAGCTCCCATGTGTAAAATATAGCAATTTAATCAATTACATAGAATGCAATTGAACATGTCATTTGAACGATACACATTCTCTTATACATATAATTATAAAATGTACACGAAATGCAATAAGCAGTTCTGTTATACCGATAAAACGAATTTCTTCACAGAATTGAGTGAATGGTCGAACTCAGTGATCAGCATGTCGGCATAACCTGGTTGCTTCCGGTCCTCTCAAATTCAATAATGGCGACAGGTCAGATTCGCCGTATTCCTTTTCCTATTATCTCTATCTCTACATCAGCCTCTTCCGGTCATCAACCATAACGTTGCTGTATGTTGTCTTTTCCCACTGCGTGGTGGACATATGGAGCTATTTTTCCTTCAAATAAATAAACCTAAATATTTTGTTCATATTTTTTTTCTGGCACCAAACGATATTCCCACTATGTCAAATATCGTCTTATAGTAACTCAACAGGCTACGGCTATTATATCGTCTAATCATAATTTAACCGAATAAGGCTAATATGGGTCAGTTAGCAACCTGATGCTGGCACACAATTATGTATTGTGTATTAACATGAAATTGGTGTATTTTTCCTAGCTGCTAACCGGAACCATGACATAACTAGACCTCTTTGATAACTGTTACGTCACACCCCACTGTAAGCTATAAATACATAGCTAAACACTCTTGGTCGATATACGTTCCTAATATTAGCACCATCGATTTTCTGTTGAAAAGAATTCACAACATTATTATTCAAATGAGTTAATGGATTTTACTCCTTGTCCTAACTACTTTACTTGCTAATTAGCAATTCATTGGCATTCATTCCAGACATAGAAAAATTAATTCTTAGCATACATCACTCCTATTACTTCTCAACGATATAATTCGAAGAAATTTGTATCAGTGGAATATTGTAGGTGAATGAGACCATACCATGTGCTTTTTCCGACTTGCTTTCTTTTCTATGAAACCGATTCTCTATTTTCCGTGTCCTAAAATTTCCAGGTAATAGTCCCTTCGACAATTGAAAGAGAAAATTGCTTTTTACTGATCTCGGACTCAAGATCTACCCCTTCCACAGAAAAACTTGGAGCGAATAATTTCGCGAGGGAGATTACTTCAGACCTTGAATTTCGTCCCCCACCCCCACCCCTCCCCACCCCCCGTTTAGCCTAGCCAGTCATGGCATGAATCAAGGTAGCTGTGGGATACTGTGTAGTTACCTTTACATGTTTTCTATCAGACGACTTAATGCACAGTGAAACATTTCCAGCGACAACACTATATTTTTCCATAATCGTGTATGTATCAATATCATAGGGGTCTCCAGCCTAGGTCTAAGATGATTAGCTCAAACGCTATTTAGTCAAAGAATATTCAAGTCTTAAAAAAAATAAAAAAAATAACAACAAATACACAAACAAACAAACAAAGAACGAGTTCCATAATTAGCGGCAAGACAAGGACACGAAGAAAAACCCTAGATTTTATACATATGTTTGGACACAGACAGACTGCTTGCCTTATTTTGTCCCCAAATTGTCTTTGTGTAATAATAAATATGCTTTCTAGACGTAGTGTGCATCAATTACCAAGTTTCCTGCCTACTTAATAAACTTGCAAAATACAACCAAAGACGATTTGTTCAACTGTCATCTACTTTCAGGTTAAGCCGACTGTCCATGGAGAGCGTGCGCAATGAAAGCCTCAATATAACGGATAGAAGCAGTCATCCGCGTACCATTTTGAGCCGGTTCTCAGATCTGTATACCTATCAGTGGAATACAGCATTCAAAGAGCTAAATAAATAGAAAAATGACGAAGAGGAGGCAACTTTAAATAAACTGTGTAAAATTGTAAAGGCAAGTCCGACGTATCTGAACACTAGTGCTAATAATCAGATTAAGTGACCACTGTTGTTGAGACAAGTGTACGTGTATTTATAGTTTAGACGAGTGTACACAAAGAAAAATGTACACTAGGCAAAGAATGCATAGTTAATTAAACCGACAAAAGAGCAATATAACGCATTACTCTTATCATTTTATTTATTTGTAATACATATATATATATATATATATATATATATATATATATATATATATATATATATATATATATATATATATATATATATATATATATATATATAAGGAGGAAAAGGTTAGCCAAATCCTCTTGTAGTTATATAAAATGATTAATTTCCTTTTCTCCCTGTTTAAGTGCTCGTAATACAGCATAAAACTGTATTAAATGGCATTTACTTGCAGCATGCCTACAACTTTTGCCGTGTCACGTCTGTGAATCAGCTTTCGGATCTGACAAATAGCGTGAAAGATCAGCTATTGTTTCCAAATATTATCAAAGTACCAAAGGTAGTAAAACAGCTATAATCTAATGATATTATTTCAAGGTATTTAGACATCAAAAGCTTTTTCAATCGAGGATTTATTATTTCCGACTTAATTAAATGTTTATGCACGGGTATTTCTATTATAGAGTTTCTACGTATCCTTAACGCGGTTTTTGTTAATTACATTTTTTGCGGTGGAACTGATATTAAAATATGTTTTAACAAGTACATTGAACTTACGATTTTCAAAGTAAATAGAATTTTGACTAAAGACACATGTATTGGAGAAAGAAAAGAAAAACTAATGTGTTATGTGACGATCACGGCCATCTTTGATTTTAAATGTCATCCAAATGTTCCTGTGCTTAAGAGCAAGTTCCGACATTTAATTACTTGGAAATAATGGAGTTGTCATTATTTACCACAGGACAATGGCAAGTTCCGACATTTAATTGCTTGGAAATAATGGAGTTGTCATTATTTACCACAGGACAATGGCAAGTTCCGACATTTAATTACTTGGAAATAACAGACCAAATGACAATGGTGAAGTTATGTGGGTGAGTCAAATTAGGCACTGGGGTATGCACAAAATTATCAACATGCCTCACCCCCATTTGAGTTGACGCATACTATCTTTTAAAACTATTCTTAACGTTATGGGTTTTTCTTTCCTTTTTTCAAAAAAAATGTTCTCATTATTGGTTACAATTTGTAATATTTTAATAATGATATTTGATTATGAAATCCAAAACATGAGAAGACACTGAACAATCAATTCAATAATGGCTACCTCTTACGAACTTTGCCTCTCCATAGTTTTGCGGTCGATAGTTAGTGATAGTTAATGATTAGCACCATAAATTGTCGAGCGCATGTCTCATATTCGACATGTGACAAATGTTTTGATGGCTAAGACTGGAATTATGACTCAAATCAAAACATAAAAGTAAGTCTCTTTTTGCAAATAGGGAATACTAGTCTTAGAAACCGTTCCGGACGACGCATGGCTTTCTATTTTAAACTAGATTGGTCCGGCAGTAAAGGAAATTAGAAAAAGAGCTGCCGTATCATCAATCCCATGTTTGAAAAAGGTAAATTTTTATCTGTTTTCAATATGAAGTGTTGAGTTGGCGGCTTTGGTTACCACCGGGGAAATCGCGCTCATGGCAGGTCTATGTGTCCATCTAGATCTCATGAAATCTCCAGGTATCCCAAAGGACCAGTCCAACCTGTATGCCTGTCTGTCTCTCCGTCTGTATGTATGTCTCTGTATACTTGCAAACAACGGTACAAAATTGGTGTGAGGCCCGAACGCTATCGGAACATAACGATTTATTTGTCCTGTCTAGGTGAAAAATCCAATTAGTGTTGCAAGCAAATAGATCGGTTATGATATTGGCCATCTCTATAGTTGTTTAACACATTCAGTTAAATAAGTATCTCGGATATGATATTTTATTTTGACTGGCGATTACCTTATAATAGTAAAAATTTTTCTGTCTTGTGACTGTATAAGTAATAACATGTATGGGGTTTAGTGTCATGTCAGCACAACGATGGTTATATGGTGCTGATGAATAGTAGGTCCTAAAAACGTAAGTATAGAAGACTGAGAGAAGGGAAAAAAATCATAGGAAGAACAGGTCTAAACAGTAATTACTAACAGATAAAGGTTAAAAATAAAATACATTTATATGCATCGTTAACATTTGATATAATATGTCCCGATAAAGAAAAGTTTAGATAAATGGGTCGGAGAAGAGAATTTGACATCAGTAAAATGTGAATTTGGTAACTGTTCGTCGAAGTATATGGATATTTACACGCGGCAATTAACCCGTTTTGATTCGTTTGAATTCAGCTGCTGGGTTTTAGTGTTAGCAGCCAGTGCACGTGACGCATCGTAACAGGCAGAATTGTGCAAACATGTTCGTTATTTTTTATTTTCGTTCATTTTGTTTGTAAACATCCGCAGGCAAGCATCAAGTAGCTTCTGCAAAGCAATTATGTTTTTTTTTGTTTTTTTTTTAAGAAAAGTAATTAGTCTTGTCGCGTTTGTGTTGTTGTTGGTATGTGTATTAAAACTAATCTCCGCAAAAAATGCTGAGAGTAGTTCTCTTTGGTTCCTTAGCAACGCATTGTTGTGCAATATAGTAGGTGTTTTACCACATTTACACGTTACATACATTCAGGAATATCGGTTTTATCCAAGGGCACTGATATTGCATGCAGCCTAAGACTATGCAATTGTCTAACAAAGTTAAAGGATAATCGAAACAATAACATGTATGAATTTGATTAATATTAAGAGCACGTAAATTATATTTTTTTTAAAATCCAAGCTAAAGGAAACCATTTCGAAAAATAAAGATATCAATTTATAATGATACATTTATTTGTTTTCTGTAGAATAAGTATCCAAAAATCATATTTGTTCATATTGTAGTACACGTATCCTGACATGATATGTACAGCGTATGTAGTACAAGTATCCTGACATGACATTTACAGCGTATTGTAGTAGTACATGTATAATAAAATCATATTTACAGCGAACAAGTATGCTATATCATATTTACAGCGTATATTAGGCATGCAATACTGAATATAAACATGATTTTATTTTGGCAACATTTCTGTGCAATCAAATTGACGTGTAAAGCCAATAAAATCTCTTGCGTTCTTGATCTTTTCAGTTATTTAGAAACTTCATCATGGTCGACCTTGACATATAAACTCAAAAGGATACACCCCTTTGCATCTATGCCGACAGGTGTGTAGAACTATGCTGGCTAATGGTTGTTCAAGAATCTCCGATGTACCTAGACTTTTGCCGACCTGGAGAAGTAAATCTGGGTAAATTCAAGCCTTATGTGAATACAGAAAGGACCAAAACTATAACACAAACATGTGTATGGCCGGCTTTATGTCAGCATGAAAATGGACCAGTTTTGATGCAAGGTGTGGCTATTATGAATTGACGACATTTTTGCATCAGTTTTTAATGGAAAATTTGTATTTATTTTTTTAAATTTTTTTAATTATCACATCACATAAAAGGACGTTGTACACATATGTATTTTTACAAACAATTTTGAGGCAATTACATTATTCAAGGACACACAAACCAACTTTTAAGTCAAGGTTCAAGGCATATGTCACGTTACCTGTACTGAAATAATTACATGACTTGATATATAACGTGGAAAATTCACAATTTTAATAAGCATTAACTTGAAGAGAATCAACTTGTATGTAAATCTGTCTCTTTGAAAAAGTATTATATCCAGTTCACAACTTCATCAACTGTTTCATCTGTTAGTTGTATGCACGTATCTATATTTGTGTATGTCAGCACTTTCTATCCAACACTCCATTCATCCATCTATCTGTAAACCTGTCTATTTCTCTATCCATCCATCCACTCATCCATCCATTCAGCCACCCACCTACCCACTCATCTCTCTCTCTCTCTCTCCATCCATCCATCTATCCCTCCACCCACCCACACACACCCATCCATCCATCCATCCATCCATTTGCCTCTTTATTTATCTACCTATATTCCTGTATGTGTGCCTCTCTATTAAACAGCTGATTATATAGTAAAACTGATGACATACGGCGAGAGATTAACACTGTAGACATATTTTGCATTTCAAGAGTTTAACATTGTATACATGCAGACATTTTTTTTATTTCAAAAGAGTTTAACACTGTAAATTTGTAGATATATTTTGCAGTGTATATAGAAGAATTTAACACTGTACATTTGTAGATATATTTTGCAGTGTATATAGAAGAGATTAACACTGTATATTTGTAGATATATTTTGCAGTGTATATAGAATAGACTAACACTTTATACACGCAAACGTATTTTGTAGCGTATTTAGATTAGTTTAAAACAGTTTACCGGTATATGTAGACAATTGTGCCGTTTTTGTTGAAGCGCTTAACGCTGTATACGTGCAGAGATAACTAATGTAAAATGGATCTGTATCAACAATGTAGTGCACAGTTCTTTTATTGCTAGTAAAATTATATATTCCTTTGTCTTGTTCCTTCCAGTTTACTTTATTGTTTCTTCCTAAAATTAGTGACTGAGCGATCAAAAACTATAATCAATATAAAAAGACAGTTTTATGGAGTAATCACTATAAACTGGTTTCACCAAATTAAAGCTTTCATGTCAGGTTTCCTTTTGATGTCATTATAAATGACAGTGCCATTATATTTCATGGGCTTAAAATAACTAATCACTGTGAAATCGGTCCATTATATTTTATTAAAGATTACGAGATTGCTTCATGGTATGCCATTTTCAAATGCAACTAAACTAGGCCTAAAAAATGCACAATGATTGATGTTGTTTGCAAAATCAATCTATTTCTTCCAGCCATTGTTCCCCAAATGATTCCTATATGACAGGTAATAGTATGTAGTCTAATAACATTTACATCTACTGGTAAATGACCAGAAATATTATGCGAAGGCCCTGTGTCCGTTATCAAATGTTTCTCAGCACTACTCTTACAAAGATTCCTGGAGGAAACCAACGCAGCTTGTTACACAGTTTTATCCTAAGACTACCTCTCTCTCTCTCTCTCTCTCTCGATCGATCGATCGATCAGTTAAAATGTAATGTATTTCATGTAAAGCAAATATTCTCCCTTGTGGTTCCGTATGAAATCGGCGCTGCTCTTACACTCGAAATATGCTGCCAAGGCAGCCATATTGTAAGTACTTTTATCGTTACTCCTTCTGTAACGATCGTCGTATTAACACGGGGATTTCAATAAAATACATACATGTAGGTGGTCCTAAATGACAATGGTGCCAGTGTGATATCTTGCATGAAAACACTGTGATGCTATTCCACAGAAATGGTCCAGGAACTGAGCTGCATTTAACACGTAAGTTTATATTCAGCGTTGATATAAATTGTTTTTCTTTAAGGCCGTGATTTAGGATTGAATCGGTATGCTCATACTAACACAAACAAACATTCATTTATTTCAAGTCTGGTTCATGATTTATTTGAAGATTGCTTTGAATGAGTACCACATTTATAGCTACAGATATAACATGGACATTTAAACCAAAAATGACCAGTGAATAAGAACAGCAATAATTATTAAGGATCCTAACCATCCGTTACAAAGGGATACATTGAGAGTATCATGGGCGAGTTAAGTTAGCTGATATCCATGACATCAGTTTTAAGGTCAAGGGTTATGACAAAGATTTTTGTACTGGACGTATCTTGTTAACATATTTACTAACACATACAATTATTAACATATTTACTAACACATAAAATCGTTAACATACATTTTAAGCAGCAGGGAAGGCGAATCCTACAAAATTTATAAGGTTCCAAATGTCAAAATAAGGTCTCCAAAAAAAAAAAAAAAGGTTTCAACCGGAAATAATGTCGACTACGTTTCAAGAGGAATTCTTGGAGGAAGAAACCTCCTTGGGAGGTCCTCCTGAGTTAGTCCAAATATGGTTTCTGGTTAAAAAAAACAACTATTAATGGCGCTTCGATTACAAAAAATGAACCAATTCGTTGTCGTCGCCCTCCCTGCTGCTATGAATTAAAAATTTATGTTATTGATAATGGCAAATATTGGAGAAGCATATACCACTAGATTAGCTCGAGAGCGACTAGAAGCAATCCAAAAATTTCTTCCTGTGAGAGATTCTGTAAAATAAAAATTACAAGCGCGGCAGGAAGCACAAGTTGAATATGCTACAGGCACAGAACAATTATTTAAACCCGTTACAACAGCTACTGAAAAAGCTGCGGCGGTCAATGAAAGAGCTTTATTGGGAGATATTAAGGATGAGGAGGAAAGAAGAAAGGGTATTCTTCCAATATAAAAACAGACTGCTGAATAAGCTGAGAAAAAACTAAAAAAACAGCTGCAGCTCAACCTCCACCCGTCGGTGAAGAAATACTTGAAGGTATTGGACAAATTCGTACTGAAGTTGCCGACGTGAAAAAAGAACTTGCGCCTAAACCAATAAAGGAAAATATTGAACTGATTGCAAAATTTAGGGAGGATTTTATTGAAGATATTAAAAATATTAAAAGAGAAAAATTGTCTGAAAAAATATTACCTGGTATATTTAATAAATCTGGTATCTTAAAACCCGGTTTTGAAAAAAGTAACTGATGATAATCTTATTAAATGGATATATCGTATATATAAAAACAAAAAAAAAGGACAGCGGTAGTGAATACAGAAAGCTTGATCAAGAAGTAAGGAAACTTCGTAAAAAGAGTGTGAAGCAACAAGAACAACAACTCTCCCAGCAGGAATCGTCATATCAACTTACTTTATCTCTGCAACAGATAGAACAACAACAGTCTTCTTCACCGCAGCAAAAACCTTCAAACCTGCAGCGATTATATACCCGACAACGTGCTATATTGACGGAGCCAGTTGAGGAGTTTAAAAGAGAAATGGAACAGATGTTGGCAGGAAAGGATGATGATGATCCTCCTGGCGCTACTGGCAGTGGTCTGGGAAGTGGTTTTATTCCATGTCCTAACAATATCATCAATGATGCGCAACGGCTAGAAGTTCTCATAGGAGGAAAGCGAACTGGGAATAACTCGCCAGAAATAATTAATGAAGCAGCTGATATCTGTCAGCAATTATTTCAAGGTGGTATCATGGATATCGATATCTACCGAGAGTTTATTAATGAGCTCGTTGATGACTATAACAGTGACTAGTTTTTAGATAAATAAATAATTATATAAAATGATCATACACGATTCTCATCGTAAGCCAGTTATGGTCAGGGTGGTAAATTCACGATTGCCAGTATACAAGATAACTTACGGAGATGGATTTGGTGATGTTGTTCAAGGTTTATTTGCGGGGATGGCTCCTAAAGCAATACCGATCATAAAACAATTATCAATGAAAGCTATTGACGTTATTCGTGATAAAGCTACTGGTGCTGTTGGTAACGTTGCCAGTAAAGCGCTCTTGGCAATCAAAGACAGACTAGCACGATTAATACGCAGACCAAAACCACCGGTGAAATTACCAAGCACCGAAGTGATGCCGGCAAATGTTAGTAAAGTAATAAATCAAGCTGCAAATCAAAAACTAGCAGAGTTGATAAATCAAGGGGTTGAACAAATAAATACAAGTTTAAAATCAGGAAGTGGTCTTCGTTTTAGAAGATAACAAATTATAATAAAATGTTTAAACGTCAATCCGACCCAGCATTTGACATGGATGCACCAGTACTTAAGGATGAATGAGTGCGTGATTTTCAGTATTATTCTTATGGCATACAACATCCAAATCAACGAGGACGAATTGAATTGTAGGTTCAAGACACAAGTAGATATTTCTTGCCCGCTGAAGCGTTTATCGAAGTAGAGGGTGAGATTTTAGAGAACAAATAATCCAAAACATGACGAGGGATTTAAAGTTGGTTTTGTCAATAACGGAATTATGGCCTTGTTTGAAAGCGCTGCGTATCTCTTTGACGGAAAAAAAATGAGTCAATTGAGAACAATGTTGAAGTGGTTACAACAATAATCGGTTTAGCAAGATACTCCGATGATTATACAAAATCAGCTGGCCCATCAATGATCTTTGCCAAGGACATTTCTGATCATCCTGACGATAATCAGTACAATATTAGACGACCAAGAAACTTTGCCAACAACGCCAACGCTGATGTGTATCTGGTGGTTCACGGTTCTAATAAACATTTTAATCTAGGATTTCATACACGTAAACAAATGTTGAGTAGGACTGATAGAAAATTTGCTTGTGCCATTTCGCTGTCGCATATATTTGGATTTTGTAGAGATATCAAACAGGTAACTTTTGGAGCGAAACATACGGTTGTGCTTTTTAGAAAAAATGATGACAATGATGCCTTATGGCGAGAAATTGGTATTGGTATTGATGTTGGTAAAGTATTAATAACAAAACTTTTGTTGTGGATGCCGGTAATGACTCCGACAATTGCTGAAGAACAGCGACTGCTTTCTTTTATGGATCAAGGTGGTAAAAGGTTGTTATCATGGCTTACAGTAATCACAGATAGCATTCAGAGTACCGTTAATGGTTTGTTTACATGGCATGTAGCATCACAGCAGGGGGTTTCTGCACCGCGACATATTTTCATTGCTCTTCAAGATATTACACGAAGAAACGCACAAACACGTAGTCACATGATATTTGATCAACTTGGTGTTACTGACGTTTCTTTAAGAATAAACGGGCATCAAGAACCATCAGAAAATATACAATTAGATTTTGCTAATTATCATGTTGCACGTGTATATCATCGCTTGATGAAATATCTAGAGCGTGATATAAATATCGATACTGGTTTGCAAATATCACAATTGGATTTTAGGGCACATTATCCAATCTATTACTTTTCACTAGAGCATCTTGATTTAACTAGACAGTCTGTCGTTGATGTGCATTTCAGAGCTCAAATGACAAGAGGGGGTATAGCTGAGTACAGAACAATTGCTGTTATACTCAGAGATAAAACAATGTTACTTGAGGGTATTGGTGGCTGAATGAGAGTCGTTGATGCACCAGTAGAAAACATGCAGACAATTAGATCAATCGCGTTTATTATAAAAATGTCATATAGTCACGTTAATGTTACTCTGACTCCTGGTCAGATAAAAAAATTACAATCAAAAAACGCGAGCGCATGTGGAGCAACGATAACACTAAAAAACGATCAAATTGTTAATGGTGGTCCAAACAAGTAATCGCTGACTAAAACCCAACTAAAACATTTCAATAAAGCAAAACGAGCAAAAACCGGAGTTCAACTTGATTTCGCTCCAAAAGCTATCAAGGATATGGTTAAAACCGGTGGAATATTTTCACTCCTCGCAGCAATACCAGCGCTGATAGCTGCTGCTGCCCCAGCTGTCGCAAAAGCAGCCGCGTTAGGAGCTGTTGGAACAGCTGCTGAAATGGCATTAAAGAAGCAACTGGAAAAGGATACAAAAAAGGACGGGGTCTAAGACTTCCAGGAACTCCGCCTTCATGGTACCCAAAACGGTTTTAACACAATACGAAGACGCAACGATATCAAATTTTGATTTGCTCGATGCTGCTAAACATCTTAAAATAAAAATTTCAGAGGTGTTTTTATGCGAGATCAGTTACCGCAACAACCAAATAATCCAGAAACTGGAATTATTAACAGCGATGGTCTA
Organism: Sinohyriopsis cumingii; assembly: GCA_028554795.2. Classification (NCBI taxonomy): domain Eukaryota; kingdom Metazoa; phylum Mollusca; class Bivalvia; order Unionida; family Unionidae; genus Sinohyriopsis; species Sinohyriopsis cumingii. The sequence continues at coordinate 132,136,174 of CM068829.1, forward strand.
GGGACTCACTGGGTTGCTTACGCGATCGATCCACGTGGAATTATCTATTTCGATTCGTATGGGTTAGCACCACCAGTTGAATTCCTCAAATACGCACGAAACACTCCCATTCCAGTCTGGTATTCAACGCTACCAACACAAACACTAACCGATCAACCAATATGTGGGCGTGAAGTAATTAATGTGCTTGACGCGATATCAGAATCAACCAAACCACCCCACAAAGTCGTGCACGAGTATACCGCGGGTCGATTTAACATTTTAAACAATCCTTAAAGAATAATGGTTGATATTTTACGGAAGATCTCTCATCGAAACAAAGAAAAAAAAAAAAAAACGCGGCGACGTAGATTTATCAAAACATGCGACCAAAGATGAAATCGACAATCTTTTATTGTTGTCCGGGATAGACCTAGATGAGGTTGTTATTTTTCAGGACCGACATGGCAAGCTAAAAACCAGCAATATCAAATGGAATGACATAGTTCGCAGGGTTCTTGGAGCTACCCCGGATAACATTCCTCTGTTTACTGATAGCGGAAAAATCAGAGACTCAAGTATATCGTTCGCAACCATCAGAGATCAAATCGCAGCAAGTGTGACTAATCGCCTAAACAATACTGGTGACACAATGACAGGTGAACTCAACATGAACGAAAACAAAATACTGGTGTTAGCGGATCCAACATCCGACAAAGATGCTGCAAACAAACTATATGTTGACAACGTAGACAATAAATTATCCACGCTGCGGGCCGAGTATGACGTTCACGTAAACGCGTTTTCAAATCTTCGTAGAAACTTTAGAAAAATTAATGAAACCTCAGATGAATTCTTCGGCGCTCCGCACACCGTTGACATAAAACTTGCTGATATCAAAACCAACATTGACACGATCAAACAAACACAGCAATATATCGTAAGTGGGATTCCTGATATCGTTAACAAAACCAGTTTGATTAAAATCCCACCTGGAGTTACTCCTGGGCATTTTACCAACATAGTATACACGGTATTATCTGGATTTGCAACATGGTCTAATAAAATATTACTATCAAATACACCGCAGCAGTCACTGGTGTGTATAGGTTTTCTGTGTTCAGTGCTGCAAAATTTGAGCTTTTCACAACATATCCCTGGCGACATTCCACCGACAGGTTTTCCGGGGTTGTGACTGTAATAATAAATAGCGGAACCGAAGAAGAGTTTATACTGGAATCAGCCGATAAGACATTAAACGCAACATCTTATTGGTGGTGTTTGGAATTTGTAGCTGTAACACCTCAATTTGTTACTGCGTAAGATAATAAATGACCCCGTTAACAGAGTTAAGGACAACAGCATCAACAACAACATTAGATGCGCAACAATATAGACATGATCAAGTACGCGAATGGCAATCAGAGCTAAAAACCATCATCGACAAATACAACCTAAAAATAAAAAAATATAAACGACGAGCAATCATCCTGGATGTGTTAGTGTACTTAGTATCCGCGTTAGTTGCATCCACCGGAGTAGTATTATCAGCGCTACCAGTAACAATCGCAGTAACAATATGCGTCTCTTCATCAACTGCCATCGCAGGGGTTTTTAATATAATCGCGAAAAAAATATTCTCGTGCACGAGCACAAAATTGCACGATTATATCATATAACTGAACACAGCCACAGCCGCATACTCAAAATTATCGTCGCTGATATCATTAAGCATCAGATTCCGAATTCGCGTTAATGGTTAAGATATACGAAGACTGCACCCGCCATTTAAAAACAACAAAGATAGATAATGACAGAATTACTTCAACAGACAGTCGAAGATACAAGCCCCAAAAGAACTTCGACGATAACGGTAAGTTCGACTAACCCTGAATTTAATATTAATTTTCCAACTGCAATTCCCGTGAAAGAAATCGCACTAGCACAATTACGAGTATATCACAGTTGGCCCAATATCAGATCAAAATCGTTAGGTGGATTACCAGCGAATAATTCGTTTGTGTTTGCAAATAAAAATAAAGAAGATGGTACACCCGACTGCAACGTCATTGGGATACCAACCGGGTTTTATCAAATCGAAGAAATCGATGAGGAGTTACAACGGCGAATAAAAAATATCACAGGAAAAGTATCCAAGATAAAAATAACCGTTCATGAACCAACCCTGTCTTCTGCAATCGAAATAAGCACCCCTGACTATGCTGTGGATATATATCAAAGTTCGATCAGAACAGTGTTAGGATGGCCTGAAATACCACCTGAAGCACCACCAATACCACCAGAACCGAAAAAGTCTGATTATGTCACGGACAATAAGTCATATCACGATGATGTCTTCACCATAATCCTTTCTCGTGTGCGAGATCTAACAAATCCAAGTGCATACCGTAATGGATTTTGGTTTTTTGAAAACAATGGGGTTTGGACTTCACTGGATCAAGCTGATGTTTTGGGATATTTCGATACCCTTAATAAAGGATATAAGGACATGTTAAATGAATTACGGCAGAGTTTTCAAGAACATATTTTTGATTTATCGTTAAAAACCTCACTTATCAAAGGCACAGAAATATTAAATCAAATTGCACATGACATGGAATTGTTTAACCTACGGCTTATTCAAAGTGTATTAAATGCCAAAGATGGTTCTGTTAGAGTAGGGTTTGCAAATAGGTATAAAATACACGTAGATGATATTTCAACATTTAAGTTTCCAGGGTATATTCCACCAAACGAACTCAAAAAATCAGTCAATGATATCATTGATGAATATTTTCCTGATATACTCCAGATCCAGCCGAGTATAAATTTGTGGTCGCTGATGCAAATGCGAGAGGTATATTTGTAAGTCGAGAAAAAGCTTATTTATCTGATGGAACTCGACTGGGTACGATTGTAAATTATACCGATGGCGAGTCACCTCAGTATACTCTTTTAAGATCTTCAATGCTAGCTTATGTTTCTATAAATTTGTTATCGATGATAAATAGATTCCCTGACACTGCAGTTAGAGTTGAAACGGATTCATTTTTTACATCAACAAGAAACACCTGAATTCGGTAACTCGTTTTACAACTGATGATGAATCATGGGGTTCGTGGAGAATGAAAGAAGAAATGGTATATGATTATTGCGAGTCCGCAGACGTTGAGATTAAAGACAGTTATTATAAATCAGAATTATCAGAAATGTCGAGCGCGCCATCTGTGTACGATTCAGTGTCCAGACACAAGTCTGTTTATCTCAATGGGCCAGGGGGGTCTGGTAAGACGACTCGAGCGATTGAATTATTTCGGAATTCGGATATGATCGTGTTAACACCCACACACAGACTCGCGCGAGAGATGAAACAACGTGGGGTTAACTCATGCACTTATCACAGCTTTTTCAGATACAAGGGCGACACATGGACTCCAGATCGAATGGGAGAGAAATATATTCCAAGGATTATAATTTGGGATGAAATATGTACGGTACCGTTAGAAACATTAAAAACATTTCTCGAGTGGTTATTAACAAAACATACAGCTGTGATAATGTGTGGCGATCATGGCCAGCCACCACCTTTTGTTGGACCGTCTCCACATTTGTGGTTAAAATATTTTGTTGACTATTGTGAAGAAATAAACGATGATTATAGAGCGCTTGATGCAGAATTAAACGAGTTCAAAAAATTAATCAGACTACAACCGAATAAAATTGAATGTGAAATAATGCGCAAGGTGATTTCAGAAACTTCAATGAGCGACTTTTGGAAAACGTGGAGACCAAACGATTTGATAGTGGCAAGTAGAAAAATAGTCAGAGACACACTTCAACAACAGTTATTTCAATTACACAAGAAAAAATTTCCAACACTGCCAGTGCCATTGTGTTATAGACCAGCTGATTCGCGGTTACAGAATATTGACGTTGATATACCGGGACAGTCAGGGAGGAAGCAGAATCTCGTATTAAATGATATTGTCGCAGTTGATGTCAATGTTGTTGAAGATGCACTGCGCGCCGATAAATCCCCGTGGACGTTAGGATACGCAATGACGATACATTCATCTCAAGGACTGACTATCTCTGATACAGTTGTTTGGATCATTGATGATCGTATCGAGTGGTCAAACTTTTAGTTTACTTGGCTGTGTCCAGAGTCAGAAGAATATCTCAACTGCGAAGGATTTTCTTGGATGAGTCAATGGCTGATGAAATTAATAATGAAAACAACAGTGATATAATAAGAAAAAATTAACTGGTTACAGAGTGACAAAAAAAATAATCGAGAATTTGACCTTGATGTTGAATTTATCATGACACTGAAACAACAGCAGAATAATCATTGTGCAAGCTGTAATTGTATAATGTTGTGGCAGTATTCGAGTAATAATCCAAGACAATTCACCGTAGATAGAAAAGATAACCGTGGTCATACACGAGAAAATGTGATGCTGACCTGTCTTGAATGTAATCGACGTCGAGGTGCTAGTTAAGTGATCTGGGCGGTAATTGTGTGTCCTCGGGAATTACTTGTAATTGTTCACGTATGAATCCACGTTGAGGAGCAGTCGAACCCAGCCTGTAGATTGCTGGTCTACCAGTAGATCTAGTTATACCAGATATTTTACGTTTAGTGATGCTCCTGATAGGATCAGTCGATCTTTTTTTACCACCTTCAAGTTCACCTGGTTCATATAAATATCTCACAGTGACACCACCCAGTATTGGTTGTGCTGAAAAATCACGTCGTTGTGGTATATGTTTTTTGGTAATTGCATTAATAGGTTTCATGTTGGTTGTTCGAGTAATTTCATTATTTAATGCAGCTATCACACCTGGTAATCTTGCAACCCATTCGCGTGATCTCTTGTTCTGAATGAATTCCTTCGCGTATTGATATCCAAATAACCGCTCAGCAAGTGTTCGATTAAATCGCTCAACAATTGCCTGATCATGGTGAATTTCAGTATGTCCTCGTCTGATGTTGACATTATGTTGCTTCATCAGCGATGATACTGCACCCTGAAATTCTTTGCCAGGATCAACTTGTAACAACTGTGGCCATCGTAGATGTCCTCGTTGATAAATTCGTTCAAACCAGAAGCAACCTCAGATGCTGTTTTAGTCGTTAACGGTTCTGCATCTTTGTATCTACTTGTAACATCAACTACAGTTAACGCGTGTCTATATGTTATTTGACGTCTTCGGATTTTAATGGTATCATGTGGCAGAAATAATATATCAGCCTGATGAACTTCATTAGGAACACTAACATCAAAATGTGCAAAGTGAATTTGTTTAGGCGGTGGTTGGTAAATTTGCCATATTGCCTGTTTGGATAACCAATATTTAGCAGTAACGCGCGTAACTTTTGCTGCTTCAGCGAGTTTACTAATTGCTGCGCTACCCCTCCAGTATCCTTCTGGGGAATAATAAATCGACTCCATTATAATTAATTACCAGCACCTAACGCTAATTTACCTTTCATTGCGGATTTTATTAACCAACTAGCCAATCTTTCCTTGAGAGATTTATCAGTGATGAAATTTAACGCGTGAATTAATTTCACATCCGCGAGATGCCTATCTTGTAGATTTTTACTTTTATAAGCTACATCATGAGCATGACACGCTTTATCAATAGCGTTTATCGGATACTCACCTGGTTTTGGTTGATCTTGGTCATCAAGTCTGATATCAAGTCTGGTTCCAGGACTGCAGTAATTATATCCTGGGAAGTGTTTTTCTCCTGGGTATTTAGCCCACGGAGTTCCAGGTAGTTTTGTTAATTTTGCTGCAGCATCACCCCCGTGTTGCTTTTTTTTTTCACTTGATTTTGGCTTTTACTTTGGTTTTGGTTTTGACTTCGGCTTTGGTTTTGGCTTTAACTTTGGCTTTGGATTTGGTTTTGGTTTTTCACCTGACTTACCATTGGAAATAAATTTAAATTTCTTTGTACCGCATCGCTCACTCTTGCCCGTAACCGCAGATCTATTATTTTTTGTTGTAATGGTTGTTAGATCACTTCTTGGCGTGCGCGCCCTGCATTTCACACAATATAAATTCATATTTATTTAATATTATTCTAATGGAGATCACTGACTTTTCTGCTACAAAACGACGAGAACCAGTTAAGCATATTGCTGCGTTACCAAATTCTATTCGAATGATTATCATTGGTCCATCTGGAAGTGGTAAAACGCAGTTGTTACTTAATTTAATAATGAAGTGGATGAAGTGGGATAAATTATATCTGGTAGCTCCATCTGTAGACGATCAACGATGCTACGAAGTGTTAAAAGATTTTAATGAAAGTGCAAAATCGTTAAATGAAAACGGAGATGATGTTGTTGAATTTATAACTGACATTAATGAAGCGCCAAGTATTGATGATATTGATGGGTCAATTAACAATTTAGTTGTTTACGATGATATAATGTTGGATAAACAATCAAATCCAGCTAGGATATTTTCCAGAGGCAGACACAAATACACAGATGTGATTTATGTAACCCAGCGATATACACACATTCCTAAAGTGATCAGGGATAACTGTAATATTCTTACTGTGTTTAACGGAGTTGATGCTCACACGTTACGAAATATTCATCAGACCTGGTGTAGCGGCGATATGGACATAAATAAATTGAAAAATTTCTCTAGTCGTGCTAAAATAAACCCGCATGGGTTTATAACAATAAACTTACACGATCCTAGAACACGGTATCGAGTTGGTCTTGATAAAAAAATTTTAATTGAGCAGCAGGGAGGGCGACGACAACGAATTGGTTCATTTTTTGTAATCGAAGCGCCATTAACAGTTTTTTTTTAACCAGAAACCATATTTGGACTAACTCAGGAGGACCTCCCAAGGAGGTTTCTTCCTCCGAGAATTCCTCTTGAAACGTAGTCGACATTATTTCCGGTTGAAACCCTTTTTTTTGGAGACCTTATTTTGACATTTGGAACCTTATAAATTTTGTAGGATTCGCCCTCCTTCTGCTTTTTAACACATAAAATATTGCATCCCTTAGATCGGCATTTTGTAGTTTTGAAAACTACTTCATATGCTTTCAATGGTTAGCAGTCACAAAGAATAATAGGAGGAAATAAACTGACTTCTTATAGATTTCTACTAATTTTTTCAAGCCAGTAGAGCGCCAGTTCCTTCAAAGGGCTCTTGTGTTTTTGGTTAAATGATCCCTGAATCTCACCAGTATCCAGGTAAATGTTTCGGAAAATGCTTGTACATCATCCAACTTTATTTAAAAATTACACATTCTAAACTACTTTCTCTTTTCGAACTGATTCATATGGCATGATACGATGGTTAATTTTGCAATGTATCCCCATAGATTGGGAACGCAAATGAGATCAGTCACGATATACAGAAATCAAGGCAGACATTTGTATCTTGCCGAGCGCATCCTATCGTCAGCAATTAGCTTCAATTGTGAAAAAGGATATAAACGGGTTTATTGAACGGTAAAAAAAACTTTTAACCCCATAAATGGGCCTTAATGATCTATTATTTTCTACAAATCAGAATTCAAGTATCAATATATGTCATTAAAACCAGAGATTGAAATAGTCATTATCTGCGATATGGATGTTACACTTTCAGTAAATAGTTTTGATAAAGGGATGAACTATATAATACGAGAAATTATTTACAAAAGCTTAATTTTAAAACAGCGGGCAACTGTTTGAAATAATTTGTCTGATAGAAAAATCCATTATTCTGCACAGAACGAACGGATTGGTGAATAGCTCCAATTTTAAAATTCAAAATACATTAGATATGGGAGGGGGCCAATTCGCCGAGTGGTCTAAAGCGTTCATCGTTACGGATCATTGTCATCTCACTACTATCTGCGTGGTTTCGAGTCTCGGACTCGTCAAATTTGGGTACGTGAGAAAGCTTGAAAGTAGCTTCTCGTGGGTCGGTGGTTTTTTCTGGGGTTGTCCCCGGTTCTTCGTCCTCCATTTATACTGGCTGCCATGTATAGCCTATATTGTGCTGAAAAAATGGCGTTAAACCAAACAACAATAACAACAACATTAGATATGTGGATAAATTACCAAACTATTAGAAACTTGTTGTTACCAGAAAATAATGAAGCCGCTATAATAATAATAATAATACCCCACAAATCCATTATTCTGGACATGGCGACCGAATTGGCATATATATCCAATATCAACATACAAAAATCAAATAGATACATAGATAAATGTATAACAAACATAAGATGTTGTTATCGTACTAAAATGACTCCCTTGGAGAGAAGAGCACCATCCTCGTACAGGAACACTGCTGGCCATACTGTCTGTTTCACCGTGTCTCCACGCTTCGAAAAAAAGTTGAAATAATCCGGTAAATGTGGTCGGCCATCCTCAAGCCAGTAGACCATCATAGGTGGATCCTGTACCACCATAAGCCACATGAGTTCCACAACTTTGTCAATAAACGTCTGTAAAACCGGTGTCACAAAGCTAGTCTCAAATATTTCGTGTTGTTTGACCTTTCTGAACAACTGAAATATATAAATGTTGATAGCTATCTAAATGAATATAAAGAAAAAAATTCTAGTACATGTACTACTACTATAACTATTACTGCACATACTAATAATTCTACTACATGTACAACTACTACAACAACTACCACCAGTATTAATAGCTACTTCATGCCCTACTACTACCATGTGTACTACTACCACATGTACTACTACTACTACATGACCGCTCCAGTGGCATAGTAGTTAGAGTGTCCGCCTCGGATGCGAAAGGTCGCGGGTTTGAACCCCGGCCGAGTCATACCGAAGACTTTTAACAAATGGTACTTAACAGATGCCTCGCTTGGCGCTCATCATTAAGAGGTTAGTGTTAGGACTGGTCGGCCTGGTGTCAGGGTAATGTGACTGGGTGGAACATGATACTACATGTCTGCGGCATGATGCCACAGTGCTAGACATCACTATGAACTGTTACGCTGCAGACATCGTAGCGATATGACTGATTTTTTTTTTAAAGCTACGTTAAAAGTCCAAAACACACACATACAGACACTTGTTTTGCATTTTTTACCATTTGCGTGTCAAGCAGAATATGTCACTTCTGAACACTGAATATTCCAAGATATTGTCAAGGCCTAGAACATATACTTCAATATCTTTGATTTGCTTACATACACGGAAATATTTTCTTCTCCGATTAACCGGCTATTCAAAGTTGATAATGTTTATATACTATTCGCTTTTGAAAAAGTATGTATTACCCAAAAGGTTGAATTCATTTTTTCTTGTATTTTCTTTGCATCAAATTCAGAAAGAACTAAAGAATCAGAATCAGTATTTTATCTGCATGTGTGTGGCCTTTTCAAACCTTGTAGGTTTTCCAAGCTCAATTAAACCACAGGAGTCTGACGTTTTATCAATAAAATACGGCGAAAACTCTGACAACATGAAATCACCTTATCGGCTATATAAATGAACACAAGGAGTGCAAGCATGACCAAGACTTTTCTCACACGTCATTTATCGCTTCAGAATCGCAAGAAGACTGAAAAACTACACATATACATTCAAAAGATAGTGACGTACCAACACATAACGCTTGGACGCCCATTGCATGAATCCAATCCGGCGAAGTATTTATTTTCACCATTGCGCTCACAAACCCTTTCTATCAAAATCCACCGGACAGAAGTAGCCTATTCTATCACGGGCTGAATAACATGATGAAAGTAATTTCACAAGATAAAATGTTTAGCTTGCTTTTTATTTCAGATTATATCATTTTATAATTTTATATAAACATAAATATGTAGTTAACGTTCGGATAGTAGAAATAACGGTTGATGACGTCATCATACTTCAAATATTAAGTACGGATGCTGGACCCGGTAGATTTAAAAATGCATTTGATCGACTTTCTAGAGGTTTCCACCTGGTAAGATCATTTGTTGTTTGTATTGATGTTTTTTCATATCAGAAAATAAGTGAAGCAGAAAATATGATACCTGTATGAGAGATGTACAATTTATTATGATGATGATGATAATGATATAGAGAACAATAACAGTACGAAAGGAGAAAATCTGATACTTTATACCACTGATTAACCATTGATGATGATGGTATGTGTGTGTGTGTGTGTGTGTGTGTGTTTTCTTGAGATATAGAGAATTGTTGTGACTGATAAAATCAATACGTAATACGATACATTACAATTATTGACGATGCGAGAGAGAACAAAATGATTCTTGTATGATTTACAGATGATGAGAGACAGCAAAGGCAGATGACGAATGAAAAAAATTACTTATATTTAGCATTTATGGCAATACTGACGTTAGAGAGGTACAAATGACATTTTACCTGATAATTATACCATTGATGATGATGAGGTGAAACACGTGGTGGTGGTGAAGGACAAATAAAGGACCGTGAATGATACATGTATAACGTATGACGATGAAAAGAAGAAACACTTGTGAATACAATATTGTTTACTAGAGATTTACCATCGTTAATTATGACGACGACAGTGAAGAAGGCGAGAGAAGAGAAACATGTTTCGCTGTTTAATACCTTGCTCGTGCCAGTGATATAAAGATCTGTACCGAAATTGTAATAGTTCATCTAATACCTAAATAATTTCTTTCAGAGGTCCGGAAAGGTTACAATATTCAATCTTCAAAACTACCCCCCGTCTCTCTCTCTCTCTCTCTCTCCTTCTCAAATACACACATGTATGTATGTATGTATGTATGCATGTATGTATGTATGCATGTATGTATGTATGTGTGTGTGTATGTGTGTGTATGTATGTATGTATGTATGTATGTATGTATGTCTGTATGTATGTATGTGTTTGTGTGTATGTGTGTATGTATGTATGTATGTGCTGAGTGAGAGCATTTTTTTTACAACTTTTGAAAATAGTAGTAATATAAAACTGTAAATAACATTTTCATGATGCATTAATTACTCTGAGCAAATTCAAATAATCTATTGATACCGCATTATTAAATTTCCTTTGTATTATAAAATAACACACATTGTGTACCGTGTTCTGTACGATTATTAGACCCTAACGCATATTTACTGCAGGGTAGAAACTGGTAGAATGGGCTACTTCCGTCTGGTGGATTCTAATAGAAAGGGTTTGTGACCGTAATTGTGAAAATAAAGGTTGATTCGCCGGCTTGGATTCATGCGATGGTCGTCCGAGCGTAATGCGTTGGTACGTCACTGTTTTTTGAATGTATATGTGTAGTTTTTCAGTCTTCTTGCGATTCTGAAGCGATAAAAGACCGTGAGAGAAGTCGAATCGAACGGAGGGTTGTGGTCACGCTTGCACTCCTTGTGTTTGCCGTACTTTATTGATAAAACGTCAGACTCCTGTGACTAAACATACACTGATGTCTATCGATGACTGATTTACTCTCTAATAAATAATCGCAAAGCCATAAAATACAGGAAATTAAAACAAACCATAAATGTAATGTATCGAAAGCAAAGAAGAATACATACAAAATGCTTACATCTTTAACCCCTGGCACTGTTTCTTTGACAAGCAATCTTCGGTACTCTCTGAAAATGTTCCCACCGAGGTCTCGAGCTTTGACTGCTCTTTCAGACATCACCGATGCAGCTTTGTATTTCTAAGAAGAAAATCCATTTTTTTTCTTCAAGTTTTGTATAACCAATTATGTCACGTATTATATTAGAAATTATATCACGCTTTCCGTAACAATATGATTCTATGATAAATTATATCAAGTACTCTATAACAAAATATGTCACATTTTCCATAACACTAGGAGTTGATGTCGAAGATATTAAGTTTTGAGGTAAAGCAGTAGGTACTACACGGCACATATGACTATTTGTAAATTTAAAAACATTATATTTGATGATTAGAATGGCTTATAATGCTTCTTCCTATTATTTAACTAATTACCATTTAATTAATAACATTCCCTACCTGTTCAATACAACGGGTAGGATACGGTGTTGAATAAAATAAATAGGATAAGGTGGTTTCTACTATATAAACATCACTACAATGAGGATGATCTTCATGACGATACTGCTTCATAAGCATGACTACAGTGATGATGAAAATGATGACAGACTACTTTAAAAGCATGACTACGATGATGATAGACTATTAGTAGTGAAAGGGGATACCGTAGCCTCAATGGGAATTAACATTACAGACCCCTCCCCCCGGGACACTATAGCCTCAATGGAAATTTAACATGGAGAAAAATCGTTGGACACAATAGCCTCAATGGAAATTTAACATGGAGAAAAATCGTGGGACCATATAGCCTCAAGGGAATTTAACATGGAGAAAAATTGTGGGACCATATAGCCTCAAGGGAATTTAACATGGAGAAAAAGGGGACTGTATAGCATCAAAAGGAATTTAAAAAGGGTGGGACTGTATAGCGTCAAGGGAAATTGAACATGGGATTTTTAAAAAAAAAATTAAAAAAAATTTTTTTTAAAAAGGGGTAGGCAATCGAAAGTCATTCTCTTTTCGAGAAATGTGGGTGGCCCTGAAAAGGGCCTTTGGGTTTCTTCTGCTTCTTCTTCTATTTCCTCCATTTCCTCATCCAGCCCCTAATCTTTCTCCAAATTCCTTTGTTCTTCCTCTTTTCTTTTTCTGGTAACCAGTCTGGGTGACCCATAGCCCTGAACTTCTCTTGTATCTTGATCCAATTTTGATTGACTTTGTCAAAGGCCTCTTTCTTCTTTATTGTTTCCTTATCCTGTCTTTCTTGACTCCATTTTTCTTTTATCTTTTTCACCTCTTCAGTCATCACTTGTTTCATTATTTCTTCTCCTTTTTTCAACCTGTCCAGCCCCCTCTTCACATATGACAACTCCGTCCAATACACTATATGTTCTAGGAAGCACCGGACTTGGATGACATAATCCAGTGCTTCCTTCAAACTCCCCACTCTGACATAAGGTGGGTCAATAAATCCTCTTGATTTGTTGACTTCATCTTCTATCATTCCTTCTATTATATGTCTGGCGGCCTTTAGACGTTCGACTTGACTGGTTACCAAGTGTTCTTTATCTTCATACTTCCATTCCTTTTGTATCCTTTCTATAACATATTCTGCATCTATCATCCAGAAATAGATATGCCTCAATTGATTAAATAAATCAGTCACTTGCCTCATCTTGTCTAGATTATTCTATAGAATGGTGCGAACGACGAACTTTGTATGTTCTTATAGTTAAAGTGCGGACGTGAAGGAAAACATCCCCCTAAGACATAAAATTGATATTACCTAGATCATGACCAAACAACGCGCGGACGTGAAGGAAAACATCCCCCTACTTTCTCATTTCATATAATAAAACCCAAACTATACTCTTCACATACGCTAAGAAACAATAAAACAAACCCATAATCTACTATTCACACAAACTTACTTGAGCGGTTACAAACACAAACACAAACACATACACTCACACTATGAGAAAAGAGTCCGTGTTTATATTCACACTACTCTACCTACACACATTGGCAAATTGATGGTTATTTCTTTTCTAGAGTATTGGGTAGCCCTGAAAAGGGCTGTTTTTTTTTTTGAACTTCATGGACACCTGGTTAATGATGGCACCTTCCAGGCCTGGCGCCACATACACATCTTGTTCCCCAGTTGCTTTTTACTTTTTGGGGGGAGAGAGCAGAGGCGGGATAAATAGCTTCAGAATCCCAATTTTCTGTCTCTGGGATTCTGAAATTTCTTCTCTCCTTTTCCTCCTATTCTTTGTTTCTTCTCTCCTCCTCCTCCTTTTCTTTGTATCTTCTCTTCGCCTCTTCTTTGTATCTTCTCTCCTCCTCTTCTTTGTTTCTTCTCTCCTCCTCTTTCATCCTTCCCTCTTCCACAATGGCTTCCGCGGCCAGTTCGTTCAACAGGTGCCTGGCATATTCCAGATGCACATGAAGTTCCAACAGTTTCGCTAGTCTGGTGTTCATTCTGGTGTTGATCAATCAACAAGGGTAGCTGGACTGACGAGTGACTTTTAATTTATACTAAAAGCGCGGACGTGAAGGAAAACATCCCCCTAAAAACATAATATTGATCTTACCTAGATCATGACCAAAACAACGCGCGGACCTAAAAGAAACACTCACTCACTTTTTTATACTACCCATTACTATTCTAAAAAAATTTCATTAATCACTTCAATATACTATTCACATACGCAAAGCAATCCAATCAAACCCCCAAATCTACTCTCCCCACACCTCTAACAACAAAAAAAGACATGATCTTAATCTACTATCCACACCAACCTACGTTAGCACTTACAAACACACAATCTTATACACAAACACATCAACTCAAACTATGATAAAAGAGTCAGTGTTTATATTCACACTACTCTACCTACACACATTGGCAAATCAATTGTTATTTCTTTTCTAGAGTATTGGGTAGCCCTGAAAAGGGCTGTTTTTTGTTTGCTATGGCAATCTTTTAGTTTCTAAGAATGCGTCGTCCTCTGAGGATAGACTTTCTGACGATAGGTCTGCTTCTTCGGAAAGAGAAGAAGAACTCTTTGGTGTCGATACGACAATCGACAAAGCCTCTGTCAGGTTCAGGTTCCTGCTGCTGCTGTTGTTGTTGTTGTTGCCGTTGCTGCTGTCTCTGAAGTCTGTACTTCTCTGTCCATTCTTCTTTCTCCCTGTTCACTTCTTCTCTGAAGAGCTCTTCTATCAGGTCTTCAGTGACTTTTAGCATTCTCACATTCTCTATCTCTTCAGCTTTCGGTATCAGACTGTGTCTGACCCTATGCAAATTCACGTAGGCTTCGTTTAGCTCAGCTAGTTTGGAGCACATCTTCGTAGGAGGATGAGTCGACAATGGATGGTTAGACTGGAAAACTGCCCCGGTTCTTAAAGTCAAAGCGCGGACGTGAAGGAAAACATCCCTCCACGGTTTTCGAGCCGGAACGTTCAATGAGTGACATGAGAGAGATAGAGGGAAGTCAAAGAGCATGAATCAACATTCTTATAGCCAAACAAAAGACAAAGACATTTTTTTCAAAACACAACATTTTTTATTCAAAATCACTTAACACTAATCAACAACAACTCTAACATTTTTAACAATAATCCAACATTATAACATCAAACATTTTTTTCAAATGACAAACATTTTTTTCTCAATTAACCATCTACTTTAAACAGGGCTGACAACGTTGTGAATGAAATTGTGATTTCCACTGTTGGAAGTCATTAGGCCATTGATGGACACTACGTTTCCTAGCTTGAGACAAAAGATAAGCATAATGGTCACAGAACCATCGATCTACTTTCACATCGTTTCTAGAAGAAGAACGAGGATCAAAATGAGTCACTAAATGTTCTAAGGAATAGCCCAGGCTGCGATGATGCAGAAAATACACACAATATTGTCCACACACCAAGGAATCTGTGCCTTGTAATTTCACATTATTGAATCGGGTGGTCTGAGCATTTCTTCTCATAAAGTCGATGATATCGTCTTCCAAAGGGGGCAATCCATACGAATCGAAATATTCCACACATCCTTCTTGAGGAAAGTAGACGGCTACCCAGTGGATTCCTGGGAGATGACTTTCGTCCGTGTTGATCACATAAGCTAGATGGTTTTGAGGTTTGCGATGAGGGAGTTCATCTTTAGCACAGACGACAGGATTCCAAGAAGACGTATACGAACTGTGGTTCAAAAGGTAATAAAGTTCCCAGGTATCCATTGATTTGTGTGGTTTTTTCTTCTTCTTCACAGGTAATAATATGTCATCAATTCGATCCTGACTTTTTGCTTGAAAATGTCTGACAAATAACCGTTTCTTCGTTTCGTCTCCTCACTTTGATTCAGGAGAGCTTCGATACGATGGATCTCTTGAGTGGTTAATGGTGGACAAGAATGTTCACGCAAGTCTTTATACCACTGGTGCAACACGTCTTCGTCCGAGATGAGACTCCAAGCCTCGTCCAGATACTCGTCCAATTTTTCTTCTTGACTCAACATCAGGCATTTATTGTGTTGAATTTGACTGGGATGATCGTTTTGACATCCATAGCAATTGTTCTTGATCAATTCCGTCATTTTTTCGACCAAGTGTTTGGTAAAACAGGAGACTAAATGGGCTTCTTGTTCTGGCCATCTTGACTTCATCATGATCACTTCTTCCACAGTCTCCTCATATTTCATCTCTAAAGTTTCTCCACTAGGTAAAGAGGGATAACAGTATTCCATGGCTTCTAATAGTCTAGAATGACTTCTCTCAAACTGTTGATTTCTATCGTATTGTCAAATTCTGCATACAGGATGACGTTCACCGTCTCAGTTAGAGCTTCTGCAAACTGAAGTTCCACACGAATCTGACCAGATTTTATAGGGTGGAAATGTCCCTCGTCGCTGCCTTGGTCTGGAGTGAAATCAAAAGCCCACAAAGCATAGCCTCCTGCATAATTCTCGTACGTAATACCGTGAGTGGTGTTGGTTCCTAACTGCCCCGTGGCTTCGTACAGGGACAAGTACGACCTCAAGTAATTCTTCTTCTCAAAGTCAGGTTCGAAAGGTTGGGTACACAAGGTTTTGCCATCGCGACTGACTTCAATCTTGGACACTTTGTAATGTTTAAACTCAAAAGGATTTTGATCGTGGACTCCGTTGAAGGCTCTATTCTCGACCATACCAAGGATTAAACGTTTGGGTAACTGCCCTTGGAACAGATGATCTTCGATCATGGATCGCTGTCCAGCAAGAATGGTGAAGGTTTTCACTTCCACGCGTCGTATGGGATACTTGGCACTCGTTCTGCTCAACGTCTGACTAATGTCGTTTCCCACTTTAGGTAACCCTTCCACACGACGTATGTAGAGTCTGGCTTCTTGGATGATGGTTTTGTAATTGTCACTATCAGCCACTAAATGGAAAGTGACGCTGCTACGATTCAGTCTCAGGCGAACATTCACCCCGTTCAGCAAATACTTTTCTTGCAACCACATATCCAAATGCAAACGATCCATCAGTTCTAAACTCTGGCCATTTTTTTATTTTGTCTCTTCGTTCTACAAATCCCTCATTGTAGTCTTTTTTGTATCAATTTCCAATTTGTCAAACTCGCCTGCATCGTCAGCTTCCCATAACACACAAGCATTGAGATGAGTGTTTTTGGCGTCTATTCCGTACGTCAAGAGATTTTCCAGGTAGGCACGGTAAGGGTAAGTATCCATGCTGCTACTGACTAGTTTGTTATTCAAGTACAAGTCCACTCCGCTAAACAAGGAATGCATGAAATTGTTGACGGGAGCTACTGACTCGTCATCTATTACACCGCCTGTTTTATCAAGAATTTTGACTTTCAGGTACAAGTAACTGCTGTTCAAATCGATGTAATCTTCGGGCTGACCTTTGATTTCAAACTCGATGGGAGCGGAATCCGTCAAAGAGGAGACAGGGTGAAATTCCACCCATTGGGATTCTTGCATGGTAATCATAGTGGGTGGCATGGCAAACAGATCCAGTTCCGACTTGGAACAGGCGCAAGACTCTCGGTGCATCATTTTTTTTTGTGTCTCAATAATCGAAACCGTCTAAGTCTCGAACGGTTTTTCTTTTCTTTGCCTTTCTAGCTTTAGACGTGTGAAGTCTGGTGAAAGGGTGTTTTCTTCGTCGTCTCTTTCTTCCTTGTCCTTGCTGAATGCCTGACTCGGTAGCGTGCAGGGCATTTATAGGTGTTTCTCGTCGGCTCAAAAGGTCTTTGCCGGTTTGCAACAAGACATTTTTGCCTGCCCTCAAGAAAGCTTCTTTGGGGTTTTGTTTGTCGATGATGACATTTTGGAGAAATTCTTTGCCGTGTGTCAATGCCGCATCTTTCAAGGCGTGCAATCCGCGTGTCACCATCGGTTTCAAGACTGGGGCCGCCGAACGAAAGGCTGATTTTAACATATCTCCTAAACCGTGTCCTCGCTGTCGAGCAACCCCTCGGTACACTGGATACATGACTTACGAGTCGTGAGAGAATCGTTTTCGAAAATGGAGTTTCACTGTGACTTTCCCTTTGGTGAATGGAATATTTTGTCCCAGATCTCCTTTTATAGCAATGTTGACCGTGTCCAAATAAGATTTGCTGACGGGCAAATAGTGAGGATGTACAAATTCGCGGTGGACGTGATAAGTGTTTCCACCTTCCTCATCAGCGAGCGTGGCAGAATCCACTTTGAAAGGAATGACACGCAGTAACGGCACGGAGGTGTGTCCCACCACGTTGTACTCCACCACATCGGAGTACACAAACATCAAATTCAGTCCTTGGTTCAGTTCTACTGGGGTACGAAAGAACTTGCTAAAAGAATCGTTGTCGGAAATGACTGGCAATTCGTTTTTCTTCATCATGGCCATCCTCATGTCCATGTCCCCGCCCAACATGTCAAACAATTCAGGACAAAATAAGAAAGACAACATGTTGTGCCCCTCAGGAAATTTCATTAGGAAGCGACGAGCTACTTTGTGGTACTCCAGGGTGACACTTTTTCTGACACTCTCCAAAGCTTTCAGAAACACGACATTAAACCTAGAGCTTATGGTGCTGACCAAATGTTGACCACTAAAATAATAGCCTGGGGGAATGATCAAGCGATAGGTCGTCTTTTGAGTTTCTGGGTTATATACTTTGTGATCATGTTTGACGTGGGTATTCAAGTACTGTTGCATTTGCTCGTCATGAACTTCCACTGAAAAAAAATTTTGATTGGGAAGGACATTGAGGACTTGAGTCGGGTGAATGATTTCTACCAAAGCCACTTCCCAATGGGCTTCGTGATCTAATGGGATGGCCTGAGGTAATTTGGCCGTGTAACAGCACAACGTGTTATTGGGAAACACCTCCATGGAACTGTCACTGGGTAAGGTTAAGTAAAATTGGTTAATGTGACTCATAATTCCAGAGTTCTGTGGCTGTCCGAGGGGTTACTGGACGTCAGAGGCGTGTCTCCGCCCAACATGGGGTTGTTGTTGTTGTTGTTGGAGTGGTGACTGGCACTGGCACTGGACACAAGGTTCCCGTGGTTCCCGTTCGAGGAGAATTTCAGGGAGGGATTAGGAAGCAGGTAATCGATGCAACTCCTCAATAAAATGGTCCACAATTGTTTGTCTCCTTGTTGCAAACTCAAATTGGCAATGGCTGCCCCGATGACACAATACACCACGAAGATTTGGCAGAAAAAGACGATTTGCGTTTTAGGCACACGTTCTCCACACCACACCCACAAGGGTTGTTTTTGTAAATCTTGCAGAGAAGAACTAGGTGAAGGAGTGGTCGACGTAGCTGCGTCTGTGTGAAAGGGCATGATGGTCACTTCTTTTTATAGTCGATGACTTGCGAAGCGATGATCCAAGAATCAAAACTGGGTGGATATCCTTTCCAACGTACTTTGACTTCTTTGACACGTTGTTTGCCCACTTTACGGGTTCTGCGTTCGAGAATGCTTTCGATGTCGTACACGTCGTCTTCTTTTTTGGTGACACGTTGTAACTCGGGCAAATAAAACGTTCCTTTGAGTACTTCTCCGTTCATGTCTTCCAATTTATAACGGCAAGATGACGGCCATGCACTCGTCCAGTGACACGAAACAATTCGGTCGTCCAGTTAGGTAAGTAACCTTTGTCCAAAGTGCGTTTGGTTTTGCCAATGCGCACCCAATCTCCTACGGTCAACTCTCCACTTTTCTTGGGGACAGCCCTCGTCGTGGACGTACCAAACAGGCGCTCAAACACCAGTACTTCGTTGTCGGGAGTCACTTCTTGCAAGGCACGTCCGATGCTTCGATGGTAAGATTGGTTGTACGCTTGCACCAGGTGCGGTAAGATGTCGATGTACTTCAGAGTGTGGTGATGCGTAAAATATTTACACATGCGTTCTTTCAAAGTGCGTTGAAAACGTTCCACGATGCTGGCTTTGGTTTCGGGATTCTCGGTGGTAAAAAAATGAATGTCACGTTTCTTTAATTCTTTTTGGAAAGCTTGGTTCAGAAATTCGGTGCCTTTGTCCGTTTGCCATCGAAGAGGGTGACGACCGCTTTGTTTCAACACTCGTTGCAGGGCTCGCACTAACTCGCTGCTCGATTTGGAAGTCAAGGGTACGACCCAGGCAAATTTGGAAAAGACGTCGATGACACAAAACAAATATTTGTAGCCACGATTGTAGCTGGCCAAATGAGAGACATCGGCTAAATCGGCTTGCCATTGATGATCGATGCCTTCCACTCGGGTGCGACTTCTGGCAAACTTGCGTCGAATGGGTTTGTGCAAAGTGTAGGTAGCTTGTTCTTGTAACCATCGTTGCACTTGAGGTAAACGGAGACTTTTCAGTTGCGTTTTGGCAGCACGATACAATTTTTGAACTCCTGCGTAACCTGCAGGATGGGAGGGATCGTAGTAAATGCTGGCTAAGACTTTTTCCATTTTTTTTGTGTTGGTTGGTGTGTTAATAAGGCACCCACTCTTGGAGGAGGCTACTCTTTTTCTCTTGGGGTATTTTCTTGGATTGCAATGCTTTGCGTGTGCGACCGGCAATAGGTGTCGAGGAGGAGGAGGATGTGGGAACAGGGGATATCGCTTCTTGTTTCACTTCTGTCTTCACTTCTGTCTTCACTTTCTTTTTCTCTTGTGATGAAGAAGGGGTGGCCATCATCTTTTTAATCCATCCAATTCTGGAGGTAGGTGGTGTTGTTAACTTGCGTACTTTTTCTGGTGTAGTTTCAAACCCTTCTTCTTCTTCTCCTTTTTCTGTCTTGGTCATTGGTACTGGTACTGGTACTGGTACTGGTGATGGTGCTGGACTTTTCATCAAGGTCTTAAAATCTTTCAGAGTGGGGAGAGCTGTTTCGTCTAAAGCTTTCTGGTGAAAGAGTTGCAGTCGTTGCAAGAGTTGACCGTACTTTTGCGATTTTTCTGTTTCGGACAAATCTTGGCGATCCATCAAGGACTGCAATTCGTGTTGTAACTGGGACATCTCGCTCAAATGGGGATTGGGAGGTAAATGCGGGGTGCGTTGTTCTTGCCAACGATGGTATTCCATCCATCGTTTGTAAGGCACTAAAGCCAGCTTTAGTCCTTCCATGGGGTTGTCAGGGGTCGATTCTGAGATCTTGGGACTTCCGAGGGCCTTTTTATCTTGCTCCCACCAGTCCTCCCAACATGGTTCCCAAGACTCCTTTCAGTAAGGGACCTAACAAGAGGGGTAAAATGCCTCCACGTTGGACCAACATCTTCTTCTTTTGACGAATGGGAATTTTCTTTTGAACCATTTGGCGAAGAACGTGACGATGTTTGCCTAAGCATTGTTTCTGGTGTTTGGACAAAGGGATCGTGCCTTTCAAAACGTTCAAACAACATTCGCACACGGTATCGATGACCTCTTTGGAGGCCGATTGAATGAGTTTTTCTCGTAGAGGTGGAGAAGCTTTGGACAGGACAGATAACATGTCCCCATGTTTGACTAAACGAGGAGGCAGTCCTTTTCTTTTCTTTCCTTGGGGCTGTTGAGAAGAGGGATGTTTTCTGGAGGGTGACATCTTTGAGTCTTCAGGAGCACCAAAAACACTGATACCCCGACTTGGTCACAGGCCTTTTTTATACTGGAACGTGTCGCCACTGATTGTCTTTACGTCGTATCAGTTTGAGGACAGGCATGACACGTCGTGCAGGGGTACGCAACGGACTAAATCGAGCCAGTTCCTGCTTGGACAAACCCAGTAAACTTTGTAACATGCACGATCTTTCTTGAACTTTGATTTTGGGAGAAGGTACTTTGTGAGCAGCAGCCACTGCCACTAAATTGGAGGGTCCTGCCACTGGGGAAGTTCTTTTTGGGGTCATCAACGGAGAAGTTCTTGGTGTGATCAACGTCTCCAAGTACTCTTCAGTTCTTGGTGTCATCAACGGAGAAGTTGATGAACGTGAAGCTGCTGGAGACGCAGTCACCGCCGTGGCAGGTCGTGGTTTGCGAGTGTAAGGTTGCGTCCTGGCCGAAGTGCCTCTCTTGCGACTAGTTTTCTTCTGTGGACTTTTCTTTTTCTGGGGACTTTTTCTCTGTTTCTTTTTCTGGGGGCTTCTTTTCTTTTTCCGGGGTGGTGTCTGGTAAGAGGAGGGTCCCGCCACTGGAGAAGTTCTCCTTGAGAACCTGGTCTTTTTCTTCTTCTTGGGGCTTCGTTTGACTTTTTTCTTGGGGATATCTTTGGGGGCATTAGGATCCCATCTTAAGAGAGAGCGAATGATGACCCCTCCTAGAGTACCGCTCCCTCCAGGTTTCAAAATGATTTGTTTTTTGGTTTTAGTGTTGATGCGGGGATCAGCCAGTTGGGTCAAAGCGACTTTGTTTCGATCAAAAAAGCGTTTGGTTTGATGAGGAATCTGAATGATCCCTTGTAGTAATTGACGTGCCGTCACCGTGAACCATCGTAAGACTTCTCTGAGACTAGCTTCTAAGACACGAGCTCGTGTTTGTGGATTTTTTTCTCGACTGATGCCATACAAGGCACGAATCAATTTGACGGGAAGATGTGATTGAAGGGACGTCATTTTCACACTGTGTGAGACAGACGAAAAGGGTCTGAAGTTTTTATAGATTTTTTTGGTACGGTTAAGTCGAGGACGAAGACGTGTACAGGACAGGCCCTCCGTCTTGACCCCAGTGGTGAAACAAGTGGGTACGAAATCGCAAATCCTCGGGGGTCGTAGGTTTCAAATCGACGAGTAAATAGGCGTGTGAAGTTTGAGTGGCATCGTCGTACGCCTGAGTCAGCCAAGGCGTTCCTAACTGTTTGGCTAAGACTTGCACTTGCGATTTATCTCGAGGGCTTTTAAACAAGACCACGTAATGCGCATTGAGACTAATGGTGCGATGGGCTTTACTTTGTTGAAACAAATTTTGGGTGATGTAAACGACACTGGCATTACGATGATGCCCTTTGCGCGTGAACCACAGTTTAATTTCTTCTTCGTCTTCTCCTAACATGTTGTCGAAAATGACCAAATGGGTTTGACGGTAGTCAGAGACGATGCCGTCGTCTTCTTTAGGAATGCCTTCCACAAACACGATGGAATCGCCTTGACTTTCTCGCAAGAGGCTGTACGCCGATTGCCACTCTTTGTAACACCACACGATCCGCTGAGGTGGTCGATCGATCAAATGATCTTTATGTTCGATCAAACGTTTGACGAATTCGGTTTTGCCTGAACCGCTAGGTCTAGCAATGAGCATGTTAAAGGGATGGCGAAGATACAAAGCCTCCCAACTGGCACGATCTAAGTGTTCATCGATGACTTTGACAGTGGAGGAAGAGGGAGCAGAGACAGCAGAGGTAGCCATAGTGTCAGAAATGTCACTTGTGACACGAAAACAAACAAGACAAGAGTTTATATACTTTTTTCAGAACACGTTTATTGAATGTTTTAAACATGAATACGAAAGACAAAAATACATAAAAGCCAAAGGCTTAAGTACAAGGATAAAAGGCACATGATAACCATTAACGTGGAATAAACACAAGTGTCTGTACAACATGTTTTGGGTAAAGTTCTGACCAGTTCTATAGTAGGGGGTAAGGTCACACAAGTGTCCTCCCGAAAGGGTCTTTCAGGCCTGTCCACGACAGTCATGTCCTGGGTGACGGGTTCTTCTGGCACCGTCACTAACACAGGTTGAAAAGTAACCTTTTTTCTCGAACAACTCTCGTGCATACTGGGCCACTTCTTGGGTCCAAGCCTCAAAATCCCATTCTTTCCAGGCACGGACATCTGTCCAATGGGGGTGTAAGTCACACGCTACACACACATCGTCATACACGTCTTGGGTAGCTAAAAGTTGACGAATCTTTTTTCCTGTAGAGGTCGAGAAGTATCCAGATGAAACCGTAAGGCTTTGAGCAAAAGGAGTTTTTCGTGACCATTTAAGGCCATGGGGGTGTGGTAAGTACTGATCGTAAAGAGTCCACAAAGAATCGGCTGGTAAACGAAATCCCAGAAAACAAGTCACTAAGACACACACCACTTGTTGACCCAAACTGAATGGATACAGTTCTTGTAATAATCGATGGTAATGATCCACGGTTTGAATATGGTCATTGAGTTCCTTCCACGGAATCTGTTGGATTACATGTGATAAAAGTCGTGGCATGGCAGCCTGTTTTTATAGTCTCTTTGTTTCGAAAAGAATACACGTACTTTCTAGCCAGAGATCTTCGTTTTCCAGTGGGGAATTTAAATGTTGCATACTGTAACCGAAACGTCAGAGATCGTTTAGAAGTTTCCTCTTCCACTAAGTAGATTCCACGTAAAATATGTCGGTAATCCTTTACCTTGTCTTCCTCAATGTATTGCTGTAGGTGAATCTCGAAGTAAACAAAATAATCAACACGTGGATCATCGGGGTCATAGAAGTATTGAACAAGGTCTGACCACTGAAACAATTTCTGACGAATCAGTTCTCTTATACCATTCAGGTACCAGTGGTTAAAGATCTGGTGACGTAACGGATGCAACTGTTCTTTACGTTTGACTTGTATTTTGACCAGCTCTCGGTAAATCCGTTCTCTCAACTCCACAGGTAAAGCACGAATGTTCTCTAGCAAAGTATCCATGAATAGGTCATACTAAATCCTCTTTTGTCTGCCACAAGAAATGTACTGTTTGCACAGACATAGTTTTAATTCATTGTCGAATCGAAATCGTTTAGTCACTAATTTATACATTACAATTCGTTCAGAAGTTTCCTCTTTCACTAAGTTGACATTGTGTAAAAGATGTCGGTAATTCGTTAACTCTTCCTCTGGAATTCGATGCAGTACGTTTACATTGTAGAAGATAGAATCATCAATAGCAAACCAATCCTTTTTAAAACCAGGGAGTTGTTGATCAATGTCTGTCCAATGGAACACTTTCAACTGAATCAGTCCTTTTATAGCATTCAGGTACCAGTGGTTCAAACACCGGTGACGTAACGGTTGCAATTGTTCTTTACGTTTGACTTGTATTTTGACCAGCTCTCGGTAAATGAGTTCTCTCAACTCCACAGGCAAAGCACGAATGTTCTCGTATAAAGTATCCATGAACAGATTATGGTAAGTTACTTCAGTGTCTCGGTCCCACTAAGGGTAAGTAATGACAATTCGGTGACCATCGAGCATGTTCTACGTAGGCCGAATCTTGCGGTTCCCAGTGGTGAAGTGACACACCGCAACTGAAGCACTTGACTTTATCTCCTTCGCCCAAGTAGAACAATCCGGCTCTGGCTAATTCTTCGGGGGTCGGTCCTCCCAGATACTTAGGCCATTTTCCTTTGAACGATTGAAGACGATTTTCAAAGTCGCAGTATTCCGACAAACGCACAAGAAACGAATATTCGTCATTCACAGGCTCGTTTCGATGAGGGTTGGGTGACATGAACAGGAGTTTGCTCAGGGCTGGATGACATCCGTAGGGGGGTAAACGTGAAGGTCGACATTCCCCTTTAAAACGAAACCCAGTAAAATGTCCAAGAGGACGAGTGGCATCGCTTTCGCATCCCTCAGGTTTGACACGCACATCATCACTTTCCATGATAGGGGTAGTGAGAACAAAGTTCCCATGATGCTTTACGGCATCGCTAAGGTCACAACATACAGCATCGTACCCATCGCAAGGCTCACAATCGCACTCGTCTGCAAACTCCGTTACGCAATTACAATGGTGACCACATGGACAATCGCAGTTTGCTTCCGGACATTTTCCGTCGCAATGCCTGGGTCTTATCCATCCAGTATTAGTCACACTAGAGGAAGATACAACTTTTTTACAATCCCCAAACTGGAACGATGCCTCTTTCAAAGTATTCATCTTGTTCGCTCGGTCTTGGTAGTCACAATGAACTATCGATCTTGCCTAGAGTTCCTTTTTATATACAGACCAATACCGACGTGTCCATACGGTAAAGTGAAATGATTGGGAAGTCTCACTCGCTTCTGGTACACGATTTGATAGATTTTTTCCAGGGGTCGACTGACGATGTGGTGAGTGGGTAAACGTACAATCTTGTTGGGTTGGTGAGTGGTCACTTTAAAGTTTCCATCCTCTCCCGATTGCAAGGCTTCTTTCAATACCCCAAAGTTGACCACTCGACTGGTACGATAATTCAGAGTCAATCCTTTCACTTTGCACGTCGTGTGCACTTCTCCTTGTTTGTCCCGGTATTCGTAGCCGTAATTTTTGGGACCGCCACTGACGAAACTTAGAATCTTGTCGTCGGGATGCTCGTCTGTCCAGGCTCCTAAACGGTCTCCTTCGATGTCAGGGTTCTGTTGACTCGGGTGATGGATGTAAATGCAACTGTCCGTGTCAAAGTACAGGACGCGTTCCCCTAGCAGTTCTAAAGCTTCGTACAATTTTAAGCGAGCATGAGCTGTCACGTAAGCCGCAATGATGACATTTCCAAAAGGGTCGTCTTGTACAAAGTCCAGATCTTCTTCGTAATTGACCAAGATCAAATCCTCGCGAACGACGTCCACGTGTTTCATGTATTTGGTTTTGTCGTGAATCATCTGGAAGTAGCGGGAAGGTTCTGTCAAATATTCCGTCTTGGGTAAACACGGTCGTTGTGCCATTTTACCCCACAAGCAATTTAACATCACTTTGGCAAACGATCGCCTGCCTTCGTTTTTCTCGATGTGGTCTAAAGAGATGCCTTCTTGTTCATAGTATTTCTCTTTGAATTTTATTTGGTCTTCGGGAGTGTGACACCAGGAAGGATAGCCGCTGGCTTCTTGCTTCAGTTTCAAAAAGGCATCCACTAGTCGGCGAAAATGCCTTTCTGACTGGGGTCACCCTTGTGGTATTGTTGTGTCTTGGGAAAGTGACAAATTTCGTACACTTCTAACAGTTGGTATCCCATGTCCAGAGCTTTGAACAATTCTACGCTGACCCAGGTTCCCGTCAAAGCCCGTTCTTCCTGGGTGTGCTGACAAGGTTGGTCTTGGTTGCACGTTTCGGCACAAGTACGACACAAAGGAAACATCAGTTTGCCTTGGCAATGGTGAGGTAAGACGGGATGGTATAGGTTCGTGGGAGGCAAAACTTTGCACTTGATCAAGCCTTCGTATTGTCGAATGTTTTTCAGGTCGATGTGTTCCGTCAACAATTGTGGGTGCCCTACAGGAAAGCGACAATATTTGCACACGTAGGGATACAGCGAACACACGTCCAAGTATTTGATTTCTTCTCCTTTCTCTTCGTCGGCTTGGTACAGCAAACAGGTGGCATTGGTTCTTCCTCCGTACAAACTATCCCTCGGGTTCAGCGGGTCCATGAACTGGTAACTTTCCACGAGGTGTTTAAATTCGGGATCGGTTTTCATACGGTGATCGTACTCGTGTTCCCACATTTCCACCACTTGGTATCCTTCCTGTTCTAACTTTAGGCGTCGCTGACAAGTAGCCTGGTACAAGTCTTCCATGGTTCGTTGTAAAAACTGATTTTTAGTGCCACGGTCAGGGTAACAGACGGGACATCCGTGAAATAAACAACCGTTAAACTCGTACACGATCTTGGGGTTTTCTAAGTCCCAGCCATCGACCGAATGCGTTCCGATGGTCTTTTCGCCCCCTCCGTTGCGGGCATGCTGAATCCATTTGTCTTCTTTGTCGCACAAGTAATGTAACCAACGTAGGGCTTTGACCGAGTATTGACGTTTGACAAAGTGGGTCGTTTGAGGACTGATGACAGCCACGGTCTTTTCAGGCATGAATCGTTGTCGATACACTAAGGAACACGCTTTGGCAATGGTGCAAGCTTCTTTCAAAGGATCGACCCCTCCGTGTTCCATGAACAGTTCTCGAAATTTTCCACAGCAATGTCGTAAAATGTCCACGTCGGAACGAAAATACTTTAACATTTCTTCCTGAAAGTCGAAAGGGTCGAAGGCGTGAGCCTGGTACCAAGCGTAGAAAGCTTCTCGTTGTTCGGTACGCATGTTGTCGGGGTCGTAATAGTGAGCCTCAGGTAAATGGGGTAGAACGGCATCTTGATTGGCTTCCGTATTGAAAAAGTGTGGAAAGTACCCTTTAGCCATTTCTGTCATTCCAAACGTTTTATGCATTCGGCTCAAAGGCATGGCCAAGTAACTCATCGAATCTTTAAACTGTACTTGTCCCACTTGCATGAAAATGATTTTGGCTCCGTTCAAAGTCACTTTAGGACGCTCAGTGCCTTGTTCCGTATAGTACCTCAAAAGAAACTGTCCATCGTATCCGGAGAAATTGTGAGCCATCACCGTGGCATGACGATGACAATCTCCGTAACGTTCGATGTCCTCTTGGCTCCACGTCTTGTGGATGGGGTCTAAAACCCATTTGGCAAAATCGGCTAACGTGTTCGGTCCTCGAAAGATTTTTTCACGCCCTCCGGGAATCTTACTGCAGTGAGGGCAATGACTGAAGATAGGTTCTTGAATGCACTTCTCGCATGCTCGATGAGCCACGCAGAAATTAGGAAAGTGAATGCCGGTCTCTTGCATGCATTCGAAATCAAAAAAGATGAAATTGCCTTTCTTCTTGTGACCGTCCTCTTTCTCTGGTGGAGGTTGGTATTTTTGCACGTAGCATTGGTGTTCCAAGTCCACGATGTGGTGACAAATGTGACATTTTTTCTTTCCTGAACATACGTGTGCCTTGACATTATTGGTACGTAGGCCTTGTCCACACGTAGGGCACAATCTCAGCAGTTGACAAGCACATTTCTGCTGTGAACCTTGCGTCTTCAAATGTTGTTGGTAACAGGTAGGGCTGACAAACGTGCGCAGACAAGTTGAACAAGGCACTGGTCCTTCGCTCAGACAGGGTGAAGAGGCCAAACATCCTGAGCATTTCAATCCGCAATGTTTGTGTTGCTCTCGATTATTATAACCATGGTCACATTTCTCACAGTAATAACCGTATTCCAGGAATGAAGTGATACTGGTAATCGTATCGAAATGGTCATCGTGATAATAGACATGAATGTATTTTCCGTCCTTAAAGTCTTTCCCTCGAAACAACAGAGGCCCACGCATTTCTTGAGGGTACACTTTCAAGGTGTATCGTGGAGCTAGGACATCTTGCAATTTTTGCATTTCAGGAATGCCACAAGGTTTGTCTTTGGGCAAGTCGGCTTGTTGCAACAGGAGTTCTGCTTCGTTTCGTTGTTTGGCTCGGTCCGATTGTCGAATAATTTTCCAGGCTCTTTTCCATTCTGTCGTGTCGTTCTTGTTGGCATAGGTTCGTCCCACCACGATGGCTCGGGCTAAACACATCTGGTCTTGAGGGTTGTGAATTTGGACGAGGCTACGCTTAATGATGCGAAGCTCGTTCACCAATAACATCTTTTTGCGTCCAGTCCCTTGAGGAGGAGAGACGTGGGTCATGTCCAGTGTGGCTTTTCCATCGGTGATGTCAAACTGGTCATTAGATTGTTGCACGTGTTGAATTTTGTCCATGACTTTGGAAGTGGTCAATACTGCAGGGGTGCTAAACTCGATCCAAACAGGGGATTTCAAACCGTCGTGTTGTATGGAAAGTCTCAAGCGATCGTCTTCTTTGGGTTGACATTGTCGCTTGAGTGTGGTGAGCAAAGAATCCCACACCCCAGTGATGAACCCTTCTGCTTTCTCTAACGGTACTTCAGCCTTGAAATCTTTAAACTTCACTGTGTATTTGTAAGCCGTGGTTCTAAATTTTCTAGAGGAGCGCTTTTCCGTCTCTCGAATGGAATAGTATTTTTCAGGGTTGACTAAGGGTGGCGAACTTGGTTTAGAGGGTTTGAATTCTGGTTCACTCATGTCCTCTTCAAAATCACTGGCATGAATTTGTGCCAAGACTTCAGCCCTGGTACGAGGCGATAGATCACGTTTCTGCCTCTTACTTTCTTCTTCTTCTTTCTTCTCGAATGAATAGGATCGTTTCATCTTGAGTAGAAAACGTCAAATGACTCAAGTTTAAACACCATGGACTAATTTATAGTCATGGCAGACCAGCGTATATAAAAGGGTGTGTGTCTTGTCCTTTCACTATTCATTTCACTCTCTAACCGAGCACAACGATGGAAGAGACTAGCCAAATCGAACGTTTCATCAGAGCTTTGCGAGGGGTCATTAGAAAATTCTCTTCAGACCAGCCGACGGACTACTCTCCTTCCTTTCGAGATAAAAGTCAAGATACTTGCTATATCTGTCAGAAGAAAGGGCATTGGTCTTCAGAGTGTCCAGACCGTCAAAAAAGAAAAAAAGGGGCTAGAAAAGACAAAAGTCAAGATACCTGTTATTATTGTCAAGAAAAAGGACATTGGTCTCCAGATTGCCCAAAAAAGAAACAAGAGGAGTCAGAAGAAAAGAGGGATTCTTCAGAAGAAGAGAGGGATTCTTCAGAGGAAGAAAGCAGACAGGTGAAGAAAAAGAAAGAGGAGAAGAAAAGAAGAAGGGAAGAAAGTGAAGAGGAAGAGGAGGAAAAGTCTGTGACGGTGAAGAAATTGAAAAAACAGAGAGACTAAACAAGGAGAGAGAAGAAGTCTATGAACTTTTTAAAGTGTTCTGTTGTGAATTGTGAATTGGATTGCAACTATGGATAAAAGAATAAATTAATTATATAAGGTAAGTGTCTTTGAGTTATGATTTTAAAATAAGAAGCTACACTCACGCACCCATATAAACGTACTATAGGGGTAAAAAAAATTTTTTTTTTTTTTTTTTGAGTTATTGGCAATTGAAATTGTATTTCTTTTCGAGAGACGTGGGTGGCCCTGAAAAGGGCCTTTGGTTTTTTTGGTGTAAGGGTGAGTTTAAGCAATCAACTTTAACTGCCTTAAGCCTTTGCCACGGCCAAGGCCTACTTCTGGACTGCGTAATGTTGATGATGATGATGATTTGGTTGAAATTACTAAGGGTGGTAAGACAGGCTTAGTCACAGGGTTGACGTGTTTAGCTCGGGAAGGTCGTATTCTCTTCGGTCGTGATAAAGAAGTCTGATACATTTGTTTCAGACTTCTTAACTCCGCTAAAATGTCTAACAGTATCGTGACCGTTTGATTTTCACCCTCTTGTTTCTTTGCTGCTACTTCTTCTTCTTCTTGCTTTTTTCTTACCTCTTCTTCTTGCTGCTGTTGCTGTTGCTGTAGGAGAAAAGCTTGTTCCGCTTCCTTTTGTCGTTGTATAAATTTCTCCAATTCTTCTTTCTGACTCTGTCTAAAATTCTCCACTTGCGGTAATGAAGAAGGTGACGAAGGTTCCGGAACAAATTCTTGCGAGGTAAGAAAATCCACAAAATCCCAATTTACCTCTTCTGAAAGTAAGTCCGAGTTCCCTTGGGCGGTCTCCACTGCTGGTGCACCCCAATGGATCGTTTTCTGAGTTTCCGTCATGTTGAATCACTGTCGCATAGATTGACTGCACACAGGCGCTAGCGAATCTATATAGACCACGTGACGTCACAGACTGCTCTCTTCGGATTGGATGCGGGCTGACTGAATTTTGTCACGCGTGTTCGGATTGGTGAATGAACTCAATCCGTTTCAATCCTTCCTCTACCTATAAATAAGCGCAGTTCACTGCATTGATTCACCTGTTCTCGTCGCCTCAAGATGTGGACTACAGTTGAATCATCCACCCTTGTGTCTTCAATGATGTTTAGGACGGACATGCTCATGTATGTCCGGTCCAAGTGGACTGTTGTTGATAGGACAGATACTAGTCTATGGATGAGAAGAGTTTACATAGAAAGACAAGGATGTCTCAAGAGGGTACTTGTGTATGGACTTGCAGTTAGAAGGAGTTTAAGAAGAAGAAGAAGATGTGACAGATGCCATCTATGTTAATATTAATATTAACATAAACCCAAAGGCCCTTTTCAGGGCCACCCACATTTCTCGAAAAGAGAATGACTTTCGATTGCCTACCCCTTTTTTAAAAAAATCCCATGTTCAATTTCCCTTGACGCTATACAGTCCCACCCTGTTTAAATTCCTTTTGACGCTATACAGTCCCCTTTTTCTCCATGTTAAATTCCCTTGAGGCTATATGGTCCCACAATTTTTCTCCATGTTAAATTCCCTTGAGGCTATATGGTCCCACGATTTTTCTCCATGTTAAATTTCCATTGAGGCTATAGTGTCCCACGATTTTCTCCATGTTAAATTTCCATTGAGGCTATAGTGTCCCGGGGGGGGGGGGGGGTCTGTAATGTTAATTCCCATTGAGGCTACGGTATCCCCTTTCACTACTACTACTTCAAAGCATGACTACGATGATGATGAAAATGATGATGACCATACCTGATAAGCATGACCATCGAGATGATGAGTGGTGAAAATTATATTTCAAAAGCATACATGCAATGATGATGAAGATGAGGACGATACATGTTAATAAACATGACTGCAAAGATGATGAAGATAACGACGATACTACTTCACAAGCACGAGTACAAACTGATGAAAATGATGGGAATGACTGTAATGATGATGCAGACGATGATATTGATGTATCCTAAGCAAAGTAGGTTAGCACAGACTGGTGTGTAGGATTTTAAAGGACAGAACAATGTGAATATGGTATCCAATGTATAACTGTGGCAAATGAGCCAAATGAAATAAAAGAGGCAACTCTCATAAATGTTTATGTTTATGTTGCTTAATCCTGGAATACTTAAAACACTTGCGGATTGATTAGTGTCCTTCTGTCCTTTATTTTAGCTGTAATTGCTTAATTTATATTTCCCTTTTAGAAAGGTATCCTATTACCTATTACTGTATTACCAGTTAATTCTAGTGTAGTGATTCTAGTATGGTAAATCATATATATATATATATATATATATATATATATATATATATATATATATATATATATATATATATATATATATATATATATATATATATATATATATATATATAT
Organism: Sinohyriopsis cumingii; assembly: GCA_028554795.2. Taxonomy (NCBI): domain Eukaryota; kingdom Metazoa; phylum Mollusca; class Bivalvia; order Unionida; family Unionidae; genus Sinohyriopsis; species Sinohyriopsis cumingii. The sequence goes on from CM068829.1 coordinate 132,169,148, forward strand.
ATATATACATAGTGTTCTTACATTTCTGTTGACAGGGTGAGTAAATGTGGGATGAAATATTGTTTCTTCAAGGCTATTGATGAATCCTTCTACAGAGTGTCTCTGGTCCTCAGCGACATCATAGCAGAACACATATGCATGCTGATAATAATAATAATAATAATAATAATAATAATAATAATGATAATAATAATCTATCATTATCAATGTTACCATTATGATCTTCAACACATTTTTGATGAGCGTCCTAAAAAGATTTTTTAAACACTTTCAGTACTATAAGTAAGCAGAAGTACGTTGTTTTGTCGAAATTGTCTCTTTTAACGATATGTTTTAACGCCCACAGGATTAACATCGTACGATCCGAAGTTCTACCAAAATGACTCTCGTGATATGAAAATATCGACTGTCAAGGTCTGGCAATTATTTCTCTCACATGATCCAAACCACTAGTAACTGAAATATTAAATATTCACAGATATAACAAGAAATAATTAACTTGGCTTCTTCAGCGATTCTAAATTGCCAATAATTAATTCCTTGATTGTGTCATTCTCTATGCATGCATTGACGGTCAGTTTATTTATACATGAACCAATCTTTAACGTTGAAGGTTGAGAAAAAAATATGAACTTAACATCCCTCACCTAACAGAAATGGGATATAACTAGAGAAATATTTCGATACTTTCCTAATAAATTTATTTCACTACTAAGGTTTTAATGAAGAATACTTATGCAAATGAGACTGTGCATACGAGTCTTGCTTTCAGCTATGATTTGCTATCACATGGACAAGTTTCTTCGACTGATAGAATTTTATAGTAGGTATTGACAATTTCTATCTTGGTTCATCAATTTCAAAGAGGAGAAAGGTTATCGCTCATGCTTTTATTTCCACTTCTCTTTGAATGTGTTATTGCCTTGTCAAATTTTATGTCTTGCGGATTAAGATTAAGAAAATGAAATTTAAAGACATAAAATATTATTTAAAAAACACTGTAAAATAGAAAGATGAAAATGTTTCGAAGGACTGATTCTTTACGAAGTATTTTCTCATTTGCTTACTCACTCGAACAACCCTGAACAAGGTATAAATAGCCCTTTCTTGATCCTTCCATGACGTTTTCAGTGTCTCAAAGCAATTTGCCCACTCATTGGAGTACAAGTCACAAAACTCGTCTACCAACTGGACGGGTTCCGGTAGAGTGGACAAGTTAGGAATGATAGTGCTCGACTCCTTGGGTTTAGGGACTCCAAGATTCCGAAGCCTGGAACACCGAAAAATCAACCAAACGAGAAAATAGCATATTTGTACATACAATATGCCCATCAAAGATGGATGATAATTTCATTCGGCACATCCAAAGCAGCAGATTGGCATATTACGAGAGTGTTTCGACTTAAAGTCTTAAACTATGTAAAACAAAGGAAGTGAAAACAACAATTTAAGTACAATTTAACAAACAATTTATTTAATCAGGATACAAAGTTAAATTTTGAATGGCACTTACAGTATTGTGAATTAAATTTCAAATAATCCTAAATGTCTTATGACAAGTCCAAAGGCAGAGATTGTTCAAAATGAATTCCATTAGTCTTGAATGTCCTGATGTACAATAGTACAATTCAGAATGTCTTTGAATGAATTCACAGTAAAATCTCAAAGTAATGTGTTAGTCCAGAAATCAAGGAACACTTTGTAATTCCAAGGAATAGCTGAAATAAAAAATTCCCCTTAAATTATATTTGGACACAACTGCAAAATTCTGATCAATGATTCCCAAAGACTGATATGAAACAAAAATAAATAACTGTTTACCAAATCTCTTTTATATACTTATTTCACTTGTCCAAAATCGCAATAAAATTTTCTTGAAAACTAACTGAAAATACCACTAACTTTTTACGAAGGTTAGTCCTTGAACTTAAAGTTTAGTAAACGTCTTGTTTACCAATTAAAATCATGCAAACTTTAGGTAAACAAAATTCCACTACCCTAAATCACGAACATGACAAAAGTCAGGTACACAATATAAATTAAATATACATAACACGAGATATTTTAAAAGTTCTTAATATGTGCTTTTAGTTATTACACTTCTATTCCTTTGAACCTATCAATGAATTTAACATCAATCGATAAAAACGTTTCATAAATTAACAGGAGTTGCACGTACAGCTCACGAGACGCATGCAGATATATGCGTTACATAAGACTGGTAAATGACAGTTACCTGAGTGTTGGAGAAGGAGAAACAATTCTGCTACAGAGCAAAGAGCATACCGTAAAATCGAGCACTCTTGTTATAGTCCTGTTTAAGAAGGGTTGTTACCTCCCTTGCGCGAGTTATTGTTATTTGTTAAATCTACTTCCGGTGAGCAAAAAATCAGATGAAATGACGTCTAACAAAGGAACCGCTGACCCGTACTCTTTTGACAAGCTATCAGTTTGTGAATTGAAGGTTTATTTAAGAGATAGAGGTACACACGTGTCAGACTTTGGGGTCATCTGCAAACAACGGGATGACACAAAGCCTGAAAGTGCACTGAGAACAGTTATGGGTTACAGCCATTTTGAAAAAGCCGCAACACGTTGGGGGAAAAGTCACGAAGCAGCAGCCAGACGAGTTTGTGCCAAGGACATACAAAAAACACACAAAAACTTGAAGCTGTATGGAAGTGGTTTAATTGTTTCGCCACACTATCCATACCTTGGAACAAGTCCAGATGGAGTTATAGACTGTTGTGACAAATGTTCAGATAAAAATGGCTTACTGGAAATAAAATGCCCCTATAAATCACAGGAAATATCACCCATAGAAGCCTGTAATGATAAAACGTTTTTTTTGTGAATTGGGTAATGAACATTTGCAACTGAAAAGAAAACATTCGTACTATTTTCAAATTCAAGGTCAGATAGGTTTGACTGGAAAAAAAGTGGTGCGATTTTTTGTGAGGACTCTGAAAGGTCATTCCACTGAACGCATATATTTTAATAAAGACATGTGGGACAACATGTTGCCTAGACTTATTTCATTTTACAAGGAAGCGGTAATTCCGGAACTATTTTCTGAGCGAGTGAACCGTGGAAAAAGTCTTCATTAAGGTGGACAGTGAATCATATTCATTTAGTGGCTTATATAGAAATTTGCATGAAAAATATATTGGTGGAGAAAATGAAATTTTGAATAAGGAATGCCATATGCTTTCAGTATCACTTTAACTGTAATATTCTAGTATGCATATGTATTTATCTGAATGTATATCAATATTTTCCATACTTATTTTTTTTTACATGTTTGCAGGAGTTTTTTTGCACACAAAAAAGAAAAAAGATTATGTATGTTTTTAATGTTATTTGTTTTGGGCAGTTGTTGAACAGTGGTAAAGGTAATTGCTTTTGGATCAGAAGATTTTTGTTTCCAGTTCCAGTTGACAAGTTTTGCTAGATGAAATTGACTGTCAACTGCTATAATCCACCAGCGATCTCATATACTGTACATCGAGTTTGTGAGATATGGTGGCCTAGTGGTTTAGGTCCTTGCCTCTGGATTGGAAGGTCAGAGTTCAAATCCTGTTGTGACATAAATCTGTCTCAGATTTAAGCTAACCGACTATAAATGGCTGAAATACTGTCCATTGGCCTTAAAATGCAAGTTGTACAACCATCTGTTTCATTTACAGCCAAAAACCCAACTTGTCCATCCACACAAATAGTTAAGTAAATGAACGAAATAGAAAGAAAGGAAAGAATATATTCTGACCAAGTATATATTTATTAATCTGAAATATATTATCAACATGTATTTACACTTTTTAACACTCGTTGCATTATGGAAGCTACAAAGTGTACTGAATAAACTAATTGTAGCGATTTTTCTCTCAGAAACATCAGGTTTTACGTCTGCCATTTTTGCTCCCCAAAATATTGTGAACAGGTCAATTTTATCTTTATTTATGAAGAGCATGCAAGGGGAGGTAATAAACCAGGGGAGATAACAACCCTTATTGAACAGGGCTATACTCTCCAAATCATATCAAAGCAAATATGCTACAATTCTGAAGTACATCGAAGATAACCCTCGTTTCGGAAGACCGCCGTCTGCGATTGGTGAGCGGGAAGTAGCTGCTGTGAAGGGAGCAATTGATGAAGATGTTCGATACACGGGTTAAGATATTTCTAGTATCATGGGTATTATTTTGTCAGATGTTTTTAATATCTCGACAAATTATTTGTAGCATGGAAAGATTCGTTGAAGACGGATCACGTAGTTGTTGAAGACCGACCTAAAAAATAAACTGGGATTGAATCGGCAATAACATCTACTTCCCAAATATCAAACATCGTGGACTTTTGAACGTGATTCTCACAAATGATGGACCTTGGATTTACGTTCATGGACCAGATTCAAAATAAAAAGTCTGGATCGGAGAAAACGAGCAGAGACCACAAATCGTGCCACGTAGACTGTCAGAAGAGGTTTATACGTATCATGCTTTATGCAAAGGGCACGGTCTTCCTGATACTTGTGTCTGACAAGCGTGTGTCAATAAAAATTTGTATAGCTACAAAGTGTTGCCCAAAGGAGCGGAACACACATGCACATGCACCTGAGGTATCCATCTACACCATGACAACGCACTAGAGCATAAATCCACTACGCTAAAAACCTCTTGAAGGAGCGCATCATCGAAATATCATTTATACATCCATGAGTAGTAAATGGGGTCACCCTAGCGACAATGGGAATTAGCATTACAGAGACCCCTGGGTCACTCTAGCGACAATGGAAATTTAACATGGAGAAAAATCGTGGGTCACTCTGGCGACAAGGGAAATTTAACATAGAGAAAAATCGTGGGTCACTCTGGCGACAAGGGGAATTGAACATGGAGAAAAATCGTGGGTCACTCTAGGGACAAGGGGAATTGAACATGGGGAATAGAGTTTGGGTCTGTCTAGGGACAAGGGGAATTGAATATGGGATATTTTTTTTTTAATTTTTTTAAATTTAAATTTAAAAAAAGGGTAGGCAATGGAAAGGCTATCTCTTTTCGAGAAATATGGCTGGCCCTGAAAAGGGCCTTTGGGTTTTCTTCTTCTTCTGCTTCTAATTTCTTCTTTTTCTCCACCAAGTTCTTATTTTATCTCCAACACTCTTTCTCTTCTTCTCTTTCTTTTTCTCCTGCTCTTCTTTCTTCTTCTTCTCTTCCTCCTCTTCTTTCTTCCTCTTCTCATTTTCTTCTTCTTTTTCAATCTTTTCGTTCCATTTGCTTATTCTTATTCTTTCCTCTTCATCCTCCTTCTCCTCCTTTATCTCTTTCATGACACCACTAATCTTGTCCTTTACCTTTTTTAAGTTATTAATTTCCATCTTTACACGATGGGGACTATAGGAATAATGGTCTTCAACCAGTCTTATTAACATCTGCTCCATCATTCCTAAGTTGTCTAAAACGTCTTGTAATGTTTGTATTTTGTCCATTTGGTTAGAAGCCATCTTCTTTTTTTATTCTTTGCAGAATGGTTTGAACGACGAATACTGTGGGTTCTTATACTTAAAGCGCGTAAGTGAAGGAAAACATCCCCCTAAAACGTAAAATTGATCTTACCTAGATCATGACCAAACAACGCGCGAACGTGAAGGAAAACATCCCCCTACTTTTTTCGTTTCATATAACAAAACCCAAACTATACTTTCTCATTTCATATAATAAAAACCCAAACTATACTCTCCACATACGCTAAGAAACAATAAACAAAATCCATAATCTACTATCCACACAATCTTACGTGAGCGCTTACAAAACCCAAACTATACTCTTCACATACGCTAAGAACAATAAACAAATCCATAATCTACTATTCACACAATCGTACGTGAGCGGGTACAAACACACAAACACAAACACACAAACACAAACACACAAACACATACGCTAAGAAACAATAAACAAATCCATAATCTACTATCCACACAATCGTACGTGAGCGGTTACAAAACCCAAACTATACTCTCCACATACGCTAAGAACAATAAACTAATCCATAATCTACTATCCACACAATCGTACGTGAGCGCTTACAGAACCCTAACTATACTCTTCACCTACGCTAAGAAACAATAAAGAAACCCATAATCTACTATTCCCACAAACATACCTTAGCTCTTACAAGCACCAACACACAAACACATACCCTCACACTATCTTAAAAAAAAGTTAGTGTTTATAATCACACTACTCTACCTACACACATTGGCAAATCGATCGTTATTTCTTTTCTAGAGTATTGGGTAGCCCTGAAAAGGGCTGTTTTTTTTTTGGAACTTCATGGACACCTGGTTAATGGTGGCACCTTCCAGGCCTGGCGCCACATACACATCTTGTCCCCCAGTTACTTTTTACCTTTTTGGGGGAGAGAGCAGAGGCAGGATATGTTGCTTCAGAATCCCAATTTTCGCTCTCTGGGATTCTGAAATTTCTTCTTCTTCTCTCCTTTTCCTCCTCCTCCTCTTCTTTGCATCTTCTCTCCTCCTCTTTGTATCTTCTTTCCTCTTCTTCTTTATATCTTCTCTCCTCCTCTTCTTTGTTTCTTCTTTCCTCCTCCTCTCTTATCCTTCCCTCCTCCACAATGGCTTCCGCGGCCAGTTCATTTAATATGCGCCTGGCATATTCCAGATGCACATGAAGTTCCAACAGTTTCTCCAGTCTCGTGTTCATTTTTGGTGTTGATCAATCAACAAGGGTAGCTGGACTGCCGAACGAGTTTCAATTTATAGTGAAAGCGCGGACGTGAAGGAAAACATCCCCTAAAAACATAAAATTGATCTTACCTACATCACGACCAAAAAACAACAACGCGCGGACCTAAAAGAAACACTCACTCACTTTTTATGCTGCCCATCACTATTTTAAAATTTTTTATAAATCACTTCAATAGACTATCCACATACGCAAAGCAATCCAATCTAACCCCAAATTTACACCTCAAACACCAAAAAAAAGACATCATTTTAATCTACTATCCATACCAACTTACTTAACCACTTACAAACACAAACACACAAACACATACACTCTCACTATCAATAAAGAGTTAGTGTTTATTTTCACACTACTCTACCTACACACATTGGCAAATCGATTGTTATTTCTTTTCTAGAGTATTGGGTAGCCCTGAAAAGGGCTGTTTTTTTTTTTTGTTTGCTATGGCATTCTTTTTAGTTTCTAAGAATGCGATGTCCTCTGAGGATAGACTTTCTGGCGATAGGTCTGCTTCTTCGGAAAGAGAAGAAGAACTCTTTGGTGTCGATACGACAATCGACAAAGCCTCTGTCAGCTTCAGGTTGCTGCTGCTGCTCTTGTTGTTGTTGTTGCTGCTGTCTCTGAAGTCTGTACTTCTCTGTCCATTCTTCTTTTTCCCTGTTCATTTCTTCTCTGAAGAGCTCTTCTATCAGGTCTTCAGTGATTTTTAACATTCTCACATTCTCTATTTCTTCTGGCTTCGGTATCAGACTGTGTCTGACCCTATGCAAATTCACGTAGGCTTCGTTGAGTTTAGCTAGTTTGGAGCACATCTTCTTAGGAGGATGAGTCGACAATGGATGGTTAGACTGGAAACAACCCGGTTCTTAAAGTCAAAGCGCGGACGTGAAGGAAAACATCCCCCACACGGTTTTTGAGTCGCAACGTTTAGTGAGTGTCATGAGAGGGATAGTAAGAAATGAAAGAGCATCAATCCAACATTCTTATAGCTAAACAAAAGACAAAGGCATTTTTTTTCAAAACACAACATTTTTTATTCAAAAATCACTTAACGCTAAACAACAACTCTAACATTTTTAACAATAATCCAACAATATAACATCAAACAATTTTTTTCAAAACACATTTTTTATTCAAAAATCACTTAACACTAAACAACAACAACTCTAACATTTTTAACAATAATCCAACACTAAAAGTTTCTCCACTAGGTAAAGAGGGATAACAGTCTTCCATGGTTTCTAGTAATCTAGGATGACTTCTCTCAAACTGTTGATTTCTATGGTATTATCGAATTCTGCATACAGGATGACGTTCACCGTTTCATCAGGGTCTCGGTCTTTAAACTGAATTTCCACACGAATCTGGCCGGATTTTGTAGGGTGGAAATGTCCCTCGTCGCTGCCTTGGTCTGGAGTGAAATCGAAAGCCCACAAAGCGTAGCCTCCTGCATAATCCTCGTACGTAATACCGTGACTGGTATTGGTTCCTAACTGTCCGGTGGCTTCGTACAGGGACAAGTACGATCTCAAGTAATTCTTCTTGGTAAAGTCAGGTTCGAAAGGTCGGGTACACAAGGTCTTGCCATCGCGACTGACTTCGATTTTGGACACGCCAAAGTGTTGAAAGTAGAAAGGATTTTTTTCGGCAGCTCCGTTGAAGGCTGTATTCTCGACGATACCAACGATCAAACGTTTGGGTAACTGTCCTTGGAACAGATGATCTTCGATCATGGATCGCTGTCCCTTGGGAATAGTGAAGGTTTTCACTTCCACGCGTCGTATGGGATACTTGGCAGTCGTTCTGCTCAACGTCTGACTGATGTCGTTTCCCACTTTAGGTAACACTTCCACACGGCGTACGTAGAGTCTGGCTTCTAGGATTTTGGTTTTGTAACCGTCACTATCAGCCATCAAATGGAAAGCGGCACTGCTACGATTCAGTCTCAGGCGGACATCCACCCGGTTCAGCAAATACTTTTCTTGCAACCACATGTCCAAATGCAAACGATCCATCAGTTCTAAACTTGTGTCGGCTCCCGTGATTCTCTTTCTTCGTTCTAGAAATCCATCATTGTTGTCTTTCTTTTCATCAGTTTCCAATATTTCAAACTTGGTAGGTTCGTCAGCTTCCCATACCACACAGGCATTGAGATGAGTGTTCTTGGCATCTATTCCGTACGTCAAGAGATTTTCCAGGTAGGCACGATAAGGGTAAGTATCCATGCTGCTACTGACCAGTTTGTTATTCAAGTACAAGTCCACTCCACTGAACAAGGAATGCATGAAATTGTTGACGGGAGCTACTGCTTCATCGTCTATAGCACCTCCAGTCTTATCTAGAATTTTGACTTTCAGGTACAAGTAACTGCTATTCAGATCGATGTAATCTTCGGGCTGTCCCTTGATTTCAAACTCGATGGGAGCGGAATCGGTCAGTGAGGAGACGGGGTGAAATTCCACCCACTGGGATTCTTGCATCGTCATCATCGTGGGGGGCATGGCAAACAGATCCAGTTCCGTCTTGGAACAAGCGCAAGATTCTCGGTGCATCATTTTTTTGTCTCTTTTCTCAATAATCGAAAACGTCTAAGTCTCGAACGGTTCTTCTTTTCTTGGCCTTTCTCGCTTGAAGTCTGGTGAAAGGGTGTTTTCTTCGTCGTCTCTTTCTGCCTTGTCCTTGCTGAATGCCTGACTCGGTAGCGTGCAGGGCATTTATAGGTGTTTCTCGTTGGCCTAAAATGTCTTTGCCCGCTTGCAGCAAGACATTTTTGCCTGCCCTCATGAAGGCTTCTTTAGGGTTTTGTTTGTCGATGATGACATTTTGGAGAAATTCTTTGCCTTGAGTCAGTGCCGCATCTTTCAAGGCGTGCAATCCGCGTGTCACCATCGGTTTCAACACCGGGGCCACCGAACGAAAGGCCGATTTTAACATATCTCCTAATCCGTGTCCTCGCTGTCGAGCAACCCCCCGGTACACTGGATACATAACTTAAGAATCGTGAGAGAACCGTTTCCGAAAATGGAGTTTCACCGTGACTTTTCCTTTGGTGAATGGAATATTTTGTCCCAGATCTCCTTTTATAGCAATGTTGACCGTGTCCAAATACGACTTGCTGACAGGCAAATAGTGAGGATGGACAAATTCGCGGTGGACGTGGTAAGTGTTTCCACCTTCCTCGTCAGCGCCCGTGGCAGAATCTACTTTGAAAGGAATGACACGCAGTAACGGTACGGAGGTGTGTCCCACCACGTTGTACTCCACCACATCGGAATACACGAACATCAAATTCAGTCCTTGGTTCAGTTCTACCGGGGCACGAAATAACTTGCTAAAAGACTCGTTGTCGTAAACGATGGGTAATTCGTTTTTCTTGAGCATGGCCTTTCTCATGTCCATGTCTCCGCCCAACATGTCAAACAATTCAGGACAAAATAAAATGGACACGATTTTACTTCGTTCAGATTTCATCAAGAAGCGACGAGCTGCTTTGTGGTACTCCATGGTGACACTTTTGTTGACATGCTCCAAAGCTTTCAGAAACACGACATTAAACCTGGAGGCTATGGTGCTGACCAAATGTTGACCACTAAAATAATAGCCTGGGGGAATGAACAAGTGATAGGTGGTGTACTTTTGATTTTGTGTACGGGTTTTCTTGTCATATTTGACATTGCTATCCATCCACTGTTGCATTTGCTCGTCATGAACTTCCACATCAAAAAAATTTTGATTGGGAAGGACATTGAGGACTTGGGTCGGGTGAATCATTTCTACTAAAGCCACTTCCCAATGGGCTTCGTGATCTAACTGGATGGCCTGAGGTAATTTGGCCGTGTAACAGCACAACGTGTTCTTGGGAAACACCTCCATGGAACTGTCACTGGGTAAAGTTAAGTAAAATTGGTTTTGGTGACTCATAATTCCAGAGTTCTGTGGCTGTCCGAGGGGTTACTGGACGTCAGAGGCGTGTCTCCGTCTACAATGGGGTTCTGGTTGTGGTTGAAGTGGTGACTGGCACTGGTACTAGACACAAGGTTCCCGGGGTTCCCGTTCGAGGTGAATTTCAAGGAGGGATTAGGAAGCAGGTAACCGATGCAACTGCTCAATAAAATGGTCCACAATTGTTTGTCTCCTTGTTGCAAACTCAAATTGGCGATGGCTGCCCCGATGACACAATACACCACGAAGATTTGGCAGAAAAAGACGATTTGCGTTTTAGGCACACGTTCTCCACACCACACCCACAAGGGTTGTTTTTGTAAATCTTGCACAGAAGAACTGGGTGAAGGAGGAGTGGTCGACGTAGCTGCGTCTGTGTGAAAAGGCATGATGGTCACTTCTTTTTATAGTCGATGACTTGCGAAGCGTCGATCCAAGAATCAAAACTGGGCGGATATCCTTTCCAACGTACTTTGACTTCTTTGACACGTCGTTTGCCCACTTTACGGGTTCTGCGTTCGAGAATGCTTTCGATGTCGTACACGTCGTCTTCTTTTTTGGTGACACGTTGTAACTCGGGCAAATAAAACGTTCCTTTGAGCACTTCTCCGTTCATGTCTTCCAATTTATAGACGGCAGGATGACGGCCATGCACTCGTCCAGTGACGCGAAACAGTTCGGTCGTCCAGTTAGGTAAGTAACCTTTGTCAAAAGTGCGTTTGGTTTTGCCAATGCGCACCCAATCTCCTACGGCCAACTCTCCACTTTTCTTGGGGACAGCCCTCGTCGGGGACGTACCAAACAGGCGCTCAAACACCAGCACTTCGTTGTCGGGAGTCACGTCTTGCGGGGCACGTCCGATGCTTCGATGGTAAGATTGGTTGTACGCTTGCACCAGGTGCGGTAAGATGTCGATGTACTTCAGAGTGTGGTGATGCGTAAAATATTTCCACATGAGTTCTTTCAAAGTGCGTTGAAAACGTTCCACGATGCTGGCTTTGGTTTCGGGATTCTCGGTGGTAAAAAAATGAATGTCACGTTTCTTTAATTCTTTTTGGAAAGCTTGGTTCAGAAACTCGGTGCCTTTGTCCGTTTGCCATCGAAGAGGGTGACGACCGCTTTGTTTCAACACCCGTTGCAGGGCTCGCACTAACTCGCTGCTCGATTTGGAAGTCAAGGGCACGACCCAGGCAAATTTGGAAAAGACGTCGATGACACAAAACAAATATTTGTAGCCACGATTGTAGCTGGCCAAATGAGAGACATCGGCTAAATCGGTTTGCCATTGATGATCGATGCCTTCCACTCGGGTGCGACTTCTGGCAAACTTGCGTCGAATGGGTTTGTGTAAAATGTAGGTAGCTTGTTCTTGTAACCATCGTTGCACTTGAGGTAAACGGAGACTTTTCAGTCGCGTTTTGGCAGCACGATACAATTTTTGAACTCCTGCGTAACCTGCAGGATGGGAGGGATCGTAGTAAATGCTGGCTAAGACTTTTTCCATTTTTTTGTGTTGGTTGGTGTGTTAATAAGACACCCACTCTTGGAGGATGATACTCTTTTTCTCTTGGGGTATTTTCTTGGATTGCAATGCTTTGCGTGTGCGGCCAGCAATAGGTGTCAAAGAGGAGAAGGATGTCTGAGCGGGGAATATAGGTTCTTGTTTCACTTCTGTCTTCACTTCTGTCTTCACTTTCTTTTTCTCTTGTGAGGAAGAAGGGGTGGCCATCATCTTTTTAATCCATCCAATTCTGGAGGTAGGTGGTGTTGTTAACTTGCGTACTTTTTCTGGTGGAGTTTGAAACCCTTCCTCTTCTTCTCCTTTTTCTGTCTTGGTCACGGGTACTGGTGGTACTGGTACTGGTACTGGTGATGGTGCTGGACTTTTCATCAAGGTCTTAAAATCTTTCAGAGTGGGGAGAGCTGTTTCGTCTAAAGCTTTCTGGTGAAAGAGTTGCAGTCGTTGCAAGAGTTGACCGTACTTTTGCGATTTTTCTGTTTCGGACAAATCTTGGCGATCCATCAAGGACTGCAATTCGTGTTGTAACTGGGACATCTCGCTCAAATGGGGATTGGGAGGTAAATGCGGGGTGTGTTGTTCTTGCCAACGATGGTATTCCATCCATCGTTTGTAAGGCACTAAAGCTAGTTTTCGTCCTTCCATGGGGTTGTCAGGGGTCGATTCTGAGATCTTGGAACTTCCGAGGCCTTTTTATCTTGCTCCCATCAGTCCTCCCAACATAGTTCCCAAGACTCCTTTCAGTATGGGGCCTAACAAGAGAGGTAAAATACCTCCACGTTGCACTAACATCTTCTTTTTTTGACGAATGGGAATTTTCTTTTGAACCATTTGGCGAAGAACGTGACGATGTTTGCCTAAACATTGTTTCTGGTGTTTGGACAAAGGGATCGTGCCTTTCGAAACGTTCAAACAACATTCGCACACGGTATCGATGACCTCTTTGGAAGCTGTTTGAATGAGTTTGTTTCGTAGGGGTGGAGAAGCTTTGGACAGGACAGATAACATGTCCCCATGTTTGGCTAAACGTGGTGGCAGTCCTTTCCTTTTCTTTCCTTGGGGTTTTCTGGAGGGTGACATCTTTGAGTCTTCAGGAGCACCAAAAAACACTGATACCCGACTTGGTCACAGGCCTTTTTTATACTGGAACGCGTCGCCACTGATTGTCTTTACGTCGTATTAGTTTGAGGACAGGCATGACACGTCGTGCAGGGGTACGTAACGGACTAAATCGAGCTAGTTCTTGCTTGGACAAATCCAGTAAACTTTGTAACATGCCCGATCTTTCTTGAACTTTGATTTTGGGAGAAGGTACTTTGTGAGCAGCAGCCACTGCCACTAAATTGGAAGGTCCTGCCACTGGGGAAGATCTTTTGGGGGTCATCAACGGAGAAGTTCTTGGTGTGATCAACGTTTCCAAGTACTCTTCAGTTCTGGGTGTCATTAACGGAGAAGTGGACAAACGTGAAGCTGCCGGAGACGCAGTCACCGCCGTGGCAGGTCGTGGTTTGCGAGTGTAAGGTTGCGTCCTGGCCGAAGTGCCTCTCTTGCGACTAGTTTTCTGTGGACTTTTCTTTCTCTGGGGGCTTCTTTTCTTTTTCCGGGGTGGTGGTGGTGTCTGGTCAGAGGAGGGTCCTGCCACTGGAGACGTTCTCCGTGGGGACCTGGTCTTTTTCTTCTTGGGGCTTCGTTGGACTTTTGTCTTGGGTATAACTTTGGGGGCATTAGGATCCCATCTTAAGAGTGAGCGAATGATGACCCCTCCTAGAGTACCGCTCCCTCCAGGTGTCAAAATGATTTGTTTTTTGGTTTGAGTGTCGATGCGGGGATCGGCCATTTGGACCAAAGCGACTTTGTTTCGATCGAAAAAGCGTTTGGTTTGATGAGGAATCTGAATGATTCCTTGGAGTAATTGACGTGCCGTCACCGTGAACCATCGTAAGACTTCTTTGAGACTAGCTTCTAAGACACGAGCTCGTGTTTGTGGATCTTTTTCTCGACTGATGCCATACAAGGCACGAATCAATTTGACGGGAAGATGCGACTGAAGGGACGTCATGTTCGCACTGAGAGTGAGACAGACGAAAAAGGGTCTGAGGTTTTTATAGATTTTTTATGGGGAGTGAAATGAAGTCGAGGACGGAGACGTGTACAGGACAGGCCCTCCGTCTTGGCACCAGTGGTGAAACAAGTGGGTACGAAATCGCAAATCCTCGGGAGTCGTAGGTTTCAAATCGACGAGTAAATAGGCGTGTGGCGTTTGAGTGGCATCGTCGTACGCCTGAGTCAGCCAAGGCGTTCCTAACTGTTTGGCTAAGACTTGCACTTGCGATTTATCTCGAGGGCTTTTAAACAAGACCACGTAATGCGCATTGAGACTGATGGTGCGATGGGTTTTACTTTGTTGAAACAAATTTTGGGGTGATGTAAACGACACTGGCATTACGGTGATGCCCTTTCCGCGTGAACCACAGTTTAATTTCTTCTTCGTCTTCTCCTAACATGTCGTCGAAAATGACCAAATGGGTTAGACGGGAGTCAGAGACGATGCCATCGTCTTCTTTAGGAATGCCTTCCACAAACACGATGGAATCGCCTTGACTTTCTCGCAAGAGGCTGTACGCCGATTGCCACTCTTTGTAACACCACACGATTCGTTGAGGGGGTCGATCGATCAAATGATGTTTATGTTCGATCAAACGTTTGACGAATTCGGTTTTGCCTGAACCGCTAGGTCCAGCAATGAGCATGTTAAAGGGATGGCGAAGATACAAAGCCTCCCAACTGGCACGATCTAAGTGTTCG
Source organism: Sinohyriopsis cumingii (assembly GCA_028554795.2). NCBI lineage: Eukaryota > Metazoa > Mollusca > Bivalvia > Unionida > Unionidae > Sinohyriopsis > Sinohyriopsis cumingii. The sequence goes on from CM068829.1 coordinate 132,184,184, forward strand.
TCGATGACTTTGACAGTGGAGGAAGAGGGAGCAGAGACAGCAGAGGTAGCCATGGTGTGAGAAATGTCACTTGTGACACGAAAAACAAACAAGACAAGAGTTTATATACTTTTTCAGAACACGTTTATTGAATGTTTCAAACATGAATACGAAAGACAAAAATACATAAAAGCCAAAGGCTTAAGTACAAGAATAAAAGGCACATGATAACCATGAACGTGGAATAAACACAAGTGTCTGTACAACATGTTTTGGGTAAAGTTCTAACCAGTTCTATAGTAGGGGTAAGGTCACACAAGTGTCCTCCCGAAAGGGTCTTTCAGGCCTGTCCACGACAGTCCTGTCCTGGGTGACGGGTTCTTCTGGCACCGTCACTAATACAGGTTGAAAAGTAACTTTTTTCCTTGAATAACTCTCGTGCATACTGGGTCGCCTCTTGTGTCCAAGCCTCAAAACCCTGGTCTCGGTGATGTCCAACATTTGACTCCTAACCAATCTGGTTTCTTCTACGTCAACGACATGGTAAGTTACTTCAATGAACAACGAACTATCCATCTTGCCTAGGGTTCCTTTTTATATACAGACCAATACCGACGTGACCGTACGGTAAGGTGAAGTGATTGGGAAGTCGCACTCGCTTCTGGTATACAATTTGATAGACTTTTTCCAAGGGTCGACTGACGATGTGGTGAGTGGGTAAACGTACAATCTTGTTGAGTTGATAGGTGGTCACTTTAAAGTTTCCATCCTCGCCCGATTGCAAGGCTTCTTTCAATACCCCAAAGTTGACCACTCGACTGGTACGATGATTCAGAGTCAGTCCTTTCACTTTGCACGTCGTGTGCACTTTTCCTTGTTTGTCCCGGTATTCGTAGCCGTAATTTTTGGGACCACCACTGACGAAACTTAGAATCTTGTCGTCGGGATGCTCGTCTGTCCAGGCTCCTAAACGGTCTCCTTCGATGTCAGGATGCTGTTGAATCGGGTGATGGATGTAAATGCAACTGTCCGTGTCAAAGTACAGGACGCGTTCTTCTAACAGTTCTAAAGCTTCGTACAATTTTAAGCGAGCATGAGCTGTCACGTAAGCCGCAATGATGACATTTCCAAAAGGGTCGTCTTGTACAAAGTCCAGATCTTCTTCGTAATTGACCAAGATCAAATCCTCTCGAACGACGTCCACGTGTTTCATGTATTTGGTTTTGTCGTGAATCATCTGGAAGTAGCGGGAAGGTTCTGTCAAATATTCCGTCTTGGGTAAACACGGTCGTTGTGCCATTTTACCCCACAAGCAATTTAACATCACTTTGGCAAACGATCGCCTGCCTTCGTTTTTTTCGATGTGGTCTAAAGAGATGCCTTCTTGTGCGTAGTACTTCTCTTTGAATTGTATTTGGTCTTCGGGAGTGTGACACCAGGAAGGATAGCCGCTGGCTTCTTGCTTCAGTTTCAAAAAGGCATCCACGTAGTCGGTGAAAATGCCTTTCTGAGTAGGGTCACCCTTGTGGTACTGTTGTGTCTTGGGAAAGTGGCAAATTTCGTACACTTCTAACAGTTGGTATCCCATGTCCAGAGCTTTGAACAATTCCACGCTGACCCAGGTTCCCGTCAAGGCACGTTCTTCCTGGCTGTGATGGCAAGGTTGGTCCTGGTTGCACGTTTCGGCACAAGTACGGCACAATGGAAACATCAGTTTGCCTTGACAATGGTGAGGTAAGACGGGATGGTATAGGTTCGTGGGAGGCAAAACTTTACACTTGATCAAGCCTTCGTATTGTCGAATGTTTTTCAGGTCGATGTGTTCCGTGAACAATTGCCGGTGCCCTACAGGAAAGCGACAATATTTGCACACGTAGGGATACAGCGAACACACGTCCAAGTATTTGATTTCTTCTCCTTTCTCTTCGTCGGCTTGGTACAGCAAACAGGTGGCATTGGTCCTTCCTCCGTACAAACTATCCCTCGGGTTCAGCGGGTCCATGAACTGGTAACTTTCCACGAGGCGTATAAACTCGGGATCGGTTTTCATACGGTGATCGTACTCGTGTTCCCACATTTCCACCACTTGGTATCCTTGCTGTTCTAACTTTAGGCGTCGCTGACAAGTGTCCTGGTACAAGTCTTCCATGGTTCGTTGCAAAAACTGATTTTTAGTGTCACGGTCAGGGTAACAGACGGGACATCCGTGAAATAAGCAACCGTTAAACTCGTACACGATCTTGGGGTTTTCTAAGTCCCAGCCATCTACCGAATACGTTCCGATGGTCTTTTCGCCTCCTCCGTTGCGGGCATGCTGAATCCATTTGTCTTCCTTGTCGCACAAGTAATGTAACCAACGTAGGGCTTTGACCGAGTATTGACGCTTGACATAGTGGGTCGTTTGAGGACTGATGACAGCCACGGTCTTTTCAGGCATGAATCGTTGGCGGTACACTAAGGAACACGCTTTGGCAATGGTGCAAGCTTCTTTCAAAGGATCGACCCCTCCGTGTTCCATGAACAGTTCTCGAAATTTTCCACAGCAACGTCGTAAAATGTCCACTTCGGAACGACAATACTTTAACATTTCTTCCTGAAAGTCGAAGGGGTCAGAGGCATGAGCCTGGTACCAAGCGTAGAAATCTTCTCGTTGTTCGGTACGCATGTTGTCGGGGTCGTAATAGTGAGCCTCAGGTAAATGGGGTAGAACGGCATGTTGATTGGCTTCCGTATTGAAAAAGTGTGGAAAGTACCCTTTAGCCATTTCTGTCATTCCAAACGTTTTAGGCATTCGACTCAAAGGCATGGCCAAGTAACTCATCGAATCTTTAAACTGTACTTGTCCCACTTGCATGAAAATGATTTTGGCTCCGTTCAAAGTCACTTTAGGACGTTCGGTGCCTTGTTCCGTATAGTATCTGAGAAGAAACTGTCCATCGTATCCGGAGAAATTGTGAGCCATCACCGTGGCATGACGATGACAATCTCCGTAACGTTCGATGTCCTCTTGGCTCCACGTGTTGTCGATGGGGTCTAAGACCCATTGGGCAAAATCGGCTAACGTGTTTGGTCCCCGAAAGATTTTTTCACGTCCTCCAGGAATCTTGCTGCAGTGAGGGCAATGACTGCAGATAGGTTCTTGAATGCACTTCTCGCACGCTCGATGAGCCACGCAGAAATTAGGAATGTGAATGCCAGTCTCTTGCATGCATTCGAAATCGAAAAAGATGAAATTGCCTTTCTTCTTGTGACCGTCCTCTTTCTCTGGTGGGGGTTGGTATTTTTGCACGTAGCATTCGTGTTCCAAGTCCACGATGTGGTGACAAATGTGACATTTTTTCTTTCCTCGACATACGTGTGCCTTGGTACTATTGGTACGTATGCCTTGTCCACAGGTAGGGCACATTCTCAGCAGTTGACAAGCACATTTCTTCTGTGAACCTTGTGTTTTCAAATGTTGTTGGTAACAGGTAGGACTGACAAACGTGCGCAGACAAGTTGAACAAGGCACTGGTTCTTCGCTCAGACAGGGTGGAGAGGCCAAACATCCTGGGCATTTCCATCCACAATGTTTGTGTTGCTCTCGATTGTTATAACCATAGTCACATTTCTCACAATAATAAACATATCCCAGGAATCCGGTGATACTGGTAATGGTATCGAAATGTTCATCGTGATGATAGACATGAATGTATTTTCCGTCCTTAAAATCTTGGCCTCGAAACAACAGAGACCCACGCATTTCTTGAGGGTGCACTTTCAAGGTGTAGCGTGGAGCTAGGGCATCTTGCAATTTTTGCATCTCAGGAATGCCACAGGGTGTGTCTTTGGACAGTCCGGCTTGTTGTAACAGGAGTTCTGCTTCGTTTCGTTGTTTGGCTCGGTCCGATCGTTGAATAGTTTTCCAGGTTCTTTTCCATTCTACCGTGTCGTTCTTGTTGGCATAGGTTCGTCCCACCACGATGGCACGGGCTAAACACATCTGGTCTTGAGGGTTGTGAATTCGGACGAGACTTGTTTTGGTGTTGCGAAGGTTGTCCACCAATAACATCTTTTTGCGTCCTGTCCCTTGAGGAAGAGATACGTGGGCCATTTTCAGTGTGGCTTTACCATCGGTGATGTCAAACTGGTCATTAGATTTTTGTACGTGTTGAATCTTGTCCATGATTTTGGAAGGGGTTAGTTCTGCGGGTCTGCTAAACTCGATCCAAACAGGGGATTTCAAACCGTCGTGATCTATGGATAGTGTCAAGCGATCGTCTTCTTTGGCTTGACATTGTCGCTTGAGTGCGGTGAGCAAAGAATCCCACATCTCGGTGATAAACCCTTCTGCTTTCTCCAAGGGTACGTCGGCCTTGAAATCTTTAAACTTCACCGTGTAGGTGTAAGCCGTGGTTCTAAATTTTCTAGAGGAGCGCTTTTCCGTCTCTCGAATGGAATAGTACTTTTCAGGGTTGACTAAGGGTGGTGAACTTGGTTTAGAGGGTTCGGATTCTGGTTCACTCATGTCCTCTTCAAAATCACTGGCATGAATTTGTGCCAAGATTTCAGCCCTGGTACGAGGCGATAGATCACGTTTCTGCCTCTTACTTTCTTCTTCTTCTTTCTTCTCGAATGAATAGGATCGTTTCATCTTGAGTGCAAAACGTCAAATGACTCAAGTTCAAACACCATAGACTAATTTATAGTCATGGCAAACCAGCGTATATAAAAAGGGTGTGTCTTGTCCTTTCACTATTCATTTCACTCTCAAACCGAGGAGAACGATGGAAGAGACTAGCCAAATCGAACGTTTCGTCAGAGCTTTGCGAGGGGTCATTAGAAAATTCTCTTCAGACCAGCCGACAGACTACTCTCCTTCCTTTCGAGATAAGAGTCAGGATACTTGCTATACCTGTCAGAAGAAAGGGCATTGGTCTTCAGAGTGTCCAGACCGTCAAAAAAGAAAAAAAACAGGGGCTAAAAAAGACAAAAGTCAAGATACCTGTTATTATTGTAAAGAAAAAGGACATTGGTCTCCAGATTGCCCAAAAAAGAAACAAGAGGAGTCAAAAGAAAAGAAGGATTCTTCAGAAGAAGAGAGGGATTCTTCGGAAGAAGAGAGGGATTCTTCGAAAGAAGAGAGGGATTCTTCAGAGGAAGAAAGAAGACAATTCTATTTAAAAGAAGCAAAGAAACAGGAGAAGAAAAGAAGAAGGGAAGAAAATGAGGAAAAAACGGTGAAGAAATTCAAAAAACAGAGAGACTAAACAAGGAGAAAGAAGAAGTCAATGAACTTTTAATTAAAGTGTTGTGCTGTGAATTGGATTGTAAAAAATGGATAAAAGAATACATGAATGATATAAGGTAAGTGTCTTTGAGTTTTGATTTTAAAATAAGAAGCTACACTCACGCACTCATACACAGACACGTACTATAAGGGTAAAATGGGTGGGGTTTATTTTTGAGTTATTGGCAAATTGAAATTGTATTTCTTTTCGAGAAATGTGGGTGGCCCTGAAAAGGGCCTTTTTATTTTGGTGTAGGGGTGAGTTTAACCTATCAACTTTAACTGCCTTAAGCCTTTGCCACGGCCAAGGCCTACTTCTGATGATTGGGTTGAAATCACTAAGGGTGGTACGATAGGCTTAGTCACAGGGTTGGCGTGTTTAGCTCGGGAAGGTCGTATTCTCTTCGGTCGTGATAAAGAAGTCTGATACATTTGTTTCAGACTTCTTAACTCCGCTAAAATGTCCAACAGTACCGTAGCCGTTTGATTTTCACCCTCTTGTTTCTTTGCTGCTACTTCTTCTTGCTGTTGTTGCTGTTGTTTTTTTCTTACCTCTTCTTGTTGCTGTTGCTGTTGCTGTAGGAGAAAAGCTTGTTCCGCTTCCTTTTGTCGTTGCATAAATTTCTCCAATTCTTCTTTCTGTCTCTGTCTAAAATTCTCCACTTGCGGTAATGAAGAAGGTAACGAAGGTTCCGGAACAAATTCTTGCGAGGTAAGAAAATCCACAAAATCCCAATGTACCTCTTCTGAAAGTAAGTCCGGGTTCCCTTGGGCAGTCTCCCCTGCTGGTGCACCCCAATGGATCGTTTTCTGAGTTTCCGTCATGTTGAATCACTGTCGCATAGATTGACTGCACACAAGCGCTAACGAATCTATATAGACCACGTGACGTCACAGACTGTTCTCTTCGGATTGGATCCGAGCTGACTGAATTTTGTAACGCGTGTTCGGATTGGTGAATGAATTCAATCCGTTTCAATCCTTCCTGTACCTATAAATAAGCGCAGTTCACTGCATTGATTCACCTGTTCTCGTCGCTTCAAGATGTGGACCACAGTTGAGTCATCCACCCTTGTGTCTTCCATGATGTTTAGGACGGACATGCTCATGTATGTCAGGTCCAAGTGGACTGTTGTTGATAGGACAGATACTAGTCAATGGATGAGGAGAGTTTACATAGAAAGACAAGGATGTCTCAAGAGGGTACTTGTGTATGGACCGGCAGTTAGAAGGAGTTTAAGAAGAAGAAGAAGAAGATGTGACAGATGCCATCTATGTTAATATTAATATTAACATAAACCCAAAGGCCCTTTTCAGGGCCAGCCATATTTCTCGAAAAGAGATAGCCTTTCCATTGCCTACCCTTTTTTTAAATTTAAATTTAAATTTAAATTTAAAAAAATAAAAAAAAAAATATCCCATATTCAATTCCCCTTGTCCCTAGACAGACCCAAACTCTATTCCCCATGTTCAATTCCCCTTGTCCCTAGAGTGACCCACGATTTTTCTCCATGTTCAATTCCCCTTGTCGCCAGAGTGACCCACGATTTTTCTCTATGTTAAATTTCCCTTGTCGCCAGAGTGACCCACGATTTTTCTCCATGTTAAATTTCCATTGTCGCTAGAGTGACCCAGGGGTCTCTGTAATGCTAATTCCCATTGTCGCTAGGGTGACCCCATTTACTACTTCCATGATTTAGCTCTAAATGTTTGGCTGAATCCTGTTTTCAAAGAGGGGCAGGTGATCCGGAAGTCACAGTACATTTGGGAGTGAAGTTTTCCAGTGTATGAACAACGTACCAATAAAAAAAGCGAATACAATTCATATTTAACAAATGCCTAATCAGGCTGAGAAAGTGGATGGTAGAAATTTGAGGGGATGCACTGATTTACTATTTACTGATTAACTGTGTTGCACAACACACTAATACTCATAACCTGTACATATATTCTCATCGAATCTATAGGAAATGTCATTACAAACAGACAAACAGCATTATAGAAGTCACTATTTTTGATTTGTACCCAGGCGGATCAAGTCAAAATCGTAGAAGTCTTAAGAATTTTTGGTTTTTAATATCACTGAACTCGACATCACATTAGATGTAAAATAATGAGTGAAACTGTAATTATCCTTATTTGCAATTTCTGCTAACTGAAGTGATAAAAGAACGTTTACATTCCAATGTCATTGTCGTTGACACTGATTGGTCAGTAATGCTTAACCGTATCTTTATAAGTGGATTCTCGTGTGTTTTAAAGAAAGGTTGTAAAACAAATATCAAAGTTTTGGAATCGGGTCGCGGGCTGCTTCGTAAGTGGACGAAACCAGAGTGCCTCGTTCAGAGCAGGAACATCGCAGGAGCATCCATAAATACTTGGAGATAGACATCACATTGAAAAGCCGATGACAAAACTGAAGAGTTTACACATTATTGGATATATCATGCTTAGTCAATGGGAGTTATGTGCCCAAACCCGGGCTGCCTCTGGCGGTTATTAAACAAGAGACCCTTTGATATCAAGTTCGACTCTTTTCCAACTAAGCTACATTTGGTTATAAGTCAACAGATACTGCCAAAAATGACCTTAACAATAATTCAGTCAATTAACTACCTTCTTTGTAGCTCCTCAATCTGACTTTCTCTGTGAGTAATTCTTTCCAATAGTTTGTCATAATCTTCTCTGAACAAAACCACCACATCTGGGTTAGTTTCTGTTCCTTTACTCCACTTATCTCGGGGTGGTGGGGTCGGTTCTTTCCTCTTTTGGTTCGCCTGTGGAGAACAATCAAACTTTAAAACAAACTAAACCGAAGCTGCTAAAAGTAATGATATAATCTCCTGGGAATTGCGGTACATATTTACAACTGATGATGATATTTATTTATTTATTTACTTATTTATTTGTATGTCTTCAGAACGGTTATATAACATTTTAGATATGCAAAAAAACTTCTCCAAACCGGCCACTTATGTACAGCAGCTAGAGGACAGACAGGCCCATCCAAGCCATTGCAGTGTAAATCAAACCTCCCTAATTAAACCATCTCTCTAAACCAGCATAACATGTGGTTCCCAAAAGTCTTGAAAAAGTTTGAACATGTACTTCATATGCGATTATTTACCAAAAGTAAGGTCTTGTTCCGCAAATCTCACAAAGTGTCTCGAATGTCAAACTGAGAATATTTATCAACTTGTCATTCGTATAGCCACCGCTTGCCGATGGGAGTGGCTTTAACAAGGGGAATATAGATTCTTCGTGAGAATTTTTGTTTAAAACAAAAGTCTTTAAATGTTTATTTTAATGAAAAAGAGTGGGATATTGTTTGCAATGACATCATATTTTTACGTAAAATTTTGCATAATATGGGTAAACGTTTGAATTATGTATCGGGCTCAGTCCACGTGATTATTAGAACTACGTGTAACATATTATAATCTAGTATAGTTCATTTAAAGCATGTACAGTAGCATGATTACCTTCATTCGGACGGTATTTAAAACAAATATTTCAACAACAGCAGCAGCAATAATAATAATAATAATAACAATCATCATCATCATAATAATAAAACATGTACTGGTACTGACTCTTACCTCCACGTCTTCAATCCTCCTTTGTAGGTGTTCTAGCTCTATACAGAGCTGGTTATATTCTCTGAGTGCCCCAGAGACCTCGTGCTGCGAGAGCACGTCCCCGGCGTGCATTTTCTCTAGAACATATCCCAGCTTCTTCTTTTTCTTCCCGAAAAATGCAATGGTTCCGTTGACTAGTTTGACGGCCTCCCACATCCTAAAGTGCATATTCGTTTCAGAACAGATTATATCAATATTTTAAGAATTAACGGTGTGGATGCAACCTAAGAATGATCTATAAATATTACTACTACTACTACTACTACTACTACTAATAATAATAATAATAATAAGAAGAAGAAGAAGAAGAAGAATGAGCTGCTGCTGATGATGATGACGACGATGGTGATAGCTGTACCGAAAACGAAGATGAACGAGTTGATGATTCTAAATATATTGTCGATAATTAAACAATTATCTCGTTTGTCAAACCTATTTGTTACGTTATCTCGTTGTCCCAGTTTATCTGGTTCAATAATGCATCTCCAAAGCCGTTTATACGTTTTCTTGTTGGTTTAAACATAGACAAGCTTTGAGACATGATTGATAAGACTCGTGTGTTTTAAATGTATGTTAATTATAAAGAGAAAATCTGGACAATTCACATTAGTCCGGGATGCTAACAGTTGTCATCAGAAACAAATGTCGGAACTGTTTTTGTGAGACAAGAATGAAACTTTTAGGCATCTAACTTAATTGTTTGCATTTGTGATGTAGACTCTCTCTCTCTCTCTCTTAATTTGTCTCAAAAAATAAAACAGGTATTTTATAACTTCCTGATAATTGTATTTTATTAATGAAAAAGGCAAAATCTGATGTTAATCATTTATATGTCAAATACTACGAGTTTGTCGTCATTCATTCTGCCTGAAAGCAAAAGATATCTGACCTTTTCCATTCTGTATTGTGCAGACCATCCCGATACTCGTCAGCATCCTCTTGCTTAGGGTCATCAGTTTGAATCAGCCTGCCTTTGGAGATGGCTTCATGCTGTTGTTCTGTCTACAATGATTCACCCAATATTCAGATCAATCCTAATCGTTCTCTAAACCACATGCTGCACATAGGTATTTAACATATTACGATTCTATCTTCTTATCCTAAGTAATCGAATAGATCGGAAACCAAAATGTTTGTAAAATTCAACAAATAATTTATTTCCCTTGAATCAAAGGTGAAAATGTAAAAGAAACTTATAGTGTTATGAATTCAATCACAGACATTTATAAATGTCTTACTACAAGTCCAAAAGCCTAAAGTGTTCCAAATAAATTTCAGTGGTGTTTCGAATGAATTCCAATCTTGAATGCGATGATATACCTTGAATATGTCTACGTGCTAACAGTCTTGATATATCACAATGATATAATCTAGAACGAATTTAAATTAAATTACAATAATCTCCACATAATGATTTAGTCCGAAAAGTCAATGAGCATTGTATAATTCCAATGAGTAATTTCAATAAATAAATACTCTCAAATTATAACTAAATACAAGTAAAAGACTGATTCAACTATAGATGTTAAGATAGGAACGAATACTCATGACGTAAACAATCCTAATATATAAACCTAAGACACAATAAGTGAACCAGGATGAGGGTCAAAGTACATTTCCAGAATATTTTAAGTTGTAACAAGGTTAGGTCCCTTACTAAAATTTGAGAAAAGAATATAACAAATACAGACCAGGAATTTCCGAGGGGAAAACCGATATCCTGAACTCAGATGCAAGTAAACATGTTTATAAAAATGACATTAGTCCGGTAGGTTCAAACGTCTGTCCTCAATTATTGACAAAAGGCAATCAAATAATACAAAATCAATACGCATAACAAACATTAAAATCCTAACTTCTAATCCGACCCAAATGTAGCACGTTATAAGTGACCCTGAGACCAAGATCTTCTCAGATCAAATGAGGTGTGAAAATCTTGGACTTTTTTGTCAATCTTAAATAGAACTACGTTGTAGCCTGATTACCCTCTCTTTACAACCACTCGACATTGATAGGTGATCAGTTTGATTCCTATTTCACATATCAATTAATTTGTAAGAAACTACTATGGCCACAGTGACAAACAAAACCACAATGAAGTGCAACTGTACTCGATGGCAGCTATAATCAGACTTAGCTTAAGCAGTATACGCTCCATGTTACAATAGCATCTCAACCTTTAAGGTCGGTATGAACGTTAAATCGATTGATAGGCTCATTTTCTGCAGCTTCATCAACAGTACTCACAGACCTTTTATATTTTGTTGGTCTTTAAATATATACAAGATGCAGTGAAAGACAGAGTATCAAACAACAGCATCAGAAGAGGAGTATGACTAAAAGATACACAAAAAGAATAGATTCATAAAAAGAAAATACAGGAGAAAGTATATACACGTATGTTAGGTCGCATGAGTCACAACTATTACACCCTGTGTACTGATGACATACGGTTCGTTGGGTGGTGTTTAGCGGTACTTTCAAACACTGACTGTATAATAGCGAGGCAATGTGAACCTTTACCAGGTTCTTACCGAGGTAGATGACAGTGGCTGGCCTGTCGTATTCAAACCTGAACTCTTTGCTTTACAAGCCAAAACGCTCTATCAACAGAGCGACCGCAGCTCCAATATAACTTGATTTCTTTTTTTCTTCTTTTTTTTTACGGCATACATACAGTTAGTGCCGGGAAATTAGGGTTAAGTGTCTAACCCGAAGTCACACCCACAGTAGCCATCATGGTTTCCTCCAATCGTAGGATTCGAAACCCGTACCATTTAGGTTGCGAGTCCGGCACGCTAACGGCTTCCAGACAGACAGTATGAAAACGTACCAAGATATATAAACCATCGAGACAGGTAGGTACTTCTAGGAAATAAATATACGTGGACAAGTTAAGTGGAGGGGAACAGAAGGAAGAGAGAGCACTTTGCAATTGAGACACGCATGAAGAAAATGCTAATAAGATGGCCAAATAGAAATAGACAAGGCATTAGATGAAAACAATTTGGACACCGAAGGGAATATTACGTACACTACACGCTTGTCTGAGCCATTAAACGTTCTAACATTACGTGTTGCACCAGTGACACAAAACAAATAGTTCCAAACACGTTTAATAAAAGGATACTGAAGAAATGACGGAATTTGGACGCCTACAAAAGAACAATTATAACTTTATTGTCAAATTTGACGCACTAGATTATTTTATGGATACAAAGAGCATTCAACCAAAATAATATGAATATACTATACCTCTTCTTCGTCCTTTTTCTTTTCCGCTTTTCCTTTCCTGACATCTTTTCTGGCAGCCATGAGATATGCTATAGATGATATATTAGCTGACAAATAGAGCAATACATATCGTATTGGCAATAAAAGGAAGTAAATTGATTACAATTGTTTAAGGATCGGTTCCATGAGGGTTTGCTTTGCAATCGGTTAAAGCGAAATTGCTCTACGTTTCTCCATAAAGTGCTTGTTCATGCCCAACGTTTGTTTCAACGCATCAAGTAATTTCAATAGAGTTAATTATGATTCTTCGTTGCCTTTTGGTTTATGATCAGAGTTTCACCTTACACTATTCTACATATATATAGATCTGTTCAACCGAAGAGACACATCTGCTTTAACAACAAACCCTACTGACAACAGACAACCTTCTAATTCGATACGAGTCTTGACGTATTTCCTCCAACGGGGTGATTTTCCGTTTTACAGGTATATTTGCATAAAATTGACACGAATTAGAGTCCAATATCACCAACTCTTAAAAGAATAGATTTTGTCAGATAATGTTCAGACACATGTCCCCCTGAGTCGTGGGTTTTAGAAGGTTTCAGAAGGGTTCTAGAAAACGTTAACCGTATCGATCAGTTTTTGCATATATTACTTTCAGTCGAAACAGAATGATAAAGATCAAAAGCATCTAATTGTCCGGAGATCGGAGTGGGTGGGGCGATGTGCAATGTCTCTTCGCAGAGGAGGGGGATGGGCTGGTTGTGGAGTCCGAACTTAGGTATATCATCGTATTTGTTTATGTACCGCCCATTTAGGTCCGTTGATGGAAGATCAATAGGTGTCATTTAATGAAATGCGCAATGCATGACTGGGCAATTTTTTCAGATTATCTCAGATGAATATGTTCTTGATTAAATATATAGTTTGTAATTCCCTAGTCTAAACAAAGGACAAAAAATGAGAGAATTTCATATCGAACTCTACACATTTGTTTACAGCATAATTTATACTATGAATTAGGCTATACTAACCAGTACTGGTACTTACAAGTAACGAGGGAATTAAATAATTACACAAATTAATATTTTTTCTTTGACATATTTGGGTACATTTTTGGGACTCTTTCCGGTACATTCCGATTCGGTATAATATAATTCACGTCCCCACCTCCAAGTCTATCCGAGAGAGAGAGAGAGAGAGAGAGAGAGAGAGAGAGAGGGATCAATAGACATCCAGAGAAAAACCAAGATATAGTTTTGAATTGACAAATACACATATATTCGATAACGTTGCATATGGAACCCAGATAATTCTGCGACTCTTTATTTAATGCCGTGGCCCATCTTCTGTGGTAACAAACGTTATGAGCAAAAATATGCACATTCTTCGTTTTAATAATTGGCAAGATGCATAACCCTTTTCCAAAGCGTGTGTGTGTGTGTGTATGTGTGTGTGTGTGTGTGAGAGAGAGAGAGAGAGAGAGAGAGAAAGAAGAGAGAGAGAGAGAGAGAGAGAGAGACTTTTAACCTATTTCTGACAATTTTTCAGCTACGATGTCTGCGGTGTGAGAGTCTAGCACTGGGGTATCATGTTCCACTCAGTCACATTATCCTGACACCAGGCCGACCAGTCCTAACACTGACCTCTTAATGATGAGCGCCCAGCGAGGCAGCTGCTAGTACCATTTTAGGTCTTTGGTATGACTCGGCCGGGTTTCGAACTCGCGACCTCCCACATCGGAGGCGGACGCTCTAACCACTAAGCCGACAGAGCGGTCTTTCTCAAAGTATACTCATGCAGATCTTTATATATGCGTACATTTGTATGCAAATGGTGTCACAAAACAATCATGAAGTTAACCTTCAAGTTTAAAATTCTACATATTAAGAAATAAATAAAAAGAAAATATAGACAAATGGCAAGTATGATATTTATAGTTTTTTAAATCCCTGTTATGTCATGACATGTTGTGAAGGAATCATGTTCGAAGCGCAGTTCCCTATTTCGGTGTGTTTGACTGTCGTAGGTTTTATGTCTCCCTTTCGTTTCAAGGAACTTCTCTTTGAAGACAGGAAACATAACTTGAAATTAGAAACAAAAATCTGAGACATTCCTGTACAAAGAATAGCAGAAGTCAAAAGATATTAGTTGCAACTCGTATTTAATTTAGGCCTATCTGAATTGCAAGGTGAAGATTATCCGCCCTTCAATTTCAACGCAAACTTGAAGCCTATTGTCGAGGATCCAGACGTGAATTAATCACGAGAGAGAGAATCTAATCAATACACAGCTTCCACCGCATGCTTCTTACTCCCATTAGTGCGTTTTAATTGATTGAAAATTGCGCCCAAACTCAAAGGAAATCTGTTGAATTCGTATGTACGGTTTAAAACCAGATTCATAAGATATATCACGAAATTAAATCACGAATTGTTCGAATCACTCATTGCTAATCCGAAGCGTTGTCGTTTTTCCGTCTTTTCGACCTTTTGTATGTCGCCCTGCTCCCCGTTGCTGGTAGATATTTTCTTTTCTAATTGATATTTACTTGCGTGAGTACATGCCTGTACATATGTATGTATCAGGACATGTATGTGTAGTATATGCATTCATGCACAAGGTTGACACCTACAGCAGTTTTTAAACTTAAGTATGATCAATTTGTTTCAAGATCATTTGACACATACTTTTGGCGCCATTAGCCAGATATATGACGAGATGAATGAACTCGATGTTCCAGATTTCTCAGTCTGATTAAAATTAGATCTCCACTACGTGAAAATCTGACAGCGACCGCTTCGGGGTCGTATTCTGGTGACATATGTTATTACCATCATAACTAATTTTCTCAGCCAATCAGATGAAGTCTTATATCTTCGCGTTTAGGAGACTCAACAGCATGGTTGAAAAGCATCAATGTGTGCCGATCGATTCACTTTCAGATTTTTCAAAGAAGCATTTCCATTGGATAATTCATTGATCCTCATAACATTACCCTAAACGGTCACGCTGGCCAGTGGAGATCTGATTTTAATCATACTGAAGTTGTCTTAGCCGGCATTATTTTTATGCTAACTTCATAGATTCTAATACCTACAGGTAACATAAGTATAATATCCGAAAATACGTTTTAACTAGCCTTCACTCATTATGGACAATATAAAACGACATTTACGAAATAAACACATTTCTTCAACTTTCATAATTGTATATGTACTTTAGCAGTCTATACAATAGGCAAATAATACAAATCAACAAACTTTGAATAATACTCCGATTTACCTTCACGGAAATATTTAAGATTATATTCTAACTCTGGTTAATATCTGCATCAGTCTGTCTGTCTATGACTGCCCCGTCGTCCCGTTCTGCTATGATTCTAAGTTGAGTTTGTTTTATTTTCAGCATGTGTTTAGGCGGTTTGGGATTAAGGGGATGGCGTCCTTTATTTGGTTGGTCGTAGGGGTAGATTCTTGAATAGCTATAAGTGTGACATTGTAGTACCATATCACTTAATGAATTGAAATCTATTCCTATGATCATCAGTCTCATCATCTAAAGGTCGCGGATTCAAGAGACGCACAGGACATGTCGGGTCGAATGCGTCGGTGGGTCTTCGAGTAAGGCACCTATCTCTCATATCCTTAGCATGGCATAGTCAATAATGCGTTAAAAGCCTATTAAAGCAACCAAGCACTCATCTATATACCTGTTTATTCGTCTCTCTGTCTATAATTTCCCTATCCTCCAGATCTTCTATCTCTACCAAAAGCTTGCTTTTTTTTTTTTTAAACGTGGGAAGGAAGGTGCATTATCTTGTTATATATATTTGAATTATTTTTATCTGATTTAATTGTTTTTTAATTTATTATATGTACAAATAATGTAGTTCTTTTTGCTAGGAACATATACTTTTCCAGAAAATAGTTTGACCTCAACTGTTCGTTTTAGTAAACACATAAGGCTGACCTGGTCTCCGACATTAATTCATAATTAGTAGTAGCCACGTAAATAAGTTCTATTTTTATTTTAAAATGATTGGTTGTTGTCAAGGTCATGATCGGACTATGTTATTTAAGATGTAAACGATTTTTTTTCAATTTTATTTCTTAGAATAAAATGATTGGTTTGCGTCAGGGTCATGTTAGGATGTACGTGATATAAACACAATCACGTGACCCCTCTTTCGATTTGGAACTTGGGGATTTTCAAAACTGCGTTTTAGAATAGATATAACCTTTGTTTTAGAGAAATATTCTCAGTTGGGCTTTTATGCTAGAAAGTGTCTGTTGTGTCGTTTGGAGATATTTCAATTTATTTGGATTCAAAAGGATTAATTCTTTTTCCTGGAGATATACGTCTGCTCATACGAAATTCTTGAACAAAGACAGCTCTTATAAAAACTTTATTCGGATTTCCAAAACCGGAGTGATAGTTCTGTAGACTTCAACACACTACAGGTTACAACATACGTAATCGTCTTCCATCTTGGATTCTTCGTCGGGACTCGAATTTGAAATCATTAGAACATTTTATTTTTAGGATTTCTCAAATTTTAGTCATGGATTATTCTTGGATTATTTTGGGATTTGATTCTTAAAACCGCAAGTTCTAATTTTTTCCTTTATACAGAATTTTTCCAGGGAAATAAATTATTATATTTTTCAAAGCTTGTTGTTTTCACTCTTTCTTGTGTTACTGTTTATTTGAGCCAAAACACGTAGTAATCTGCTACTGTAAACTGTGACATTGAAAAATCAGAGAGCTCTGAAAATTCAAATGAAATCGTCTGTGTGTCGGAATCATAATCCAAGTGTCCATGGTTCAATATCCGGTCAGGACAACCCAGGTCGGCTGCTTCGGTACGTCAACGGGAAAAGACACTTAGTTCACGTTTCCTCTGCGTGATATATCCTTTAATGTAATTAAAGTGACATTAATAACCAGCAAACGAGCCAGCAAAGCAACCAATCAATTTAAAACCCCGTTGCACATGTGCGATTGGTTTCAACAGAGGCTTTACTATTCAGATCGTTTAAAACTCCCATCCTATCAACCTCCCATGTATTTTAGTCAGAAAATCCGAATACCGACATTGAAGTATTGCAAGATATTCGTCGACTGAGAAGCCAGACATTATTAAGCAAATTCCTTCCTTTGTTTTGTCAACTAAACAATGTTTGAAAGAATCATTGTAAACATCCACATAACAGTGTATTTTATTATGTAATAGTTCAACAGGGAATTGCAAATCTGTTATCGTATTCCATTTGGAATGGATGAAAAATGTTTTCATTGATTTCTACATATTTAGCGAGTGAGTACATTAGGGATCTTTAAAGTTGCTGGTTGATATTTAACTCCATTTCCAGCACATAATTGTCTGTAGTACGCCAAGCAAAATAAACCAAGTACTTTCCATAGCGACGCAACTAGGCAACATTAAAAGCTTATTTTACAAGAACATCGAATAGAATATTAATGATGAATAAAAACATGTCTAGAATAATCAATCTTTACGTTCTATTTGTCCGATTTAAAGTGGCTAACGCGATTTCGTCGTGAATTATATATATATATATATATATATATATATATATATATATATATATATATATATATATATATATATATATATATATATATATATATATATATATATATATATCGCATAGAAATAGCGGACCTCACTTAATATCCCCAAAATGTTTTGTTGTAGATACCAACAGTATATATGCTCAAAATGTGTTACCAATAGAACAGCAAGAGGAAGGCATAGATGTTTTACAATAAAGCCGAGTATATAATATACTCATTCATGCGCGCGCTGGGGATGCCTCGTCCAAAACGAGTTGCACAAAGTAAATATTAAAATGTAATTGAAGGCTTCATATTGAATTTCAATGTTGATGTGAATTTTGCCTAAGGCAGTGCATGTCAATAAATTATTGGATCTCGAGTGGTCTAAAGCGCTCTCCGTTCTGGATCACTGCCATCTCACCGCTGTCTTTGTGGGTTCGAATCTCCAGCTCGGCTAACGCTGGTACATGAGAAAGCTTGCCAGTAGCTTCTCGTGGGTCGGTGGTTCTTCCCGGGGTTTTCCAGGGTTCTTCCTCTATGATTTATACTGGCCGCCATGTATAGCCTATACTGTACTGAAAAATGGCGTTAAACCCTGCAACAACAAAAACAGGGGTCCCAAGTGACCAAGTGGTCTAAAGCGCTCTCCGCTAACCTGAGATATCACATAAAATGGCGACGATTCAAAAAGAAACATACAAGTGTATCAGGTAAAACTATCTAAAGAAAACTGGCTTGGTTGTGTCGGTTTTAACGGCCCTTTTAACACACTAAGGACTACGTCATGTTGAGAAAAACGGAGTCAAGTGGCCCATCCAAGGCCACACCAAGGCAGCCGATTCAGGTTGGCCTGGGCGGGAGTCCAACTCACTACCTTTGGATAACGAGACTGACACTCTACCAAATGAGCTACCGTTTCTACCTGTTTATAAGAGTCAAAATATTTGTACTTATTTATAATAATAATAATAATAATAATAACAATAACAATAATAATAATAATAATGAAGACTTTGTATAGCGCCTAATCTTTAGAGGCTCTAAGCGCTTTACAACATTAGACAACACCTATAGCATAAAAAACATATATAATGATATTATTCATAAAGAAAAGTACCATGAAATTAAAAAACATAAAAACATGCTGTAAATATTTAAGGTAGGGAACATTATTAGGTCTTTAAGTTTGTTCTTACAGTCGCAATATGTGAGCTTTAAGAGCACTCTTGAATGGGATCACTGTGTATTTGTGTCTAAGTTCAGTGGGCAATTCATTCCACGTTGCCGGGTCCTGGTATGCAAAAGAACGTTGTCCAAATGACTTCATTTTCGTAGTGGGAATAATCATTGTCAGAAGAGGAGTGTACCATACTAGTTATGGTAGTAAATTTCATGTATGTGAATGTGTGTGTGTGTGTGTGATTATAATTCATAACGCAGCTTTTACAATTTTTCAGTCATATCGCTGCGATGTCTGCAGTGAAGCAGTTTATGGTGATGTCTAGCACTAGGGCATCATGTAGCAGATAAGTGGCGTCATGTCCCACTCAATCACATTATTCTGACACCAGGGCGGCCAGTCCTCACTAACCTCTTAATGCTGAGCGCCTAGAGAGGCAGCTGCTAGCACCATTTTTTTTATAAGTCTTTGGTATGACTCAGCCGGGGTTCAAACCCGCGACCTCAGCAAATTGTATAACACATATATCTCCATAGGTATCTCAGTGACTATATCATTATGCATAGTAGTTTTTTTAATACCGCATATCTACATCCAGTTCATAGAATAGTGAAACAAAAGAAATATTAAATTCAAATATTAATCTACCACATCAATCTATCCATCCATATAATTGATTCACCCATATAGTAACCACTAATATTTATAACTGCGTTTATTATTTCATGTACACTCACATAAAAATGCAAGCATTTACATTAGAGTCCAACAAAAAACGTAGGTAAAATGTTAGAACACTGCACAATATGATTATTATTAAGCAACTGTCAAAATGGCAACTCAGCTTCTAATTAATATAGTTTAATCATGTGATAATGCACACAAGCTAGCATGTGTTTCCCGTTGAAATATTTAATTTGGAGATGCAGGCAGTTCTCCAGGTCTTTAATAAATATAAATTCAACATAACCTCGACCTCACAAGGTCAAGAAAAGGAATAAACTTTTTGTCAATATGTTGGACACTCTGTCATGTATTTCAATGTTTCTAGCTAAAAAAAATGAATGAAATATGAATATCGATAACCGTCATTTTTAATTTCACGTATCTCTTACTGCGCATGTCAAAAATAGTTTAAGACAAAGTTAGCTTACTGTGACATCCGTTAATGTATTTTGGAAAGGAAAAAAAGTGAAAAGAGAGAGCATCCTAGATATATCATACAAGGGAATCTTCGAATTGTTAGTGTGGTTAACCTCATTTCTAGTGAAATGTACAATTTATTAACCTTGTGCTTAATTAGGGCACTTCCACTGGTTGTTTAGTTGTGAAGAAAACCTCTGCACGTGTAGCCATGCCTTCGTCTGCTAAGCATTATTCTTAATGGATCCCACCGGAAGTGAAAACGATTCTATATGCTGAGAAAATGACTTTTGCGTGTATCATATGACTAATTGGTGGAATTGTAAATGAAGCTATCATGTCACCGTAACAACTATCCCTTTGGCAAAAACATGCCCGCCATCGTGTGACGTTACAGCAGGCCAGATCGTCCAATCCACAGTCTTGCCACCTTTTGATTTAACATGGAAATAGTCTGATTTTAGATTATCTCCCTTGGGCAGCCAAAAAATGGTCATGGGTGGATCCTGAACACTCATTAGCCACACTAAGGCGATTGTCACTTGCACAAAAATGCTGACATCATCGTTATAATGCTGAACGTCGAAAATTCCAGGAATGCGCTCTTTAATGAATTTCTGCAAATATAAAAAGACAAGTACGCAAAATATTTTATATTAACGAATATGAATACATGGATGAAAGTTTGATTTTGCCTGTGTACAAGATTGAAAACTGGAAATGTGCTAAAAAAATGTGCCCCCCCCCCCAATATTTTCTTTGCAATGTTTGAATTTCTTGAAAAACTGACTGAAACACAAAATTAATAAAGCATAAAACTATAGGTTACTGTTAAAAAATTTCTACGAGAGCGTTTTACCAAGATGCATCCACTCACAAAGCTGTATCACACTCAGGCAGCAGTAGGCTGTAAAAAGTGAAATGAGAAACTTAATCATGGCCATATAAATTTGTAATATAGGCCGCGAGGACTTGCATTTGGAGATTGGGTGTTCAACTAAACGAGAGCCGTTCTCATACACTCAATTGACCCGGCTGCAAAACTGTATGCTAAACTGAAGTAATTATTAAACACAACCATGGCATGACTGACGGGTCTTTGGTTCAAATGACAGAGGGACGGGGCGACAACAATATACTCCTTCCACATTTGCAGCGCGGCCTAACAAAGAGAAGCAACAGTCCAATGTATCTCAAACGAGACACTAAACTACAACGGTACTATCTGAAGATGGATATGTCATATGTGAACTATGTGGATCACCTTTTTTTAGAAGGATATCGTGCCATATATAAAATTCATGGATCACTATCTGTAGACTGATACAGTGCTATAAATAAAAAACGTAGATCACTATTTGTAGATTGATATCATGCCATATATAAAATACGTGGATCACTATTTGTAGGTTGATACAATGCTATATATAAAATACGTGGATCACTATTTGTAGATTGATATCATGCCATATATAAAATACGTGGATCACTGTTTGTTGATTGATATCATGGCATATATAAAATACGTGGAACACTATTTGTAGATTCATATCATGTCACATATAAAATACGTGGATCGCTATTTGTAGATGGATATCGTGCTATAAATAAAATACGTAGATCACTATTTGGAGATTGATATCATGCCATATATAAATTACGTGGATCACTATTTGTAGATTGTTGTTGTTGTTGTTTTAGGGTTTAACGCCATTTTTCAGCACACGATAGGCTATACATGGCGGCCAGTATTAATGGTGGAGGAAGAACCCGGGAAAACCCCGGAAAGAACCACCGACCCACGAGAAACTACTGGCAAGCTTTCTCACATACCCACATAGGCTGAATCCGAGACTCGAACCCACGCAGACAGAGGTGAGATGGCAGTGATCTGTAACGGAGAACGCTTTAGACCACTCGGCCACTCAGGGCCCCATTTGTAGATTGATATCATGCCATATATAAAATACGTGGATCACTATTTGTAGATGGATATAATGCTATAAATGAAATATGTGGAGAAGAAATGATCTTAAAATTTTGAAATATACTAAAACTCTGAACTCCGTGCACTTTTAGCTATAAATATCCAACCAACAATTGGCGACACCTACACCTGTCAATTGCAACGCTAGCGTGGGATTTCAATCAATACCAATACATTCTCTCTCTCTCTCTCTCTCTCTCTCTCTCTCTCTCTCTCTCTCTCTCTCTCTCTCGTGAGACTGGTATTATATATATATATATATATATATATATATATATATATACATACATACATGTACATAAATGTTTCTATATCATGCTTTCTCTCCAGGTCAATATGTCAGTCATTGGTATCAGGAGTAGATAAGACAGTGCTGGAGTGTGCTGATATCAATCGTTGTTAAGACCCGTTGCTTCAGCCCTCATTTATCATTCCCTTCATATATTTATGAGTATATGAACATATAATGTGTCTGCTAAAAAAAGTAATAGATTTGCTCCATACAAATATGCTAAATATGCTAAAGCTCACCCAAATAACCTAATGGACCACACAAATAACCTCATACTCAAAACAAATAACCTAATGTTCAATACAAATAACTTAATGCTCATACATAAACGTAATGCTTATACAAATAACTTAATGCTCATACATAAACGTAATGCTTATACAAATGACTTAATGCTCCATACAAATAACCTAAATCCTCCAAAAAACTACTGCAAACCCTTGCAGATTACCTCCTGGACAGCTGGTATGGATGCGGCCGCATTCAGACATCTATAACTGATAACATGCTGAACTCCTTGCTTCAGAGACGGTTCATTCTGGATAGCATTTAGCTGCAATTAAACGGGTTATTGTATTTTGTTATAAATCCAACATGATCTCTGCTGACCGTCAAAGATACGATGTCCTTAATCCCCCCCACCACCACCCGATTACAGGATATAATTCTAAATCAAGGTCAATATAGCCTTTAAGAAGCATGTCCGTGATGTATTGTGCACATTTTGCTAGTACTCGTTTCTTTTCGGGATCGTACAAGTGTTGAGTTTCAAACGATTGGTCGAACACGAGAGACAATTTTTAATTTGCGGGCAACACCTAGGATACCAAATTCTTCACTCTGATGGTACGAAAATTGTTGTAACTTAAATAAAAAAACTGAAAAAAGTTATAAATAGGTGATACATACACGCACGCACTCACACACGCTAACATACATACATACATACGTACATACATACCTACCTACCTACCTGCATGCATACACACACACACACACACATACATACATACATACATACATACATACGTACGTACGTACGTACGTACATACATACCTAAATTCTACCTACCTACCTACCTACATGCATGCATACACACACACACACACATACATACATACATACATACATACATACATACATACATACATACATACATACATACATACATACGTACGTACATACATACCTACCTACCTACATGCATGCACACACACACACACACACACACACACACACACACACACACACACACACATACATACATACATACATACATACATACATACATATATACATACATACATATTGATACTGGGTCTTAATGTCCACTACCGACGACTCTGTCAGACTATTTTACATCTTCTAATGCCCAAAAAATGCCAGGATGCTAAACACAGTGCTCTGTCGATAATGCCGAAGCTAGTTTGTGGTAGCTTAAGATGACGGTATAATAACAAGGGCTCGTATCATTACTTACAATTTAACTATCAGACATGCATATAATAATACAAAGGAGGACACTTCTTTCTTGCGCGACCTATTTAATAAGCAGTCTGATATTTCAAGCTACATTTAAGGTAGTGTAATAAATTTGGTACCGATGTGTAGCTCAGGCATTCGACTTTGTATGCATATCCAAAGTTTGGCTTACTATCATAACTTTAACGAACACCAGGCCATTTTCCCCACGCTACCACTCTAGAATGACTGTCAGGTTATCATGACCGAAATACAGCATGCATATTGGTATAATAGACAATAAATCAAAATGACAATGCTGAATCAGCCAGTTCGTCCAATACAAAGGACGATATTTATCCCAGCGTATTTCTACAGATACATGTCGGATGCAGGCAATTATGTGAAAAGCTTAACTTGCCTAAACATGACAATCGATTTCCCTTGTGATACCGATAAGATCTAAATAAGAATTACCTCTTAAAATATCAAAGCCAACAAACTTCTTACTTTAAATAAGAAAATTACATGTTATCAGCGAGGGCACATTGGAGACAGACAGCATTAAACAGCCAACGAACGTGGGTTTTGAATATCGTAGCGGTAAAGCGCTAGCTTTACAAAAACTGTTGTCCCGATTTCGATTCACGGTTCAGACGTGTGAGAAGATAAGTGGCTGTTCACCTAAGGTCAGTGGTTCCCTCTTTCATGACTAATTTTTAAAGAATAAGGGTATGTTCAAATTTAAACACAAGCCTTATCGAATGACCGAAAAAATAAATACGTTTAAATCAATAGAAAATACTACAGATTTTTAATGTGTATATTTTGTTCGGCAGAAAACAAAACTGTCGTTGACCTTGCTACCATACAGACAAATAAACAATGCGAAACAAAGAACAAAAACGGAACAAAAAAAACCCCATAAATGCTTATAATATTGAAACTGTTTCTTTTATTCATGTCGTAAATTCAGGCACGAATGATAGTTTTATTTACTTTGCCGAGACAGACCACACATAGCAATTACATCTGCGGCTCCAGCGACAAAAATCGTCCTTCTTGTGGTACAAAATTCAAAACCCTAAACCACAGGATCAGATATAATAAACGAATTCCAGGAAATGGTGACGTCTGCCTTTCTTTGAAAGCAGGGAAGCATACTTTTGTGGATAAGACAATGTTGATATAGCAAATGAGTTAAATTATATTTATAAAGAAAAAAACTACTTATGACGTTACACACTGTTAATCGAACTTTTGTGAGCTCTCATCAATATGAAGTTGCAAATAAAATATGATGCAACATGAGGCGGGATAACTCTAAACGGTGTCATATGGAGCTGCTGGTTAAATTCTGTTAAAGTTATATTCGATACAATGCTGCGTGTAATTTTTTGGGCTGTTGTTGCCGTCGTTGTCAAATGAAAATCCAGGAACAAGTAAGGATATTCATCAGGTGTGTATGGTACGACAATCGTGGGCCAAATTCCGCTGAATCGTAATTCAGATCGAACAATGAATACTCAAAACAATCCAAGGTATCATCATCACAAGTTCCTCATCAAATCTGATAGACTAGGAACGAATTTGACAATCATAGGCCATAACTCCGCTAAAGATGATATTGTGTGCTGAAAATGTACGTAAGCAATAGTGACAATCAGAATCAGTCGAAATCTCAGTAATATCAAGCTACCTACGAAATTTGTTTAAAATCAAGGGGCCACACTTCTGTTACATGATATTCAATACTCACAACTTAATTTAGCTGAAGCAGGATCAGCCGAAGCATGATCAATAATCAAGCTGCATTCTAAACTTGGCGGATATCCACTTAAGGACAATATGAGTTAGTGTGCAGAATAAAAAGTGAATGGGTTCGACAACCTGGGGCTACAAGTCCGCTAAATAATGACGTCAAAAGCTGATAATCAAAATAATCCGATGTACTATCAATATCAAGATGTGTAATTACTTTGATTGAACACCAGTCCTAACGGAGTTGTTGTGGAAATAATATGTGGGTATAACCATAAATCTGGGGTTATAATTCCGCTAGATGATGCTGTGAAACATTGACAATCAAACTATAATGAGGCCACAGCAATATCAAGCGGCTTATAAAACGTAGATAAAATTCAATAATACTCAAGCTGCTTACAAAATCTGACTGAAATTCAATAAAATAAGGGAATTACTATCAAAATACGATAAGTTATACCTCCCTCATTGAATTAGAAGAGAACTGATAATCGACAACAGCCATGTACTCGTAAAACTCATGCTGTACACCAACTTTCTGGGTGAAACTCAATGATGCTTAAGAGAGTTATCGTGCGAAGAAGAACGCTTGCGGACCAGGCATTCAGGGGCTATAACTCTGTTCAACGGTCACGGATAACGCTGATAATTAAATTCATCCAAGGTGTCATGAAATCAAGTCGCATAACAATTAGCCAGTGATATTCAAAAGTGTGATTTAATAATGCGGAAACAAAATTGAGATGGATTGAAAATCAGGGGCTTTAACTCCAAAAATCGATGACGTTGAAAGCCAACAATCGAACTCATCCAAATTTTTTTTTCTCAATATCCAGTTCCATACCAGATCTGTTCGATATACAGAGATAATTGAGGACATTAATCTACTTAAACAAAAGATGATGTATCTGACAATAAGGGATGATGAATGATGACGCAGAATCCTGACAATGGAACTCAGTCCATGCCTCATCGATATCAAGATGCATATCAATTCGGCTGATATTCAATCATAGTCAGTGTAATTTAATGTGTGGCAAGAAAAATGTAGGTAGGGGCCTTAACTCTGTAAATGGATAAAGCAGAAGGACAAAACTTGAACCCAGGCAAGGTGTCATCAATATCAAGACACGTACTAAATTTCCATCAAGTAAAACTTTAGTGACATACATACATTTCAAGTGTCATAATTCTTCTATCCAATATCGGGCTTTAGAGCACAAGTGTGTGTGTGTGTGTGTGTGAGTGTGAGTGTGTGTGTGTGTGTGTGTGTGTGAGTGTGATTTGGATTTTTAACGTAGCTTTGACAATTTTTCAATCATATCGCTACGACGTCTACATTGTGGCAGTTTATAGTGATGTCTAGCACGGGCATAATGCAGCAGACATGTAGCACTCAGTCACATTATCCTGACACCAGGCAGACCACTCCTAACACTAACCTCTTAATGCTGAGCGCCTATCGAGGCAGCTGTTAGTACCATTTTATAAGTCTTTGGTATGACTCGGCCTTGGTTCGATCCCGCAACCTCCGCGCATACGAGGCGGACGCTCTATCCAGATCTCAAGTCAGAGACTGATGCTTAAAACTTAAGCTTAAAAAAGCAAAAACAAAACAAAAACCAAACAAAAAAAAAACCCAACAACAACAAAACAACAAACAAAACAGGATCAGAAAGCATAAATACGTGAAGGGTGATACGACCAAGCCGCGTTTAATAATCCTCAATCTATGCACTAGCTGAGTATGGTTAACTCTGGAGATTATTGACCAAAGCGTCTCAATGACTTTAACCTTACTCAGGAACAAAGGTTAGAACTTTAATTACCTAGACCTATGACCTTTTGACTCAATATATATAGGGTCTTACCTTGTCGCATGTGCAAGTCATTTATAAATGATGGGTAACAGAGGGTGTAGAACATAATCACTGTTCAGGGGTCATTTTTCTTCTTCCTGTCACAGTGATCTTGGTCGTTGATCATTATATCCCAATACCAGGATTCTTCCTTGCCCCACGTGCGAGCAGTCCTCGCAGTTTGGTAACTGCAGAAGGTGGACAAATCATTTATTGTGCGAAAGCGGAGTCGGTAACAAACAGATGGACAAACGAACATTAAAATGAAGATCTATTATTTGTTATATTATTATTTCTTAAATATCTTGCTGCCAATGATTGTCTTATGTTTTGTTTTTTTGGGTAGAACAACGCGCATTTCGCAAGACAATTGTTTCGGTGCAGCTTGAATTCTGAACTTCTTAACGACGATCGCTGAACATCAACATAAAATTAAACAGCATTGGGGCTTATATTCTCTAGTGTTTGCTCATCGACTACTAAATATTGAGCTAAATTCTACAGTTTCATTGTTGGTAGTGATGGCATAATAACGAAATTAGAACATTCGGAATTTCAATATGTTTCGACGAGTGGTAAAAATGGCGTAAATAAATTACTTCTGTGAAATGAAAGAAACAGTTTGTTAAATGACATTTTGACAGAATATGTTTATCCTAGCATTTACACTTGCGTATCCAATCCCTCGACCTAGATTTCGCTTGATAACTCAATGGACATCTTGATATAGTGTACATCTGGGAACTTAAATGGTCATCATGTTAAATTTATGACCATTCTATATAGTTCTACAATGCATATATGCAGGTTAATCTTATGTGTTAAGATCAATAAAACATACGGTGTAAATAAATTCATTCACAAGAGGTTCAGACGTGTTTTTCATTATTTCATTGCCAGATACGTTGACAGAAATTTGAATTTTTAAAATAAATTCAATTTTTAAAATAAAATCAATGCAACGAAAAGGAGAATGCTGTCTGGAATTGTACGTTTAAAAAGGATTAAAACCGAAAATTCTTCTCCATTATTAAGTTTTATGTACTGCAGCGTTATGACAGAAGAAGAATGAAAATGAAGAATATTATTCCTGCAACGTGTAGGTCTGCTCATGCGCACTGGAAGCCATCTGTGGCAACGCTGTTCCAGTTTTTGTGGTGTAGCTTTCTATTGCACGCCTCTAAAATTATATCCAATTGCCATTTCTGAATTGCCCTGTTTTGGAAATGCCCATCCCAAAATCACTACAAAGAGGTAAATAAATTGGTTAGGTCATTGATGGGGGTTGCTTCAGTAGAGTGTGTGTGTGCGTGTGTGTACGTGTGTGTATGTTTGCCAATGCTGATGATTTTTATGTCCATGCAAATTAAATTCATTATAAAGTATTTAAGTATGTGGATAAAGTTTGATACTGATTGATATCGCCACAATGGGTACACAAGATATAGCTTTCCCTGCTTTCAGTTTGTTATCGCTAAATTCTAGTCTTAGGTCGCATGTCTTCTTAAAAATTTGTTTTTACAATCTATTGCAAAATAACACAAATGTCCATGAATTTGTTATGGCTTCAAGTAACTTGTTATGGCTTCAAGTAAGCCCCCAGCCCATCCCCATCCTCGCGCCTTAGTATACTCTTGTACCCCGTTTCAGAGCCTTTTTATTTTCGTCCATTCGCCGTCACACGCTATAGAGAGATAATACAAACATTTAAGAGCTAAGTCCCTTCCCCATCCCCGCGCCTTAGTATAGTCTTGTAGTCTGTTTTTAAGGCCATTGTCTTTTTCGCTATTGGCCGTCATACGCTATTGCAAGGTAACACAAATATCCATGAGTTTGCCATGGTTACACCTAAGCGATTTAGTATACCCTTACACTCATTTCAGGGCCTTTGTCTCCTTTTGTATTTGTCGTCACACATACAGTATTACCTTGGCGTTGTTTCCATATGGGTCAAGCATTATCCTCTCCATGTGATGTCGAAGACTTGTCAACTGGCGCTGAGCCACTTCCTGGCAAAATTCATTCCCTACCTACGAGAAAAACAAAGTATGTACGACGACTATTTTCGCTATATTCTCAATCAGTCTTCACAAAAATCTCGCGAAATTATTATAAAAGGATATATGAAACTATTTCATGTTTTCGTTCATTTTTATTGATATAACAGACTGATAATGGCAAACGTCCGAATGAGAACTGATAGAGTTTAAGACACCACGGAAACATCGTACAACTGAAATCGCGAAACAGTTGCATCATGAAAATAAGCCGTTAATGACTATACACTAAGCATCTTCGGAGAGGAACCTCGTGTTAAACCTATTTAGCAACATCTGCTGCAAATAAAACGCTTTGCATTCGTCAATACATTATTTTATTAGAGGGAAATGTTCAAGTAAGAAGTCTTCGGAGTCAATTATTTCTTTCATCTGTCTGAGGGAAATGTAACCGCAAATTTGGCAAATATTTCGATGATTTTACGACTTTAATGGGTTAGCCGTTAGCGAACATAGACAACGAATCAGTCTTCTAAGCTGAAAGAGTTAATTTTATGAACCTCTAATATTCGACGATAATAGTCTGTCTGATAGGTTCCGGCAGCTAATTACAGATTTATTACAGCACTTCAATTCTGGTGATGGGATTTTGTTTAGTGCATGAGAAAAAACATATCCACATCTAAAAAATAAATGCCATCCCAAACATACAAAACATATTTATGCACATGTAAGAAACAGATAAAACATGATGAAATGTTGTGGTTTTTGTTATAGGGTTTAACGCCATTTTTCAGCACAAGATAGGCTATACATGGCGGTCAGTATAATTGATGCAGGAAGAACCCGGGGAAAACCCCGTAAAGAACCACCGACCCACAAGACGTTACTGGCAAGTTTTCTCACATATCCAAATTGGCCGAGCCCGAGACTGGAATCCACGCAGACAGAGGTGAGATGGCAGTGATCCGTAACGGTGAGCGTTTAAGACCACTCGGCCACTCGAGGTCCCCATAATGAAATGTATGTATGTGTGTATGTATGTATGTATGTATGTATGTATGTATGTATGTATGTATGTATATGTTATGTTATGCTATGTTATGTTATGTTATGTATGTATGTGTGTATGTATGTATGTATCTAGGTAGGTAGGTAGGATGTTAAGTAGGTAGATAGATAGGTATGTATGTATGTATGTATGTATGTATGTATGTATGTATGTATGTATGGAAGGATGAATGGGTTAGACGAGGCCGTGTATATTTATGAATAATACATACCCTGACAATACGCATGAGACGGTAGATTATTTCGTCCCTGTTCCATATATGTTTTAGTGAAGTGTAAGCTGACTGCCATTCCTTGTCGTACACATGCGCGAAGCGACGCGCAATTCCTTCCGGGGTCGAAATGTCTCCAGTATCAAAAGTGACATGTCCCCCGAATGATGAAAGCTCTGCCATCTTTTCTGCACTGGGCGACGAACGAATCCTTCAAAGTACAAAAAAATAATTAAAAAAATAAAAAAAATAAAAAAAAATAGAACAAATGCGTAAGGTCATTTTCCGAAAACTACCATGGGATCAGTTTAAACATGACGGAAGGTGCTCAACATTTTAAAACAAGCTGTTTGCAAAATGATAACATTTCAAATAAATTGGAACATGTAAAAAAAAAAAAAAAAAAAAAAATCAGCAATCGAGTTGGGCTGAAGCTCCACTGTCCCGCTCATAGGCCTCAGTTGAACAAATGTTGAACTCTAAAAACGGTTCTTTGCATTGAAGAGAATACTGGATATTTAGCATTCGATTAGTATCCAACCACAAATACATTGGCATCATCCTAAATACACCGATTAATTTTCAAGTCTGAAGTAACATGAAAGCTTGCTTGCAGTCAATGAATAAATTGGGTTGCTGCAATGCATCGAGGCGTGCAAGTTGTCAGAGAAGATTACAAGCTATATTTGTCTCAGTCTTTTATATGTCTCAATATTCTCATCTGGTGCCCAGCCTTAGAAGAAGTAAAGTGAGTGTGTGTGTGTGTGTGTGTGTATGTGTGTGTGATTTGGATTTGTATCTCAGCTTTAACAATTTTTCAGTCATATCGCTACGATGTCTGCAGCGTGACAGTTTATAGCGATGTCTAGCACTGGGGCATCATGCCGCAGATATGTAGCATCATGTCCCATCCAGTCACATTATCCTAACACCAGGCCAACCAATCATAAAACTAACCTCTTAATGTTGAGCGTCAAGTGAGACAGCTGTTAGTAACATTTTTATACGACTTTGGTACGACTTGGACGGAGTTTGAACCCGCGACCTCCCGCATCCGAGGTAGAATCTCTAACCACTAGGGCACCTTAACGGTCGAGAAGTAAAGATGCAAAATAGAGAAAGCTAGTATACATGACGGAATGGATTCTTCATGTTGGCTCTATTTGTTTACATATGATGTCTTAGATACACGTCTATGCCAACCTGGTCGACTGCCTCTATGTGTCCATCTGAAAGGCACTTTACTCACATATTTGTCGGCGTAATACAGCCAATAATGCGTTTAGAAAAAAATAAGTTAATGCCATCAAAAGAACTATATCAACTATGTTCGAATCGGCATTGAACACGGTTTAGATTTAGTACACGAGACAAGACACCAACGAATTATATTTCTCATCAGTTTTAAGAGCTCTGATAAAACGGCCCGTGAAATTACTCACGCACACTTACAAGTACACACGGGTATAACAACGATAAATTGATTGTATTAGCCGTCATACGCATCAGTCTTTGGCATTTACGCATAAAGTAACCCGCCCATTTCGGAAATCAGAGATACATTATCGCCATCTGAAGTCAATTAGGAAACCAGCACGTCTACGATATAAAAATTGTTTACTCCAAAATTAGAACGTTGCACCTCAGATAAATATCCGCTGACTTTTTGCACATTTCACAAGTTAAGGGTTTAAATTGTTGCACAACTTATTTGTAATGGATGTCGTCTGCTATACAAAAAGGTATAAAGTACTTTGTAATACAAAAGGAGCATAGGAATACAAAATGTACGAACCCAGATATCGACAGAAATGTTGTTCGTTATCATTTTTATGACTGATTGCCCAATGAATAACAAGCACACCATTGCTACAAAACAGATTAGTTTCCAAATTAATGTGTAGTATTCGATCGTTTCAGTAATTGGTTTCCTACATAGACGGAGATAACTTTAAAGTAAAAGGCAAATCTGTATTATTTGGCCTGTTGTGTACCAGAGAGTCCACCTGAGATGCAGGAGGTCGTGGGTTCGATCCCCGGCCGAGTCATACCAAAGACTTACAAAAATTGTACTTACAGCTGCCTCGCTAGGCCCTCAGCATTAAGAGGTTAGTGTTAGGACTGGTCGGCTTGGTGTCAGGATAATGTAACTGGGTGGGACATCATGCTACATGTCTGCGGCATGATGCCCCAGTGCTAGACATCACTATAAACTGCCACACTGCAGATATCGTAGCGATATGACTGAACAACTGTTAAAGTTACGTTAAAAATCCAAATCACACACACACACACACACACACACACACACTGTACCTGAGAATACATAATTTATTGATTGCAGGTGTGAATGAAATTTCTTGTTACAGAGATTTTAAATGCGCGAGGACGACTATATACACATATTAATACATTGAGTAAACCGAATATTTGTTCCATACTTAATTGTTAAAGAATGACGCACTTAACCAGATTCGACCCCTTTCGTTTTCTTCCTCATTTTCCCACTTCTACCTCCGTTATCCCGCTATCGCCAACAGCTAGAACGTGTGTGTTGGAGTGAGGGAATGCAGTGGTAAGGTTCGACAGTTTTTACACCTATGGGCACATTTGTATACCAATCCTAAACGAACACTATGTACAAGGGTTTCCTTTGTTAAATGATTTGCAGACTATATACAACTAATGTAGGCACTCATCACGACTCATACTGATGCAGCCGTACATGCAAAGAATGCAACATAACTTCAATTTTTTATATATAAAAAAGTCACTTGTGTGACAAACATAAACTGGATGAGTCCGCGATGACGACTATTTTGGAAAGACGTGCATAAATTCTGTTGTAATAGCAAATACCTTTCGTGTTCTCTTTTTGGCTAAAATAATATATACATTCACGGAGCAAGCTCTTTCATGTTGTCTATCATAAGCATTATAGAAATAAAAAGCCAGCAGTAAATAAATTAGTAAATAAATAAATAAATAAATGAATACATAAATATACAAAATATCCTACCTGTCGAGGGTTTTGCGCAGATCATTGGCTGACAAATGGTTTCCGGTTCTCGCAGTTTTATCCATATCTATACTACACTTGCCTCAGAAGCTAAACCAGTTCAAGAGGGCTGAGGGTGTATCTGTAAGCGAAGAGAATAACAAGCATCATGTGCAGAACTCGACTCGGTCTAAGATATCGATCGGAATACTTGTACAATCTGTCCAGTAACGGCTTTCGAATCACAATAACCAGTGCCTTTGGTATAATGACTGTTTCTTTATAATGTTTCCGATTTTAAAATAATACTTTTCTTCTTACAAAGAAGAATGAATGAGACAAAATTAGCTGATATGAGTGGAAGGAGAAAAAAAAAGAAGGAAAAAATCGAGTAACATCATTCACTGTGAACAGTGTGGAATACAAATCCAGCAAGATCATTCACTGTGAACAGTGTTGGTTTGGAAAGATAAGATCGATGCAGAAATGCACTGCATATATATATATATATATATATATATATATATATATATATATATATATATATATATATATATATATCATATGCATATGTCTTTTTGTGTTTAAAAATATAATCACGTTAAGTTGATCTGAAGCATTTTCGTTTTGTCTGATTTTGTATAGATCAGCAAAAATGCAACTACTCACACAGACATGTACACACAAACACACACGAATTGTAAAACAAATGTTTAAATGTTCGGGCCTTGATAAAGGCAAACCTCTACAACAAATTAAACGTAGTTAAATATTTTGATTTGTGCATAACACAGTCTTCACATTTCCTGAACAAAGGGATTTTTTTTCTCTCAAAAATCTGCAAGTTGTGCCTAGTGTAGATCACAGTCAACTGGTACTCCTCGTCCGAAAAACTCAGCAACCCCACCAGTTGCCTCGCCCTTTTTTCAAGCTACTCCTTAAAAAAGCAATATCAAGAATATACCGTCCAAAGGAAATATACTTACTTTTGCAATTTTAGTCCCTGTCCAACCTTCCTGTTACCCAGTCTCACCCATGGGGAGCAGATTCGGGCGTGGTTAGAATTCTTAAACGGTAACGCACTTAACTAATCGTTCCACAATATCCAAGGTAAGCAGTCCACGTGGACAGGACATACTTGTGGGCAAGGCAAGCAAGGCGGTGGCCTTTGGCCCCGCACTCCAATTGTCAAAAAAACAACGACACATTAGGTACACTACAGTAACTCCATCGGCCTTGCGTCGCTTCTAAGCATTGCGCCTTGCGCTTAGCTAACGTGGCAAAACTTGTTTGAGAAGTTGCGTAATAATACACTCAATCGAAACACCATATTGACGGATAAAATTGTCGTTACGTTCACTTTTTTTTTTTACCAAACTGGTGTGTGTGTGTGTGATCTGGATTTTTAACGTAGTTTAAAATTTATTTTAGTCATATCGCTACGATATCTGCAGGTGGCAGTTTATAGTGATATCTAGTACCACAGTGCCGTGTTCCGTACGATTATTAGACCCTAACGCATATTTACTGCAGGGTAGAAACAGGGTAGAATGGGCTACTTCCGCCTGATGGATTCCTATAGAAGGGGTTTGTAACCGTAATGGTGACATAAAGGTTAAGTCGCCGGATTGGATTAATGCGATGGTCGTGCTAAAGTTATGCGTTGGTACGTTACTGTCGTTTGAATGGATATGTGTAATTTTTCAGTTTTCTTGTGATTCTAAAGTGATAAAAGACGCGTGAGAAAGGTCGAATCGAGCGGAGGGTACGGGGCACGCTCGCACTCCTTGTGTTAATTTATAGTACCGATAAGGTGATTTCATGTTGTCAGAGATTTCGTCGTACTTTACTGATAAAACGTCAGATTCCTGTGCTAATACTGAGGCATTATGCCGCATACATGTAGCATGATGTCCCACCCAGACACATCATCCTGACACCGGACCGACTAGTCCTAAACACTAACATCTTAATGCTAAGCGTCAAGCGAGGCAGCTGTTAGTACCATTTATATAAGTCTTTGGTATGACTCGGCCGGAGTTCGAACCCGAGACCTTCCGCATCCGAGACTGACGCTCTAACCACTAGACCACTGGGGCGGTCAAATAAAAAAGATGGGAGTAGACAAAAACAACTAAATACAATCATTGTCGCTTGAGAAATGTTCTTTATGACATAATCAGATTTCAAGATTTTATTTCAACTGAAGACACTCATACGGATGAATATGAAAGTATAAAAATGGATAACAAGTGGACAAAGTGCGAAAATGAACGGAGAAATTGATAACTGAACAGCAAAATTGTGTAGGTTTTGTTGTGGATAATATATCTTTTATAAGCGCCTGTGAGCTGTCGAGTATATAGGAGTGCTTAGGAGAAGGATGTTTATTCCAGGATAAATCGATGAGCATCTAATATTAATTGTGACACCAGTGAAAATGTCGATATAAATGTTAGTGTAGTAAAAGGCTACCGTGTAAAAACGCTTGTAACTCAGCTCCAACTTCAAATTACACAGACCAAGCTCTACCGACAAGCTATGCGCCGGTAGATTTGAGTCTATGTGTTTTTTTTTTTTAAAGGAGTAATCAGCAGAACAAACAAGATAGAACCTGGTATAATTCATTAAATTTCTTGCGATTAGTCGTCACAAAATACAGAAATCATTGATACACCCGCGCTTGACATTTGTACCTGTTCTCATTAATAACGAACTCTGGACCATTTCTCTTTAATATGGCGGGCTGAACTTGTTCCTCTTAGTCACCTTTGGGTCAGTGACTAAGCGTATCAAAATGCGAAGCCTATATACGAAAAAGTCTATGGACACGTGCGAACTATAGAGGCAACAATGTTAAAAACAGTATGCATTTGAGGAGTTTCTACACCTATAAGTTGTAAGGATTTATACAAGGGGTCTCAAACACGTGAGCCGCATACGGCCCGCCAAGCCGTATCCTGTGGCCCGCAAAATGATTGGCTTCACAAAACAGGGTGTCACTTTTAAGTTCTAACCAGCCATATATGCTGGGATGAAGCTAAGAGGTGTCAACAACGAGGTGTCATGAGAGATAACAAAGGTAGGTCATCGAAATTCCTCTCATGCGGCCCTCGGATGGTTTGGGTTTGAGACCCCTGATCAAGCTTCCTAAATGCCAGCTCAAAGTTTAAATTTTGTCACGAAGCACAAGGGGGGGGGGGGATGACGTCACAGTCACTCATGCGCCTTTGATTGGACGTCAATACACTGGCCACTACTAGATGATTGTTGTTGTTGTTGTTGTTATTGTAATGGGGTTTAACGCCATTTTTCAACACAAGATAGGTTAAACATGGCTGCTAGTATTAATGGTGCAGGAAGAACCCCGGAAAACACTGGAAAGAACCACCGACCCACGAGAAGCTACCGGCAAGCTTTCTCACATACCCACTTTAGTCGAGCCCGAGACTCGAACCCACGCAGACAGAGGTCAGATGGCAGTGATCCGTAACGGTGAGCGCTTAAGTCCACTCGGGGCCCCCTAGATGATTGTAAATGAACAAATAAAGGGCCTGGTTCGTACTAGATATTGTCTTGAAATATGTACAGACTTTGAAAAAATGATATGCATCTTGCGTTAAATTTCATTTAAAAAATAATTCGTATTTTTCATAAATGTTATAAATAATTGTGTATCCCTGACATTATGATTTTTTTTAAGTCCGTGTTTTGATTTACTCTGCAATACGACAATGCGATTGCGTCCAGAAAAGTTTTTCACTGAAGACAAATAAGAAAACGCCAACCAGATGCACACTGTTAGTAAATCCCAGTAGATGTATTTGTTGTAATAAATCCATTATATACCGAAGTTTTATTGCGAGCATGCATCTATCTATCTATCTCTCTCTCTCTCTCTCTCTCTCTCTCTCTCTCTATATATATATATATAGGGATTATGCTTATCCTAACATGCATGAATATCCAACTTTATATATATATATATATATATATATATATATATATATATATATATATATATATATATATATACATACTTAGAAATGCCCGACAGCATCGTGTTTATATATATATAAGTTTTCCGTCTCAAATACTGAAGCAAAGCGCATACCGAATTCGACCGATTGACCAAAATAAAATACAGCAATGCTTACCATTTTAAAAGAGGCAACTGTCAAAAGAATATTCTGTTCAAAATAATATTAATTTTGGAGACAGGGGATACCATCCCCGTGTTTTCATGACTTGCGATACGTCGGCCTATTAAGCGCACAGCTGTGAAAAGATGTAATGTTTATCCATCGGGCTATAGAAATGAAATGCATTACTTTGGACTGTTTCTGTCAGCAGTTCAGTCTAGTAATTAAATTAGGTCAGGTTTAAAATAGTTTTCCAAATTCAACGTAAAAATAACAATAAATGGCAATATATATTAAGCAAACTAAACCGGTCTTGTAAAAATGTTAGTTAAGTTCAACGTTTATAAAAAATAAGCTATTACATGGAAGAGAAACAACAATAAATAGAATGCAGTGTGTTTAGAACGTGTTGCTGATGGGGAAAAATTACTACAAAATTTAGAAACAGACTATAAGCCGGGAATGTTTTTCTTGAAGCCGAGAAAACTGAGAAGCAACGACTATATGGAATCGGGTCACAATTAATACTTCCAGTTCAGTATACACGAATGTAGTTCTAGTCTATTTTTAGAACATTTTTTCCTCTCTCATTTTGGTGGTGATAGAAGAATTTTATTTATGCATTTTTGGTAGAGATTTAAAGGTAACCGTTTATTCTTGATAATATGAGCTCAGGGTTGTGTGTATTTCGGCGACAGTGCACAGTGAGTAATAAGGCCTTGGTGATGATCCGGAAGTAAAATCTGTGTTCTGTTTACATGCTGCTATGTTGACAGTCCAGCATCTCAAAAAAGAGCAAGTCAGCCTTTGACAAGAACTTCACCGTGAAGTCATCTTTGAAGGTATTTTAGATTAACATATGATTTGCACTGATTGTCACACAGTGGAAAGGTCAGTACTGAGAAACAAATGTAGAGAACATATAGTAAAATTAATTGTGTTCTATGTCCATAAAGCTGCTCGAGCTCTGGTGGACCATTTAAAATCAGGCCGCGGGCCGCGGGTTGGACAGCACTGTTCTAGCGGCACGTTGGGTAGCAGACGATTTTGTACGTGTGGGGAACTTCTTGCAAAATTGGAAACTTGGATTAAAATTCAGTATTGTTTTAAGGTATATATTTCCATCTTTATATACTGTGTTTATTTGTATGGTTCTAAAAGGTACATAGTAAACAGGATTTTCTTTGTTACCAGTTCAAGAAGGTCATAGAGTGGGTGTTGATGTTGACATTTAGAAATCACATTTTCATATGCATTTCGAGTCGAAATGCGGGATATTTTTGTACACTTTATGAATATCACTTTCCTTAATTAAAGTACGATCGTTCTTTTTTGATACAAATGGATTTAAAACAAATAATGTTTACAGATATGACATCGTTGCGTAGAATTACCCGACGCACAGAATTAGTCGACATGATGGTACATGTATGACAGGTCAATTTTAAGCAACGATACGAGCCCCTGTGGCAAGGCCACCACCCATATATGCCATGCCGAGTGTAAACATAGGCCAATATTGTTTGTTATTTACGGTTCAGTTGAAGAAAATAATGCATAATGTAAACAATATTTTTTAGAGATGCAATGCAGTTTAATGGTTTTAAGATTCTGTACTTTAAATAAACATCAGATAAATGCTTCAAATATGAATGTGATCGGGGCCCCGGGGGGCTCAGTGGTCTAAGCCCGCTGGCCTTTCCAGATAATTGATATCTCACCTCTGTTCGCGTGGGTTCAAGTCTCCGACACCGCCAACGTAGATAAGTGAGAAAGGTTCCCGTGGGTGGTGGTTCTAACCGGCGTTTTCCCAGGTGTTTCCTCCACTAAATATACTGGCCGCCACATCTAACCTATCATGTGCTGACAAATGGCGTTAAACCCGTAACAAAACAGTGAATTTGAATCAGTACTGATACTATGCGCTAACGCTAAACACACAACCTGGTGACAGCCGGGCTATCCCCATTACTAAAACCAGAACCCAACGACGTCACCCCACTTAAAAACGGGTCAAGGGTAGGGAGCAACAAGTAAGGTAGAGAGAACGCTATTTGCAGCCATTGCAGTTACAACCCCCACTCTATTACAGTTTCTAGTTATGGTATCAGTAAGTAATTGTCAATCTCGAGTTTTCGCTGCAACGTCCCGCCTATTAATGACAGGAACAAGAAAAGAAAAACGAGCAGGATCACCTCATGTGAAGGAAAACGTACACTGTTAATATGATTGCTTTCAAATGGAGTGGGCATAGTAAGAAATATAACTCGTCGGTCACAAGGTAACATTGTACAGATAAGACAAATGTAAATGACGGTAGTAGTGAACAGGGACAGTCACGAAAATGTATCTACTAAATAGTAGATTTGCAAACCTGACGAATAGGAAGTACAGCTTGACATGTACATAGATCTAAATTCTGGATAGGAAGGGTCTAAGTGGGGCGGAGGGGAGGTAGGTATTGTACATATAATTCTAACAACTGTCCTTTCTCCACAGTGCATTTGAAAGCATGTGTCAAGCTCAGTGGTGTCACTAGGGTTTGTGTCACCCAGTGCGGTAACTCGTGGTGTCACCCCCATGGACCCCCTTATAGACAGTCATGTGTGGTAACTAATGGTTTTACCCCTATGGACCTCCTTCCTGCACAAAAATTTAAAAAAATTAGTCATTTTGGTGTCACCCCCTCAGATGGTGTCACCCGGCGCGGTCTGAACCCACGTACCACCCTCCCAGTGACGCCACTGTTCAAGCCAAGTTACATAAACGACCATTTTACTTTCCTCTGAAAATTGACCAGTGATTCTACATTCAAGGTCGTTGTACACACTTTATACACACATCTAAGTGTGCACATTTATAGACCAAAAAAATAAAATATTTTCAACTTACCTCAATGTAGATGGTGTTGGCGATCAGATCGAGTAAGTTTAGTGAATTTGATAACACGTATCTATAGTAGTTGGAGACTACGGCCTACATATATATATATATATATATATATATACGACTTCGTCAATATCCCCGTGACTGAAAAGATTACATTTACACCACTCAACAATCATGACTATCCGACACAGATACACAAGTGCATCTTATAGGCTGAGCGATAAAACGTTAATATGCGTACCCCCAAGTTACGTTGTTAACGAATACACTTGCTGTTGAATAATCGGTTCAATCCAGAGTGATTCGTCAGACGGAACGAATGACACATTATTTACCGGCAAAGTTCCTCTAGTTTAGTCTTCGTATGTTCACCATAGATAATATGCAACGAAGGGAAGATCTTGATTGAAAGATATCCACCGACAATTGCAGGCATGGGAACTTCCACTATGGCGCTGGCCGGATAAATAATTTTAAAAGCCAAACCCTATGATATAAATTAACGGATAAAACCATGGCACGGGACGGATTTATTTTGCTCACCCCTGGGCTACTAAAACCGGTTTGTTTAGTGGCGTGTTTATAAAAAAATTTGGATTCAATCTGATGTCGATGTGATATAAATCACAGTGAAAATTGAAATCGCATTCGGAGCCGATGTCCCTCCACCTCCCCCCCCCCCCCACCGGTCAATGCTGCAGTGGCGTAGTGGTTAGAGCGTCCGCTTCAAATTTGGGAGGTCGTAGGTGCAAAAGCACAGCATATAAAGAAGTTTGCACATCATATAAGTACAAATGCACATAATATAAAGAGGTTTCCACATCATATAATAACAATTGTCATCTTAAGACAGCCCTGGCGTTCCATACAGTTGCAGTATACTGGTAAACGGCATACACTCGGAAGACAAACAGCTGCAGTGTATTGATAAGTTGCGTACACTAGAAGGACACACTTGTTGAATACTGTTAAACTGTATACACTAAGACGATACATAGCTGTGGTATACTGGTAAATGACATACACTATGAGTACACACATTTGCAGTATACTAGTAAGCGGCATTCAAAAGGAGGACATAAATTTGTAGTATACTGGTAAATGTCATACACTAGGAGGGCACACAACTGTAGCGTATTGGTAAATGGCATACACTATGTGGACACACATTTGCAGTATACCGATAAGTGGCATACACTAGGACAGGGGTCTCAAACTCAAACCATCCTGAGGGCCGCGTGAGGGCATTTTCGATGGCCCAAGGGCTGCACCACCTTTGTTATCTGTCATGACACCTTGTGACGCCAATCATTTTGCGGGTCTCAGTATACGGCTTGGCGGGCCGCATTCGGCCCGCGGTCCGCATTTTTCAGACCCCTGCACAAGGAGGACACACAGTTGCAGTACACTGAACTTGAGAATATTTTGACATATTACATCTATCTCGTGCAAGGCAAGATTTAAAGAGTCCTTATATTTTGACATTTTTGTTTTAATTTCCATTATTGATGATATTTCTGGGGTTATCGTTGAAGTATGTTTTTACTTGACGGTGTGAAGGGAGCACTGAATAACGGCCACGTAAAGCCAGTAGCAGCTAACAGTGCAAGTGCACTTATAATGTCTTTAATAATGTTATCACATTGGCCTAAGCTTCGCCCACGCGCAATTAATAGAAATTGAAAATGATCAAATAAATAAATAAACTTACTCCTACGTCAGCTACCATCTATCGATCTGCTTTTCCTGGCTATGTGTATGACAATGCGAGCGAACCAACCAAATTAAACTGGATTAACCATATTAAACCATATAAACATCTGTATCAACCAAGCTGCCTAAATACTACAGAATATACAACAAACTGATTTAATCATCAAATTAATTATAAAAAAGATCGAGCAAGTCTACGTACCTTGTAAAATGTTTCAGCATTAATCTGAAGAAATGTCATACCGTTTCGAATGCTAACTCGAAACTGTTTCATAAATATTTTGCTTAAACTTCTTGATTTAATTCGCTGATTACGACATATATAACAGTGAAGATTATATAATTTGACACCGAATACAGTAATGATAAATGAGTGCTTTAAAAAGACGGGGATAACATTATCACCTGTCGAAGTAAAATCCAGGTATGTGAAAGACAACATTACTGCTGTGTACGGCAGTGTACAAAGGGTTTATTAGCAGATCAAGACTGTAAGTACATGTGTTTAATCAGAAGCTCTTTCGTGAATATTAATTCTAAAGGACTAAGAAGTAATCTAGGACCTAAAAGGAACTGTAAAAAGAAAATATTTAAATGTGCCTGTGCTCAAATCGCTGTCAAACACTTCAGTGACAATTAACCTCGATGATGTGAGAGGTGAAATCCACACCAACCCAGCATGCATGTTTTAGTCATCGGGAACTAATTAGTGTTTTGGCTCGAACATTCCCAAATATGTTATTGTTGTAGACAATAGGATCTTCGCAAGCCAATGTTCGGATATGTTAAACTATCTAACCACCTTGATAATTCTAATTGGAATTCCATCTGGAGTGAGGTGGTGGATGTTTTGAGACAAATGGGCTAACGTATCGGAACCATGGCTTGCGAAGATGAAAGAAAAGAGGTTGTATGAATCATTTGAAAAAGAAACTATCAAAGGAGGACAGTAGGTTACAGGTGAAAGATTCGAAAAAACAAACAAACAAACAAACAACAGTTTAAAGGTGTTATTGATTCGATTACGCTGATAAATGAAGACATAACATGATTTACTACCGTTATAACGTTGACCTAAAATGTGACAAATGCATTAGTGTGTGTGTGTGTGTGTGTGTGTGTGTGTTTGTGTGTGATTTGGATTTTTAACGTAGCTTTAACAATGTTTCAGTCATATTGATACGATGTCTGCAGTGTGGCAGTTTATAGTAATGTCTAGTACTGGGGCATCTTATGTTACTTTTCTAGGCTCGAATAAACATCAACAAAAGAGAGTGAAAACAACAAGCTTTGAAAAATGTAACAAATAATTACAACAATTACAGACAATTAAATTAAATCAAATATAAATTAAATCAAATATACATAACACTTCCCCCATAAAGAGAAAGAAAGATTTATAT
The DNA here is from genome assembly GCA_028554795.2 of Sinohyriopsis cumingii. NCBI lineage: Eukaryota > Metazoa > Mollusca > Bivalvia > Unionida > Unionidae > Sinohyriopsis > Sinohyriopsis cumingii. The sequence goes on from CM068829.1 coordinate 132,228,002, forward strand.
GATAAAGCTTTCTTTTTACCATATATTAATTATACACGAGGTTATAAAGAACCTTTATAAATTACACACAGTGTACATGAAATAATACATTGTTATACACGGGAATGTGCATCTACTATTAAATTATCTTTTCCCCTGATGTGCCTGATGTCAACATCATATTCCTGTAACAACAAACTCGACCTTAATATTCTTTGAGTTTTCTTTTTCATCTTGACGATGAAAGTAAGGGGAATGTGGTCACTAAACACAATAATCAAAGAAGGAGCTGAACTAATGTAAACTTCAAAATGTTGTAATGAAAATATCAAAGCCAAACATTTCTTCTCGATTGTTGAATACTTTCTTTGGTGCTTATTTAATTTCATAGAAAAATAGCACATAAGATGATGAATACCATTTTCATCTTCTTGAATCAAAACTGCTCCAGCCCCAACATCACTTGCATCAAAAGACAGTTTAAATTATTGTCTGAAAGTTGGAGCTGTAAGAACTGGCGCGCTTTTAAATGTGGCTTTTAACTTGTCAAAAGCCTCCTGATATTTTTCAATACAAAGGAACTTTCTTACCTAATAAATTTGTCAATGGTTCAGCAATTATAGAAAAATTGGAACAAAATTTCTGATAGTATCCAGCCATACCTAAAAATCGCATCAGTTACTTTTTATTTACAGGCACAGGGAATTCAGAGATAGCTTTGACCTTAGCATCTATTGGTTTAACTTGTCAATGTTCTATGATATGTCCTAGAAAAGTTACACTAGCACAGCAGAACTCACTTTTGGATAAATTAATTGTCAGACTTGCATCTGTGAGTTTGTTAAAGAATTTCCGAATTGTTGCCAAATGTTCTTTCCAGGTGTCGTTGTAGATCATGACATCACAGCTGTCCAGACCAGAGGTAATCATATTCATGAGATGTCGAAAAGTACTTGGCGACCCTTTCATCCCAAACGGCGTTACTTTATATTGATAAATTCCATATGTAGTCGCGAATGCTGAGATTTCCTTTGCTCTTTCCGTTAGTGGAATTTGCAAAAATTATTTCAGGAGTTCAAATTTGGGGACATACTTTGCATTTCCGATCTCATCAATACAGTCATCGATTCTTGGTAATGGAAATTAATGTTTTTGCCAAACTATTCACCTTCGTATAATCAATGCACATACGGAAAGTTTTATCTGGTTTTGGAACAAGTATGCATGGTGAACTCCTGCCACTTTTACTGGGTTCTATAAAATCATTCTCCAGCAAATACTGAATTTCTTTCTTTCAACTATTCCTGTTTGAGACGATTCATCCTGTACGGTTGTTGTTTCACAGGTTTGGAATATTACAATTTCAACCTCATGGAAAATTTTGTTCGTTCTTGTATGAACATCTGGAAATAAGTGTTCCTATTCCAAAAAATAACTGTTTAAGTTCATTTCTTTCGTGCACTTGCAAATATGAAAGTTTCTGGTCCAGATCTTTCATAATTTCTGAATTCCGAAGATTTGTCACTCTAATGTTAGTAGAATCCGATGATATTCCTTCACTTAAATCTTCACTGAGTGGGACAGGTACAACTAAATTAATTGCATGTTTAACCTGGCTGTCTCTTTCAATGTTTATGTGGCAGAGTTGTTTTTATTTTCGCCTTCCAGAAGCATTTATGATGTAATTTAAATCGTTTTTTTTTTTGGCCTGAAGAGGATTTTATGGTATGGCCAAGAGAGCCAGGACTCTATCAACAGGCTGAAAACTACTTTCCTGCGAGTTTTTATCATATCTTGACTTCAGTTTTGATTGAGAAGAGTGCAGATTTGCTCTTGCAACCTCACAATCCTTTGACTATTTTTTTTTTAATTTTGAAACACAATCAAGAAGATTAATTTTAGTATCCTCATTAGAAAGATGTTTCTCTTTCAACAACTTCAATGGTCCGCTCACAGTGTGTCCAAAATCCAGTTCAGAGGGAATGAAGCCTGAATATTCTTGAACTGATTCCGTAACAGCAAACACTAGTAAATGAATACCTTCATCCCAATCTTTACCTGTATCAAAATAATATGATCGAATAATATTTTTTTAAGGTCTGATGAAATCTTTCTAATGCCCCTTGGCTATCATGGTGATATGCAAAATATTTGAATCGTTGAATGCCTAATTCGTACATGACTTGATGGAAAATTCCAGACATGAAATTTGAGCCTTGATCAGATTGGACAGATTTGAGAAGGCCAAATTGAGGAAAAGAAAACTTTATCAAACCTTTTAATATTGTTTTAGATTTAATATTCCTCAAACGAATTGCCTCTGGAAACCTTGTTGACGCACACATAATGGTCTACAGGTATTGGTTACCTGACGTAATCTTAGGTAAGGGACCAAAACAATCTACCATAAGTCTACTAAATGGCTCATCAAAGGCAGAAATAGGTTGTAGATGAGCCTTAGGTATCTTTTGATTGGGTTTTCCTATCATTTGACAAGTATGACAAGATCTACAGTATTTACAAATATCACTTTTTATTTTTGGCCAATAGAAGTGAGTCAAACTCTTGTGATAAGTCTTAATAATCACTAAATGGCCAGCCAAAGGAGTTTCATTTGCCAGACTAAGTATTTCCTGTCTGTAAGGATTTGTAACTACAATGTTATAGCTCACTGACCACTCATCAGCAGCAGGTACCTCGGGAGGTCTCCATTTTCTCATAAGAATTCACTAATGGCCCTTTGAAACAAACAGGAGAACTCAGGATCTTTTCCGGTTCGGCGACAAGTGATTGCCGTTTGTCAACCTGATTAGAATAAAGAGAATGAGTAGTTAAAAGGGATCACTTTGATCATTACCTTCTGATTGATCCAAACAAGGAGTGAGAGTGACCTCATCAAAAGCCTGACCAATACACGTGTCAGTTAAAGGAATACTTTCCTTATCAACATCATTCTCAAGAGCTTTCCTTGCCAAAGATCTTTCAACTGGATCGACGTTCTGATCCAAACAAGGCCTGTCAATTACAAGTGGACTAACCACAACCTTTTCTCCAGCTAGGTCGTCGCCTAGTAATAAATGAATGCCCGCAACGGGTAAAACAGACATTTTACGGACTGTCGCGGGTTCTGAGACTAAGTCTGATGACAAATTTACACAATGGAGAGGAACATTAACAAAGCCGCACTCTACTCCCTGAATAAGAACGCTCTCATTATAAGAAGACTTCTCAGAAAAAGACAAAGTACCTGACAATAAAAGGCTCTGAGAAGCTCCTTTGTCCCTTAACATTTTAATATGAATATGATCGGTCGAATCACCCATGAGTGACATATAACCCTTCGATATGAATGGTTCATAATTCTCCATAATAAAATCAGGTCACAGCAAATGTATTGCTTTCAATACATGACTGTGACCACGACCTCTTAGAAATAAGAGCATTTGGAATAGGTCTGTTTTGATTCTGATACAAGTTATACAAATTGTTTGAGTCTTTCATAATCTCGTTCAGCTTTCTTGGCTAAGCACCATCTATCAAATAACTGCTCCTTTTCACTAGTAAATTCGACATGAGTTTGTCCAGATTCTTTTCTATAGTTTCTGAGTTTTTGCCGAAAAGTTTCAGGAACTAACTCATAACCTCTTAGGATGTATTCCTTAACCTAATCATAGTTACCACTTTGATGAACTGACAGCGAACGGTAAATATCACTAGCTTTACCAATACGTACACATTGTAATAACTGAGTCCAATGCTCCCTTGTCATTTCAAATTTTCAGCACCTTTTCCAAAATAAGGAAAATATTTGTCAACATCTTTTTCTCTGAAAGGGGACACTAAACTAATATTCTTTGCAACATCGAAACTTAAATTTGTATTTGAAGTTGGAATATGCTTTTCACTTGCCAGCTCCATTTCATTTATTCTAATTTGATATTCTCTCTTCCTTCTCCCTTTGCAGTTGCATTTGCATCTCTCTTTTTCTCTCTTCCTTCCTTATTTAATTTCATTTGCAATTGTTTTTCTTTCTCTTTTTCCCCTCTCTCTCTCTCTCCTCTTTCTCATATTGTAACTGCATTTGTCTTTCAATCTCTTTCTTCTTTCTGAAGTTCTAGCTTCCTTAACTCCCACTCCATCTTGTATTTTAGTTCTAATTCCTTTACTTCTGATACAGACTTACTGATCGAAACCAAAGCGCTTCCATCCAAAACATTCTTTTCTACCAAGTTCTGGACCAAAATATTTTTTATTTCTTGCTTTGTTAAGGAAGCCTTTACCTCAGAAAGATGATATTTTCTGGCAAGTTGAATTAATTGTTTCTGAAAAGGTCTAATTGGTCCTGGGTAGGACTTGAAAGAAAGGTTTCCACTTTTGATGACATTTTAGTAAAAGCTTGCCGATGTCACTAAAGATTTTAAAAAAACTAGGGGAATTCAAATTTCAAAAAACAAAGTTTTCTGAAATATTTTAGCCAGAATTCAAAAATCGAGGACTAGCAACCCAAGTCTTATGTTACTTGTCTAGGATCGAATAAACAGTAATAAAAGAAAGAGTGAAAACAACTAGCTTTGAAAAATGTAACAAAATAATTTATTTCCCTGGAAAAACTATAAAATTGAAAATTTAAGAATTTACGGTTTTAAGAATCAAATCCAAAAATAATCTCAGAATAATCCACGAACAAAGTTTTAGAAATCCTAATGATGAAATGTTCTAATGAATTCAAGTTCGAGCCCCGACGAAAAATCCAAAATGGAAGGCGATGACGTATAATTTAGTCAGTGTAGAGTTGATATTAACAGTCCTTTATTATTCAATAGCCAATAACATTTCCAGTGTTTGAATTTCCGAATAAAATTTAAATAAATGTATTTATCTAAGAATTCTGTATGAGCACTCAAATATATCCAGGAAAAAGAATTAATCTTTTAGAATCCAAATAATTTGAATGAATATTAAAATATAACTCAAATTGTCACAACGTACGCTTTCCAGTGTAAATAAAAAGCCCCGTCTGCCGAATTTCTCTATAAACAAAAGTTATACAGTAACTTGAAACGCAAAACAGATTCCCGGATGAGGGTCAGCTCTCCAGAATTTTCGAGAAGTATTTACGTCTAAAAGCACGTAGTCCCAGTATGACCGTGACAAAACCAATCATTTTACTCTAAGAATAAGACAAAAATAAAAAGTTGTTTACTTGTCTCAGTGATTTCTGAATTATGGTCGGGAACTAGGTCAGCATAAGCAACGAAGTTCGTTGTTTACGATTAACAGTTAGGTCAAACTTATTACTGGGAAATATCAAATTCCTAGTAAACAAAATTTCATTATTTTGACATATAATGAAATAAAAAAAATTAAAAAGATTTTAAAACTTGCAAACATTTATTTTAAATCAAATATAAATTAAATTAAATATACATGACATGCATCATGCCGAGGACATGTAGCATGATGTCCCACCCAGTCACATTATCCTGACACGCAGCCGACCAGTCCTAACACTAACCTCTTAATGCTGAGCGCCAAGCGAGGAAGCTGTATGTACCATTTTTATAAATCTTTTATGTGATTCGGCCGGGGATCGAAGCCACGATCTCCCACATCCGAGTCGGACGCTTTAACCACTAGGCCACCGGAGCGGTCAAATGCATTGGTTACATGGGTAAAAATTATAAATGTAACAAACACTGTCATTACTAGTCCGAGTTTCCTCTGACTCTTGCCACCCCATTTTTGATATTTGGACATTTATTTTTGGGGGTGTAGGGTCAGAATTTATTCCTTATCGAAAAGTTGGAATTCGCCGACACCTTTTGGCATGGGGTAACCGCTTACCAGCCAGCCAGGCAAACTCGAACGACCTTTCATCGATATATATCTGCATGAAATCGATAGGAATAGGATTTATTTTCTCAGAAAGTGCGATCGTAGCATTAGTTATGCCATTAATCCGCTGACAGACAAGACAAAAGTACATCGTTGCTGAAATTTGACCTGGATCTGTCCATTTGCATTTTTAGTTACGTGACTACAAGGTTCTCGCAACCTACATGTCAATGACATAGAGGTCATACCATCAGGTGATATCAACAATAAACCATTTCTAGTATTGCTATAGGAAAACAAATCGAACATATAAATGAAAGTCACGAAATTTTTATAGATAAATGAAAAACAAATAAACTTCTCAAAATATTTTATTGTGAAAACAACGACTGAAAATCTGTAAATGTTTCAACAATTTTAAGAAAACCAGATTCACCACTCAGAGAGCACATGTTGTAGTCACGTCACAACAAGAAAAACGTCGCTGACACGTGCTCGGTACTTCTTGAAAATGGTTTTCTCCACTCTGCTGCAATACCGACAGGTTTCTTGTCGTTGTTCTCAGAATAAATATGTTGAGAATTAAGTGTGCGTTATATTTATTTACAAACATTAAGTGACATATATAATATGTCAAAATTCTATGTACAACAACTTTGGAAATTTGTTTATTGTCGATATCACGTTACTACATGACCTCTGATGTCATTGACATGTAGGTTGCGAGCGTTATATAGTCATGTGACTCGAAATGCAAATGACCAGATCCAGGACAAATTTCAGCAACGGTGTACTTTCGTCTCGTCTGTCAGCGGATTAAAGTCATGACGAATGCTATAGTCATGACTTTTGAGAAAATAAATCACATTCCTATCGATTTTAATCAGGTATATCTCGATGAAAGGTCGTTCAAGTTTGCTGGGCCGGCTACCCCATGCCGACACCAAATGCTGTCGGCGAATTCCAACTTTTCGATAGGGAATGGACTCTGACCCTGCACCCCAACATAAATGTCCAAATATCAAAAATGGGGTGACAAGGGTCAGAGGAAACTAGAAATAAGTCATTACCTATTCACCTCAAAGTTTAATTTGAAAGACATCAGCCATAGTCATAGAGTGCCCTGGTTGCCGTGGATAAAATTGCATGTGTTTAAGACATATTGAACCAGTTACAATACATTTTGAATTAATGTTGTCTTAAAATTAACCGTGAATAGTAATCGGTCACTGCGTGCCTACATTTATATTCAGTTGTCGATTTTAAAATCTTAATAGGAAGAATCAATATTTCTATGCGCATTTATGATTGGACAAGACCTCTCCTGTGTCCTAAGTGGTTACAGCGTCATTAAGAGGTTAAGGTGAGGACTGTAGGCCTAGCGTCAGGATAATGTGACTGGAAGGGACAAGATGCAACATGTCTGCAGCATGATGCCCCAGTGCTACACATCACTATAAACTGACACAGTGCAGACTTTTGTCGCGATTTGAATGATTTAAAAAAAAAAAGATAGTAATAAATCCAAATCACACACACACACACACACACACACACACACACACACACACTTGATTGGACATGTCGACTACGAAGGGATGTTTCGGGTTTGGATTGTATCAGGTTATTTCGTACGCTCTCATTATGACGTAAATGCTGACTACTGTACCCGACACTCTAAATTTAACGGCACAACTGCAAAAGCTGGCCGCCCATCATTGCTATCCAGGGGTCGTTCATCCACATCGACCCTGGGCATAGGTAGCTGCCGAAACAGCAATCTGATTAAAATTAGATCTCCACTGTCCTACGAGAAGATCTGTCATCGACCACTTAGAGGTCATGTTCTGGCGATCTATATTGTTACCATGATTGCTAATTTTATCAGCCACTGAGATATGTCTTATTCGTTCGAGTTGGGGAGACTGAGCAGTATGAATAAAGAGGATCAGTGTGTGCCACACGATTTGATTCACTTTAAAATTTATCAAAGCTGCATTTCCATTGGTTAATTTGACGGTCAGCAGATCACGAGTCCTAAGTGGTCGCTTTCAGATCTTCACGTAGGACAGTGGAGATCTTATTTTAGTCAGATTGCCAAAACAATATCTGCTGCTCCGCTATCTGATTGGATGCAGTACCGAAAACATCCCTGATCCAATCAGATTAAGAGTCACATCTGAAGTAAAGATTTCGAAATAATTATAGCATCCTCAGTATACACGACACATGTACTGTGCAAATTTATACGGTTTTTCTTTTAAGTCAAGGCATGTGGATATCACAGGAATCGCCATATTGGAACCTAGCAAGGCAAGTAACAAGGTCTCGGGTTAGTCAATTTTGTTTTATTTAGGCGGTAACGTTTCATTCACGTGGAGGGGGGGGGGGCAGATATTCAAAACAGTTTTGGGCTATCTTATGTAACAAGGGTCGATGTGGTACAAAATCAATTGATGACCAATTCATGCGAAATGCGTAGTTTGTGCATCGTTTTGACTCGTTCGGTTCCATACCATTTTAAGATAAAACAATTTGGATCCAACCCATTTACCAAAATGACAGGGTTTCTAAATTTTAGGCACGATGTTAATAGCTGATTTTTATTTTTTTAAAATAATTTTGTTATTATATATTTACTCTCCATGTACATAATATTAGCAATATACAGGCAAAAAAATACACACTTGATCAGACGCGAAACAATCACGGTAAGGTTTTGAGAGAATATCTAGTTTTCCTTAGAATCCTGTATTTTCTTTTAATCGACATTTTATCTGTAGGTAAGGCATTGAAGAATATCGCTGACTGAAAATGAGCTCATAAATATGCATTCAATGGTTACGTAAGTTTTCAACCATGATAGAATGAAAGAAGAAAATGCATTAAAGAAAATAGCTGAATATGAAACTGAGCTCATATATGTATATGACGGTTATTAAATACATTATATATTAAAAGCGTTTGCAATCCGTAATCTTTTTCATCTATATTTATGTGAAGCACGCTAGAGAATTATAATTAGTCGTCCACCGTGATCATTGCTGACAACACGAGTCCAAAATTCTCTCTCTCTCTCTCTCTGACTCAGAGAAACACCCTTTTTAATCTGCTGGTGTTTTGCCTATTCTTATGAGTGTGACCATGGAGTACATACTATTGACACTTTATGCATATATGACACATACAGCTTTGTGAAATGAAAACAGGTCCTAGCTAGGGTGGAAATACATTCTAATTACTGGATAGAATCAAAGAATAGAATGCATTGAAGAAAATCGTTGACTGTAAAATTAAGGTTTAAATCTGCAGAAGACGGTTATGTCAATACTGTACATTTAATTTGAATAACATTTACAATTTGAAATCTTTTTCATCTTTCTTTAGGAGAAAGCGCAGCCTAACGTGTACTAGTATGTTCAGTGTTTTGGTCTGAGATTGCTAATTTCGGAGATGTTTGAACTACAATTTAAGTTAACTGATGTTTGTTTTCATATCAAACTTATGCATGATCACCAGTCTCTCTCTCTCTCTCTCTCTCTCTCTCTCTCTCTCTAAAGTCAATATAAAACACATGTATGTTAAACTCAGATGCAATCAATAAATAATTGGTATAAATATTTTTTTAAAATGTAGAATGTAGAAATTCTAGAGTTTGCAATGTATTTAATTAAAAGAGATGGGCATTTGATGCATACATCGTAAGAAATGGCACGTTTAGCAATGTAATTTCGATCATAAAAAGAATCCCCACTTCTGTGTTATCCGTCCTTGTATCATCCACTATGATGAAGATCCGTGTTATGAATAACGGGAGTAGTATATGGGGACGATTCACGGACAGTGTGAATTACCATTACAAGACCCCTGTGACGATTCATGAACAAAATTTATACGGACAAAAGGTTGGGACTGTATACGGACAAGGGAATGTTGAACATAAATTGGCGGGGCGGGAACGAACTTCCGTACTGTACTGACGAACAAACACAAAAATCGCCTGGCGGAGCGGGAACCCGTACCGCTCATACAAAATACAAAATCATCGAATGGCTGGGTGGGACATATAACATATAGACATAGAATTACTTGCCAAACAATCCATAGTGATAAGAGTGCTAATCTAAAATAAATTTTTATTCAAAGCAACATACAATCACATTATCTACTATCAACATTTTTTAGAGAAGGAAATTTATTATTTACAAAACATATCATCACATCAGTAAAAGTGCCATTGTTTATAGTCACACTACTTTCACACATAAAAAATAATATTTTGTGCAGGGAAGCGGGCTTTGTTAAGGGAAAAACACACACATACACACAAACTTACGTTTGCACAAACACACAAATACACAAACACTCACACACACAAACGTACATGCTCACACAAACACAAACACACACATACACACAAACGTACACACACACTCCGAACGCCTTGTGATCGCTTAGAATGTAAGAAAATTAGATAAAATCTCAAAAACAAGACTATATCTTACAGCACCGAAAATACCAAGTATATTTATAGCCTCAAGACACAAACCTGATATAAAGGGACTCCGTTGCGTCTAAAATTTTTGTCTTTTGCAAGTTTTCAATCCAGATGAAACGATCGCATCGTTTCGTGAAGAAAGGAGAAGAAAGTAAGAGGCAGAAACGTGACCTATCGCCTCGCACAATAGCTAAAGTATTGGCTCAGATCCGTGCCAGCGATTTTGAAGAGGACATGAGTGAGCCAGATTCCAGACACAAAGAGTCTACGGCAAACAAAAGTTCACCACCAATAACGCCTGAAAAGTACTACCACATTCGAGTGACCGATAAATGTTCCTCTAGATTTAAAGTCCGACATACCGCTGGAGAAATCAGAAGAGTTCATCCCGGATGTGTGGGATCATTTGTTAACCGCACTAAAACAACAATGTGAAGCCAAAGAAGTCGATCGCTTGACACTTTCCATTTATCACGACAGTTTCAAGTCCCCTGTTTTGATCGAGTTTAGCAGGCCATCCGAACTGACACCTTCCAAATTCATCGACAAGATTCAACACGTATAGAAGTCCAACAAAAGGTTTCACATCACCGATGGAAAAGCCACACTGTACATGGTTGACGTTTCTCTTCCCAAATGGACCGGAAAACGCAGAGAAGTATTATTGTTGGCCGACCTTCGGAGTACCAAAAAAACAAGCTTTGTCCGAATTAACAACCCTCAAGACAAGATGTGTTAAGCCAGTGTCATCGTGGTGGGACGAACGTATGACGAGAAGAACGACACGGCAGAATGGAAATGAGCCTGGCAAACTATTCAAAAACCGAACCGTGCCAAACAACGAAGAAAAGCAGAACTACTGTTTCAGCAAGCGGGCCTATCCAAAGACACATCCTGTGGCATTACTGAAATTCAAAAATTGCAGGACGTCTTGGCTCCATGCTATACCTTGAAAATACACCCTCAAGAACTGCGCGGACCTCTGTTGTTTCGAGGCACAAATTTCAAAAACGGAAAATACATTCACGTCTATCATCACGATGAACATTTTGATGGCATTACTAGTATCACCGCATTCCTCGCATACGGCTATTACTGAGAGAAATGTGATTATGGCTCTAATAATCGAGGAAAACACAATCATTTTGGATGGCAACGTGAGGGATGTTTGGCCTCTAAACCCTGTCATGACGATGGACAACAACGAGTGCATTGCCTAACATGTCAGCGCACTTTTGTCAGCCCTACCTGTTACCAATAACATATAAAGACGCAATGTTCACAGCAGAAAAGTGCTTGTCAACTCCTGAGATTGTGCCCTACTTGTGGACAAGGTATATGTACAAACAGTGTCATGGTACATGTCGAGGAAAGAAACGATGTCACATTTGTCACCAAATCGTGAACCTGGAACACGAATGCTACATTCAGAAATACCATTTCAAACATGAAGAGGAAGATGACCACAAGAAAGGGAATTTAATCTTTTTTGATTTTGAATGCATGCAAGAAACTGGCATTCACATTCCTAATTTCTGGGTGCTCATCGAGCATGTGAGAAGTGCATCCAAGAACCGATCTTTAGTCATTGCCCTCACTGCAGCAATATTCCTGAAAGACGTGAAAAAATCTTTCAGGTACCGAACACGCTGCCCGATTTCGCACAGTGGATCTTCGACCAAATCGACGAGACGTGGGGCAAAGATGACATCGAATTTTTAAAGATTCGAGAAGTTACTTGACCATACCTTTTAGTCGAATGCCTTAAACGTTTGGAATGACAGAAATGGCCAAAGTTTATTTTCCGATCTTTTTCAATACCGAAGCTAATCAACACCCCGTTCTATCCCATTTGCCCGATGCTCACTACTACGACCCCGACAAGATGCGCACCGAACAACGAGAAGCTTTCTACACTTGGTACCACACTCACGCCTCGGACCCCTTCGACTTTCAGGAAGAAATGTTAAAGTATTGTCGATCCGACATGGACATTTTACAACGTTGCTGTGGAAAAGTTGGAGAATTATTCATGGAGCACGTAGGGATCTATCCTTTCAAAGAAGCCTGCACCTTGCCTAAGCATGTTCATTAGTGTACCTCAACTACCGCAACGATTCATGCCCGAGAAACACCCTAGTTGTCATCTGCCCTCAAACGACGAACTTTGTCAAACGTCAATACTCCGTCTAGGCCCTACGTTGTATCCAACACGCCCGAAACGGAGGAGGCGAAAAGATCATCGGAACGTATTCGGTGTATGGCTGATATTTAGAAAACCCCAAGATCGTGTACGAGTTCAACGGTTGCTTATTTCACGGATATCCCATCTGCTACCCTCAACGTGACATTAAAAATCAGTTTTTACAACGTACCATGGAAGACTTGTACGAGGCCACTTGTAAGCGGTGCTTGAAGTTAGAACAGCAAGGATACCAAGTGATGGATATGTGGGAACACGAATACGATCACCGATTGAAAACCGATCCCGAATTTAAACGCATCGTGGAAAGTTACACGATGGTGGACCCTCTAAAACCGCGGGACAATTTATATGGAGGACGGACGAATTCCACTTGTTTGTTGTATTGCACCGATGAACAGGAAGGAGAAGAAATCAAATAATGGGACGTGTGTTCCCTGTATCCTTACGCGTTCAAATTTCATCACTTTTTTGGAGGGCACCCGCAATTTCTGACGGAACACATCGACTTGGACAACATTCAACAGTACGAAACATTGATTAACTAAACGTCTTTCCTCCCACAGACTTCTACCATCCCGTCTTATCTCTTACCGTCTTACCATTGACATTGACAAGGAAAACTGATGTTTCTCTTGTGCCGTACTTGTGCCGAAACGTGCAACCAAGACCAAGACCAACTTTGACAGCACATCCAGGAAGAACGAGCCTTGACAGGAACGTGGGTCAGCGTGGAAATGTTTAAAGCTCTGGACCTGGGATACCAACTGTTATATGTGTACGCAATTTACCACTTTTCCAAGACAAAACAAGGACGACGAGACTCAGAAAGGCATTTTCGCAGACTACGTGGATGCGTTTTTGAAACTGAAACAAGAACCCTGGTGTAAACTCCCAAAGACCAAAATAAATTCAAAGAGAAGTACTTGGAGCAGGAAGGAAACACTTTAGAGCGCGTGGAGAAAAACGAAGGAAGGCGATCGTGTGCCTAAGTGATGTTAAATTGCTTGTGGGGCAAAATGGCACAACGACCGGGTTTACTCAAGACGGAGTATTTGTTCGATCCTTCCCGCTACTTCAAGATGATTCACGACAAAACTAAAACCTTGAAACACGTGTACGTTCTTCGTGAGGACTTCATCCTGGTCATTTACGAAGAAGAACTGGACTTTGTTGACGCCGACGTATTTGGAAATGTCATCGCTTAAAAGTGTACGAACTATTTGGAGATCGTGTGCTGTATTTTGACACGGATGGTTGCTTCTACATCGATAGCCTGGGTCACCGACACCCGGTCATTGAAAGAGACCGTTTAGAGCCTGGACGGACGAGCACCCCAACGACAAGATTCTAAGATTTGCCAGTGGCTGTCCCAAACATTACGGCTACGAATATCGGGACCCCCAAGAGAAGTGCACACCGAGTGTAAAGTGAAAGGAATGAATCAATTATCGCACCAGCCAAGTGGTGAACTTTGGGGAATTGAAGGAAGCCTTGCAATCTGGATACAATCAAGATTTTAAAGTGACCATCTACCAACCTCACATGATTGTACATTTAGCCACACACCAAATCGTTAGTCGGCCTTTGGAGAAATTGTATCAAATCTTGTACCAGAAGCGACCGCGGATTCTCAATCGCTTCACTTTACCGTTTGGCCACATCTTTATTGGTCAGCATATAAAAAGGGTCAACGTCCAATACCGATAGTTTATTGTAACTACCAGTTCCAAGCGAGAAAGATGAATCATATCAAACAGACAACACCATTCAAGTTCGGTGATTCCCAAGTGAAGTGCGATGCTGTGCCTTGCTATTGCAGGTATGCCGTACGCTGTGACCTCAGCTATTCAGTATCACATCTTGGGAACTATGCTATGACTACTACTACAAGATCTACCATGGAAAGAGATGCTCGGCGTGTCAAACCTGACGGATGCAAAAACGATGCCATTCGTTATCGTGGACTCCTTACTGGTTTTCATGGTCAATGTCATCCTCCACGTGAAACTAAGCGGCTAACACTTTACGGATGTCAGCCAACCCTTAGCAAACTACTGCGGATTTCACCATAACCTCATCGAAATTAATCTGTGAAAGAAGAATATTGGTTCCCTGTGCGTTTGTCTACATACTACTATTTTGAAAGTCGATTCCAAACATTCCAAGGAAAGTTGTCTAAATATCTGGGAGGACCAACCCCCGAAGAATTAGCCACAGCGAGATATTTTCTATTTGGGCGAAGGGGCTAAAATCAAGTGCTACAGTTGCGGTGTGTCACTTCACCAGTGGAAACAAAAATATTCCGCTTACCTGGAACATGCTCGATGGCCGTTGCGCTGTTACTGACTACCTTTAGTGGGACCCTAGTAAACTCTGGATGGACACATTACAAGAGAACATTCGTGGCTTGCCTGTGCAGTTGAAAGAACGCATTTACCGAGAGTTTCTCAAAATACAAGTTCAACGCCAGAAACAATTGCATCCTAACAATCATCAGCGTTAAGTTACCCATGGTAACTGACTGCTGTAAGAGACCTGATTCATCTGAAAGTACTCAAATTGTCGGACCTTCAGCAACTATATAAAGGACAAAACTGCTTTGACTATGTAACTTCTGACTTCATTAATCAAATATATTGCGAAATTCTAGACGGCAAAGAGCTGAAACAGAATTACAAAGACTGTTTAAAATTACTATGGTGGTTGAGGAAACAACCAAAGGAGATCACACCTTTACGAGAAGTCCTTTGCAGCCCTATCTTAGATGTATCAGATAATTCTGTTTGTGTACGGATGTACTATAAACGGAAAGTGTGTCAGAATAAACTATACCGTTTTGAATGTGAAATGCATTATCCAATAAGGAAGAGGAAACCTCAGTAAAACTAAGGACATTCAGACGTAGCCTAACGTGGTGATAAAAACTTGTTACCATGCCACGGCCTTTTTCAGTAGTGATACAACAAATTCCATGGAAGGCAGTCAGTAACACTATTCAAACTGTGAACGATTATCAACACCTTTTACAAGAACTGTGTCCTTGGAATTGGGGACGTCGTGTAGTGTGTGTCTTAGTGACTACCCTTCTGAAATTTCGTTTATCAGTCGATTCCTTGTAGGACCTGTACGATATGTACTGTGAGGTACCATCAAAACCATGAGAGTGGTGGTACCTTTAAATGTTTACGAGAGCCTTGGGCTTTCATCTCGAAATACTTCTCGACCATTACGGGAAAAAAGATTTGTCAAGTTTTAGTCACTGAATATGTTTACGATGATATGTGTGTAGCTTGTGACGTACACCCTCACTGGCCAGATGTACGTGACTGGAAAGGTTTAGATTTCGAGGCTTGGACAAAAGAAGCAGCAAACTATTCCCAAAATTTGTGATCATAAATTCAAACGTTCAGCGAAAAACATGACCTTCAAACCTGTGTTAGTCACAATACCAGAAGAACCCGACACCGAGGAAAACCATCATTGACATGGACATCCCCGAAAAGTCATTCCGGGAGGACACTAGTGTGATTGTGCCAAGTGTAGAGTCTCTAAGAACATGAGAAACTGTCCATAGGATACTAAAAATGTTTTACAGTGACTTGTTTATATTTCATTTTGATGTGTATTTTATAGATGTACTTAAACCTTCGGCTTTTATGTATTTTTGTCTTTGGTGTCCATTTAACTTGCAATAAACGTATCCTAAAAAGCATAAAAACTCTTATCTTGTCCATCTTCGTATCAAAAGTGACGTTCCCTGCACTATGGCTACATCTGCTGTCTCTGCTCCCTCTTCCTCCACTTTCAATGTCATCGACGACAATTTAGATCCAGGCAGTTGGGAGGTCTTGTATCTTCGGTATCCCTTTAACATGTTAATTGCTGGACCTAGTGGTTCAGTCAAAACCGAATCTGTCAAATTTTTGATCGAACATAAACATCATTTGATTGACCGTCCACCTCAGAGTATCGTGTGGTGTTAAAAAGAGTGGCAGTCGGCGTACAGCCTCTTGCGAGAAAGTCGAGGCGATTGCATCGTGTTTATGGAAAGCATTCCTAGCGAAGGCGACGGGATCGTGTCTGACCCCAGATAAACCCATCTGGTCATCTTCGACGATATGTTAGGAGAAGACGAATTGGAAATTAAACTGTGGTTTACGCGCAAAGGCCATCATCATAATGCCATTGTCATTTACATCACCCAGAATTTGTTTCAACAAATTAAAGCCCATCGCACCATCAGACTCATTGCACATTACGTATCTTGTTTAAATGTCCTAGATATCAATCGCAAGTGCAAGTGTTGGCCAAACAGAAACACCTTGTCTGACACATGCGTACAACGGTGCCACTCAAATCCCTCACGCATATTTACTCGTGGATTTAAAAGTCACATTCCACGATCATTTGCGAGTTCGTACCCATTTTTTTCACCACTTGTGCCAAGACGGAGGCCCTGTCGTGTACAGGTCCCGTCGACTTACAAAATCTAAAAAACCTTGGACACTTTTGGTCTGACATCCCTTCAGTCTCATCTTCCCGTCAAATTGATTCGTGCCTTGTACGGCATCAGTCGCGAAATAATCCACAACTACGTGATCGTGTCTTAGAAGCCAGTCTCAAAGAAGTCTTACGATGGTCTACGCTGACAGCACGTCAATTACTGCAAGGCATCATTCACATTCCACATCAAACAAACGCTTGTTTGAGAGAAATAAAGTAACTTTGACGCAGCTGGCAGATCCTTGCGTCGACACTCAAACCAAAAAGAAAATCATTTTGAAACCTGGAGGTAGCGGTTCTCTAGGATGTGTAATCGTTCGCTCCTGCTTAAAGTTGAATTCTAATACCCCAAAGTCCTCCCCAAGACGAAAGCCACTCCCCGACCCAAAGGGACCCAGAAGAAAAATTGCAGTGGTATCAAGACCAAGTCACAGTTTCAGAATAAAAAGCCTCCAGAAAAGACCCCATATAACAGCTTCATCTCGCAAGAGAGTCACTTCGGCTTGGGTGCAACCTTACATCCCCAAACAACGAAATGCAGCGACAGTGACCGCGTCTCCAGTAGCCTCAGGTTCTTCCACTTCCAAGCCCAATTTGACACCCGTTCTTTCTAATGTGATGAAACATTGGAAACCCGTGACTCCAAGAACGTCTCCTCCAGCGGTGACACCGTCCATCTCTTTAGCCGCTGCGACAGCTGATCACAAAGTACCTGCCCCAAAATCAAAGTCCAAGAGAGATGGGGCATGTTACAGAGTGTATTGGAATTATCGAAGCAACCACTCTCCCGAGTGAGTCCGTTGCGAACCCCTCCACGATGCGTCATGCCTACCATTATGTTAATACGACGTAAAGACAATCAGTGGCGACGCATTCCACTATGAAAACGACCTGGGGAAAACAATGCATATCAGCGTTTTAGTGCTCCTGAACGCCAAAAGATATCCCTAAAAGACATGCACATCACAATCGTCGTTCTCCTGTCCAGAATAGAAAAGGAAAAAGAAAACGACAGCCACATTATCCGACAAAACGCTTAGCCATGCATCGACGTCTACCCCAGAAAATACTCCATCGTCCAAAGTTAAAGAGGAACAACAAAAGGGGAGGATTGTTTGGCGATATAGGAAGAAAAGGTGTCACATTTGTGACGAAGCGATAGTCAAAAGAATTCGTCAAAAGGGCTGGTTACATACCCTTTGACCTGCTCCAAAAATATGATAAAAGGACATGTGCCAAGTCTTCGACGTCAGTGTATATTTTGTGTGTCCCAGAACAAACAAACAAAGATGTCACTCTCCAGAAACTATCCCTCTTCTAATCCCAAATGACAGTAAAGGAAAGGACAATCTCCTTGTTTAGTCAAACATTGGGACGTGTTGTCTGTCCTGTCCAAAGCCCTTCCACCCATACGAAAACAAATGATTCAAACCGCATCCAAAGACGTCATCGATACCGTGTGCGAATGTTGTCTGAATGTCTTGATAGGTACGATACCTTTGTCTTCATATCAGAAAGATTGCCTAGCCAAGCATCGACACGTTCTTCCCCTAATGTTCTCAGAGAAAATACTGATACGTCTAAAGAAAACGATATTGGTACAACGCGGAGTATTTGTGCACCTGTTGTTAGCACCCATACTCAAAGCTACATTGGCACCCCTGATTACAGGACTCGTGATAGCTTCTGCTTCACTAATGGTTCAAAGATAAAAAGGGTCAAGACTATAAAAGGAGGTCTTTGGAATCAAAAGATCTCAGAGGTGACCTTTATAAACTGATGGAAGGACGAAAATTGGCTTTACTGCCTTACAAACGATGGATGGAATTCCATCGTTGACAAGAACAACAGACCCCGCATTTGCCACCCAATCCTCATTTGACAGAGATGTCCCAGTTACAACAAGAATCGCAATCGTTAATGAATGGTAGCGATTTGTCAAAAACGGAAAAATCGCAACGGTACGGTCAGGTGTCGCAAGGACAGCAACTCTTTCACCAGAAAGGTTTAGACGAAACAGATCCCCAACTCTGAAAGATTTTAAGACCCTGATGAAAAGTCCATCACCACCAACACCACCACCTCCAGTGGCCAAGGCAGAAGCAGCGCCACGGTTGTGTGAGGAAGACGAGACACGAGAAGTCTTTCAACACCTTCAGCAGCTCCCATCCCTAGTAAGATTGCAGCGTCAGCGTCCTTGTTCACCCCTTCACCCACACCCTAATGAGAATACCTTAAAGCTTGGGTTAAATAGATGATGTCCACTACTCCTTTGGCAGAAGTCAAAAGGAAAGAAGGAAAACCAGAAGGGAAAAAAGAAATGAAGACCAAAGTCATCCGATTACCACCACCACCAACACCACTGCCCTCGACTTTTACTCCCGTGGCACATCGGACACGTAAAGCCGTTTCCAAACCACCACCTCACCCCATCCAGAGAGGCATCAGTGAAGAGTGGGTGACTTATTAAAAAAGGTCCTGAAGGAGAATGTGTTAGCCAGCATTTACTACGATCCAGCCCATCGTGCAGCTTATGGAGGAGTTCGGAGTGCTGCCAAAACCCGACTGAAAAGTGTCCGTTTACCTCATATGGTTACAAGAACAAGCCACGCACATCTTGCGCAAACCCATTCGACGAAAATATTCCAGAAGTCGCACCCGAATGGAGGGCATCGATCATCAATGGCAAGCCGATTTAGCCGATGTCTCTCATTTGGCCACCCATGATCATGGCTACAAATATTTGTTTTGTGTAATCGACATCTTTTCCAAATTTGTCTGAGTCGTGCTGTTGAGTTCCAAATCGAGCTCTGAGTTAAGGTGAGCTCTAAAACTGGTGTTGAAACGAAGTGGTCGTCCCTCTCTTCGATGGTAAACCGAAAAAGGCGTCGAATTGCTGAACCAAGCTTTCGAAAAAGAATTAAAAAACGAGACATTCATTTTTTCACCACCGACAATCCCGAGAACAAAGTCAGCATCGTGGAACGTTTTCAACGCACCTTGAAAGGACGCATGTGGAAATATTTTACACATCAATACATTCTCAAGTACATTGACGTCTTACCGCGCCTTGTCCAAGCGTACAACCAATCTTATCATCGGGACATCGGATGTGCCCCCTCCCAAGAAGTGACTCCCGACAACGAAGTGTCCGTCTTTGAGCGTCTGTTTGGTACGTATCCGACTGTGGCTGTACCCAAGAAAGGTGGAGTGTTGACGACGTGATATTGGGTGCGCATTTGCAATCCCAAACGCACTTTTAACAAAGGTTACTTCGCCAACTGGACCACCGAATTGCTTTGTGTCACTGGACGAGTGCGTGGTCGTCATTATGCCGTCTCTAAATTGGAAGACATGAACGGATAAGTGTTAGAAAGAACGTTTTACTTGCCCGAGTTACAACATGTGACCAAAAATGAAGACGAAAACACGACATAGAAATCGTTCTAATTCACCCAGATCTTTTCTGCAAGATCTACAAAAGCATACCTTGCGGATATTGTATGGAGAACGTGTGCTTAAAGTTCAAATCTTCATTTTCTGTTAGGTCTTTGTGGTGTATTGTGTCATCGGCGCTTCCATTGCGAATTTGAGTTTACAGCCAGGAGACAAACAGTTGTGGACCAATTTACTGAGCAGCTGCATCGGTTGTTTTCTGCCCTTTCCTTCCCTGAAATATTCCTCTAACGGTCACAAAGGGAACCTTGTGCCCATGGACAGTCACTCTCCCAGCAGTCACCACCCAAAGAACAATAACATCATTCTTCTTTTGGACACTGCTCTGACCTGCAGCGACCCCTCTGAGAATATAACTGTGGAATTATGAACAATCAATTTTACTTAATGTTAAACAGTGACAGTTCCGTGGATGTGTTTCTCCACAATACTTTGTGCTGTTTCACGGCTAAATTACCTCGGGCCATCCAAATGGATCATGAAGCCCATTGGGAAGAGGCTTTGGTAGAAATTATTGATCCTACACAAATCCTAAACCTCGCCTAAAATCAAACGAAGCCGCTTTGACGCAAGGCACAGAATGTCTTCAAAATGTCATTATTGACAAACAAAATCCCAAAGAAGCTTTCTTGAGAGCAGGCAAAAATGTCTTGCTTCAAACTGGAAAAGACAGTTTGGGCCGACGAGAAACCCCTATAAATGCCTTGGAGGCTGGCCAGTCAGGCATTCCTGATTCCCTGATGCTACATCAAGGACAAGGCAGAAAGAGACGACGAAGACACCCCTCCAAAGGACTTCACACATACAGAGCTAGAAAGACCAAGAAAAGAAGAACCGTCAGAGAATTAGAAGTTTTTGATTATTGAACAACAGAGTAACAAAAATGATGCACATAGAATCTTGTGAATTTTCAAAGTCGGAACTAGATCTGTTTGCCATGTCACCCTACCATGATGACGATGCAAGAATCCCGATGGGCAGAATTTCATCCGATCTCCTCTTTAACAACCTCAGCCCCCATCGAATCTGAAATCAAAGGACAACCCAAAGATTACATCGCTCTTAATAGCAGTTACTTGTACTTGAACGTCAAAGTGATAAAAGCAGAAGACACCACTCTGAGAGCCGATGCCAGAGTAGCTGCCGTCAACAATTTCATGCATTCCTAGTTCAGCGAAGTGGATTTGTACTAGAATAACAAACTAGTCATCAGCAGCATGGATACTTACCCTTACCGAGCGTACCTGGAAAATCTCTTGACGTACGGAAAAGATGCCAAGAACACTCATCTGAATGAATGCACAGTATGGAAGCCTGAAAAAACCAGTTGAGAACAAGCTTAACGACACTGCCCTGACAGCAGATGACGATTCCCACAATGCGGGCTTTTAACGACCGTCAAAAGTAAATCCTGAAAGGACGTAGTTTAGAAGTGATGGATCGTTTGCTTTTGGACATGTGGTTTCAAGTAAAGGATTTGCTGAACGTAGTGGATATCCGCCTAAGATTGAATCGTAGCAGTACCGTTTTACATTTGATGGCCCATGCCAACGAGTACGGCATTTCGTACGACGATTATTCAGGAGGTTACGCTTTGTGGGCTTTTGATTTCACTCCAGACCAAGGCAGCGACGAGGGATATTTTCACCCTATAAAATCTGGTCAACTGCTTGTGGAACTTCAGTTTGCAGAAGCTCTAACCGAGACGGTTAATGTCATCTTGTATGCAGAATTCGACAACACGATATAAATTAACAGTTTTAGAGAAGTCATTCTAGACTATTTGAAGCTGGAAGACACGTATCCCACTTTGAATGGTAGAGAATCTTTGGAAATGGAATGGAATGATATGATGGAGGCAGAACCCAAAGACAAAGACGAAGAGTACATGGTGGTCATGTCCAGATGGTCAGAATAAGAACAAGATTTAGTCTCCTGTTTTGCCACACACGTGGCAGCAACAATTGCGTTCACCAAGAAAGATTACTATGGATGTCAAAATGATCATACCGGTCACAATCAGCAATATGATGATGATATGATGATGAATCAGAAGAAAAATTGGTCGAGTGTCTGGAGGACGCTTGGGGTCTCATGTCGGAAGAAGCAGTGTTTCATCAGTGTATAAAGACTTGCGTGATCATTCCTCCTCTCCATTGAGTGCTCTAGGGATCCGTCGCATCGAATCTCTCCTGGCACAGAGTACGAAGACGGAGCTAATAGGCGTTTACTTCTCAGAGATTTTCAGGCAAAATATAAGGATTGAAATGATGACTTATCACCTGTGAAAAATTAAGAAAAAAATGTATACCTGGAAACTGTATTACCTTTTGAACAACAATTCGTACACTGCTTATTGGAGTCCTGTCGCGTGCGCTAAAGATGAACTGCCTCCTCGCAAATCTAAAGACCATCAAGCTTATGTCATCAACACGGACGACAGTCATCTACCGTGAACCCTCAAGGTAGCCGTCTACTTTCCACACGGTGCTTGTATGAAGTATTTTGATTCGTATGGATTACCGCCTTTAGAAGATGATATCATCGACTTTGTGAGAAGAAATGCCCAGACGACTCGCTTCAATAACGTGAAATTACAAGGCACGGATTCCATGGTGTGTGGACAATATTGTGTGATTCTCTTCATCAACCCTGTTTTGGATATCCCTTAGAACATTTAGTGACTTATTTTAATCGCGACTGTTCTAGAAGCGACGAAAAAGTAGATCGATGTTTTTATGACAGTTATGGATACATCTTGTCTTTAGATAGGAAATGTAGTATACATCATTGGTACAATAACCTTTCTTAGTAGAAGCCTAGGTTGAATACAAAAGGTTGTCAACCTAGTAAAAATGTGTTTTTTGATATTATATAATTGTTTTATTGATAGTTGTTGGTTGTTTGAATAAAAAAATGTTATGTTTTGAAAAATGTGTTGGCGGTTTGTTTTCAATTTTTTTTATGACTATACATGCTCGTTGACTTCTCTCTATCCCTCACCATGAGATGAACTATATAGCGTTCATACTCCTTAAAAATCGTAGGGACGTTTTCTATCGCGTTTTGCGCTTGAGACCTATAAAGCGAGGCGGTCTCCAGTAAGACCATCTATTGTTATTGCGCCAACCTATGAAGATTTATTCAAAACTAGCCAAGCTGAAAGAAGCCCACGTGAATTTACATCGTGTCAGGCAAAACCGGATACCAAACCCAAAGAGATAGAGAATGTAAGGATGTTAAAAGTGGTCCATGACCTGATAGAAGAGGTCTTTAAAGGCGAAATCAAGAAGTAACAAGAATAATGGACAGAGAAGTATAGACTTCAGAAACAGCAACAGCGGCAACAACAACAGGAGCCAGACAGAGATTTCGTGGACTGCCATGTGGACACAAAATAGTTCTCCTCCTTCTGAAGAAGCAGACCCTATCCTGTGGGAAAGCCTGCAGCCAGACGAGGACACAATCTTAGACGATAAAAGGATTGCCATAACCCCGTTAACAAAACAGCCCTTTTGAGGGCTACCCCAACAATCTAAAAAAGAGATGCTAGTCAAATTACCAACTATTTGTCTGTCTTTGTGTTTGTTAGTTAAAAAATAGAAGTGTACCTATAAACACTTCGTTTCTCTGGCTTTGTAATATAGCGTATGCTTGTATGTGTGTGTATGTGTGTTTGTTTTCTTCCCTTAGCAAAAAACTTATCCCTTAATAAAAATGTGTTTGTGTGCGTGTTTGTATGTGTTTGTGTGCATTACCGTACGTTTGTATGTGTGTTTGTGTGTATGTGTGTTTCCTTCTCTAAGCAAAATACTTACTCCTTACCAAAACGTGTTTGTATGTGTGTGTTTTTCCCTTAACAAAAACTTATCTCTTAACAAAAAATTGTTTGTATGTGTGTGTGTGTGTGTTTGTTTATGTTTGTGTGCGTTCGCGTACGTTTATTTGTGAATGTATGTGTTTGTTTTCTTTTCTTAGCAAAAAACTTATCCCTTAACGAAAAAGTGTATGTGTTTGTGTGCATTAGCGTACGTTTGTATGTGTGCGCATGTATGTGTGTTTGTGTGTGCATGTATGTGTGTTTGTTTTCTTCACTTAACAAAACATGTTATCTTAAAAAAGTGTTTGTGTGAGTGTGTGTAAATGTGTGTTTGTATGTGTTGGTGTGCGTTCGCGTATGTTTGTATGTATTGGTCTTCTTCGCTTAACAAACGCACTAGTAGATTTATGCTCATCCCGCCCAGCCAGGCAATGTTGTTTTTTTTTTTTTTTTTTTTTTTTTATGAACGGTACGGGTTCCCGCCCCGACAGGCGATGTTTATGTTTTTTGGTCAGTTCCGTGCGGAAATTCGTTCCCGCCCCACCAAGCGTTAGTTTTTTTTTCTCCCGCTGTCACTGTTTCTCCCGATTGAGGTCAGCCACTTGAAACATTGTTTCCAATGTCCAGTACCGTAACGTCATCATTCCCATTGTCCCTATACAAACCCTACCTATGTTCAACTTTCCCTTGTCCGTATACAGTTCCAACCTTTCGTCCGTTTAAATCTTGTCCGTCAATCGTCCCAGGCGGTCTAGCTATGTTTATTGTCATTGCCCGTGAATCGTCCCAATATACTACTAACGGGTAAAACATGCATAGACTGTAGCATCCACGGCCAATTTTACATCAACACGCATGTCACGCTCCGAGGTGTGAATGCCGACTGAAGAGTAGGTTAAAGGAGTAGTAACAGTAGATCTTAGAACAGGGTATTACTGTTGAGTGTTGACTCACATATATGAAATAATATTGAGACCTCCCCACCCCCACCCACCCCCACCCACCCCCCAAAAAATCAACGGGACCGTTATATGTACCAGCTTTTCGATGTACAGTTTAGTTAAGTTATTAGTATTTGATGTTGGAATCAACAGATACATATTATTTTTTGGAACCCTGTCTTTTGATAGCGCAGATCTCTGCAAGTTTTCCCACCGGACAACCGAGCTCATGGTTTTCAATTTGCTTATCGCCAGCATCTGAGGAAAGGTACACTCCAAGAACACTCAACAAGCATGTCAACTGAGACTTCCTGATAAATCGTGTTTTTACATTGCTCTGGGCCTAAAATTAGATGTGGAAGAAAGATTGTACCCGTTTTCTAACCCATGACGTTCGCTGTAGGAGGTTTGTCCAGAATATTTTGGTGTGTAATCTCATAAACGACATCGATTTACAGCAAATACAAACGCACAGAGGGACCCCGAGTGGCCGAGTGGTCTAAAGCACTCACCGTTACGGATCACTGCCGTCTCACCTGTGCCTGTGTGGGTTCGAGTCTCGGGCTGGCCAATGTGGATACGTGAGAAAGCTTGCCAGTAGCTTCTCGTGGGTCGGTGGTTCTTTCCAGGGATTTTCTGAGTTCTTCCTCCACCACTGATACTGGCCGCCATGCATAGCCTATCTTGTGCTGAAAATCTTTTTAAACCCTTCAACAACAACAACAACAACAAACGCACATACACACAGAGACACACGCGAGCGCGTAGAACAGGACATTTTACATTTTTGAACTGGAAACCAAACCTATCCATAATAAAGAAGACGTCTCAACAAACGAAAAGAGAAACAAATCAAAAGAAATAACCTCGTATCTAAGAGAGGGATCCATTATCTATCAAAAATTAAAATAAGATTGGGCCATACCAGAAATAATGCATATTGCACACGCTAAGCACCTGGTTTGGTTTGGTTTCGTGTTTAACGGCACGTCAACACAAATAGGTTATTTAGTGAGGAGGATATGGTGTAGAACGCCTTGCTCAAGGACTGACCATGGTAGCTGACACAGTCTGGTCTGATGTCAGCAATCGAACCCGCACCCTTTCGGTTGCGAGTCCGGCACGCTAATCACTAAGCCACCACCAAACCCGTGGCGGATTTGGCCTAAATGAAAGCATCCAATGCAAAGTGATACCATTAACCCAATGTGGCCGAGTGGTCTAAAGCGCTCTTCGTTGCGGATCACTGCCGTCTCACCTCTGTCTTCGTGGGTTCGAGTCTCGGATTCTGCCAAAGTGGGTATGTGAGAAAGCTTGCCAGTAGCTTCTCGTGGGTCGGTGGTTCTTTCCGGGGTTCTTCCTCCCCCATTAATACTGGCTGCCATGTATAGCCTATCGTGTGCTGAAAAATGGCGTTAAATCCTACAACAAGAACAACAACAACCATTAACCCAACAAGTGTAAGTCTGCTCAGCCTCACTCTCTTCTTTAAAACCAAATTATTAAAATTTATATTTTATCATTAAAATTAATTAATTAATACACGCTTCCAGAACCTAACACTGTAATGTAAATTCATATATATCTTTGTTTCTTATAGCAGCAGTTATAACTGGGACATAACGTTAGAAGCAAAAACTAATGTACTGCTACATGTGGCACCTATTAGACATGAAACTTGGTCACATTAGGCAGATCAGTGTTATTAAGCTGATAGCGAGCATCAAAACTCTTTCGCCAGTTTCACAGATAATGGACCTTTTTTAAAAAGTATTTTATTGTTTCTTGTCACATTGTAGTTTGTTTGTTAGGGCGTCTTGACTATTTTGCCAAAGTATCAATTGTTATAAGCTTGTCACTCTTTGTGCGTGTACGTGCGTGCATGCGTACTTTAAAAATACAGTGCTTGAAAATATGTATGTATATTTCCTTTTAAAAAGAATCAGATTTAAACAAAATTACGATTTCATTAATTCACACACTGTATAGATTAGTTTGTTATATGGTTGTTTTTTTTTAAACTTCATTTTAAGCTACACCGTGAATATGACACATTTGGGTGGTTCGGTTTTTTTTTTTTTTTTTTTCTTCTTCTCAGTTTGATGAGACCACTATAATTGTAAAGGGAACTAGCAATTGCAGCAACGGTTAATATGTTTTCACAAAAACAACCAACAAATACATTTCTTGACAATTTGTATTAAAAATGTCTATGTGCACTGAAGAAGAGAACTATGATAAAGAATACATTTGGGCAACCGGTCTGCTTAATTAAGAGGGATATTCCGAACAAATATATCGGAAAAATATTAATTAACGGTACATGGGTCAGTAAAGGGGAATACATATGCACATTTTTATAGGTATCTTGTGTAACTATGGCTATTATTCCCTGCAAGAAATAAATTCAGATCATCTCTTCGTAACTAGTATATAGATCTATTTTTATCTCTTGCAAACATTATCTTAAGCTACTTTTATATCCGCAATCAGTATCTAAAGCTACCGTCTGAAAGAACAGCAAAGTACATCGTGCTCACACGTTTAAATACACATTGATTATTGTCGTTGGAACACATATTTTATATGCTGGAAACAAATTGAAAAGTCAAAACAAAGAATTCTCCATAACATTGTTCATCGTTTACTCGCTTCTTCAACTATAGTGAAGTGAACTTTTTGGTATGTTATGATTTGCTTCAACAAAGAACCAGCAGAACACATACCTGGCATGTGTCTTCAATACGGTCGTTTTGCAACTTTTCATGAATATGTATATTATACCACACACAGACGCAGACACAGACAGACACACACACACGCACACACACAAACACACACACACACACGAATTACCTGATATATATATATATATATATATATATATATATATATATATATATATATATATATATATATATATATATATATACATACTTGAAAATTGAAAGTTTCCTTTATCTTCTGACATGAATTTGCCATGTGTTATGTTCTTCTGATAAAGCTAAGCTAGGCTATCGAAAAACTTGAATGATGCCAATTTTCGATGCTTTGAATTGGATTTGACGAAGATTACTCTCTTTAGCTTGGGTCAACATGAACACAAATGTGCGAAATGGTTGTGCAACAGTAACCAGATTTTCTGTAACTATATAAATTTTATGAAATGATTAGGAATCACCTTGCTTATTCCTTATATTGTTATTATCTATGTTATTAGTGTCTGAGACAACAACCTAAGTATTGCAGCCAAGTTCGGATCACATGATAAGAGAGGTAATTTCGGCGTGTTTAACATGTAAGTGCTGAGGAGTGAGGCCCCTTATTGTCTTCTTCTAATGGTTCGGCATTTGTCAATTTCATGAAATGCAGATCTTGTCTAGTTCGTAGAAATTTGAACGTGTTGAAGCAGCTTCGAATTAGTGAATAAACCAAGTTAATAGTTATTGCGGCGCTGTACTTCGACTATGTTTTAGCTTGGTTTGCTTTGGTGCTTTACGGAACATCAACACAAGCTGGTTAATTAATGCGAAGATAATTTGAATAAAGGTCATTGCCTTCGGACACACCACAGTAGCTGACGCAAGCTAGTCCGATGGTAGGATTTGAACTTACACACTTTCGGTCGTCGATCTGGTATGCTAACCACTAAACAACGTTTTAGACTGTGCATTTAGATAGTGCATAAAGAAAAGGTAATAATGCCGAAACAAATGTTTCGACGAGTAAGATTGTTAACCTCAATTTTGTGGTGAACGTGATACCACGAATGTAGTTTGGCTTGTTAATGTAAAGCCCAAATAACGGTAAACATACAACTACTTTACCTGGAAAAACAGTTCGAGTATTGATTTTCTATCGGTAGCTTGGTAGGTATGTACACAACTTTCTTACCTGGAAAAAATAGTGGGATTATTGATTTTCTATAGGTGGCAGCGTATGTTCATAATGCGGAACTATCTTAGTAATATAATTCAATATATAATTCAAAGTTTGTCTGTCATTGTTATAAAGTGTCCCATAAATCAGTTCAGAAGTAGGGGTGCCTCAAGGGTTCTCACATGTAGGGGTACCATAGGGTATCTTACATGTAGGGGTACCATAAAGGATCTTAACTAATCTGGGGCAATATAGACTTGAAGTGAAACAAGGACTTCTTTTAAAATAGAGTTTTGCATCTGAAATGTGCGAAAGCTAAGTGCTTTGACGATATTTGACCACGTGAAGACTTAACATTATTTCTCAGTAGTACCATTTTTACATACAATCATTTATATTATCGATATATTCTTATAAGTCGGTCAGGTTGACAGAACACGGGAGATAA
The DNA here is from genome assembly GCA_028554795.2 of Sinohyriopsis cumingii. Lineage (NCBI taxonomy): Eukaryota > Metazoa > Mollusca > Bivalvia > Unionida > Unionidae > Sinohyriopsis > Sinohyriopsis cumingii. The sequence continues at coordinate 132,257,567 of CM068829.1, forward strand.
TCACTGCAGTCTTATCTACGAGGCCGTTTCAGAGAGAGAGAGAGAGAGAGAGAGAGAGAGAGATTTAATTCCTTTTTTGGCAGTTGATTTTTATAAATAACATATTTTGATTCGCGATTCTTATATCGAGATAGGTTCGAAGGTTTAGTCAACCAACATTTTACAAGCATTGTGCTGTTGGTAATATATACTTCGGCACATGCGGGTTGGAGATGGTACTCTGCTTAGACGCCCGCACATAGGGGCAAGGTGGTGGGGTGCACTTGGCTTTCCCTCTCCTTGATTTCACCTCTAAACATGTTTTGGCCTAAATCGGGAAAACTTAATTGCTGACCACCAGTTTGTGCCTCCCCCGCCCCTGAAAATATTTCCGCGGGCGCCCCTGGTGCTCTGAAAAAATGGCTAGCACTATTGCGATAGCAATGTCCCGTTTCTTTCGTGTAACATTTTGCAGTGTGTGTGTGTGTGTGTGTGTGTGTGTGTGTGTGTGAAAATAATTTATAATAAAAAATAAAAACAAATTCCATACCTTTATGGATTAAGAACTTGCCCCACACAGTGATAATGTAAACCAATACATGCAGTCTGACTATAGTGATCTGGTTTAACCAATCTTTTCCAGCGTTAAGAATAAATAATTACACTGAAAAAAATTAAAAATGTAAATTACGTCACCATATTTGACCTTTTAAATCGATTCTGACAAATTGCACTCACAGAAACGGCAAAGGAAGCTCCGTTATTTGAAACTCCAGGTGGATCTTATTAATATAAAGTAAAGCCATTTGGGATGAAAGGTTCTCCAGCAACATACCGTCGTTTAATGCACATGATTACATCTGGTCTGGATAATTCTGATACGTACATCAATGATGTCATCATCTACAACGGTACATGGAAAGAACACATGCAAATTTCCGTGAAATTCTTTCAACGACTAGTGATGCAAATCCAATAATTAAGTTTTTTTTTTTTTTTTTTAACTGAGTTTGCTGTGCTTGCGTAACATTTTATGACAAATTGTGCAACACGTTCAAGATGAACCAGTAGAAGTTTAGGTCAAGGCTATCTCAGAATTCCCAGTATTTGTTATTACAAAGCAACTGATGCAAGTTTGGATACGGCTTGATATTTGACACTTTGTTTAACTTTCTCAATAATTTCCGCGCCCCTGACAAATCTGTTGAGTAAGAAACCCGAATTCCTTTTATCTTACAAGTGTCAGGACTCTTGACAAATTAAAGTCCATTCTGAAAGGTACAGCTGTTCTTTAAGCTTCAAATGTTAGTAAATTGTTTAACATGTATTTTAATGGAAGTTATATAGGGACTGGTGGAGTATTGATTCAAGAAGATAAGGATGGTTTGGATCATCGAGTGTGCTATTTTTCTAAAATGAAATTAGGTTAGAACCAGAGAGATTATTCCTGAAACGAGAAGCAATACTTGGCTTTGATATTGGCTTAGCATCACTTTGAAATGTCAATTTGTTCAGCTTCTTTGCCAATGATGGTATTTAGTGATCGCAACCACTTTCATTAACAAAATGAAATACTGAAATCTGAGATTTTTTTGATGGAGTTCGATGCTGCAGTAATACAACATTAATCGAAAAGTTAAAAGTAATATGTTGCTTTATTTCGTGTACATTGTGTGCCATTTATAAAATGTCTCCTATATAATTTGAATGATAATAGTATCACATGTATATTTAGTTAATATGTAAAAGAAAACTTTATAATCTAAAAATTGAGTTCGATGTCAAACTTTGTTTACGACCTTAGAGTGCTATGATTTGGAACATGTATACAATTTGATGGATTTTTCCATTTGAAATGACCCACATATAGGAATTAAAGAACAGTTTGTTGCATCGCAGGTCAGGTGAAGTTCGTGTATATTCATGCTAACTCAACAATCAACAAGCTTTGCATTCCTGTTTAATATCAGTCTTTGCGAATATATAATCACGGTTTATATTTGTGTTCAGGTATAATTTGAGAGGAACTATTTATTTAAATTATTCTTTTGAATTACAAAATGCTCATTGACGTTTGGGTCTAAACCACTACTTTGGGATTATTGAGAACTTATTTAAAGACATTCTGTATTATATCATTCTTGTACATTAGGACATTCTAGACTGTTGGAATTAATTCAGAATATTCTCTATGTTAGAACCTTTGAATGGGCATTTAGGATTATTTAGAATTTAATTTACACTTCTTTAAGTGTCTTTTGATGTTTTACTTTATATTGTAGACATATATATATATATATATATATATATATATATATATATATATATATATATATATATATATATATATATATATATATATATATATATATATGTGTGTGTGTGTGTGTGTGTGTGTATTAAATTGTACCTAAATTACTGATTTTATTTCTTTTCTGTTACATAGTTTAAGACCAAAGAGTCGTAAGTATACAACCCACAATAAGCCACATATACAATTGGGCGATTAACAAACAGCAGAACATAGAGAAGCAAGCACAAAACTTAGTTATTTATCAAGCAACTAAAACAGGTCATCATGATCCAAAGAATGACAAAATTGACTAAAAACATGCTGAGATACAGATTATGCCATATGTCCAAGGAAAGGAGCTAGCAATATGACATTTGATGGTAGATCCGGCTAGGAGAGTAGTAAAACTCTGCAACTCATATACTATCTGTCATCATAGGAAGAGATTTGGGTTTGATGTATTATTATTTGAAGATATTACAATTTAGTTTGTACCATTTCAGGACGCAAATAATGTTATAGATGAATAAAAATTTGATTGGTATCTAAAAATATAAGGAAGCTCATTTTGTAGAATGGCATTTTTATATCAAAGAGGTTTTCTTTCCGGTAGTGAGGTTTATGTTGTTGGGAAATCTAAAATAACTGAATATCTGAAATTGTTCTTCTTCTGTTTCAAATATATTAAATCATCCAGGCATTTAGGATCGCTCTTATTCAGAATTCTAAAACTATCTAAAGTCATTGCCATCTGAAATTGGATAGAATAATTGTATGCATGATTGTCAATTTTGTTGAGGCTGGGTAACGTCTGACGTTTGAAATTAGTAGTTAGTATCAATTCGTAGCAATTCAACATGTCTTCACAGTTTATATGTGTGTGTGTGTGTGTGTGTGTGTGTGTGTGTTTAGGACTTTTAACGTAGCTTTAACAATATTTCAGTCATATCGCTACGAAGTATGCAGCGTGGCAGTTTTTAGTGATGTCTAGCGCTGGGGCATCATGCAGCAGACATGCTGCATCATGTCCCATCCAGTTACATTATCCTGACACCAGGCTGATCAGTCCTAACACTAACATTTTAATGCTTTGAGGCAAGCGATGAAGCTGTTGGTACCATTTTTATGTATTTGGTATAACTCGGCCGGGGTCCTAACCCGCGACCTCCCGCATCCGAGGCGGACATTCTAACCACTAGCCCACCGGAGCGGTAACAAGGATAGGTACCTGAGTGATCAAAGTATTGACCCTTACGAACAAGTAAAGTGTTTTTAATTAGATCTGTAACATGGCCAAGAACGATTGGTATCTGTGTAGACAAGGTATTAATCACTAAAGACAAACTGTAAAAGTAGGTTATATTCTGGCAGCTAAATTATCATTCTGATCTAAGGTCGCCCTGTTCTAGAACTGAAATGGGGGTTACAATATCATCTCCTTACATGTGGAAATAATAGCAAATCGCCCTGTTCTAGAACTGAAATGGGGGTTACAATATCATCTCCTTACATGTGGAAGTAATAGCAAATGTAAATTATTTATTTCAGTCATTTAGGATACTGACTTATAATATACACCAAACAATGTCACTTTTTGAGCGGAAAACGCTACATCAGCTAATAGTAATTTAGTTTAAGAGCAAATATTTTTAAAAAAACAACACCTGAAGCCATGTCACCTTCATATATATATACATCTATATTAAGTGTCACGCCAGAACATCTGAATCTAAAAAAGTCCAGAGAATTATATAGAAGTAATCTTATGCATTAATATTTCTGAACATTCAGTCATGATTTTAATTCTTCATAATAAATATATTTTGTTAAAGGATTTACCCTTTAATTGGAAATTTAATACATGTTATATTGTACTGTCTTAAATAATTAAAGCAAGAAAAAATATAAATCGGGCATATTCATTCGCTCGAAAACAATTCAAATGATCTTCAGCCATTTCTCCATGAAAGCTGTATCAATTGAATTCTAACCACATACGATTTTTGTCATCTAATAAATTATTATTGAGACTGACATTAATAATCTAATTGATTAGTTTTCGATTTCACTAGTGAATGTCATAATTAAATTAATGCAAAAGTTTAATAAGTGATGGACCAACAAAGGTCGATGAATGAAAGTGGGTAAATAAGGAATTGACGTAAGAATAAAATTAACGAAAGAAATAACAAATTAACGAACAATAAATCTATGCAAGAAAACCGAGACGAATTTGAGAATAAACAAGAGGGTTATCAATGACTATAACATTTCACAAAAGCACAGTCTAATTTTACTGAAATCAATTTGTAATTGTTGAAAGGCAGACAAGGCATTAATAACCAGGAAAGAGCCCAAGCCAGCGAGACCATTACGAAAAGTCTCATTGGCAAACACAATGGTCTGTATGGCATCTGTTGAAACGACATGAACAACGTGCATACGATACAGACGCTAAGAAACGGGTGTAAGTTTAGATGTGAAATTGTTCTAAATCGATATTATAAAGCAACTAATTATCTTGTGTCACCACTCTCTGCGCAGGACTCGAGGTACACGAAAGCTCCACTTTTCTTCTACTTGACACTAATGAAACCAATAATTGCACACGACGATGGGTAATTCTGGCTTATATAATCATTAGAATAATATTACTGATATTTGGTTTTTAAAGACTCTGTGAGAGAGTTTCAAAAGTAGCAAAAACATTTTTTTTGTTTAAATTATTTGATATGTGCAAAAACTTCAACCATCATATAAGCATTATAATGATTTTTGTTAAAATTACGGGTGCATAAATCGGTTGCCCCATTTATGGAAATCTGCGCTCTGTAAACCAATCACTAACATAAGGAAAGTGAGGACCAGTTTAACCACTGTTTAATTCCTGTCAAAAAGCAATCGTTTTTGGTTACTTAATACCAATTGGTACACATACTCAGACACATTTGGCAATATGTACTCAAAAATTCACTGTACAAAAGACCTTCTACCGGAGCATGGAGAAAATAATGTATCAAATTAGCGAGTTCTTCATGCCTGGGACTGAAGGACGATACTGCTAGCGTTTGTAAAATTAAACACAAAATCCAAAATAAAACAACCCCAATACAAACAAAACAAACAAACAAAGTAACAAATGTACTGGTCAATTTTAAGTGGTTTCTTAGCAATTATGTTTTTAGCTCTGTAAATGAAAACGTGAACAGATTTGAGGAGGCATTCAATCTACAGTATGGTTGAGGGTGTGCACATTAAGGAAGATAAGTTTTTAATTTAATTGGAGGTGCCATTAGCTCCTGGTAATTCTTTCCCGAGATGAAAGTTGATTATGATCAAAGTTTAGTCAAAACTGGTCACATACACACAAACAGATGCCATCAGCTTTATATCTAGGTGTAACCTTTATGTATAGTTCGGACCGCCATTAATAGTAAGTCGTTTTTCTACGAATTTAAATGAAAGTATTATTTTTCCATTGTCGTCAAAAGATTCTATATATATGTAATCACGTCCTTTAATACAGGAAGACGAATTAAAGATTACATTGCAATGACATTAGTATGTAGGTATAACGAGAAAGTATATGTGCTGTTTGCCAGCCATGTTTCTTCAATAGATCAGCTTAAGTATGTTAATTTATCATCATATTTGTATAATCATTTTAACAAACTGCAATCAGTGACTCGCACTGTTGACGTAAAAGACTTCGTCTTGGACACACACGCTACAGAAATATCTCGTCAAGATGAAGGCAACTTCATACTCCACGTTAACATTTCGAGCAGAAGAATAACCCCAAAATTAATTAAATCTTGTTCAGTTAAGGTTACGTTATACAGTGCTCAAACAGCAACACAGATAAAGGTAATATTTTAGGTGATATTCTATTGAGGATGACAAGTAAAAATAACAGTAACATCATCCAAACTTGTAAATATTCATCAATTGATGTATCTCATTTAACTGACTTTAAGCTGCACAAGACAATGTGGCTTGATGATCACGCGAAACATGAGAGCGATGAATTCCGTCTCAATAAAATATATCAAATCTTTCATGACAATAAAATATTTTGACAAAAAGCCAAATAGCTATAAAGAAAACGTTAGTTGATGGTTACCCATGCTTTTTCAATCTTCTTTCGCAAAGCGCATTTATGTATCTGGTGGCAAATAAAAATGAGAGTAGAACAAGTAAATGTTGATCAAAAGCTATTTATAATTAATGCAGTACTAATTTGATGCTTTACACGAGAATGACCATACAAAAGATATACGAATTAACTGATGCGTTTGCGCTGTTTTGGCGCAAAATTCGTCGCTGGGGACACTGTATTTTTATTGTATATTTGAGAAACAGACATTGAATCATCATATTATGGAGCTGTACTGCTGTGTCAAGTTTTGAAAAAGAAAAAAGATTTAAACCATCCACGTGATATTATTGATATTCTGTAAACGTATTGTGCCGTTTTAACCTTGCTTAATTATAAATCCATATTATGCAAGTAACGTATCAAGCAAATCTCGCAGTTTTGCATACGAAATTGCAAACATTCTTTGCTCTTTATATGTGCATATCTATCTATCTATCTATCTATCTATCTATCTATCTATCGACACACTCATATCCATTTTTACCCAGGAATAGGTACCATAACAACCTCCGATATTCTTGTTACATTTATTGGCAGTAATATTCAATGGTGCATTATTGATTTCTCGTTTTTCTTCGTCAACGAAGATATGTTACAATCAAATTGATCGGAAATTGAAAGCATATTAACGTACGAAGCGCACATGCAAAATAAGATAAAAAGTGTTCCATCGGATTCAAATTAAATTTTACCAAAGTGCAAAAATACATCACGGACTTGCATTAAAACAAGTCTCCTGGATCATATTTACCATAATGAAAGTATAATGTTTACAGAAAGTCAAAGTACGATGTAATTTTTTGTTTCGAAGATTCTTCCTCGGCCTCCACCAAGATTTCAGTTTGTCCAAACATCATGTCAACTTTCACCTTGAATATGTCATGCTTTTCTGGCAGGTTGACAACCAGTTTTCCCATATACTCGCAGCCTGGGTCGGTGATAAACTGTGGATCCTTTGCAGCCGAGCCATATATTTTCAGGAACATCTCTTTTTGATCAGGCTTCAAGCTTACATGCTTTCCTGACCTCTTTTCGCCGATCTTTATGATTTCTCCCTTTTGAATATACTTCTTGAAGACGTCTCTGCATCTTTCCTTTCCACCTACTATAACTAGCTTTTGCTGTGGGTGTATTGTGCTGTCGAATGCAGGCGAGATATTGATACCGTATGTGCACTTTGCGATTCTTGACGAAATTTTCATAGGCTCACGTCCATAGACCACGGCTCCTTTCAAAACAACCAATCCGGCATCTGCTGGTATAATAATTGTTGCATTCGGAAAAGCTTTCTTGATGGCGGCCTGCATCATGGGTGATTCAGAGAACCCCCCTACCATTAGGAAGGTGTCTACGTTCTTAAGAGCAGGTTTCTGTAAAAGCTCACTCACACACTGTGTTAAGCCGCTTGTGCATTCCTCAAAAAGAGACCTGAAAAGGCTTGCATCAAACCTAACTCTGCCTGGCAGCCAGCTTATTTGACTCTTGAAGGGCGTCCCTTTCAATGCTTCTTCTATGGTTTCTCCACATTCCTTTTGATAGGTACTGGCTAAAGAAACGGGTATTTGCACTGTAATCTTTTGGTCTAATTCTGGGGTAATTGCTCGTTTCTTGGTCTCTAAGTCTCGAAGTAGTTGCACATGGTCCGCTTTGTTTTTATCACAAAATTGTTTGAATATTTTGGCGCCAACAATTTTGATCAGCATCTGATGGAAGGCTTCATCCACTTTAGTCCCTCCCCAAGCTCCTCCAGTTGGTTCATGAAGTTCTGCAATGGATCCATCAGGTTGCTTTTCGTGCACAGTTATATCGGCTGTGCCACCTTAAAACGAATTAACAAGCATGTAAACATGCATATGTTTGAGAAAGGGATTAGGCAGTAAATGAAATAAGAAAGACGGATTGTGGGCGCTGACCAGTTTATATATTTTACATGTAAATATGCAATTAAGTAGATGATGAAAAAATTATGAAAGCAAATTGACTAAGCCAGTGAGTAAGTTACATTGAGAAAACATAAATATTTTATCAAGTTAGAGAATGTGAAGAAAATTAAAAAAAATATAAAACATTATTAAGAAAATACACTTTAAATGTAAGCATACGAGAATCCTTCATGAACTTTACCACATAATCTATGAAGATACATTTTCCATAACTTGTATAATGAAAACTTATTTATCACATTTTGTACACTGTGATATTTGATATCTATGTGGTTTGATATAATAACACGTCAGTAATACCTAAAGATGTACACGTACACGCTTTTCGAGAGTTTGAGAGTGAGATCTTTTGTTCAACAGACAGTTAAACCTTAAAATATCTCAACTTATACAAGCGGTTTGACCTAATTTTGCATGTCAAATATCATCTCTCTCTCTCTCTCTCTCTCTCTCTCGGAACTTAATCTTTACCTCCTAGGTCCAAGATCATGTACTTGTTTGCGGTCAATCTACCACTTCCTGAAAACTTGTCGCTTGGCAAAAGCTGACAGTATAAAGATGCTGCCTCTGGTTCCAAAGCAATTGTCAATGAACCACTGTCTATATTTGCCTGAAATACAACATTTGAATTTTATAAAACTTTGTACGATTCCAGCAACATTATTATTTTCGTGCATATCTAGACTTATGATATTTGACTGTACAAATGGAATTTAAGTTAAACTTAAAAAAGTTCCCTCAATATGGCCCAAATTACTCGCACATGTTTTCAAAATGTAAGCTCTATTAACTTTTACACTCGTAGATTGCCGGATTCAAGATATTATTTTGACTGATTGAGTGATTTGTTTTTATGGCCTGATCGACACGGGAAAGGTACCTATCATGCCGAGGCATAGTAGTTAATGCATCACTGAGGCCGACCCGGCCTTGTCCAGCCTGGACTTGACCACATTTTTATTCCCTCCTGCACGCTTCACGTTTCTATGCTGAAGTTCTGCTGGTGAAATGGAGGCTAGGTACAATATACATCATCCAGTGGTACGATGTAAACGTGTATATATGTATTAGATGTGCAAATTTATAACATTGTTTTCTATTTTATTTTATTGCTTTGTATTTGTCTCTTTTTATCATTTTTTGTACCAATTTCGCCAAGCATTATTTAATGTAGCAAATATAGATATTAAGATATTTTGATGAATTCTTTTTATCAGGTTGGTGCATATACACTTTGCATAATGCATTGATTGAATTGTAAGTTTATATTCGTCCACACTCAAGTCGATTTTATTTGATTGCCTAACCGTACCACATATTTTCATTTTATTGAACTGTACAGTTTCTTTTCCATTCATTTTACAGCAAAGCGAAAATAATTCTGCATGGAGTGTCATTTCAATTAATAATGTCCATGTCGAGCACCAAGCAATCATGTAACCTGACTTTCATAAACCGCTTTTGAAATAATGAATTAATTTCCGCTTTCGTTGACTAAATTGCATTTATTGAAAACGATTCGTGTTAGTTCATCTCATATAACTCACATTTTATCACACGTTAACATTGTGCGAATTATTAGTATCAGCCTTCCTGGAAGTTGATCTTTTAGTATTTTACCAATGATACCGAAAGAACAAACTCAAAAACGTTTAGAAACAGGTGTCACTACCTTAATACGCGTCTAATTAATAAGCGAATTTCTGATCTATTAGTAATCAATCCACTCAGTTAACGACGTCCGTCTTGAATGCTTATGGTCAGAACAAGTATCGTGATAAGTTATCGATGTTCATACTGACAATTATTGACCCCTACTAAAACAAACATTTGTATCTTATGCCTTAAAACAATATCAACAAAACGACCACACAATCCTAAATCATGGCGACAACTGAAACAAGTGTTGGTTTTAATAATATAATCTTTTTACTTACACGAGCTTTCATCTATGTGATATAAAAAAAACTTATTATCTAACCAGTCAAACTCAATCATTTTACAAAAATTAAAACAAAATATAGACCAGAAAATGGAAGTAAAGTAGGGAACACAATAATGTTTATGAAACTGTAATGGATTAGAACTACACTTCATTGAATTCAACGGTTATACATACATACATACATACATACATACATACATACATATATATATATATATATATATATATATATATATATATATATAATATATATATATATATATATATATATATATATATATACACGTCATGAGCTTAATATGAAAACAACAGTTACTATATACAGAGATAATATATAGTTGTTTACATGTTGAAACAGTATAAAATACGGTCAACGCTATCTGTTTTGTTCTCATTAGCTTAACGCAATTTTCAGGACCATATAGGCTATATGTGGAGGCAAGTGTAACTGGTGGAGGAAGAACCCGGAAAAACCCAGGGAAGAGCCACCAACCCACGGGAAACTTCTGGGAAGCTTTCTCACACACCTGCATCGGCCGAGCCAGAGACACGAATCCACGTGGACAGATCTGAGATGTCAGCGATCGGTAAAGGCGAGCTCTTTAGACCACTCGGTCACCCGAGTGTATTTAATAATAAACGTAATGAAAATAAAAGTAAAGGTTGGTTGATTTAAAAAAAATAACGCCATGCAATGCTTTAAAAAAGATGCAGATTGACACATTACCGTAAATAATGATACTACTGATAGAAGAAATAGTAACCCCAAAAGTAAGATAGTTAAACAGTGCGGCATTAAAAAGCAATATATTAAGTGTTTGCTTTAAATATGCACATTTACAGTGCAACGTGAAGATCTCGTACACTGTATAAGGTCAATGTACAATGATTAAAAAGCAAACAAACAAACAATACAAAACAGTGATATAATTGATATAGAACAGAGACCTATTTCAAACGGCACGTATTGCTCAGTAACGGATGTTCACTTTCATATAAAAAAATTGTATGGTTCAAAGGACTGAAGAAACGTTGGAATTTGCTAAAAATAAAATACTGGTTGTAAACAGTTTTCTTGTTGGTTTACTGATAACAGACAATACTAATTTATGAGGCATACTTTGCTCTCTGAACGTTCATGTTTCGTTTTGAACGACCACCTAAGCATAGGGTTTATGAGATTTTGACTATGATCATGAAGGTTGTTGTTGTTGTTGTTGTTGTATGGTTTAACGCCATTTTTCAGCACACGATAGGCCATACATGGCGGCCAGTATTAATGGTTGAGGAAGAACCCGGGAAAACCCCGGAAAGAACCACCGACCCACGAGAAGCTACTGACAAGCTTTCTCACATACCCACATAATCGAATCCGTGACTCGAACCCACGCAGACAGAGGTGAGATGGCAGTGATACGTAACGGAGAGCGCTTTAGACCACTCGGCTACTCGGGGCCCCGATCATGAAAGTAAAGGCATTTACACCAAATCATTTGTGAGAATAACATGATGAGACCAAAACGTTAAAGTGAATAAAAACAAAAGACGCTGATTTGACAGAATGCTTAACTGAAAAGTCTTTACGTTGAAAACGCAAACGGGAAAATGATTTCTTTACTTAATTGTTCATGTTAGTCTCTTGGAAAATCAGTGGCAGGCAGACGTTATTAACATGCAAACTAACCAGAAAGAAAGCAATATATATATATATATATATATATATATATATATATATATATATATATATATATATATATATATATATATATATATATCGAGAGAGAGAGAGAGAGAGAGAGAGGACATGATGGTACAGTTTCATGAAAGATTTGAGACTTACAACATGAATGTTGAAGGTTGGCTGGAAAAGGCTAGGATTGATAGCATTTAAACTAAATCTGACAAAGAAAGCATGTGCAGTGAAAGCTTAAACATAATTTTGGAAACTAAAATGTGGAGGCATTATAAGTAAAATAAATCCAGAAATGGGTTGATGCTTTGCTAAAATTAATTGTAGGATAGAGTAAACACTCTTCACCATATTAATAGATATGACTCGAATTAAAGTGAGCTAGGATAAAAAACCGGATCAACAAACTTGGTGAATCCTTTCAGTTACTGGACAACTGAGAAGTTTAAAGCACATAATTTTAGCATAGAAGAGACCGTCAGAATTTTTAAAATAAAAAATAGCAGCAGAGACATATATTCTTAAATTTACATAGGAACTATTTAAAATCTGCTAAAAGTTCTTTTATCTGATCAACTTAGTCACAAACCAGAAGATTTGAAAATAATATAGACGGCATGTTCTGAAAAGAAGAGCTAAAGTGGACATTTTTTGGAGACCAAAAGAATCAACGAGACAACGTATATACTTGTGAAATGGATAGGATATAATTAGGTGTAACAGTTGGAAATTAGCTAAAAATTGGTTCTGCAAATAAACTTCTGATAAAGAGTGTATAAATATCATTATTAAGGAGGATGAAAATTTGGAGCTGATTTGATGGAAATGTATAAAGAGAAGACAATAAAGATATCTGGCCCCTAAAACCAAACAAAAATAAAGGCAAAAGTAAGGAAAACAAACAAAATATAATATTAACGGTTACCTCTGTAAAATATAAGCGAAAACTGAAGGACAACTGTTTGAAGTACAGCTCAATACAGCTCAACAGTGAAAATCAATTCGATTTATTACTGTTGTATGATGATCAAAGCCCACTTTAAAGTGCCGTTTCAATCACAATAAACGGACGTAATTGCTACTGTAAATATGTCACCGACTGGAAAGCTAAATTGTGACTATTCGCTAACCGGTGAATATTAGAGGTATGTTATAAAGGATACATTTTGTTGATTATTTAAAACTAAATGTTCTACCTTTCAATAACATTAATAATATATATAATGGCTATTATTCGATTTAACAAACGTCTCTACCTGTTTAATGTTTTACACTGTACCGATATAATTTTTCATGTCAATGGAATACTATGTAACCTGTGCTGCTAAGCCGCATGTGCCACTCTGATAGGTCTTGTTGATCTATGTTTATATATAATTGTTTGAAACAAAAATAAAAAACAATTATTGGATCAATATGCAACAAAACTATCACTGGTTTAAGCATTAACAATAACAGTCACGCATTTACCTTATCCTGTTAAGTAATGCGGTTACAAGTTACTTTTACAAAGACTATGTAAAATATTTAAAATTTGAAAGATATCAAAATATGGCAACAAGTTGAAACACTTAAACAGCTATCGAACAGAGGGGTACTGAGCCAGCTAACACAATCCTAAATCTTTAAAAACAGATTGATAAGGACAGAAAAAGGGTTTTGCATGTACAAAACTTGTTCACATTTCATAAGCTAAACGAGTGCCATACCATCCATGCATACTATAAGAGAAAAGTGGATAAGAGATCAACTGCACCTAACAGTCAACAATGTCGTCCTAAATGAACAGAAAACAATGAAATGTTTGGAGACTGAGATGGAGAGAATAAAAGTTTTTTTTAATCTCCATCACACTGTAAACATTTGTGACAGATGCAAAGAGGTTATAATGCTGAAATTCAAAGATGTGATAAAGAGATTACAAAGTTAATGAAAACATTTTCATACTTGAACAAAACAGGTAAGGTCATTATCAATACTGTCAGAGCTGCGTGAAAAGAATTATTTTAAAAATAGTTAAAATAGTTAAAAAGATAAAGAACAAAGAAAACGTCATACATTTTAATGAAAACAAGATACAAGCTATGAAGACAACAAACGATTTTCCTTCTACAGTTTTGAGTGAGAGAAGCGCCACATGAATTCAATTTTACATCAAAATTACTACTACAATATGAGGTTAGACAATTTAGAAGTACATAAAATAATATTTTGATCGGCTAATGATTAATAATATATGTGTGGTACAATAGCTAATGGCCTTACATTTCATTTGTATAAAACAACGATATATTCAATTAATATATCCTGATGGTCCGAATAAGAAAGAAAAGAGCAGGAAACATTCATTAAAATATTAGAGAGAAACAACTGGAATAAAAATAGTGCAAAATCAGTAGACTTCGTGAATGAAAGAATAAGTGAGCAATATTGGACGACCTAGTTTTTAAACAACGTATAAACAAATTTGGATCTTTACGCATCTACTGTCCTCAGTGTATATATATAATAAAACCTCCTCGTGGTCCGAACATAAGGTCAAACTTGAAACTATTATCGGGAAAAATAGTATTTTGCATTTAGTGCACAACTGATATTCCTATTGTTTAATGAATTTCTTTTTATTTGTTTGTAGAGGAACATTAACAAAGCCGCACTCTACTCCCTGAATAAGAATACTCTCATTAGAGGAAGACTTCTCAGAGAAAGGCAAAGTACCTTACAATAAAAGACTCTGAGAAGCTCCTGTGTTCATCAAAATTTTGATAGGGATAGGATTGGCCCAATCACCCAAAAGGGATATAGAACCCTTCGATATGAATGGTTCATAATTCTCCATAATAAAATCAGACTGTTTTTGTTTAGATCCAACAAATGTATTGCTTTCAATACATGATGATAATAATAATAATAATAATAATAATAATAATGAGGACTTTGTATAGCACCTAATCTTTAGAAGCTCTAAGCGCTTTATAACATTAGAAAACACCTATAAGATAAAAAACATATAATGATATGATTACAGAAACAAACACAATGAAATTAGAAAACATTAAAAAAGATGCTGAGAATATTTAAGGTAGGAAACATTATTAGGTCTTTATGTTTGTTCTTGCAGTCGAAATAAGTGAGTTTTGAGAGCCCTCTTGAATGTGATCACTGTGTCTTTGTGTCTAAGTTCAGTGGGCAATTCATTCCACGTTGCTGGGCCCTGGTATGCAAAAGAACGCTGTCCATATGACTTTGTTTTCATAGTGGGAATAATGAGTATACGACTGTCAGAAGAGGAGCGTAAGTATCTTGCTGGTGTGTACACATGGGTGAGGTCGGATAGGTATGTTGGACTAGAGTCCGACAGTGAAACGTAGCACAGAGAACAAATTTTGTGTTTGATTCTGGATCGAATGGATAGCCAGTGTAGGGTACAGAGCAGCGGGGAAGTGTGCTCTGATCATGGTTCTCTAAGTATGATCCGAGCAGCTGTGTTTTGAACTTTGAGACGTTTCTGGAGCAGATATTGAGATGAACCAGACAGAATTGAGTTACAATAGTCCAGCCTTGAAAGTACTAATGAGCACACAAGTGTTTTAGTGACATCAACTGAAAGATATTTGGAAATTGAGCTGATGCGTCTTAGCTCAAGATATGCAGCCTTGCATATGTTCATGACATGTTGGTGCAACGTGAGAGTACTGTCCAGAGTAACACCTAGGTTTCGTACTGATTGTGTGAATTTAATGTTGGTGTTGCTGATATTTATTGTTTGAGGTAAAGGATGTGAATGAGAAAGTCTTTATGTTGTGAATAGCCTCATTTTTATCATCATTCATCTGCGGCTTGTCACATGTCATCCATGATTTCACATCAGCAATGCACCTCTCTGCACCTTGGATGGTAGCATCAACTTCAGTTGGGTGGCTAGATTTGTATACTTGGGTGTCATCAGCGTACAAGTGGTGAGACACTGGATGATGATTTATGACACTTGAAAGCCACTGAGTGTACAGAATGAAGAGAACAGGTCCAAGAACAGACCCCTGTGGAACACCACAACATAGATCAACTGGGCTGGAGTGTATTCCATTTGCAGATACAATTTGTGTCCTGTTGACCAAGTAGGACTTGAACCACAGTAAGGCTGTATCATGAATGCCAAATGCATGCTGGAGACGGTGAAGTAATATATCAGGGTCTATTGTGTCAAATGCTGCAGACAAATCAAGGAGGGTGAGGACTGTAATCTTTCCGCTATCCAACGCAGAGAGAATGTCATTAACTACTTTTAGAAGAGTAGTTTCAATACTGTGGCAAGGGCGATATGCAGATTGTACATTGCTAAAAAGACTGTTTGAACTTAGATGAGATACAAGCTGGGATACAACAACCTTTTCTAAGATGTTTGATATGAATGGGAGATTAGAAACTGGGCGATAGTTCTTTAAATCGTTGTGGTCTAGTGTTGGTTTCTTCAGCAGAGGCTTTACAATGGCAGTTTTGAAAAATGATGGGAATTTCCCGGATGAGAGAGGGGTATTAATAATGACCATGACCTTGACCTCTTAAAAATAAGAGCATTTGGAATAGGTCTGTCTTGATTCTGATGTCTGTATTTCAATTTGTAACGATCAGAAATAACGCGTCCTTTCTTCTTGCAATAGGTACACGTAGGAAGAGACAGGGATCTTTGATCAAGCTTATCTGAAGCTTGATGTTTAGAAGTTGTGCCAGTTTGAGATTTAGAAGAGTTTGTATCAGGCTGAGTTACTTTTTCTGCCAGAAGACTGATGAGTGAAAGTCTTATTTACGAAAGGAACTTTATGAGTTAATGAATACTCATCAGCAGCACGAGGAAAATTTTCCAAGGTTTCGATCCTATGCTCGTCAATATAAATCCTAATGACGCTATGGACACAGTTCTTGAAATCTTCAAGTAATACAAGTTTTTTTGAGACTTTCACAATCTTGTTCAACTTTCTTGGCTCTTTTTCTCTAGCAAATTGGACATGAATTTGTTCAGCTTCATTTTTAAAGTTTCTGAATTTTTCCAGAAAAGCTTCAGCGACTAACTCATAAACCCTTAAGATGCATTCCTTAACCGTATCATAGTCACCACTTCGGTGAACTGATAGTGAACCGTAAATATCACTAACTTTACCACTGAGTACACATTGTGGCAATATAGTCCAGTGCTCTCTTGACCATTTCAAATTTTCTGTTATTCTTTCAAAACAAGCAAAATATTTGACTACTTCCTTATCCAGAAAAGGTGGTGCTAAATTGATATTTCTTAAAACATCAAAAGTAGAGGAGTGTTTCCCATTTGCCAGCGCTAATTCTTTTAATCGAATTTGAAATTCCTTCTCTTTCTTTCTTCATCTAATTGCATTTGTTTTTTCTTGTAAAAGCATTTGTCTTTCTTTCTCTTTTTCTTCCTTTTGTAACTGAATTCGTCTTTCTCTCTCCTCACTCTCTTTTTGCAATCCATTCGTCTTACTTCCATCTCTTTCTGAAACTGCATTCATCTTACTTCCATCTCTCTTTCCATTTGTATCTTTTCTTTCTGAAACTGAACCTGTCTTATATATAGTTCCAACTTTTTTAGTTGTATTTCCATTTTCAAATTTCCAACCACTCCCGAGTAATATTAAAAAATTTCTTTACTTTTGATGACATTTTGGAAAAAGCTTGCCGATTTCACTAAAGATTTCAAAATTGTAAAAAAAATTGGGTTTTTTTAAAAGATTTCAAAAGCTAGGTGAATTCAAATTTCAAAAAACAAATTGTTCTGAAATATTTTAGCCAAAATTCAAATATCCAAGGACAAGCGCCCAATTTTTTATGTTACGTGTTTAGGCTTTAATAAACAGTAACAAAGAAAGAGTGAAAACAACAAGTTTTGAAAAATTAACAAAACAATTTATTTCCCTGGGAAAACACTGTAAAAGTGAAGAAAAGAGAGCCTACCGTTTTAAGAAATCAAATCCAGAAGAAAAATCCAAGAATAATACTCGGATTAAATTTTAGAAGTCCTTCTGACGAATTCAAGTTCGAGTCCCGACGAAAAATCCAAACTGGAAGGCGATGACGTATACTATAGCCAGTATAGTGCTGTAGTGTCTACTGTTCTTTGTTGATCCACGAACTTTCGAATAAAATTTCAAGAAATGTCTTTTCCCAAGAATTTTCTATGAGCACTCAAATATTATTTAGGAAAAAAATTAGTAATTCCATTAAAAAAATTTGTTGACTCAAAACTGGTCACAAACAAACACTTTTCAGCGTCCAAGGTAAAAAAAGCCGAACTGACTAATTTCTGTATAGGCAAATGGTTATACAGTCTGAATAAGAGGCAAAATAGATACCCGTATGATGGTCGCGTGATTACTTTCCAGAACAGTTTAGAAGCCATTTACTTGTCTAAGGTCACGTATTCCCAGTCAGCCTCGATTCCGCCATATAAATCACACATTAGGAATATAAAGAAAAGAAATTGTTTATTTGATTCTCAATCAAGGTCAGGAACTTGATCAGCATGACGATACAAAGTTTTATTTTTAGGTGTTTTCGACAAAACAGTCAGATCCAACTAATTTCTGGAACATATCAAATTCCTAGTAAACAAAATTATATTATTTTGACATGTAATGAAATAAAAAAATTAAAACTTACAAACAGTGAATTAAATTAAGTCAAATATAAATTAAATCAAATATACAAATTAGTGTGTGTCTGTGTTATGTATGTATATGTTTTGTTGGTCCGTCTAAAACTCCTTTATAAACCCTTTTGACTCTATAAACCCTTTCTGAGGCCATCTACTACTTTGCATATCGAATCTAAGGCCCTTTTAACATAAAATTTAACATACTCATCTGGACTAGCGTGTATTGAGGTCAATTCGAACACTGTTACTAAGTCACCGCCCAGGTGTGGTCAGTCACTTGTAACACTGGTACCTTTTGAGGCTATAAATATGTACTAGGTTTTCCTACACGTTGAGGCTGTAAATTGATACTAGGGCTTTTCCATAGGACTTTCCTGCAAGATGAGGCTATACATAAATACTAGAATTTTCCATAGATTTTCCTGCAAGTTGAGCCAATAAATAGATACTGGCGATTTTCCATTTCTCACTAATAATATTCAACTAAGGACCCAAAACATAGTCGCCATAATCCCTATGACGTCACCCATGCTCAATTACCGTTTGACCTCCCAAGTACCATTATCATGTTCAGTTCCCGTTTGAAGCTATAGGGTCCCTGTTCATTTCCGTTTGAGGCCATACATTTTGATGCTATACATATTTCCGCCATTTTCGCTTTATAAACCCATTTGAGGCTAGAAAGTTTGAGGCTAACAATTTACCCGCCATTTTCCCTATATAAAACCATTTAAGGCTCAAAAGTCTCCCATTACTACTGTTACACATGATTTGATGTCAAATTCCCTTTAACGCGATCCATTTAGTCCATTTTATGGTCATATTTGACGAGAAATCGACGAAAGAGACCATGCGTGGTAAATTTATATAGAAATGATATTGTCACCACTGGCAACAATTGGTCTATAGACCTTTCGATATGTCAGTCCACATTAAACACCTATATCAGTCTGGCTCAGTATAGACAACCACACAATAAGTTATATGAACTCTATAAGGATATTGACATTGCGAGCTCTCTTCGTTCTGCCTCAGCGAGCTCGTGAATGTAAAATAGACCAAGTGTACATTCCAGCACGTTGCGAGATACATCCCACTGAGTCTCAGTACTCGTCGGTAAAGCGCTTTACTCCAATTGCTTCTGCATGAAATAAACTATTTGTTTTCTTGCATTGTAAATCACATAACCTAATCAAACCAGTATCTTTGCTGTTCTAACGATAAAGCAATCGCGATATGTGGCACAAAACACAAACGTTAATTAAGATGTTTCTAAAATTGGTGAGTTTTTCATCTTCATTAACGTTCAAATGCTTTCCTTAAGCCTTAATGTACGTCTATTCTAATAACTTTCTTTTTTAATACAAAATAATCAGTCTTACCATGCTAGTAAATACTTTTTTAATGTTATTATATACCTATAGAAGTGGGCTGGTGTTTGCAATAGTAAGTGACTTTATAGTCTAGATGGTCTCGTAATTTTTAATTTTTGTGAAAGGCTCTAGTATAACAAGTCTATTAAATTATTACTTTGCGAAATGATCAAGTCCGGTTGGTCCAGTAACTTTTAACTTTTGCGAAATGCAAAAGTCTGGCTTGTAAAGTAATTTGTAACTGTTACGAAATGCTCAATCCTTTCTTGTCTATTTATTTTTAACCTTTGCGAAATACTCAGATCTGACCGGTAACTTCATTTTTAACTTTTAAAAATACTAGAGTTTAGTTGATCCATTATTGTCTAACGTTTGCGAAATGCTCAGGTATTAGTGATTCACTTCCTCTGAAGTAGTTGATGTAATGACAGTGACGGAGTGTGTGATGAGGAAATGTTTTATTGGACTAATGCCAGTTGTCAAGAAAGATCGCAGTTTTTTAAATGTCACTATAAATCGTGAGTCTCATTATAGTGAACAGATTTGAATAGAATAATGCACAGCACTGATATGCTAAGTAATGTGAAGGAAAGGAAATGGAAACTAAGGAAGAGAGCTTATTATATACGGCAAAAAATGACGGGAGATAATTAAAACAAAATGAAAAACGTCATTGAAGGAAAGCAGACGAGAAGAATTTTAGTGACAGCATAGCTTAAACAGACATTTGGTAACTAGTATTCCACCCAAAAATCCATATCAGATCCCACGACCGCGGATCAGAGAAATAAACTAATTTTAAATCATGAACCTGGTAAAAAAATGATATATTCTAATCTTTGGTATATCTAATCAGCTTTTACCGATACAATTTGTAGATCCTGCCAAAACCATGTGAATTGGTGAATATTTTATTGAATAAGCATCGTTATCGTATCTTCTGTTAAGTTCTAAGCTAAGAATTATTGATGTCTAGTCTTGTTCGTGCGACTGAGGTTAGCTCTCAGCCAATAACATATGGTTTTAAGTAAGAAAAACAACCGTCTTTATGACTAAATGACATATCAAGTAAAACTCAAATTGAATATGATAAGTTTGATAAAATCTAGGCCTGGGTACTTTCCTCCCATTAATTATTTCAGCAAATTTGTGATATGTTTCTTTATGAGGAGCTATTGCTTCTAACAACAAAAGATCAGAGTTAAGGTTTGAGTCTTTTACTGGAACAGGTTTGTTTTCAGGCCTGACTTCAAGATGTCTGCTATAGTCGTCATGAACAAAATGTCACAACATTTGTTTGTCTAATTTTAAATAAAATTCAGATCGACTTAAAACTAACATAACTTTCAGAAATTAGGTGTTTCTTGCATTCTTTGTCTTGTCGACCAATTTATCTATCTATCTCTTTTCCCATTTCACACTAATTGCATACT
The DNA here is from genome assembly GCA_028554795.2 of Sinohyriopsis cumingii. NCBI lineage: Eukaryota > Metazoa > Mollusca > Bivalvia > Unionida > Unionidae > Sinohyriopsis > Sinohyriopsis cumingii. The sequence continues at coordinate 132,279,049 of CM068829.1, forward strand.
CACCTCACTCGCAGCAATCTCCCGCATGAACTGTTTGGCGGCGTCACTCCAAATAGCGGGTACCGTAAGAACCCAATGAACATCATTTTCGGTCACACATGATCCTAGCTTTGTAACAGAATCTAGCAAGTGCAATTTTAGAAATTTAATTGCAGCGCCGAATATTCTCTTCGCAGGCATTGTAAGCCCCTTGTCATCAGTTATTTCCACATCTCGTTTGATCTAAAATAAAAATAACATATGTCCAAAACGCTTATAATGGAAACATAGGATGTATCATGGCTACTTACTCTTTGCATGGTAAATAGGAATTTATTACAAGGTCATGTATTGACATGTTTGCAAATTAACGTGGAATGAGAACATTCATATTTTTTCTAAAATCATTTGGTTTTAGTTTGCTTCGGGTACAATCGATGAAACTCGTGGCAGAAACATATTTCTTTGAGTTGATATGTTAACTACGTCAACCACAGATAAGCATGGAAAATCATCGCTAAATGATTCTTGCTTCGTTTTACAAAGCGGAAATGTTTCATAGCATTTTAAGACAGGGTCCTTGTTTCTGAAGGTTTTACTCAAGAGCAAACTTTATCTTGAATAGGAAATCAAAGAAACTGAAGTACACACTTGCATTTACTAGATTAATGTGTGGATACATTTCATTATTATTTTAGGCAAAGTGTACCTGTTCTAGAAGGAATGAAAAGTTTATCTACCTGTTTATTGTGCAGAGTCATTTTGAAACGTTCAAAGTAGTACCACTTCTGATGCTGTTCATCTAGGGCTAAATCTGAGTATTTGTTTTCGGCTTCATATCCAAAAGAGTGAAATTTCCCATCTGGATCGAAGAGGACGCAAGTAGGACACTTCAAAGACAGCGCATTTCCACCAGACGACATATTGGGTGCGTTGATTTTAGTGAGTTCCTCACCCATAAATGAAAATGCATATCCACTGTAGGTTGTTCCAAAGTCGATTGCCGCAACCAGAAGCTTATTCTCTTTGGATGTCATTTTCCTCTAGAAATACGTACTAAATGTCAGTAGTGAACATGGTGTTTGCTTACATACATATATTCACCTACAAACCTACATACCTGATCATCCAAATAACGGTCAAGCTAGTTGGTTAGATTCCTAACTAATTGTCTACCTACTTACCCACCTACCTCTCTCCAGACGTAAATACCTATCGATGTACATAAACACATGCATCCGTGAAATGCTGTGGAAAGCCTGAAAGTACGTGAAACATGCTTCATCTGCGGCCATGAGGTTCAATTGGAAAAAGGAAGAGCTTACATCCATTATCCGTAGTAAGGTTAAGTTTCCTTTATCTATCTTTAAGGTTACAATTGGCTCAGTTTAGTTCGTTCATTTGTGTAATTTCATTTTGGTAATTAGGCACATATTACGTTATCAGTACCATTCAGAAAACTCACTCCCCCAGTAAGACGTATTGATATTTGTTAGAAAATCGAAGATGCACCACCAGATAAAAAAATTCTCTGCTGCAGATGGTCAATAGTTTTTTGTTTTTGGATGATAGTGGAAGGTATGGTGGTAATGGTGGTGCAGGTGGCAAAATGCTTTACTGGCCTACTTTATTTTTGAAAAGGTCTAAAAACTAAAATCAGTTACACAAATAAAAACAAAGGCGATTTCAAATCAATTTCGTTAATAAGGCATGTGACTTACTTCAGCCATTATATTAAAAAGCACTCCAATATGAACTATTTGTCATTAAACAAAATCAAAATGACAATAAATGGACAAAAGACTGACATGCTGTTAAATTCAGCTACAATTAAACGTCTACATTTCTTTAAACTGTCAAAAATACAAAACAGGTGCGTTCAAACTGACTCTTAGTAAACAAATACTAACAGCAGAGAGGAGACCCACGCCCTACAAACAAACACCATAAATCTAAATTAAATAACCACTGGACTAACCGTTGCTAAGACATTGCCCACAAATTATTCGAACATAAAACGTAGTTGAAGGAAAACAATATGGAACTTTAATACATCATCTCCAGATATTTCATGCATAAATGAAGAATCTCAAGGACATTGAGCTAGTACAAACTTGCCCCGAAACTCAAACAACGCCTTAGCTTTTGAACTCAGTCTAGCACCCATTCGGTTCAACCAAGTTGAGTCATAAACACCATCCGTTCTAGATATGTGATATATATGTGGGTAAAATGTTGATATGCAGATGATTAGAACCATTCCTACGAAATATCATCCTTCAGAAATTAATGTAAATAATAAAGACATAAACATAAGCAGCAACTTACCCAAAAATGTTAAGGTTGGACACAGATCTCTATACCTATGCCGGTGCAAATATATATCACCTCTCCTTCTAATAGCCGAGCTGAAGAGGACATCTTGACTGATAACATTAAATTTTGGAGCACCAAGATACGTAGGTAACTACCATCTACATTATCACTGGTGTGTCGAAGGTGACCCATCATATTCGCAGATAGCCAGTTATTGGAATATTGAACTACTTATTCGTCATATTTATCTTCTTTTATCTGTAACCTGTGATCTAGCACATGTACGTAGCCCTACAACCTAAAGGTAAAATCTTGTGTGAGATTATTTGTAAATCCTAGAAATATAACGCCATCGTTAGCAAGGATAGTAATGGTGATGGAAGCCTCCATAAACATGATAATATTTAACTTTGTCACCGTTTGTCTAAAGTCATACCATATACCTTACTGAGACATCGGTGCTTCTTCTTATATATTACGATCAGGAAGAAGTGCAGTCGTAAATGATTAACAACGGTAGTCTCGCCTTGTACAAATATTTAACAAAGTAAGGGCAGATTAATGATCATCGCTTGCGATACAGCAGACCTTTAGGGTTCCACAAAGATAAATTGCCAACAGTATTCTCTGGTTGTATGAGAAAAATGTTGCATTGACAAGAAAGGCCGGCATTTTCCATGGGATATGTGCAAAAGTGCATCGTCCATTTTAAACTCTGTCAAGAACCACAAGGGTTCAATGTGATTAGACCAATGAGCGATGCTTAGGGGCACATCAACACATGAAAGGTTACATCGTGCTGAACCAGTTTTTGTAAAGTGTCTTGCCATTAGACATACATAAAGGTGGTCGCATGGCCTGGATACAGCAGGATTCGAACCGCTGGTCATGCTGGTTATCACTAGAGAAAGGAATGGGCGACACTACAACAGGAAGGTATATTACTGGTGTTACACCGGCGCGCTAACCCTTTAGCCACCGCAACTCCTTCAACCATTTTCAAACTCTTGTATTTTTAATTGTTATTAAACCTAATTAGCGAGCAGATCAGTTTCAAACTGGGCCGTGTTTTGTGGTATATTGATGAAGAAAAATCTTATCACTTTTATCATTCGTGAATCATTTTGACGACCTTATTTGTGGTCGCCTGACATAGTTGAAAGGAGCAGGATACAACTGGGGCCATTGGAAACAAGATGGTAGACACAAAATGCCTTCATGCATATCCTGTAGTAGAAAGGCGGACACGAGGTCGCCACATTTATTTATCATCTGCCCTTTTTTACACATAAAGAGAACAATGTGTCTGGTTCACTGATTCTCAGTCGGAATAAAACATTTATTTATCAGCTGCCCTTTTTTACACGTAAAGAGAACCATGTGTCTGGCTTACTGATTCTCAGTCAGAATAAAACACCTTTTGTCAGAATGCCTAATGACATTCCAGCATCGAGCAATAGTTGTTATTCGGCCTTATATCAATTATTAGATAGTAATATAAATCATTACATTGTCTTTCATTGTGTTTGATGTTCTATATTACACATTATCCATCAAGAGATTACTGCTTCATAAAAATGCCCTCCTTGTTTTGAAAGCAGAACGTGCATATATTGTTTGTATACGGTGAATACATTTGTCCTTTATATAAGGATGACTACAGGACTTTATGAGACCGTTCTATATGAATCAAAGGAACAGAGCACAAACAGAATATTACTTGGCACACATGTAGCAAGTTCTATGTTTGGAATATCAGGTCATATTGTTCAAAACAGTATTACAGTTTGACAGCCTAGCTTTGAATATCAGGTCATATTGTTCAAAATAGCTTTATAGCTTCACAGCCTAGCTTTAGCTATGTTTCTTGTGTATAATAAGATACAGTGAAACTTGTTTTAAGGAACACCTTCATATAACTTACATCTTCTCCAGTACCGGAAGCATTAATCACCAATGTCTTAAAATATCCATACATGTTTCATTTCTAATCAAATGCACCTCAACGTAAAGACACAATTGTACCGTTCCACGTGTTTTCAGTATAGATGGATCTGTTTTTGGTTCATTATATGTTCTTCAGTCGCGATACCTTCTGCGAGGAGAGAAATGCATATTAATTTATCTGTACAAGGCATGATAATACAACAAAAAAATATTACTTTAGAAAAAAACGAAATGAGGATCCGGGTATATCTGCATGTAACCAGTTGTTATTGATACTCCCATCTTCGAAATCGGTCCAAGTGTTAGTCTGAACTTTGTATTTAGATGGCTGGACTGCTATATTATGAATATCAGATTACAGTCCTTATATATAATATGGAATGAGATGAAACCACGGCATAGCTTGATCGCGTTGAACATAGCGTAACAGAATAAAGCGACAGTACCTTACATTATGCTCAAATGATTTCGATTGGATGAATATATATATATATATATATATATATATATATATATATATATATATATATATATATATATATATATATATATATATATATATCGTTTTATTCTTAACAACCAAAATGTGTTTCGTCTATATGGAAAGTGTTTGTGGTCCCCATGGCCAACCTTTCTCGAGAGTTAGTAATATCCCGGAAGGACGACATGCCATTTAGCTATAATACCCAATGACGGGTCAGAGGTTATTATTATTTGCATACGATAGGCTACAATGCAGTCCAATGAATCTTAACACCTATGAAATGCTGGCTTTCTTTGCCGAAGTAAAAAGTCAGATTTTGAGCTGTCTTTCAATCCATCCCTAACCCCTTGTCCAGTCAAACGTATAACATTCGATGAATGTAATCGTGTACTATAAAATCTTTGTCTGACTTGAGAAGAGCAATGGAGAAGCGTAGATGACTTTTTAGGTAAATTATTGATAGTTTTTTTTTAGATCACCCATTTTGTTTTAAAACTAATATTGGTATTATTCGGTTGATCACCCTTTCCCCTTATTTGCGGAGAAAAGAAAAAAAAAGATATGGCATAGTTCACAGTCCGATATTAGTCAGGATCACTCGTGCATAACATTAAAACCTCTAGAGCGAACTGCTGTTACTTCTCTTAAGTTAAGACTCGACACAGAACCTCGTTGTCTTTTGGCTTCGTCTTTCCTCAGAATAGTATAATCGTTTTATACTGTAGATTAATCGCGCTTGATTTTTATAGGATACCCTCTTCCCCCGAGGTATTTTTTCTGGTGGTACATATTACGGTACTGTTTCACAGAACCGTTAGTTAGTTACTTTACGGGAGTAAAGAAATTACAGAAATTCTTGAGTAATTTTGTTACGAATTTAAAGTTCTTAGCATAAAATTTTCTTTTTTTATTGTATTTACTTGCCTATAAATCAGATCAAGATTTTTTCGATATCTGATACGTATCGCCGTATGTTCAATAATACAATGTTAAAGATTTTGTTTGTGGTACGCATCTCTCTCTCTCTAAAGGTCGAGATATTTGTTATATTTTGTGAAGAGAAAGGACACTGCGCTCAAGGATGTCAATGATGTCAAAGACAAGGAACTCTTATAAAAGAGAAATGTGAGATAAATATTAGATAAAGATTAGATATTAGACAAAGATTAGATACCTAGATAGATACATATTATCATTGTCATGAAAAAGACAATGGTCGACAGAGCATCTAAAAAAACTGAAGAAAAAAAAATGAGGAAATAGCAATAAGAAAATAAACTTCCCTTTCCAGCAATGAAATTAAAGAAATTCGAATCAAAACATGCAGCAGAAATGTGGGACTTTACACCAAAGCTGGACTTTGATCGGGATGTAAATCTTGGGGATATATGTTCTCGAACTTTGATGGAGAAAATATACCATAAAATGTAAGTTTATCAGCCTTTTAGACAAAGTAGGAATACGAGATCCTCATCTTGAATCTACAAACCTAAAAATCTCTCATATTTTCTGCGTGACTTATATATCTGTTCACCGTCTATATCTCAATAATCCCCCATATCTCTCTTTCTCTGACACCTGTATCGGGAGTCAAATTACCCGCACACCACGTACGGATAATGAACAATTAATAATGATTACAATAATAATAATAATAATAATATATGATCTGTAGTCACTTTGTCTTAAGAAACTAAAAATGGTAACCCCCAGCTCTCTCTCTCTCTCTCTTGAACAAACTACACCCGTCAGAAGTTGAATCTCTAAAAAATGGCAGTACCTGGTGCATATCTTGAATGATGTTTTAGCCTAAAGCAAAATATTTCTTTATTTTTTTTATTGGCTTAATTTATTTTGTAATAGTGAATGATCCAATTATGCCTCATTCTTTTCTTTTTTAAACAGCAGCCGTGTAAGACGTGTTCTTTGTTGTTCTGTGGAGCAAATTAACTGCCTTTCATATTTCCTGCCAAAATAGAATCAACATTGTTACTAAATGAGCAAGTCTGGCTTGACTTAGGGTGAACGTTTTGTTTTGTAAATTTACTTAATTGCATGTAACAAATTCATATGCCTAAACCACATACACTAATTGGTAATCTTGTCTTACTTTACAACGTTGCCAACCTTATAAATATGTTCATGTTTAATATTCGGTATTTGTAGATGAGAAAGAAGGGAAAGCCCTAACCTCCCTCTTCATTTATTATTGTTTAAGTGACCGGAGATTATTAAAGCGATGTTGATTTTGAAAAAAAGTATTGAATTTTGTTTTCAAACATTTTTAGACTCTCTTTTCTCTCTCTCTCTCTCTCTGTTTCAGACACACATGGACAGAAAGAAAGACAGACACCTCTTCTTTTAGATTCTACCATGTGTACCTGACATGACATATATGTAAACAATACGAAGGTAGAGGAGAGTATGAACATTATAAATGGGGTGTAGAGGATATTACTTCATAAGAGATGTCATAGGGTGGTAAGGGGAGATGAAGAATCTAGTTAAAACGGGGTTAAATTCCATTTTATAACCATTATTTTACATCCTACAATATGGGGTCGGTAAATGAGTTAGTTTCTGGAAACTGCCAATGGAATCAGGAATGCTCTATGAGTTTTGTATATATATTTTTATGAGGATAGTCAGAAATCCTTTTAGTGATGAACTGTGTGCTGGATATGAAATAAAAATCGATAGCAGAAAACTGGTCGCTGGTAGCAGATACATGGTTGGTGAGTAGTAGATAACTGGATGTTGATAGTGGCTAATTGCTTGGTGGATATCAGATAACCGGTGAGGGCAGTATATAACTGGTTGGCAGGTAGTAGATAACCTTGTGTTGATAGTTGAAAATTGGTTGCTGGATAACTGTTCTGTGGATAGTAGATCACTGGGTGATGTTAGTTTATAATAGGTTGGTTAGTGGACAGAAGATCACTGGGTGCTGTTAGCTTAAAATAGGTTGGTTAGTGGATAGAATATTACTAAATGATGATAGTAGATAATAGTCAATAGAAGATGAATGGGTGACGGGAGCGGATAACTGATTAATGCTTAATGGATAATTGAGTGTTGATACTGTATAACTAGTTGCCGGATAGTAAATCACTGGGTGCTAGATAGTAGATAACTGGTTGGTGAATAGTACATAAAAGCAGCAGAGGGGGCTAACAGACCTTTTGCTGAAACGTAACTTTGAAAACTAAAAACCCAATACGAAAAATAAGATCACTGACGTTAAACCAAAGCCTCTAACTTACCGAGACTTTCTCTAATTGGGTTACTTTTTTGGGGTCAAAATTTGTATGTTTATTTGTTTACCCACCGGACGTCTAATTGAGGTCGCGCCCCCTCTGCTGCTATAATTTTAACTAAACATTTTATCAAGACCCACACGATACCTTGTTCAAGGGTCGTGTAAATTTATTGTTATAAATCCGTGTGGAGTAGCTTGTGCTTTTGAAAAGAAATTTTTAAATTTAATTATATCCATATCTCCGCTGCACCAAGTTTGATGAATATTTCTCATAGTATGTGTATCAACTCCGTTAAATACAACTAAAATATTACAGTTGTCTCTAATTACTTTAGGTATTTGTGTATTTCGTTGAGTGACATAAATTATATCAGTATTTTTATGCCTACCTCGTGAAAATATTCTAGCTGGATTTGATTGTTTATCCAGCATTACGTCGTCATATACAACTAAATTATTAATAAATCCATCTAGTTCATCTACGGACGGTGCTTCATCAATAATAGTTATAAAATTAATAATATCATAGCAATCTTCATTTAACAATTTCACATTTTCATTAAAATCTTTAAGTACATCATAACATCTTTGATCATCAACTGATGATGCAACTAAATATAACGTATCCCACTTTAGCCATCTCATTATCAAATTAAACAGTAATTGCGTTTTACCAGACCCAGACGGGCCTATTATAATCATTCTGATGGAATGCGGTAATGCTGAAATATGTTTTACTGGCTCTTGCTTTCGTGTCGCTGAGAAATCAATTACATCCATATTATTAATATACATGAATCTATATTGTTTGTGTTGTAGAGTTAAAACTCAAACCACTGATTTAGTCACGGTTACAACAAAAAATAAAAAAATAGCATACGGTGGAAGATGTGCAATATGTAACAGAAAAATGTTTTCGTTTTTACCTAGAATTCAACGTAAAGACGTTGATGATATTGCTACATTAATGTCAAAATTTTCCAGGAATACCATGGGCTAAATACCCAGGAGAAATAACATCTTACAGGATATAATTATTGTGGTCCTGGTACCCGACTTGATATTCCACTTGAGAACAACTCGATAACTGCCTGCGTTCATTGCTTGAGAAACATGCTCCAGCTACCAAGTGCAGAGTATCAATTCAAAAGTGTTCTCCACGGTATAGCAGTGTTAGGGACCAGCTTCGCACTGCTAAAAGAGACCGCCGTAAAGCTGAGAGGCTTTGGCTTCCACCACTCACTCTCAAGTGTCATAGATCATCATCCAGTGTCTCACCAATTGTACGCTGATGACACCCAAGTATACAAATCTAGCCACCCAACTGAAGTTGATGCATTTCTGATGTGAAATCATGGATGACATGTAACAAGCTGCAGATGAATGATGATAAAACTGAGGCCATTCTGGTCACAACACAAAGACTTTCTCATTCACATCCTTTACCTCAAACAATAAATATCAGCAACACCAACATTAATTCACACAGTCAGTACGAAATCTAGGTGTTACTCTGGACAGTACTCTCACATTACACCAACATGTCATGAACATATGCAAGGCTGCATATCTTGAGCTGAGACGCATCAGCTCAGTTCGCAAATATCTTTCAGTTGATGTCACTAAAACACTTGTGTGTTCATTAGTACTTTCAAGACTGGACTATTCTAACTCAATTCTGTCTGGTTCATCTCAATATCTACTAAAGAAACTTCTCAAAGTTCAAAACACAGCTGCTCGGATCATACTTAGAGTACCACGATCAGACCACACCTCCCCGCTGCCCTGTACCCTACACTGGCTATCCATTCGATTCAGAATCAAGCACAAAATTTGTTCTCTGTGCTACGTTTCACTGTCGGACTCTAGTCCAACATACCTATCCGACCTCACCCATGTGTACACACCAGCAAGATACTTACGCTTCTCTTCTGACAATCGTATACTCATTATTCCCACTATGAAAACAAAGTCATATGGACAGCGTTCTTTTACATACCAGGGCCCAGCAACGTGGAATGAATTGCCCACTGAACCTAGACACAAAGACACAGTGATCACATTCAAGAGGGCTCTCAAAACTCACCTATTTCGACTGCAAGAACAAACTTAAAGACTGAATAATGTTTCCTACCTGAAATATTCTCAGCATGTTTTTTAATGTTTTCTAATTTCATGGTGTTTGTTTTGTAATCATAGTATTGTATGTTTTTTATCTTATAGGTGTTGTCTAATGTTGTAAAGCGCTTAGAGCTTCTAAAGGTTAGGCGCTATACAAAGTCCTCATTATTGTTATTATTATTATAACCAAGATCAACCAAAGCCTGGAGAGTATCCAATAAACGCAATTAATCAAGCATGTCACGCTCATGATGTAGCGTATAAAAGCAAAAACCTACAAGATAGACATATTGCAGATGTGAAGTTGATTCATTCGTTAAATTCCATAAAAAAATAAATCTGTCAGAGAATCATTAGCTAATTGGTTTTTAAGATCTACGATGAAAGGTAAACTAGCATTAGGTGCCGGTAATTAATCAACCAATTATTAAAATATTGGAATCAATTTATTATAGTCCAAGGGAATACTGGAGAGGTAGAGCAGCAATTAGTAAACTTGCTGATGCAGCAGTTGTCGAACTTTCTGCCGCCGCAAATTGGTTAGCACCACAAAGCAATATGGCAAATTTTCTACCACCGCCTAAACAAATTCAGCATGAACGCTTTGATGTCAGCACTCCTAATGAAGTTCATCAAGCAGATATTTTGTTTTTACCGTATGATACTATCAAAATTGGTAGACATCAAGTAAGGTACAAATACGCGTCGACTGTCGTCGATGTTGCAAGTAGGTACAAAGAAGCAGAGCCACTATCAGCTGAAACAGCTGTTGAAGTTGTATCTGCTTTAGAGCGAATTTACCAACGAGGACCCTTACGATGGTCACAACTATTACAAGTTGATCCTGACAAGGAATTTCTTGGTGCATTATCATCTCTGATGAAAAATCATGATGTCAAAATTAAACGAGGACATACTGAAATTCATCGTGATCAGGCAATTGTTGAAAGATTTAATCGAACAATGGCTGAACGGTTATTTGGATATCAGTATGCGAAGGAAATAATTGAGGATACGAGATCTCGCGAATTGGTTACTAGATTACCAGGTGTGATAGCTGCATTAAATAATGAAATTACTCAAACAACTTCCATGAAACCTATTAATGCAATTACAAAATACATATACAAATAAAAAGAAATGATTTTTCAAAACAACCAGTATTAGGTAATGTTACTGTCAGGTATTTATATGAATCCGGTGAACTTGAAGGCGGTAAAATAAGAGCGACTGATCCTATTTGGAGTGTAACGACGCATACAATATCTAGCGTGGTAAGATCTACTGGTAGACCCGCAATCAACAGACTAGATTCAACTGCTCCTCAGCATGGATTTGTACGTGAACAATTACAAGTAATTTCCAAAGACACACAATTACCACCGCGTTCACTTAACTAGCACCTCGACGTCGGTTACATTCAAGACAGGTCAGCATCACATTTTCGCGTGTATGACCAAACTTGCTATTAATTCTGTCTACGGTAAATTGTCTTGGATCATTACTTGAGTATCGCCACAACATTACTGTGTTACAGCTCGCACAATGATTATTTTGCTGTTGTTTCAGCGTCATTATAAATTCAGCATCAAGGTCAAAGTCGCGTGTATTTTTTTTTGTCACACTGTTTATTGCTAACTAATTTTTTTCGTATTATATCATTGTCAATAACAGCGCCAGTGGTTTCTGTAACGTCTATAATAACCCTCCGCAACTGAGATATTCTTCTAACTCTAGACACTACGAGATAAACTAAATTTGACCATTCGATACGATCATCGACAATCCAAATTCGCGTATCAGAAATAGATAACCCTTCAAATGAATGAATCGTCATTGCGTATCCTAGCGTCCACGGTGATTTGTCAGTAGATAACGCGTTCTCAACAACATTGACATCAACTAAAACAATATAATTTAGTACAAGATTTTGTTTCTCTGACGATCCTGGTATATCAATGTCGATATTCTGCCTTCAGGTATTAGCCTGCCGATAACACAGCGGCACTGTTTATACTGGAAATTTGTCTTTATGTAACATAAATAATTGTTGTTGAAGTTTATCACGAACTATTTTTCTACTTGCAACTATCAACTAATTTGGTCTCCATAAATTCCAAAATTTGCTCATATGAGTTTCTGAAATTATATCACGCATTATTTCACATTGACTTTTATTCGGTTGTAGCCTGATTAATTTTTAAACTCTCTTGATTCTGTATCAAGTGCTCTATGATCATCGGTTATTTCCTCATAATAATCCACGAAATTCCTCAGATATTCGTGTGGAGACAATTCAACATAGGGCGGTGGTTGACCGTGATCGCCGCACATTATTACAGTAGTATTTTTTGTCAATAACCAATCAAGGAATTTTTTTTAATGTTTCTAACGACACTGTACATATTTCATCCCAAACAATTATCTTTGGAATGTATTTCTCTCCCATTCGATCAGGAGTCCATGCTTCTCCTTTCCATCGAAAAAACCATGATAAGTGGACGATTTAATATTTCTTTCTCTCATTAAGATAAACAGTTATATATCTTGCTACGGGATCATACACTGACGGTGGAGATGATAGCTATAATGTCTGATATTTTCTGCAATAAGTATCTCTGATTTCAACATCAGCGGATTCAGAATAATGGAGTATATTTTCTTGTTTTATTCTCCATTCGCCCCAGGATGCATACGCATCAATATTTAATTTTTTTCAACAATCCTAAATGTTTATATCAATATAAAACGAATTCGTAGCGACTCTAACCGCAAACATTAAAACTCTGTTTATCATCGATAATATATTTATTGAAACGTACGCGAGCATTGAAGATCTTAAATGAGTAAATTGTGGTAACTCACCGTCCATATAGCTCACAATTGTACCTAATTTAGTTCCATTTGGCAAGAAAGCTATTTCTCGACTTAGAAATGTATTTTTCTTCGTTGTATCAGCAATTATAATATCTAGCTCAGCATCGTCTATAATCAGTCTTGTACATTGTCGTTTATGATCATATGATCCTCCCTGCGTAAATTTACCGTTTATTTTTCTGCTGAGATCTTTTGGGATTGTATTTATATAATCGGTTGTATCAGGATTTTCATCATCAGAATAATTTTTTGTTGTGGTAACCAAACTTCGGTATGTTTTCGATATGATCTAATTGCTTCACTTACTGTCAGAAATATCAGTATTTTTACATCGAGCATATATCGTAATAATACTATTGGTGCCCACATTTTTTCTGAAAAATGCTTCCCAAACCAGACATAACAAATTGGATGAAGTCCTTAAGCAAACTCTAATGACTCGATACAAACGAATCCAGTCAAATCAAAATCTGGTAATGGTCGGTTTATCGATACTCTGGTCATTTCGTGTGTCGGATGGCCGAATCTATTAAAATGTACAGAACATTCTCCCATTCCAAGAAAACTTCCCAGATAACATGCAACCATATCAACTGAGATAACATCTCTGTGATCGTATTTACTATTCCACAATCAATTGTGTCCGTATTCGACACAATTCGATATTATATCATCATGAAAATGAAACCGAGTTGGTTTCCACGAATCTCTTTCTCTCTAGCAAAATGAGCCGCGACTGAAGGAACAGTAAAACAATTACTCAATAATTGCTCAGCATCATTAGTACATCGCAATGCAAGATTTATCATTTTTGCATGAAGGGAATCTGTTCGATAAATAACGCCATTAGGCCTTACAAACTGATCAAATTTACTTTCTTCTTACATGAAGATACTTCCATCTGGACTAATAAATTCATTGTCGTTTTCAGAACTCTGAAATAACCATACCGATACAGGATCTTTTTACTTACTTCGGTAGTAAAATCAAACATATCTCCTTTGAAAAATTTAACAGTTCGATTTCGTGGAAATATTGTTACTGCATTAGTCCACGCATCGCATTGTGATCAATAATTTCGATAGAAGTTCCTTTTGATTTATATTTCGATTCGTACAAAATCTCTCCGGTTATCGTTTTTTGGGAATTTTAGTTTTTTTTTCTAGCTACGCGACATCTTTGATAGACGCTCCTGTGTCTTTAACTATTTCTCCCGACTCGTTTATTATTTTTCGTCTTTTGTCCGTTAGACCGTTTCACGAGTCGAAACGGTAAAATGTTCTGTTACTCGTTCGGCTACACAATTCAGTCTTGAAAAATTCATCGGCTTTAGATTATCAACGCTGGATTTTCATTCATCGGATAAATTCCATAAATAACCGCGGTTACAGTATACGCTCTTTCATAATACGGATTGTCAATACCAGTCAACATTCCAGGTTTGGAATTTTTACTCAGTATGGCAATTATTTCATTATGAAGGACAGGATCATATTTGTCACAGATAATCCAGTTGTCCGTTTCTGCTAGTACAATAAATTTTACTTTAAAAAAATATTTTCGATTGTCGAGATAATTAATGATAGTTGCCGCTCGTTTGTCGTTCATCGTAGCATCGACATCATCGGTGATTTTGAGCGTTGAGCACACGTGAGATGCGCCATCTTTGCTAAATTCCTTCTTGGCGACGTAATTTCATTAATCAAACTTTTATTGTTCGGATCAACCAGAACTTTAATCGGTAAGTCAGGAAATATTCTGTCAAGATTAAATTTATCTTCAGAAGGCTTGATCTTGGATAATCTCTCAAATTCGTACATATTGTAATTAAGACAAACATTTAAATATATATATATATATATATATATATATATATATATATATATATATATATATATATATATATATATATATATATATATAATGACTCAAGCAAAGGACAAATGCAAGTGGCTGATGATAGGTTCCTTGACTCCTTGTAACAAAGCCTTCGTAAACAATTCTGCGGACATCATTTGCAAAGCGATCGTAATGAAAGTTTAGGACCAAAACCGCTTTTGAAATGCGGTGTTGGAGTTAGAAGAAACACGTTGTTGTCTGTACAATGTGGTGGTAAAAAATATAGAGAACTGAAAAGATACTATGATAAAAAATAATGACAGTGACAGGGTTATAAAAATCGTAGAAGATTATCTAACTAGACTCTCAAAGTAATAATTGAGACAAATTATTATTTAAACAAATGATATTATGTAAAAATGAACCAAGAATTTGTAAAGCATCCAATCATCAAGGATTATGAAGCAACTCTTATGGTGTAATAAGGCACTGTCGACGAAAAATACCAGGTGGTTATGTTAATAATCGTGTGTATCTCATATTTACTGCTGGAAATAAAACATATCTTTGTCATAGGTTCGTATTTGAATGTTTCCGTGGATTGATCGAAGACGGTTTTATGATCTTTCATATTGATGGCCATAAACTTAAGAATAATTTATTCAATCTGAGAGCTATCACGCAGAGTCAGAATTCTGCATGTGGTGGGACTGGTAATTATGAAAAAACAGTCTCAAGGAAGGCGGTTAAATTTACAAATACAGAGACTGGCGAAGAAATAGTATTTCAATCGATAAATTCAGCTGGGAGAAATTTTGATATTAACGCGCGTGCTGTACAATTTGCTAGAGAGAAAATATATAAATCTGCTCTCTCTAAGAAATATAAACATAAAATCATTTTCCATTATTGTTAGAGATAACTGTCAAGCTAAGTTATCTCCGGTAGAGTAATTAGGTAGTTTCCTCGATTATATTTACCAACTATTTCTTTAATTTCTTTTTTGTGTCATTGTTTAGTAATTAATTAATAATGATACAACTGTCAATTTATCATTTTAAACTGATTTATGTCAATTTGACACTAAAAATTCATCGTGGAGGGTTTAAAGATGAAAAGTATGGAAATGCGCTCATAACCGCCTTTCATTCCTACTACTCCCAAGGGAGATAACTCCCCTCTCCTTGACAAAGAGTAATTCAACAGTTCTTAAGGTCAATGACGTGAAGGAAGGGAGACAATTTTGTAGTATATGCTTTCTGCATGGATCATAATTAATTTTGTTATGGTAATTAACCATCTGTATCATAATTAATATCAGTGAAGTAACATAATTTTATAATAGTTCAAATGAGTAAAGGGATATTGATGGTTTCTAACTGATCAAGACAGAAAGAACACGCGGTACATGTACAGTACAACAGATATGTTACGCAGAAATAAACCTGATTTTGTCAAGGCAGAAATATATATTTTTTAAAATCTAACTTTGTCACGGCAGAAATATATATACACAGCGAGTTTCTAAACAGAAATAAATCCACACTGTAATTTTATGTACTGTATGTAGCAACCTAGTATAGGTAACTTTATAATAATTTCTGAAACGTATATTTGTAAGATTGGAACCATGGCGCAGAGGTAGAGTTGGCTGATTCTCATCTTGGGGGTCAGGTTTCGAATCACGTGACCGGCATACTGTCGACGGTACCGATTATAGAATTTGTTCTATATAACACTGGAGACGCCAGCCCGCAAGCGTTGCATGTACACCTTTTCGCACTCTCACCGGGGTTTGATATGGTGTGTGTGTGTGTGTTTGTACATGAAATGGAAAGACATAGACAGCCTTCTAAATATTCTAACATTTCGTTTCGCTTAGAAAATTCGCTGGAGATATGTTTGTGAACGAATTAGTGACGCCCTCAAAAATAAACCGTATCGTGATGTGAACTCTAAATCACACTGACGGCACCCCACAAGGACATTCAGAAAGAATGTCGGCCAAAAGAAACGGTCATGGGGTGCCGAAAAGGTTATAAGAAAGGTCTCATAAAGGATCCTATGAAAGACACAAAGGCCAATAAAGGGTCCTCATGCTACGGTTCATTTTTTGTTAAAAATACAATATATATATATATATATATATATATATATATATATATATATATATATATATATATATATATATATATATATAATGAATTTTGAAAATATTAATGCTATTATTTCTGCAATGAAAGAATTATAAAAGACGGCATAAATATTCAACTTGATCCTGAAAAGATCATTTCTGATTTTCAGTCATTACAAAATCGTAAATTTCAGGGTGGATATACACTATCATTTGAATATCGATCGATGAAGAATATACACGAAATAATGTTACAATCTTTATCAACAGTGAAGGATATAGAAGTAGAGTTATTCGTCCCTCTTTCCATCGCAATTGATAATATTAGATCAAAATTATCTGACGAATACGAATCAAAAAAGATCACAAACACACGCGTGAGACAACTGAACAAAATTCTATTAGATATTGAAAGAAAAAACACTCCCGCTTATGAAAATGATTCTAGTAACAACGTCACTAATGAGAGTGATTAGTGAGAATCAGTAAAAAAAAGTATTCTGTTTGCATATTTTTTTTAACTCAGAACTAGACAGTATTTTTTTTTATTATTTAAAACTCAGAACTAGACATTTTTTTTTTAAGTTGATCGAGTTTAATGCAGGAATGTGCATAATTCAGAATCTGATCTCTATCAAACGTGATCATAGAAATATTTTCTCGCCGGAGCCAATCTAATTGTTCCTGCGTCAATAAAAAGTATTCGTTACCGTATTCATCAATAGCTATGTCAACACTAAATTGTTGTATGTTTACTGGAGACTGTCATTATTGTTCTGATGGCGTTTTCAAACACCTCCCTTTCGTGTATGAAAACCCTCACATGCTGATACATTATATGATATACTTCTTGATTAATTATAAGATTTGACATACAGATTTAAATTCAGAAATTCTCCACGTAGGTTAATTAATTGTCCGCTCTGGTCAGTAAGTTTGAAATTTATTCTTTATAATAACGGATTATGATATCAAAAAAAGCAGGATTGATTGGTTCTTGTACAATCAAACATCCAGGAGGTACATGCGGAGTAAAAGTATATAAATTATATCCTTGCTGAGACTGAATTGATTGTTCAAGATCTATTTGAAAGCTGCCATCAATTACGTCACATACAAGATTGACTGCAATGGTTGATGTTATATTACCGATTCAGGTGAAATATGACGACCTTCACCATACGGATTATTGTTATATTTGAGAAGAGATGCTGGTGGCGATATTTTTTTCCATGAATCGACGATTTGGGAAACGTTTTC
Organism: Sinohyriopsis cumingii; assembly: GCA_028554795.2. Lineage (NCBI taxonomy): Eukaryota > Metazoa > Mollusca > Bivalvia > Unionida > Unionidae > Sinohyriopsis > Sinohyriopsis cumingii. The sequence goes on from CM068829.1 coordinate 132,297,265, forward strand.
GTTGATAAAATCGTTAAGTGATCTCTTTAGTCCGTCGGTTTCAAATCCGGGAAGTATAAATTTTAGTAAATCTGCTTTAGCTATTTTATAGTGACTAATATATAATTGTCTGTTATTTATTATTTTTTTACTTCCTATATCGTACGTACTAGCATTATTATTTCGATAATAACTCGATTAGTAAATTCAGTATCTGATACAAATTGATTTAAATGTTGTATCGTTTCAATGATCTTCTTTTTTAGATCGTTATTAGGGCATTCCAGAATATAATGTTTAAATAATTGCACTAATGTCGTGAATGTAGTTGTATGTTCGGCTTCAACTTCATCAGCCAAAGATCTGAAATCCTTTTCATAGACAATATGATCTGAAGTACTTCTATCAAAATAGATTATTGAAAACTGTTTTAGGAAATAATCTACCGTCAGAAGTTTTAATACGATCATCTGCATTATGATCACGCCACGGATATCCATCTCGATATTGTAGAGTCGTTATAAATTTTTTCGTTAATTGAGAAATCATCTCTTTGAGGTTCCGGCAGTCCTTGATACTCTGGCGGGATTTCAGGCCAACCTAAAACAGATCTGATTAATGATTGATAAATATCTACAACATAATCTGGGGAATTGATCTCTATCGCGGATGATAACGTTGGTTCGTGTACTGAAATAGCTATTTTCGCCTCTCTTCCAATTACTGATTTGATTCTCCGCTGAAATTCATCATTAATTTGTTCGATCCGATAACTTCCTGTTGGAACAGAAACAACTAACCAATCGGGGGTTCCATAATCTTTATTTCTATTTGCAAATACAAGTGCATTATTTGCTGGCAATCCACCAAATGATTTTGATCTGATATTAGGCCAACTGTAATATACTCGTAATTGTGCTAGTACGATTTCTTTCACTGAAACTGCAGTTGGAAAGTTAATACTGAATTCTGGATTATTTGAATTTACTGATATCATTGCTGTTTTTGTTGGAGTCGTATTGTTGTAGTAGCTCTTGTGACGTCATTGTTATTTAAATCCTGATTTTTTAAATCAATCGCTGTCATTGCTTCATTGTAAATTTTAATCATCTCCGTAAATTCAAAATCTGATATTTTTCCATCATTAAGCTCGTTGATAATAACGAGGATAATTTGGAGTATGCTATCGTTGATGTGTGCAATTTTATTATCTAATCATGCAATTTTGCATTTGTGCAAGTACATATTTTTTGGCAATGATATTGAGAACACCGGCAATTTTTGTTGTAGTTGAAACACAAATTGTTACAACTACTGGTACCATCATTGTTATTCTTGATAATAACACGCCGGTTCCAGCAATAACAACAGACGCTGAATAAACAATTATATCAACAATAACCACACGTCTGCGATATTTCTTTATTTTTACTGTATACTGTTCGACGGTATCTTTTAATTTTGTTTGCCATTCACGTGCATGATTATACCTAAATTTTTGAACGTTGATTAAAGTGTTCATTATATTTTATTTAGTAACCAATTAAGGTATTTCAGCCACAAATTCCAGACACCACCAGTAAGATGTTTTGGTTAATTTTTTATCAGCTGCTTCCAGTAAAACTGTTTCTTCATCTCCTTTATTTAATATAATATATACAACTCCAGAAACAAATATCGGTTGAATGCCACCAGGCATATGTAGTAAATATCTTAAATTTTGCAGCGCTGAACACAGACAGCCTGTACACACCAGTAACTTCTACAGTATGTTTGATGGTGTTATTTTGCTGTGACCATGTTGAGAATCCTGATGATACTGTGTATACTATGTTGGTAATCTGCCCGTTAAGGATTTTAATTGTTTTAACGATATCAGGAATCCCACTTACGACATCTATTTTTTTCTAATTGTTTCAATATCTGACATAGCTGTTTTAATATCAACGAGTTTCACGTTGGTAGTCAACGGGGTGCCAAATAAATCATCTGTGATTTCATCAAGTTTTTGAAAGTTTCTACGAAGTCTTGTAAACGCGCTTACGTCAGTGTCATACTCAGCTCGTAGCGTGGATAATTTAGTATCTACTGTGTCTACATATTTCTTCATCAGATGTTGGATCTCTTAAAACAACTATTTTGTTTCCGTTCATACTGAGTTCGCCCGTCATCGTATCACCGGTGTTCCGCAAACGATTAGCAACGCTTCTTGCAATTTCATTTCTAATAAATGCGAATGACATATTTGAATCTTTGATTTTTCCGCCATCAGTAAATACTGGAATATTATCCGTAGTAGGACCGATAACTCTAAGAATTATATCATTCCATTTGATATTGCTTTTCTTTAAAACACGGTATTTATCCTGATAAATAACAACTTCATCTTTATCAACGCCAGAGAGATTCATAATATAAGCGAGTTTATCTTTAGTCGCGTAATTTGACAAATCAATATGATGCTTTTTTCTTACCCTTGATAGAAGAAAATCTTCCGTAAATATCAAACATTATACTTTTAAGATCTATTTAAAACGACGTGATTAATGTGTGTAATCATGCACGACTTTATGAGGTGCATTGGAAGACTTTGATAAAGCGTCAAGTACATTAATTACTTCACGACCACATATCGGTGGATCAGTCAGTACTTGGGTTGGTAATGTTATATACCAGACTGGAGTTTTTATTGTGTTTATGTATTTTAAAAACTCAACTGGTGGAGGAAGCCCGTACGAATCAAAATAAACAATTCCACGTGGATCAATTGCGTATGCCACCCAATGAGTACCAGGTCTTGAATTATTATCAAGATTTATGATTCCTGTTCAAAATTGTATGGTTGTTTTGGTAAGTGGTCACGCATAAAAACACCTTTAAAAAAATTTATATGTAATTTTTTGGTGGCATCAAGTAAATCAAAATTAGACATTGGAAAGATTATCGAAGTGTTCAGGAAGTCCCATACCTTTTCCGCATCGATAAGGAGTTCCTGGTAATCTTAGACCTCTTCCCTTTTTTATATCCCTTTCCTGTTGCTTTCTTTAATGCCACCCGCACCTAACGCGCCTGCTTTCACTACGGCTGGAACAACAGCGGTACTAATGCTGGTATAGCTGCAAGGAGTGGAAATATACCACCAACTTTAACCATATCTTTAATAGGGCTCGAAGAAAGGTGAAGTTAATTAATGATAATTTGTTTGGACTCCCGTTAGAAATCTGATCTTTTTTTAGTGATATTTTTGTTCCGCATTTATTCGCGAGTTTTGATTGTAATTTTTTCACCTGACCGGAAGTCAGAGTAACTCCAACTTGACTATATGACATTTTTATAATATGAGAAGTGATTTAATTACATGTTTTCTACTGGAGCGTCAATAACTCGCATTCTTCCACCAGCACCTTCAAGTAACATTGATTTGTCTGAAAGAATAACTGCAATTGCTTTGTAATTAACACCACCAGCTGGATTTACACGAGCTCAAAAATGTATATCAACGATAGATTGTCTAGATAAATCAAGATGTTCCAATGAAAAGTAATAGATCGGATACAGATTTCAAAAATCTAACTATGATATTTGTAGACCGGTATCTACATTTTGATCACGTCCCATAAATGTCATTAAACGATGATATGCACGTGCTATGTAGCTATTTTCAAAATTTAAAGATATATCTTCAGATGGTTCTTGATGCCCATTTATCCGTAAAGAAACCTCACTAATATTAAAATTGTCAAATAGCATATGACTACAGTCTTGATTATTTAATCGTCTTGGCGCAGAATCTCTATGCTGTGATGCAATATACCATGTAAATAACCCGGCACTATTACTCTGAATGCAATCTGTGGTCATAGTCAACTATGATAACAATAATTTGTCACCTGAATCCTTAAAAGAAAGTGATCTTTGTTCTTCAGCAAGCGATGGAGTCATTACTGGCATCCATAATGAAAGTTTAAATAAAATTACTTTACCTTCAGCAACAGCAGCTGGTCGCCAAATAGCATCATTATCGTTACCCATTCTTACAAGTACAACTGTATGTTTCGCTCCAAAGATAACTTTTCTGACAGTTTTGCAAAATCCAAAGATATGAGATAATGGAATCGCGCACGAAATTCTTCTACGACCATCTTTCAGCATTGATTTACGTGTGGCAAATCCTAGGTTATAATTTGGTCTGGTGTTAATAATCATGTTTTCAACATCAATATCAGCAGCGCCTGTATTATTTCTTGGTCGTCTTATATCATACTGGTTACTTTCAGGATGATCAGCTTTATCTTTGGCGAACATCATTGACGGTCCAGCTGATCTAGTTTAATCATCTGAATATCTTGCTAAACCTATTATTTTTGTAGCAACATCAACGTCTTTTTGAATTGTTTCAATATTTCTTCCATCAATCATATACGTAGCGCTATCAAATAACGCCATAATACCATTGTTAACAAAACCAACTATGACATCAGCTCCATATGCTATATTAAGAGGAACATCTGTTACAAGCTCTCCTTCTATCTTAATAAATGCTTCGGCGGGTAAGAAATATCTGCTTGTATCTTGAACTTGTAATTCGATTCGACCACGCTGATTTAGTTGTCTTGAGTCATAAGAATAAAATTGATAATCACGTATCGATTCATCTTTGAGAACCGGTGCGTCTAAATCGAACGCTGGATCGGATACAGGTTTGAACATTTTATTATAATTGTTATCGTCTAACACGAAGACCACTTCCTGAAAAAAAAACTTGTATTTGTCGGTATAATTTCATTAGATAACTTTGTGGGAACAACTTTGCGACTTGATTTATTATTTTGCTGACATTTGCGGGCATAACTTCAGTGCTAGATAATTTTACTTGCTGTGGTTTTCTTCGTATTAATGAAGCTGGTCTGTCTTTGACTGTCAAGAACGCTTTACCGGCAAGATTACCACTAGCGCCAGGAATTTTATCACGAATAACCTCAATAGCCTTCATCCCTAATTGTTTTGCAATCGGTATTGTTTTTGGAGCCATCCTTCTGAAAAAACCATTCAGTATCACCAAGTCCATCTCCGTAAATTGCTTTGTAAGTTGGCAGTCGTGAATTTACTACCCTGACCATTACAGGTCCACGTTGAGCCGTGTGTACAATCATTTTGTATATACTGATTAATTAATTGTTTAGTGGCTGTGATAATCATCAGCAATTTCATCAATAAGGGAACGATAAATGTTGCGATCCATAATACCGCCAGTGAATAATCTTCGACAAATATCAGGCATTTCATTAATAATTACCGGCGAATTATTTCCTGCACGTTTTCCTCCGATCAGAACTTCTAATCTATCTACATCAGAAAGAACATTACCAGGACAGCTTCCTTGAGTAGAAAAACACTTCCAGTAGCGCCTGGGTTATATAAGTCACGAAATTCTTCTTTTTCTTGTATCTGTTTTAGTTCTACATCACGAAAATGCGAGTCATCATCTTTTGCAGGTCTCTTGCTGTGTATGAAATATACATCTTTAATCCAATCATCATCATTATTTCAGTGAAAAAGATATTCAGTTTTTACATATTTTTCTAGTTGACGATTTCCACGTGCAGTAATATCTACTACCTTTTCACGTGGCAAATTTGTGATGAGACTAATACCGTTAGACGTAAATTTATTCCTAACATTAATTAGTTCTGGTAGTTGTTGTTGAGGATGTTGTAGTTTTTGTTTTTGTGACCGTGTAATTCGTAATGATTGTGGTTGCTTTTGTTGTCGTTCTATTTGTTGCTGCGGTGGAGGAAGCTGATAGGAAGGTTCTTGCTGAGGAGATTGTGGTTCTTGTTGTTGAAGTCGAAACTCCCCAAGTCTATTTATTTCTTTGATATACTCATCGTATATTTTATCATTACTTCTGACCACGGGCTTGTCATAATACAAACGATATAACCATTTAAAAAACTATCCTTATTTATGTCAGCATGCTTTCTTAAAATTTCTGACTTTCGAAAATAACTATCATGTGCAACACGTGTAAAATCTTCCTCCTTAACTTCCTTAAGTTCTTTAATAACACCTTTTTTAAATTTTTTACTTAATTCAACATTTTCTTTTCTTACTTCAAGTTCAGGGGAAAATATATTTTTTATATCAGCCAATTCATCAATTATTTCTTCACCTGCATTAGTAGGAGGAGGCTGAGAGGTAGTTATATTGGCCGGAAGTGTTTGAAAAAAAAATTCATAGTATCTTTACAGCTAGTTTTAACGTCGGAAGAAGACCTTCAGTAGCTTCTGCAACTCATTCAGTAACTTTTGTAATAGGTTTGAATAATTTGTCTGTACTTTCTGCAAATTCTACGTGTGATTCTTGACATTCTTGACGTTTGTGTTTAAGAAAATCACGAGCAGGCAAAAACTTTTTGATTGCTTCTAATCTTTCTCTAGCTAATCTAGCTGTATCAGATTCAGCACCAGGTGCCATTATTGATATATAAATAATGATCTAATTATAGCAGCAGAGGGGCGCGACCTCAATGAGACGTCAGGCGGGTAAACAAAAAAAACGTACAAATTTTGACAAAAATAATGTAACCCAATTAGAGAAACTCTCGGTAAGTTATAGGCTTTGGTTTAACGTCAGTGACCTTATTTTTCGTGTGGGGTTTCTAGTTTTCAAAGTTACGTTTCAGCAAAAGGTCTGTTCGCCCCCTCTGCTGCTATAAATGAGTGTTGGATAGTAGATAAATCTGTGTTCATAGTGCTTAATTGGTTTGTGGATAGTAGATCGCTATGGTATAAAATTTAAATGTATTGTACTCTCACTATATAAGGAGACCACAGGTAAGACGGTTATACAGTTCAGTGCATCTTGTAAGTTTAAAAGAACGAGTATTGGCTTGTAAGAGTGGACTATATGTATTTATTGAAAAACCAGTAATTGCCTTCATAACATAGCATACGTTCTCTCTCGTTAGGCGTTGGTTAGTAAATGTCGATGTTGGTCTATAAGTGAGAGTGCATGTTCGTAATGGTCATCAGAAGAACTTTACTCTCTTATCAATTTGTTTGTAAATATGATTGTTTAATTATGTGTTTTATCAATAAATATACATACTTCCCTGTCACTCACTCATATAAATTTGTTTATAATTATTATTGAGTTGAATGTGTGTATGTGAGAAAAAATAAATTTCTCCTTGCCCTTCAACTTTTTCTATATGCACCAATTTCCTTTTCAATCCCCTTGAGAGTGTCATTATGTGTTTGTTTGAAAACATTCGTGTTTCTCGATCCCTTTTCCTTTATACGTTCGTTTATGTGTATGGGTGTTGGCTACGTATAATAATCATTATATAATATTTTACGCACGTTCTTGTTCTTAGTAAGTTTATCAGGGCTGAGTGTTTGAGAGAATGTAATAACCATTATATAGTATTATCTACTTGTTCTTCATTAGTTTCGTAGTATAGATCAGATGGCACGATGTCATTTCTTCCTAAGTAAGACCAGACGCATTATTAAAAATCTTTGGTGGTAGAGGAATGCATAGACATTCTAATTAGAAGGCTGAACAGTTTATCATCTGAAGTTGGTAAGAAAACTGTATTAAGAAGTACCGGGTACAGGTCTTGCATTTTTAAGAAAGTGCAGTGCGATCTAAATCATTAAATCATTCTGCCAAAAGAAATGAATAATAATTCTTATAATTTTAAGATCTAGAGTAAAATTTTGTTTTCCGTCTGTTATTGATTCCCAATAAAAGTTTAAATGTTCATGCTTTATTGCGTATGTCATTTCAGAAAAAGACGTACGGGTTATGCCCGAGAAGATTTTGTTGTAAATACATTGTGGTATTAAAAGTAGTGATATGATCGTTTCGACAACTATTCTGATGAAAAAGCGGTTTGTATTTGATCATGGATGTCTATATAAGTGAAATCAGCCACCAATAACCACACTAGAGCCTGTAGATCAGCTGATTCTGTAAAAAGCAATTAAACATGCTCAATTAGCATATCTCTCTATGTTAATCACACCCTTACTGTTATCGATATCACTGGGTCACCAACTAATGCTATGAATGGCAAATATGTGAACATCACGTGATTTAAAACGGGCACTAGCTGACTTTCAGGTTTAATGTCACCTATATTATCACCTACACCTATATATAATATACATTCAAATCGTCATGACTTAAATATTTTTCAACCATAATTCATCAAATGTTCAGAATGCATTGCACAATTAAGACTATTCAAATGGCGGAAGTGTAAATACAAAATATTTTTATCTTATATAAAGTGCTACGTTAATGCCTGCGTGTGGTTATCTATGCACTAGCGATATTTTAGTTGCTACCAATCAGTTTTAAAACTAATGTGTTCGTGACAGAAAGATTTAATTGGAAATTTCATTTGATTTGTTTTGAAACAATATTTTACGAAATTTACATGCCGTTTTTACTATGGACGGTCTAAGTTTGATATGACATTTTCCTTGTACACAAAATAAATTAACTGAGCTTTATATGGAGGTTTACTACGAAATCTTATTGGTTCTATGCAAATGGCGTTTGTGATGAGGTTAATATAAATCATGCCTTTCAGCCAGTCAGAACCCGCTGTGTTAGCTTAGTGTGGAGGCACGTCTTCACCATGAATCTGCCCAATTAAGTCAACTTGAATTGTAAGCATAAACTAAGGATAAAATAATTATTTTATGAAAAAGACACTAATTTAATTGACTTGATACAACACAGTAATTGTCGTATAAGTACGTGCGAATAATGAATTGTTAAGTATAAATGTTTTTTTTTTTTTATCGTATCCTTTCTCTCCATTGTATTACAGAAAATGTCGCGGTACTGTGACATAATGTGTTGCTTTCTTCGAAAAGTTGGGTTAAAACATAATGCATGGGCGATATTTACTGATCCTTCATTCCTTTCTTTACTCAGCTAAGGATAAAATTATTATTTTATTTAGAAGAACAGAAAATAATTGAATTTTAACTTGAAACCTTGCTTTGACAAAATGTGTCAATGTGCTGATGTAGAATTCCTCACAAGCAGCATAGAGGATACTCGCGTTGTTATGCGCATACTCAGCGTCATGCAAGTGATGCTAGAACATGCGAGGTTTTACATGAAGGGGAAAGCGTATCAGTTACTCTGTCGGTCATCGACAAATTGTTAAAGAGCAATGACACTCTGCAATTTCATAAACTTAGGTCCTAAATATTAATAGCTTTTGCCTCATACACAAAATATACTTACATATATGGATCGTCAGGTATTCTAGATATATAAGTTTTAATTTACTGAAGATATCCTTAGCCAAGACGTATATTAATTTTGTCACCCATGAATTTTTAAAGACTTTGATTGAAATATGCTGCTTTACTCTTGTCTATGTCAACCAAGAAGCACACAAGGATAAAATACAAACCAGAAATATGAATAAAATAAAGACTTGCTTTATTGTTTTGTAGTGTTCATGTTAGGGGAGATATGTAACCTGTCAGCTGTATTGAAATTGAATACTGCGTACGCATAAGATTTCATTGATCGGTATAATAAAAACTCATTGAAACCCCAAGTCAAAAGTAATATCGGTTCATTCTCGTGATTTATAACTTGCAACTGGATTTCCGTTCCAGGTTCCACTATATACAAAGTGTCCATTTGCGAAATGAAGTGTCATTTTGCGAACTGTAATAACCATCTATTTATTCGCGTGTTAATTCTCGTCTATATGTAAAGTTATATATTTCGAAATTGTTCGAACAGATTTTCTTTTCGTATGGTACTATTCTTACACTCTTTCAATTTTCTGCTTAAAAGCATCTACCCGTGTTTGTTGTTCTGTTTATTTGTGTGTTCCCTTTAATAATAAAACTGACCGGTGAAATAGCAACTTTAATTAATTAGATTCTCAGTGGCAGTCTAAAAATAATTATTTAAAAGAAACCAAAGGTCAGAAAAAATCTTAAGGCGTGAAGTTATAATCAAATGGATGCAACGGTCGCCTCTCTTAGACCAATATCCAATTCTATATTGGCCTACCATGCCTTATAATTCGTCAGTGAGATAAGTATGTCATGGTGTGGCCTGACATTTTACCTCTTCTCTAGACTAGAAACTCGTTCTATAATTAAAATGCTTTCCCGTGAAGAAAACTATATTTGTGTGGAGTTAATCAAGAATATTTAGTAGGCAATACAACCTTTTGACAAATTCGTTCTAGCTTTTATATTACTTTTGTTTCTGGAGGATTATTGTAAAGTTCATTGTGTTCTGTAAATAGTAGCATTTTAAATGAAGTTTATTCTCACTTGACTTATAAAGTGTTTCTATGAAAGATTGGAAGGTATCAAGGTCAAACAGTCCTTACATGTACATGATTTACATGAAATAATAGTGAAGATATGGATTGCAGCATTGGCTCCAAATTTTCTGTACGTTAAATCATATCGTTTATCAGCTGATGGATTGATCAATTCTTTTAAACTTATTCTTAGACTGAAATGACATAAAATATTTACGTTAGTTCTTTAAAAATTAGTTAAAGCATATATCTTGATCTTGTAGGATTTCATGTATATCTATCATTTTGATCGCACAGATGCAGGTTAAAATTTACTATATCTTCTACTGCCTACACCTATCTCTATTTCTTTGGAAATGTATTTGCTAAAGTAAAACAACATTTCTTACGTATGAAATATATATTCATTACTTTGATCATTTATTCATTTTCATATAACTATTTAACTCTGCATGATCACCGGAACAACGCCCTTTTGGATTTAATTGGATTGAACGTCTTTTCGCACGAAGATTAATTAGAGGAAATAACAACGGGAAAGTCCTCTATTGTACAGATAACAAGGTGTTAGTGAAGTTCGGTGCTTTTTTGTCTGTTATTATACTTATATCTGTTTTTCTGTCCATCCTGTTAAAATTCATTGATGGCTATAGACACACCAGTAATTTTGAAACTCCCATAGGGCGATATTCCTACCCAAATGTAATTTTGATTATCATTAGACTCCACATCGCCCCAAATGGTTATGAATACAAGGTTTTATTTTATGCTAAGCAGTGAATTGCTTGATTTTCTAATTAAAATAATATTGATATTTCAGTGTAGTGAAAAAATAACAATATTTTTTCACTAGAGGAACTACTTTTTTGGTCAGAACATACTTACCTCCCTTTGATTTTGTGTTTTATTAAAAAAAAATATTCTACATTGATGAATTACTTGTGATTGTTTTCTTATTAATAATCCCTGTCTGTTATCCTTGAAACTTGTAGTTTGTTATTCTGGAAATATCAGTTAATTTTTATCAATCTGATGTGGAACTAATTTTGTGTGCAGATACACATAGCACAGCATAACATGTACGGTATATTACCGTAAGAAATCTGCTAATTCACTGTGTCACAAACTTTAGGTAGCCAACGTATGTGAGCATAAAATAAAAAGAATATTTGCTTGAAACGAGTGAATAACGGATACATTTCATCTCGTTGGTGAAAAACTCTAGTATTTTCACTCGTGGCTTCGCCACTTGTGAAAATACTGAGTTTTTCATCCATTCGATGAAATATAACCGTTATTCACTCGTTTCAAGCAAATATCCTTTATTTAAAGATGACAAATATTGCAACCAAAACGGAATCCATCGTTTGTATTACAAACCAGAAAACATCTCACCGTCAATAAAAAAGTCACTGAGTGTATTGGAACAAAGTCATGAAACAGTCTTCCTATACACACGCACATTCCTGGATAACTCAGGGAGCAGACGAAGACAAGATTAAATTTGCTCCATCAACATTTATTTTTCATATACGGAATTCGCATAGACAGATGGAGGAAAACAGGTTTTATTTACGAAAGTAAGGCATACGTTTCATTAGTATGCATTATTGTCGGTGTGTTTTGCAGGTTTCTTCGCCAGAAGGTACAAGATGTTACTATATGACCCTAAGTAGTTCTTCTGCTATAAAATACTCGGAAACAGATCTAAACTTACACCTAAGATAGACACAAACAAATGGGTCTGAATATTTGCCTCAAAGCAAACTCAATGGTTTATTCGGTGATGACTATTTTTTGGTGGGTTCACACAGGAGCTCAAGTAACATGCATATTTAGAATGATAATGTATTCAGAAAAAAAATACTCAGTTTTCAGAGTTTGACCACGCTAATTTATTTTATGCATTGAAAAGAAGTAAAGACAGTATAGTCCTTTAGGAAAATAACTAGCGAGAGATACAACAACGATGCACAACCAAGGTTTTGAATAAAAGTGTTGTCCTGCCTAATGGTTATATTAACAGTCAATACAATTATGTAGATAAATAGCATTGCAGAATTAAAAAATATGCTCAATTAATCAGCCATTCATTTTCTTCGGAGTTAATATCTACGGTGAAAATACGTTGCCTGTACAACAAATTAAGTCTCTGTCATATCATTTTGTATATGAAATTGTCTGTAGTTACAAATGCCATTCGGACTTTAAATAACGTTCACATTTGCTGTAAATATGTAGTATACGAACAAATGGTTTTAAAACCTTGTTGCTTTTAAAAGCTTATCAGTTTATCAGTTACAAACATATGATTGCGTGAGCTCTCATATAGGGAGCGAGAGTATTTTTCACTATCTTTTAAAATTACTTAGATGTGGGCGATGGGATTTATTAAGTTGTTTTTCTTTCTTTATGGTGGCTAGGTGGATGGTGCCGGTATCACTCCCTCCCTCTGACGTTTACTCTAAAAAATATCGTTAAACACTCCCAGTCATCATTTAATTGATAAAATAGTAATATAAATCTAAAATATACTATTTCCTGCTCTTCTACACACACACACACACACACACACACACACACACACAACACCACTCTTTCATGTTCCGCAGCAGAAACAATTACTGTACACAATGCCCGGTTTTCACTCTCCATCGCCTAGACGCTAGGAGCGTAATTACATATTTCACAGCAGCTTTTTGTAAAAACTGTTTGGCAGTGTCACTACCAATGCCGGGTGCCGTCAAGACCCAGTGAATATCTTCATCACTGACACACGTCCCTCGAGCTTTAAAGGTGTCCAGCAGATGTGTCTTTAAAAATCTAATCGCACAACCGAATACTTTCCTCGCAGGCATTGTAAGACCCTTGTCATCCTGTATTTTCATATCACGTTTGATCTAATTCAAAAGATACTTCATTTATATTTAAACATTTCTTGGTTACGTTCCATAAGAAAATACATCTAAACTGCTGTATTGTGGCGTTTACACCATTTTATATTTGTACTCTGATTATCAACTAACATGAAACAGGAATTCGCACATAGTGACGTTATGTTCATGAGACAGTATTAGACCCAATGAGATGAATTCGCAAAGAAAATTTCTTAACTTGGCCATTAGCAGAAGTTTGTTCATGATAATACGTTATAATTGTAATTACTGCCATCTCGTATAGGGATCGGGTGGGAGGGCACCATAAAATAATTTAGACAGCCATATAATATTAATTCTTTTAAACGGGAATGAAAACACTACAAAACACTTGATATTTGTGAATTATCATTTAAAATAGGTTATGAGCACTTTGCTGAACCAAATAAAAAATTTGCATTATTATCGTTTCGTATAAGGGTGTGAGAGCATCTGTAAATGGTAAAGTTGCCGATCCTTTTGACTTTAACTATTTCTTTTCGGGCAGGCGCTTCCTTATCTGCTGATGAAAAACGGTCGATGTTCATGAACGTCTTGCAAGTGAGCCAACAATCAATATCAAATGGGAAAGAACACTTTTACAAACGTTTAAGCACAATATATGTCGTTTCTGACGAACAAAGCAATTACCAAATGTTTGCCAGGCAAATACATGAAATTAAACTAATTCTGATCCATCTATAAAATATACGCAAATTACAATGCATAGCGATTACTGTGGTACAGACGAGTCGAAAATCCATTGTGCGTCGATCATTTTCTCTATAGCACTTGGGATAATGGAGAAATCCTGCCAGTCATTAAATATTCATTTATGCAAATATGCAAATAACTTTGGTTGAAACGATGGTTTTCATTGGACATCGTGGTTTTTAAAAAATAACATTGACATTGAGACATGTGCTACTAGAAATTTAGTATTATGTTATCAGACCGGTAGTGTATATACTTTAACCGTTACTAATAATTCATTGTACGTTTCATTTCAGCGCTGGTAATTACATTTTATTTTGTTTACTATTACAATTGTTAAAGTACTATCTGAAATTAGACCGCCATTGGTGGCGTTATCAATTTTCGTGGATTGGTTGAATTGCAAGGTTATTTCGCTAGTAGTTTTAGTTTGTTTATTTATTATTATTATTATTATTATTATTATTATTATTATTATTATTATTATAATAATAACCTTATCTATGAATTCTTTGTACGTTTATATTTTTAATAGATACGTTTTTAAACTAGAATTGAAATTAAACGATAGGCCTCATACCCATTTATGACCGTTATCAGTTTTCGTGGTTTAGTAATAAGATCGCATTATTTTATCTGCACGGCAGTATACTCCAACGCTGTATTATCGCGAGCTCTATATTATCGCGGCAAACGGGATTTCCCGATTAATTTTGGACACGCGCCGTCTAGCAGTTGTTTACATATGTAAAGCTGTAGCCAGTAAGGACGCAAATATCGTACAGCACGATATCCTCTAAAATGTCTACATTTTTTTATAAGTTTACAATGAAAAAGAATGACACATTTTTGTAAAGTGCATTCATTTACGTTTATCATCATATACAAAACTCCAGTCGAACTTGCTATACCAGCATTGGCATTGATTATGAATTATATTGAGTGTATTGTCTGATGTTTGATGAGTACACAGGTGCTCGACGCGAGTTTGATGTTGAGAAAAAAAAAAAAAAAAAAAAAAAAACAATAATCTAAAGGAAAAAATCATCCAGAGTGACAAAAATACCTTAGATTACCCCCATGGCCCGTTCTGACATAGGACCCTCTCTATCATAATATATAAGAGAGAAGGTAAGGAACTTCCAAATGCTTCGTTCCACCTATGACCCTCGATTTCCTTCTGCTATTTCCGTCTTTAAAGGCACAGGACCATAATATATGGCTTGTTTTACTCCTGAAATATTTTTCTATCCATCAAGCCATCATTGACTTTTCTGCTTTGCACCAAACTGATGTTACGGGCTCCGAAACGTGCGACTTTCACGAATTTTTTGTTTGTGGATAAGTGCGTGCACATATGAAAACCAGTGAAAAGACGTACATGTACCGTCTTTTCAACTCTATGGTGCATCCCTTCTTGAATTACAGAACAGTGGTAGATGCAAAAGTAAGTTTTTACTTACCATTAACTCGATTCAATTTTAGGAATCCTGTTCCATGCAACAATTAGACATTGTTTTCTTCACTGCACATACATTGTATACATGCGACTCTATTTTCAAAATAGGTAAACTATGTGGCACACACGTCAACGCTGAAATATGATTGGCTCAAAAGGTTATACTTAAATAACGTCCATGGCTCAGAGAATCGTTTCACGATAAAGACTATTTGTATCCCGGCAAAAATAGGTAATAACATGATCGGATCATGTTAGGAATCATGTAAATGTGTTAAATTAATGACAGTGTTTCATAACTAGGACTGTACATAACGTCTGTTTATTGTTTGTTTCCCACAGCCATCTGATTTATAGTGGAAAATAAATTCATTTTAATACAAACGACAACAAACAGACTTAAATTATATCTTGAGGGTCATTGTTTTTATTAACTTATTTGCTGATTGCAGACTTTATGACCTGAAATATCATATCACTCATGTATAGTAGAGAACAGAAAATCAAAACAAAAGGAAAGAAATAATTCGAATTTTGAATCATTTTAAATCAAAAACTGAATTGACTGATTCTCATAAATTCTGTGACATAACTACACAAGTTTTAAGACCCTTTTTGGTCTGCTTAAATGATAAATATACATTATACAGCTACATCACTCAATTGCGTCTTACCGTAGTAGTTGTAAAGACTTTGCTGGGTCTATGTTCTGGTCCAAATCTTTCTATATCCTATATGTACCAAAATCCATCCATAAATCTCCTAAAACAAACATTTTACAACTTGATGGTAATCGTATTCATATTTTACAGTCAGCTGATCATTAACATCAGAAGTATGTTCAGCGGATGCATTAAGTTGAATGATAACTTTGTCAGTGCTCATCCATATCTGATGACAGTAACAATCAGTACTGTTCAAGTTTTACGAATAACCTGTCCATATAAATGTACATTTGCCTGTATATTATAGTATGTGTTTTAGATTTTTAACATAGCTTTAACAATTTTTAAGTCATATTGCTATGATGTCTCCGGTGGCAGTTTATAGTGATGTCTAGCACTGGTGCATCATTCCCCAAACATGTAGCATCATCTTCCACCCAGTCACATTATCCTGACACCAGGCCGACCATTCCTAATACTAACCTCTTGATACTGAGCGCCAAGCGAGGCAGCTGTTAGTAGAATTTTTTGAAGTCTTTGGTATGACTCATTCGGGGTTTGAATCCACGACCTTCCACATCCGAGGCAGACGCTCTAACCACTAGGCCACCAGAGCGGTCACCTGTATATTATATAATAATGTATGTACTGGTAAATTTTGTGATAATGACATGATTAGTTCATTTTGTCGCTTTATTTTTTCTGTGACTCTAATAGGTCGTGCATAAAGTATGTATTCATTGGGTGGAGGTGGGAGGTGTTGAAAAAAAATTCCAAAAGCATTAGCCTGTGTATGTGGCAGGGTATCTGCTAAGTATGTTCTGCAGCGGTAGGGGTCAATACTCCTTGATAACTGTGATGTTTATAAAGAGTAGTCAAGTCAGAAACATAACTAGCAGATGAGTTAGATGCAAAGTGGCTGGTATGCCATGTCAGGCAGAGCCAATACCTGCTTAAAATTATGAAGTGTGATATGTTGTAGTTTTATTGCCCATGGTGCACTTTGCAGAAGACATATTTTCCTCTTCATTTTCTGACATGACCAGTTATTTTATCTCATGATTCCGACAGATTATGCATTCCAGACCCTGGTCTCTCATGCGAATTTGTGAAGCCATACCTTGTCAGACTGGGACAGTATTGTATTTGGATAGACACATGGATTGCCTTTTTGACACCTATTGTCCTTTACTTTTATAAGAGTGAGATTCAGAAGCCTGTCTTAAATTTATTATTTATCCTAAGCCAACATGAAATGTCACATGATCGCACACACCTTACAAAAATTGTCACCAGAGAAAAGAACTGTTATGGTTCATGATTTTGATGATATCGAAGCTGATGATAAAAATTTCAGGTCCAGTCATTCCAAATGATGATAAGGCTGATAATATTCCAATTTTCCACAGTTCATATCAAAATTTTTGTCACTGGCTGATATTTGACTATTAAAGTTAAGGTCTGCTAAATATTGGCTGCTGTCACTTGTTTAAAAATATTATTAGAGATAAATATTTACATTTGCCTTAGAAAAGCATTGGTTACGATTTCTGTAAAATTCAACCTATGTATCACTATTATAGTTGATGTTAATACTTTCCTACTTTCATTTTCAAAGTTTGTTTTACATGGTATTAATTTAAACCTCTGCTTATTTTTAATGACTGACTAATAACTTCATCTTTTAAAATCAATTGTCCCAGCTATTCTTGGAAAGGGGGTGGTGACTCAGCAATGTACATACACAAGGGTCGGATACAAAAATGTATGCTTTGCAATGATTAATGGGAAAGGGGGGAAAAATCACCAATTGTTTGCATCTCTGCTTTATGGACAACCCCTAACATCATTATCAGAATATTATTATTACCAGCATAATTGTTCTAGTGTAAAGTTATTGGATCGATGAAATGTTTTAACAGCTGACAATCATGTCATTATAGTTCATTTGTGCATGAAACATCATTCTACATTATAACTATTATCTTCTTTTTGTTAACTTTGTTTGCAGATTAGTGTAGATTTCGGCTGATTTTGGTAATTATATGGACTTTTACAAATGGGCCTTGGCACCTGATAGTCGAAAAGATGTTAACATGACCATTCCTCTGATAAAGGTGTGTAGATGAGTCAGCGGCTAAGGACAAGCTGAAAAATGTGATGCTGCAAAGGTATATTTTCCATTTGATATATCATAGATGACTCATATCAGCATCCATACTAGAAGTATGGGTGTGACTGACTATCCCATATTCTGCATGAGACAGCAAAAGCTATCTGAAGTTGTCTGACACATCTCATAACATATATGCTATACATTAATGTGTATAAGGGAAATATTATATATTTTGTAATAGAGTGGGAACATTTTAATTTGTCATAAAAAAATGGTACATTTTCCTTTCCTTAATCTATGGATCAGCATTTTGAATTATGTATTATTTTTAACATTAACATGAAAAATTTGCAATATTTTTGTGATTACTCCAGTACACTAAATGGTTTAGCCTTCTATGAGCAACAGTGATTAATTTTTCCTACAAACACTAAAGGCATCACATGCTGCATTTCTGGATTAAACACATTAATTCCATTATATCTTAGATATTTCACTTTGAATTGTTCGCATGTAAATATCAGTTATTGCACACGTATTGTATTATTATGTGCAGTATTAATTTTAATCTTTATTTGTGGGGGGAGGTATTCGTAGTGATGATTTAGTATCATTTAATAATCAGCTTTACATGCCGGGTATGCAGATGAGTTTGAATGTTTATAAACCGCTGTTGCTTTTAACTACTGCTGTTCTAGTATATTGATAGCCTCTGTATCACAAGTACAGCAAACTTTTGCCTAAAGTTCGGAGTGGAAGCAATTTTACATTGTAGGTTAATAAGTACAGAGAGAGAGAGAGAGAGTTCACAGGCACTGGCCAAACTGAAAAACAACTTAGTATGATGTACCCCAAAAGATTACCGTCTAGCAAAGAATCTTACAACTGCCAGTCACGAAAATATATCATGTGTTAATTCTAACAGAGACAAAGAACTCTTGCGTCCTATGTCCAGAAAGTTTAGAAATAGACAATATTGTAATAAGTCCCAGATGAAATCAAAGCACAAAGTATTGTGATAAAACTTCATGTAGCAACACAGTTTTGATTCAAAAAGATGCTTTATCACTGACTGTGCACAGCTTCTAACTTACAGACAAATGTACCAAAGCGACACTGTTACAAGAGTAACTAAAATACCTTCCAGTCAATAAACAAACAATATGATTACACTGTTGAGCCAGCAGGAGGGGGGGGGGGGGGGGGCATGTGTTAAGAAAGGTAGGGACTAAATTCTGAGTACTGACGTAATGTTAAGTCAGATGTAAATATTAATCACCTAGATTTTCTGATAGTTACAAATAGACTTGGTACCTCTTTATGCAATTAAATATGACCTCTGCTTTATGTTGGTAAAATAAATTATGTAAGATGGGTATGTTTTGATTCCTTTTTCTTTCCACCAATGGTATGCAAGGTGTTTAGACATCTAATGCAAAATGTTTCTTTTTCTTTCATTTGTTCAGTGATCCAATAACGGCAGTGGGCAATTCCAGAAGGAATACATCATTAAAGGTAAAGGGAAATGCTGCGTTACCAGATTACATTAGATTTTTGGGTAAGTTAATCAGAATGACGAATGTTGATTTGGCTGTTACGATTTTTGTTTCTTGAACACACTGGATACTGCACACTCTGACTGCAATCATTCAGATTCAGTTGTATGGATAACACTCCAATTTCATGTATACGAATCCAGTTAAAGCAAGTTTTGGTCTGAATTTAGATTATGCAAGTTAGAGGCATCATTTGTCTCAATAGCAATGTAATGAGCATTGTTGACAGCACTTTGATTTTAGTTTACTTTTTTAACATTAATTTTTATAGTTTAACCTGCTGAATAAAATTAGTTCAGTTTATCAGTGTTCAATGTTGCTTCATTACAAGGTATATATTTATGAGATACTTTTTGTCTCTGTATTATATAATCAAAAAATTAAACTAACATATGAACAATCTACTACATTTCGCAGCATTTTAGAGATAAAATTTTGGTGGTTCTAATAAATGGATGATCTATTTTGAACATATACATTATTGTTATTGCAGAGGCTTCATTGTCTATCAATATTACTATAGATTAGTGCTACCTGACTTTTAATAATAACTGTATGTATTGGACACAATAAAATAACTATTTTTTCCTGTACTAGAACTTATGGTAAAACTTTTTGACACCTAGGTCATATGTTCCAAGACTTAAAAAATGAAATAAATTTGTGTTTAATTTGTACCCCCAAGGTGCATTAAAATTGATAAACAAAATGCTTATTTGATAATAAAATGAAAGAAATTAACATTGTATTGTTATCACTTATTCCTCTTTTTTTTCCATCATGAGCATTAAAGAAAATGTATCCACAAACTCTATATATGCAGCATAGACATCTATTACTATAGCATGTTTCACTTACATCAGATTATACAAGAAACAATGTTTACTGACATGAACATAGAGAAACAAATCGTGTTTGGTTGTACTCAGAGGTTTGAATGTGTTATCTGATTGAAAACTGGATCCAACAAAATCACAAACGAGAGTTAAAAAGTAGAATGATTGCTTGAAGGTCTGTGCCATTCACACATGACGCAGTGTTATGTGCAAAATAACCAATATTGTATTATATCCAGTTCAATTATATGACAGTATCTTGCAAATAAAAATCATTATTTGTCATTTTGCCAGCAGGATATTAAAGACAAAGGTTATTTTTTATTACAAAGCAAGCTGACCTTGGAAGCCGACTTTGGATACTTTTAAGCCGATTATTTTTTAAAGGATATCAATAAAAAGGTTATTTTTTCAAAGCAAGCCGACTTTGGAACATTTAAGTGTGCTGATTATATATATATATATATATATATATATATATATATATATATATATATATATATATATATATATATATATATTAAAGTGACATAATATAGTACTTCATGCATGGACATCGACAATCCAGGGTCACCTAGATGATTTGGAGAAAATAAAACCATTTGATGAATTTGTGAAGGCCAGAAGAGAAGATGATTTTGCAGACAATATGATCATTAACATGGATGAAATTCCAGTGTGCTTTGATCTCATTCCTGGATGGACTGTCAATAAGATGGTGGTTGAAAGTGTGAGAATTGGCATGACTGGTGCAGATCTTAAATAAAATGACTTTGGTCCATGCAGTTTCCACTTAAGGAGATATGTTGCCTCCAACAATACATTTTCACTGTATGACAATGCTATAAAGATATACATGCACTGAAAGAATGGATCATATGTGTGCAGGAGAAGGGTTGGGTTGATGAGATGATGCTGCAATGGATTAAACAAAAGTACACAGTTTTATATTTTTTAAAATAAAAATTTAAGTTGGAGTGCATTTTCCGACATATAATTTTCAAATGATTTAAAATGTGCCCACAACTTAAGACTACAACTTAAGACTGGAAAAGAAACTATGTGTCCCAGAATATACAGTGTACAAAAATGTACATTCAGAATTGATTTATGGTGTCTCAAAATACGGTAAATACGGTAGATATAACTATGAATAACAAACTGTTGATCGAGTTGCATAGCTAAATGTAAGTGAAACTGCCATGCTTCCATGCTCTTACATACAAATATTAATACTATTGTCACTGTATGAATTGTGTGCTAGTCATTTAAAGAGTGATATATTTATTTCATGATCTTTATATTATTATTTGGCAGCATAAAATTGATTTTTCAACACACGTTGATGCAGTTCACTAAGCTCTATAACTGTTACAAATGTCAACAAAATGTTTCCAAAATTGAAGAAAAAAAGTTGCTGCAATTATACTGCAGAAAAAATGTTTTTCCTTTTCTTGATGAGATCCACACTAAAATCTATTAACATAACAATTCCTAATAGTAACATTTCATCTGTTCTGGAATGATTTGAAGAAAAAAATCTTTTAAATTGATTCATTCCTTCATAAAAATTCAGAAAAAAAGAAATTGATTTTCTGTTTGCTAAATAAAATCATTCTTACTTCGTTCACATTATTTTGACCCGTCCATTCCTCATTTCTGGGGAATACATATCAAATCTATGTTATAGTTTTAACCGAGACAAGTAAATCCCAGTCAAGGGGTTACATTGGGGAGACATATAATGTAACCCCGCGACTGGGATTTCCTTGTCTCGGTCCAAACCCCAACGTAGATTATTTTTCTCACCCAATATTTTCCTTTAAAGTAAAAAGAACTCTTCACTAGTGAAATATAGTTCATGTGCAAATGTTTACATGTGGCTCATTAATACAAGTATGTTAATGAGGGCTATGGTGTAACCATTGCATCCGAAGTACACAGGCTATACGCGTGAGCAAAGAAAAATAACAACATAAAACGTCACATAGTAATCAGGTATTATCACATTTAATATATGGATGTTATATAAAATTGACAATAAATAATTAATATTTATTACAAAAAACTTTCATTTTCATCAGTTTCAATTTTGAAAAGTTATATTGTAAATAATGAAATGATACTGGCTACTCAGCTCTACTGTAGTTATACTTAGTACAAGCTGTAAGGAAGAGTAACATCTTGCTTTAGATTATTCATGGGTAATTAGAGATCTGTGTTACTATCGTATTTAACTCTCCTTTTCTTTGTAGGAGGTGAAACTGTTTGTGATATACTTATGCTGTCCTTAGTATTAATTGTAAAATTACCCCTATGTATAAAAGACCCTCCAAATATGGACCCTAGCGGATAAACATGTGCTAAAACTTTCAAGTTCACGGATTCTTTGAAAATATATTCTTCTGTCTTGGAAATATTGCAAGTGATACAGTAAAGTTGCTTATGGATTAATGATTCCTCCTAGCTGCTAAGTGCATTATTTGTCATTAAATATTGCAGGTTTATCTTTCAGATCCAGTACTGAATGTCATTCTCATTATTGAGAGGAACAAGGTTATGCTCCAATGAAATCCATGTACCTGCTACAGATTGCAGATTTACACAGAGAATGCGACCTCTGCTATGTCTGTCAGAGCAAAGGCAGAATTTATCAGTCTTCAACAGCACAAATTTTCAAGAATCACCAATTATTAGTAAACATGTTATTTGTATTGCTAATTCAATATACAAAAGGATGTACATTTCTGACCACACTTTCTGTTGTTCCCATAATTTCACTCTTAACAAAGCTGTATTGGTTTACTCATTTATAATGTTGCTCTGTTGCAAGAGCAATTAATAGAGCCCCATTTTTCATTATTGTTTACCTTTCTTGTTTAGCAAAGGCATCTGCTCCAATTGTATTTTACACGATTGTGTTATTGATTAATGGTTAATGTTGCTTATTATTTCAGCTTGGTAAAAAAAGTAAGGGAAATGTAAAAAGCATATTACAGATTGCTTCTGATTGCTGACTAAACTTAAATGATGGCAGCCAGATTAATTGCTATTCCATTAAAACATACATGGGACCCAGGAAGGCACTTTCAAAGTGGGATACTCACCCATTGATGCAGTGTAGAATTTTCTTATCATTTTAATATGAAATCTGTGAAATCAATGTACATATATTTTGTTTTAAACTGCCTTCCCTGGGTACTATGTATGTTTAAATGGAACAGCCCTAAAAGCAAAGCTTACAAATATGGAACATATAGTGAATAAGCTAAATTTGAAAGAATCTTGGCGGGGGGGGGGGGGAAGCTCCACTATTTAAATAATCAGATTATCATATGTACATGCTTTATATATTGTACTTATGTCAGTAATTGACTTAAAGCACCATAGTTATAGGCCACACATTGTCATAATTCTAAGCATCCATAATATGTTTCTTCAAATAGGAAAATACTTGAATCATACGAAATTATTTTATTTGACTTATCTGTTTCCGTCCTAGGTTGTATATCTACTGTCTTCTCACAATTACCTTCTCACAATTATCAAATGTATTTTTATCATCAAAATTAAAATCAGTATTAGTCACTATATGTAGAGTGCACAGGCCAAGACATAAAATTAATAATGGGAAATGATAATTAAGGCAAAATAATTTCCTTTCGTTAAATTACACTGGACAACAAATTTTTACAAAAGTCATGTTACTGAAATAAAATTAGTCAATTCTTATCAATTTTTATGTGCTGAACACGAATATGACAGTCAAATTGCAAAATTGGCTCTAGTTTTTTTGTAATCTGCAAGAAATTAATGTTTACATAACGAAATGCATTCCAATAGTAAAAGGTCAACTGTAATAGCCTACCTATAAAAAATCAAGTCATTGACTACATCTTAGATTTCTTCGCCTGTTTCTTGTACAGCTGTTCGGGAGCATCTCTGAGGAGTGTCCAGCAGTAGTCAGCCAGCATTGTAGTGGACCATTTTCCCTGGTATCTTTGTTCCATTGTTGCGATATCTTGATGAAAACGTTCGCCGTGTTCATCACTAACAATACCACAGTTGCTAGGAAAGAAATCCAAATGGGAATGAAGGAAGTGAATCTTTAGAGACATATTGCAGCCAAGTTTCTTATACTTCATCAACATGTCTTCTACTAGTTCCTTATAGTTTTCTGCCCTAACATTTCCGAGGAAGTTTGTAGAAACTAGGCGAAAAGCATTCCATGCTTGTTTCGCGTCACCTTCCAGCAAGTTGTTGAACCGGTCATCTTTGAAAAGCTCTCGAATCTGAGGACCCACAAAAACTCCCTCTTTAATCTTTGCTTCGCTGAGTCGAGGGAATTTTTCATGCAGGTATCGGAATGCTGGCAAAGTCCGGTCAATGGCTTTCACGAAGTTCTTCATCAAACCTAGTTTGATGTGAAGGGGTGGTAGCAAGATTTTCTGAGCCTCAACCAGAGCTGGGTGTTGGATATTCTTCTCTCCAATGGCTACATTCTGCCTGTGAGTCCATTCCTTCCTCATGTAGTGCATTTCCCTTGCTCGGCTATCCCACTCGCATAAGAAACACATGTATTTTGTATATCCTTGCTGCAGTCCCATTAAAAGGGCAACTACCTTCAAATCATCACAGAGGTGCCAGCTGTACTTGTTATACTCAATGGAATTCAGTAGCTGCCTTAAGTTATCGTATGTCTCTTTCATGTGGACAGCATACGCTACTGGAATAGATGGAAGAATGTTTCCATTGTGCAAAAGCACAGCCTTGAGACTCAGTTTCGAAGAGTCCACAAATAGTCTCCATTCTTGTGGGTCATGAGTGATTTTTAAAGCATTCATGAGGCCCTCAATATCGGAACAGAATATCAGATTACTTTCCTTTCTGAAGAAAGGCTCCAATTGCTGGTGGCGCTTTCGATATGCAGTAATTGTGACATCTTCTTCTAGAAGATTCCATTGTTGGAGTCTTGATCCTAGCAATTCTGCCTTGTTCTTTGATAAGTCCAAATCACGAATCAGGTCATTTAGTTCTTCCTGTGTTATTCTGTGTGGGGTTGATGATGCACCACAGTGAAAATCTGGATCACTGCATGCTGATGGACCAGGAGAAGAACAGGTCGACTCACCTTTGTCTTCGTCAGATGAATCAAGAGAATATTCTGCTGGAGGTTCTGGAATAGGAAGTCCCTCACCATGTGGAACTGGTCTCAATGCAGACGGAATGTTTGGGTAGACTATTCTCGACTTCTTTCGCTTCGTTATTCCGCCGGAAAGAGGAGGAACCAAGCAGAAGTAACAGTCATTTAGGTGGTTGCTTGGCTCTCTCCACACCATTGGGACTGCAAACGGCATTGATGACCTTTTGCAATTCAACCACTGTGAAAGCTGTGTTGTACATGTAGCACAGCATATATGCGGAGCCCAAGGCTTGTCTTGGTCACCAACCTTGCATCCGAAGTAAAGATGATATGCCTTCTTCACTTGAGAATTGATACTTTTCTTCTGGTTGGCAAATGTCACTTCCCCACAAATATAGCAAAAATTGTCCGCGGTATTAACACACTTTCGAGGCATTACTGTTCTTTATTGTACGTAAATGGATAAAATAATAAGTTTTATGTAACAGTAGCTTGAACTGTCTCGCACAACGTCTAAAATATTTTAAATGCTGAACCTATCTGATTGGGCTTTATATAGTACACTGCTTACGTCAGCTTCAGCAGCCGCCTGGCATTAGTATAATAGGCCTACACATGTATAGTACACTGCGGACGTCAACTTACTTCAGCAGCCGCATGGCATTAGTATTGCATTGCATCAGAAAATGATGCAATCAACTGTGGATGATGTGAGCATGATGGTATTATGCAATGTTACATCATTATTCCGGATGTTGCTGCAGTCCTACTGGAGAAATTTACACAGTGAAACATAGAAAATGAGGTATATGAATATCTTCAAAACGAGAGCCAATACAAATTTTTCACGGTTATATTCGTGTTCGGCACACCAAAATACTACAGATTAGGGCCTTTTCAAGTCAGTAATGATTTCACTGTTGACCAGTGTTATTTACCATTTCAGGAGATGTGTGTAATGTATGTGTGTGTGTGTGTGTGTGTATATATATATATATATATATATATATATATATATATATATATATATATATATATATATATACTACTATTTTCTCAGATTGATCTGGTGGTCTGGTTGCCCAGTGTCAGGGTAACGTGACAGAGGGATATCAGGCCATATGTCTGCATCGTGATGCCCCAGTGCTTGACACCACTATAAACAGGCCCCTGGTGGCTGATTGCTTTAAGACATCACCAATACAAGCTCTGGGTTTATACACTCTCATTAATATTGCCAACAAGTAAGGCCCATAAAGCTACAGAAACCCGAATAACTCACAGAAAGCCGGGTAACTCTGTAATTATATTCCATCGCTATTCAATTCCTACATTTGTATCATAGGAATTATGGTAAATAAAGGGTTCTGAATTATTGGAATGAGATCCTCAGCTGATTTCTTTACCTTCTCGCATATCATTCTACCATTATTGTTTCTATTCCCCACCCCACCCCAGCCGGCACATCATAGACAGACTCTTTTGATAAAATAATTTCTTGCATTATGCTGGATTGGTAGTTGGCATGTATGACTATAAAAAAATCCCATGCTAAATTCACAGACAATAACTGCATTTGTTTTTATTTTCCTCTCCAGTTCAGTACAGTTACAAATGTAGAAATGGCTCAAAGAACAGCACACTCCTTTCCCAACCCCACCCCCGAGTTGAAACTACGAAACCTTAACTGTCTATTTCTCCCAAGTGCGGGTCCTGTATTGTGGAAAATACGTTGTCTATTTCAGCAGCTTCAAACAATGTATATATGCTGTCTTACTTTCATGGTGAGAACAGGAGAATGACTGAAACATGAAGGCAATCAACATGCTAATAGACTTAAGATTGAGAAAATATTATTTGTTGACTAAGTGAATGACAATGACATTAATATCAATCAAGAAGAACAATATATATAGCAATTGTGGCTATTTGTTAACTGAAAGAGGCTTGAGGATTTATTCAACAAACTAAATGTTTCATAGAACTAATGTCATGTTTATGTGTAACACTCAAGTTTGGCTTTACTTATATATATATATATATATATATATATATATATATATATATATATATATATATATATATATATATATATATAATCACTTTTAATCTAAATAGAAATTTAACATAAACAAGATGCCAATTAGTTCTTTTAAGATCTTGTTAAATAAACACCAAAATTACATTGTACACAAAATAAGATAACAGTGTAACATGTAAAGGACACGTACAGTGCAAAGCAGAAAGGTAAATAGTATGCACAAGTACTACTACTACTAATAATAATAATATAATACTAATTGAAATCCAAGTACTATTATAGTCTGGATAAATGTATCAATGGAAAATAACACATACTGAGACAAAAGTGCTTAAGAAAAAGAATACAGGTGAAAAATAGTTCAAGTCGATTCACTGCAGAAAAGGTGAGTTTTCTGAGCTTTCTTGAATCGTGTTGCAGTTACATAATGATTAAGTTGAAGAGGCAGACTATTCCAGAAAGTTGGGCCCTGGTAATCAAAAGGATGCTTTCCAATGTATTTTAATCTAATATTGGGAATAATGATGATATGAATACAGGAGATGAGTGCAAGTGTCTGGAAAGTGTGTATACACGATAAACTCAACAATGTACTTAGGGTTTGACATATTGAAAATGTTGTAACAGAGAAGTCATTTTTTATTTAATCCTTGATATAACCAGAAGCCTGTGAAGGATGCTACGCATAGAAGATATAAGTACTCACTGATAGGTTTTCATTGACAAAATAAGGAGCATTTTGCACCTTTTTGATATTTTTTTTATTACTATGTACTGGGGTAAAAGCAGAGAGACTGGAATCGAAATAATCAAGTAGAGAATTTATAATGTAAAGATGCATCTTGAGGAGACGAATCCAGTGATACATCGTAGATCAAAATCAGTTTAGGTATATGTGAGAAAATTGTGTTCTTGTGACTTAGGGTTAGGGTCAAGGTTTTCCGGTAGTAATGTACGAACAGATAGTACCATTTTGGATACCGTATTCACTGAAATACTTGCCTCATGGAGTCCGATAGATAGGCATTTCGTTCATGAAAATTGGTCAAGTGGTTTATGAGAAAATTGAATTCATGTGATTTCCCATATGTTTATATAGGTTGTGGTTAGGGTCAAGGTATTCTGGTATAACGTACGAATGGACCCGGCAATTTTAATGCGCTTTTTGCTGCAGTATGTGTGTCACAGAGCCCGATAGATAGGTATTTCTTTCATGAAAATCGGTCAAGTGCTTTGGGAGATAATTGGATTTTTGTGATTTCCCTTATGTTTATCATAGATTAGGGTTAGTGATGCAGTTTATGATGATACTTAAGAATGGACCCGGCGATTTTTATTTAATTTTTGTTTGTGATGTCACCAATCTGTGCTGACAGTAGCATGTGATTCACATTTTATAAAGTTTCAGTGCACTATTATTATGTTTAAAGGACTATATTATACATGAATGAGAAAAGAAATATCTGACAGTAATTGAGTCACACTTTTCAACGTAGACACACAAATATAAAATCCTTAAAAATGCTTCATCAAAATCAACAAAATTACAGCAACATCCTCACTCACATTCATTAATATCTCATGCTGCTCTAACCTGCATAACAAAGTATATATCAGCAAAAACATTTAAATGGTTATCTTCCTGAGAATTGTTTTTAATAGAAACAAATTTCTCAAAGTATCAGCATTAACTCTTGACACATAAGAAAAGGAAACCTGCTACAGTTGAATAAAAGACCATGTAAATGTGTCACTGGAATTATAACTGTAAAATTAAGTACATGTTTTCACAAGAAAGAAAAAGAAGAATATGCGAACAGTATTATAAGGATGGCTGCACACATCGGCTGTAAGGGGTGGAATCTGGTGAAGAATATTCACTCTAATATAAAAAATAATAAAAAAAAATATTGTGAAATAAAGATGCATAAAAATTTAATTTCCATTATTATTACCATTTTGCAAATATGCAGTTTATGTAAAACGTATAAGATAGATTACATTGCTGGCAATATCAGTTTTCCACATACAGAAATGAATAGGCCATTCTCAATCTATGTTCAGTACATAATCGCTAACAGTTAACAATTCTCAGATGACTTAGTAATCATAATGTAGCAAAGTAGCTGTACAGATATCAGTAAATTACTATCAGCCAACAATAGCATCACTGATGATTATTTTCCCGCTCAAGTAAAAATATCACATGGGAGAAGGGAAAAGACAAGAAAAATAATAATATTAAACAGTAACAACTTTAACAAAGTATGTAAACTTAAGCTGCATTTACCCAGGTTCCAATAGTCTATAATAATCCACACACACACACACACACACACACACACACACACATAATGTATGCATTAATGAACACATGCACATTGGATAAACTTGAATCAAATACATAATCAGTGCGCACATTTTGTTTTTGTATGAGTGAGCAGATTCAGTTTTATTATGTATAAATAGACACGCAGAATATGTTAATATATGTTTTAACTAAGCTGCAGGATTGATCATAATCTCTATAATTGGAAAATATAGCAGGCATGGCCTTACATAACAGATTACATGTACAGTACCAAACCTTAATTTCTAAGATGGCCAAATATTGTAATTTTTAGGTTTCATGTAAATTTTGGGCAAAATATAAATCAATTATCAAAGCAGTAAACAACATTGTTTGAATATTTAATGTACAAATGAAGTAAAAACAAGAAACATTTAGGTTATAAATTATAAAATTAATTTAAAAGTTAAGTACTCACAAAATTTTGAAACCCACTGGCTTTCATAAATACCCACAGGAACCCCAATACGATTTTTATACCTTTGTTAGAAATTGAAAATTCCCATTGCATGAGTGCTGTATATATTCTTTTTATTGGTTTTAGACTTGCAGGTCAGGCAAATGTTTTTTTAATTAAAAAAAATATTGTTCATAGTAACAACATAACAAATTTCATTTCTGATGTGTGTACATTCTTAAAATGAATTGAAATAAAAAAAGAAACCAATTTGGTTCATAATGAACACAATTTGTTATGACTGAATAATAATTAGCAATTTTAGAAATAATACCCATATAGAAGGTAGTGAACATACTGAGCTTTTGTACTGTGAATAAAGATATGTCACACTTAATGATTTTATTATATGCTGATGAAAGGATAATATAATGGTAAATTAAGATGACATTCTGATATTAATATATATATATATATATATATATATATATATATATATATATATATATATATATATATATATATATATATATATATATATATATATATTATGTTTTTCTTAATTTTGTTAAAGAAACATATTTCAACTTAATCCAATTACAGCATTCCCGGCATAAATCACATTCCAGACAAATAAAATGTAGGCCAACATAACTTGGAAACAGGTCCACATGATTGTGGGAGAATTTGAATTTATAAGAAAAAGAGCATCAGAGTAAGAACAATCTCGCTAAAACATTATAACTTTAATTTGTAGACAAGTGTTGATATGGGCTGTAAAAATGAGATATTTCTGAAATCTGACTTCTCATTATGATGCTAGGTGACACCAAAACATGCTACACAAGCACCGTTAATTCGGCAGTATGATCTCTACCCCAAAACATAACAATTTGGGTCCATGTCTTAGACTGTAGGACGACTAGACAATATGGATGCTAAACATGCAAAATTATTCTTGAAAATTATGATGGTCTTATTCTGATGAGAGAGATTATTTGGAATTCATCACTAGCCAGTTCTACTCTGTAAGATCAATATAACACATTAAATATACAATACAAATTTATAATAGTTCTGCTGCAAATATTGGGCACAAATAATAACAAATGTTTTTAAAGTAAAACTGACAAGCAAAAATACCTTGTAAACATGTTCACATCTTTTCCAACATTATTGGAACCTATGTAAAGAATCAGCAAGTCAGGATTTTGGGCTCGGATAACGTCTAACACTTTGGATTTAAAATTGATGATATCTACAACCAATTTTGCACCAGGAATACACAACAGGAATAAGGTGGAAAGATTCAGAATACCACAGAGTCGCTTCAAATTTGAATCACATGCAATGAAAATGATCCTCGACACTCTGGCAAGTATGCAGCATCTATGTAAAATATACAATTAATATGAAATGAATATCAACTATTCAAACGAAGTTGTTGTTTTTGACGTGGGGTTTAACGCCATATTTCAGCACACGATAGGCTATGCATGGCGTCCAGTATTAATGGTGGAGGAAGAACCCGGGAAAATCCCGGGAAGAACCACCGACCCATGAGAAGCTACTGGTAAGTTTTCTCACATACCCACGTTAGCCGAATCCTAGACTCAAAGCCACGCAGACAGAGGTGAGATGGCACTGATCCGTAACGGAGAGCACTTTAGACCACTCGGCCACTCGGGGCCCCTTTAAAAGAAGTAACTGTCTTTCTAACAAGAAAATAGCAATGACATAAACATGAAATTATACGAACTTTTCACCCTATATCAAGTGTAATCAAAATGAAGTTAATCGTAAACACATCAGAAAACAAACTACTATCTTGGGGTACAAACGAGTCAACTCTTATCAAATGAATATAACTAATAAAATTATTTCTAGTATATTCTTCCAGCTAGCAGTTCTAATAATACCTTAACTAGTAGTATGTGAATAAGCAAGCGAAACTTCTTACTTAATAATAATAATAATAATAATGAGGACTTTGAATAGCGCCTAATCTTTAGAAGCCCTAAGCACTTTATAACATTAGACAATACCTATAAGATAAAAAATACATAATGCTATGATTACAAAAACAAACACCATGAAATTAGAAAACATTAAAAAACATGATGAGAATATTTAAGGTAGGAAACATTATTAGGTCTTTAAGTTTGTTCTTACAGTCGAAATAAGTGAGTTTTGAGAGCCCTCTTGAATGTGATCACTGTGTCTTTGTGTCTAAGTTCAGTGGGCAATTCATTCCACGTTCCTGGGTCCTAGTATGCAAAAGAACGCTGTCCATATCACTTTGTTTTCATAGTGGGAATAATGAGTATACGATTGTCAGAAGAGGAGGTTATGTATTTGGATGGTGTGTACACATGGGTGAGGTCGGATAGGTATGTTGGACTAGAGTCCGACAGTGAAACGTAGCACAGAGAACAAATTTTGTGCTTGATTCTGGATCGAATGGATAGCCAGTGTAGGGTACAGAGCAGCGGGGAGATGTGCTCTGATCGTGGTTCTCTAAGTATGATCCGAGCAGCTGTGTTTTGAACCTTTTGAAGTTTCTGAAGCAGATATTGAGATGAACTAAACAGAATTGAGTTACAATATTCCAGCCTTGAAAGTACTAACGAACACACAAGTGTTTTAGTGGCATCAGCTGAAAGATATCTGCGAATTGAGCTGATGCGTCTTAGCTCAAGATATGCAGCCTTGCATATGTTCGTGACATGTTGGTGCAATGTGAGATTACTGTCCAGAGTAACACCTAGGTTTCGTACTGATGTGAATTTAATGTTGGTGTTGCTGATATTTATTGTTTGAGGTAAAGGATGTGAATGAGAAAGTCTTTGTGTTGTGATCAGAATGGCCTCATTTTTATCATCATTCATCTGCAGCTTGTTACATGTCATCCATGATTTTACATCAGAAATGCACCTCTCTACACCTTGGATGGTAGCATCATCTTCAGTTGGGTGGCTAGATTTGTATATTTGGGTGTCATCAGCGTACAATTGGTGAGACACTACATGATGATCTATGACACTTAAGAGCGACTGAGTGTACATAATGAAGAGAACAGGTCCAAGAACAGACCCCTGTGGAACACCACAACATAGATCAACTGGGCTGGAGTATATCCCATTTGCAGATACAATTTGTGTCCTGTTGACCAAGTAGGACTTGAACCACAGTAAGGCTGTATCATGAATGGCAAATACATGCTGGATACGGTGAAGTAATATATCAGGATCTATTGTGTCAAATGCTGCAGACAAATCAAGGAGGGTGAGGACTGTAATCTTTCCGCTATCCAACGCAGAGAGAATGTCATTAACTACTTTTAGAAGAGTAGTTTCAGTACTGTGGCAAGGGCGATATCCAGATTGTAGATTGCTAAAAGACTGTTTGAATTTAGATCAGATACAAGCTGGGATAGAACAACCTCTTCTAAGATTTTTGATATGAATGGGAGATTAGAAACTGGACGGTAGTTCTTTAAATCGTTATGGTCTAGTGTTGGTTTCTTCAGCAGAGGCTTTACAATGGCAGTTTTGAAAAATGATGAGAATTCCCCGGATGAGAGAGAGGTATTAATAACATCAGTGAAGGCAATACTGGATCTAAGCACTCAAGCAGCAGTGATGTTGGAATTGGATCAAGTTCACATGACTTTGGTGCACTCTTCATCAGGATTGTACGTACGAAATCCATAGAGACAGGTTCAAATGCTGCTAATGGTTGCCGCTCAAATTCTGCATCCCAACTGTATGGTGACGACGAGTTAGTTGAAATTGTGGTGTCAAGCTTATCTCTAATGGTTTGTACTTTGTCACGGAAAAAATTTGCAAACATGTCCGGAAGGTCGACTGGAGAGAAGGTAGTTGGAAGTGGTGTAGATTTGTTCCTTGACATTAGCTTGTTAGTAATCTCGAAGAGCTCTTTGCAGCTGGAACTTTCCATGATCTTAGTAGTGTATTGGGCTGATTTCGCTGCATGGACTATATTTGTGACATTCTTCTTAGCGGCTTCATAGATTTGCTTATGAATAGTGAGTCTGGTGGAAAGCCAAAGCCTCTCAGCTTTACGTCAGTCTCTTTTAGCAGTGCGAAGCTGGTCCCTAACACTGCTATACCACGTAGAACACTTTTGAATTGATACTCTGCACTTGGTAGCTGGGGCATGTTTGTCAAGCAATGAACGCAGGCAGTTATCGAGTTGTTCTGCTGTAGGAGGTAAGTAAGTTGCTAGGTTAGCTTGAATGTCGTGCATTAGTTTGGTTCTATTTATCATACGGAGGTTTCTCTTAGTAGCAGATAAAGGTGGAGGGTTAGGGACTGATACGTTAAGATGGCATATAATGCAGAGATGATCTGATGCAAGGTCATGGGATACCAGGGAGGACCGTAGAATGTTATCATCAGGCCTATGAAGAATCCAGTCTAAAATGTGACCATGTTTATGGGTGGGTTGGTTAACTGACTGTTTGAGGTTGAAAACATTAACTGAATCTATGAGTTTTGATGTATTTGGGTTTCCGGGAAGTCAAAGTGAAAGTTGAAATCTCCAAGAATAATCAGGTTGCCACCTATCGAATTTCCATAGTCCAGGAGATTCGGAAACTGCTCCAAAGAGAGAGAGTCAGCCAGCTTGTTTTTTTCTACTAGGAGGAGGGCGGTATAGGCGTTTGATCTTGGAGTTCTTTGTGATGACAGCAATTCCACCTCCGCGAGAATTACGGGGGAACGACTTGATGGAGTAACCAGTGGGTGTTAGATTCGCACACTTGGGTTCAGCGCCTGATGTTTTTAGCCGTATTTTCTTTCAGGAAAAAGACGTCAGTATTCTGGCCGTTGATAAAATTAACTATTTCTGTGCGCTTTTCCGGTGGTCCTACTGACTGGGCATTGAATAATGCAATGCGCAGAGGTATCTCTTGGATAGCTGACACAAAGGTTGACGAATTAATAGGGATTTGAATTAGGTTATCTAAATTAACGGTCGATTATTTTTTTTTAAATTGTTAAGCCGAAATAAGGGAGATAACTGGAATTCTTCTTCCTGTTCTACGCCGGTCAGCTTTGAAACAACGTTTCTTTTTTCGCTTCTGCTTACATTTAGGTAATGATGAATATAGTCCCAGTTCGTTTAGTCTAGAGCACAATGTAGTGTGGAGAGCCAAGGAGTGATCATTTAGAGCAATTAATGAGGGTCCATCATAGCATAAACGGGTTGACTGGCGAGTATCAGATGATGGCGGTTTGTTCAAAAACAGTGGAGCAAGACAGCTAAGAAAAAGTCTAATTGCTCTCATTTCCAAAACAAAGAGATGAAGAAACACATACGAATTTAACAGCCAATACATATTGAACACAATAGCGTAGATGAAGACATGCAACAAGCACAAATATCATGAAAAAGGCACTCAAAAAACGGAACAGCTGCTTCAAGCCGGTTAAGCGATAGCGGCCATCTTGTATCCAAAAGTAATCAAACGCTAAGATAAATAACTGAACAAAAAACTTAGCAATGTAAGTACAATATCAAATAAATTCAGCCAATATTCACAGAAAAGAGAAAATAAAGTCAAATTGATAAAAGAATGAAACGAAAATTCAAATTGGTCTAGCAGTTGGTAACGTGACTATGGTCTATACAAACTAGTTTGTTAAATTTGCGCACTAAGATAAACTGTCAAATAAATCAAAGCGTCAGCGGTTATAATTACCTGTATTATGTCTGATAATTTTTAAATATATATAAATTAAGAAAATTGTAACTAAGATGCAGCAATTAATAATTGTTATTGCTCAAATTTGAAAGGTGTCCACACGAATTTTGGTTCAAGCGGAAGCAGGAAGTAGAATTGATGGTTTATGGGATTGTTTCCGAGAGAATGTATTGTACAACCAACCAAAGCCATTGTCTTTAGCGGGCATATTTGCATATCTGAATATATGAATATTTAATGACTGGCAGGATTTCTCCATTATCACACCTCATAGATCTGAGTGAACACTATGCAATGGTGCATGCGAACGCACCTTATGTCTCTGATTGGAAAATATCTGTCTTATGTACAAGTGGAGAACATAATTTCAACCAATATACGCACGATGCAGAATGAGGTGTCATTTTGGGTAAATGGATAAGTGTTGCAACAAACCAGGGCGTATTTCTAGTTTGAAATCCAGTATTGGTCTATGGATATGGACACAGTGATACATCTTTTAACAATGCTTAGCATGCTTATTTCTGTAAGAATATGTCCCTTATACATTAATAACAGAACATTAAGTGTAAAGCATTATATTTTAGTTTGTTTGTTGGAAAAGTTATATTTTTATGACAGGCACCGTCGAAAGAACATGTAAAATCCAAAAAGATATTTAGTTAGGCCTTAGATGCGTTTTTCAGTTTTACCTAAGTGCTGTTACTAATTAATGGTTTTTTTTCTTCTTCGGACAGTATGTTGTTTTAAGAGCGAGCTAAATATATATGACAATGTCACTGGGAAATAAAAGATATTTTGGGTGTCCTTGTAATGAACAATAATTTTTATTTTTTATTTTTCACATGCAATACGACAAAGGTGAAGGTAAACGTTTGATTTTTGTATCGAATATTCATAAGGGGACTGATCCAATGTTGGCATGGATATGGAAGAGCACACGCCTCAATCCCCATCTATCAGATGAACCAAATCTAATGATTAATTAAAACGGACAGATTATATAGGCTGGTCTATATAACAATACCGCATGATGAAAGCAACATGCCTTCACATGACAGGCGAGAAGCAGGAGACAAAATTGACAGCGGAAGTTCTAATTACACTGGTCAACAGTGAAATCATTACTGACTTGAAAAGGCCCTAATCTGTAGTATTTTGGTGTGCCGAACACGAATATAACCGTGAAAAATTTGTATTGGCTCTCGTTTTGAAGATATTCATATACCTCATTTTCTATGTTTCACTGTGTAAATTTCTCCAGTAGGACTGCAGCAACATCCGGAATAATGATGTAACATTGCATAATACCATCATGCTCACATCATCCACAGTTGATTGCATCATTTTCTGATGCAATGCAATACTAATGCCATGCGGCTGCTGAAGTAAGTTGACGTCAGCAGTGTACTATACATGTGTAGGCCTATTATACTAATGCCAGGCGGCTGCTGAAGCTGACGTAAGCAGTGTACTATATAAAGCCCAATCAGATAGGTTCAGCATTTAAAATATTTTAGACGTTGTGCGAGACAGTTCAAGCTACTGTTACATAAAACTTATTATTTTATCCATTTACGTACAATAAAGAACAGTAATGCCTCGAAAGTGTGTTAATACCGCGGACAATTTTTGCTATATTTGTGGGGAAGTGACATTTGCCAACCAGAAGAAAAGTATCAATTCTCAAGTGAAGAAGGCATATCATCTTTACTTCGGATGCAAGGTTGGTGACCAAGACAAGCCTTGGGCTCCGCATATATGCTGTGCTACATGTACAACACAGCTTTCACAGTGGTTGAATTGCAAAAGGTCATCAATGCCGTTTGCAGTCCCAATGGTGTGGAGAGAGCCAAGCAACCACCTAAATGACTGTTACTTCTGCTTGGTTCCTCCTCTTTCCGGCGGAATAACGAAGCGAAAGAAGTCGAGAATAGTCTACCCAAACATTCCGTCTGCATTGAGACCAGTTCCACATGGTGAGGGACTTCCTACTCCAGAACCTCCAGCAGAATATTCTCTTGATTCATCTGACGAAGACAAAGGTGAGTCGACCTGTTCTTCTCCTGGTCCATCAGCATGCAGTGATCCAGATTTTCACTGTGGTGCATCATCAACCCCACACAGAATAACACAGGAAGAACTAAATGACCTGATTCGTGATTTGGACTTATCAAAGAACAAGGCAGAATTGCTAGGATCAAGACTCCAACAATGGAATCTTCTAGAAGAAGATGTCACAATTACTGCATATCGAAAGCGCCACCAGCAATTGGAGCCTTTCTTCAGAAAGGAAAGTAATCTGATATTCTGTTCCGATATTGAGGGCCTCATGAATGCTTTAAAAATCACTCATGACCCACAAGAATGGAGACTATTTGTGGACTCTTCGAAACTGAGTCTCAAGGCTGTGCTTTTGCACAATGGAAACATTCTTCCATCTATTCCAGTAGCGTATGCTGTCCACATGAAAGAGACATACGATAACTTAAGGCAGCTACTGAATTCCATTGAGTATAACAAGTACAGCTGGCACCTCTGTGATGATTTGAAGGTAGTTGCCCTTTTAATGGGACTGCAGCAAGGATATACAAAATACATGTGTTTCTTATGCGAGTGGGATAGCCGAGCAAGGGAAATGCACTACATGAGGAAGGAATGGACTCACAGGCAGAATGTAGCCATTGGAGAGAAGAATATCCAACACCCAGCTCTGGTTGAGGCTCAGAAAATCTTGCTACCACCCTTTCACATCAAACTAGGTTTGATGAAGAACTTCGTGAAAGCCATTGACCGGACTTTGCCAGCATTCCGATACCTGCATGAAAAATTCCCTCGACTCAGCGAAGCAAAGATTAAAGAGGGAGTTTTTGTGGGTCCTCAGATTCGAGAGCTTTTCAAAGATGACCGGTTCAACAACTTGCTGGAAGGTGACGCGAAACAAGCATGGAATGCTTTTCGCCTAGTTTCTACAAACTTCCTCGGAAATGTTAGGGCAGAAAACTATAAGGAACTAGTAGAAGACATGTTGATGAAGTATAAGAAACTTGGCTGCAATATGTCTCTAAAGATTCACTTCCTTCATTCCCATTTGGATTTCTTTCCTAGCAACTGTGGTATTGTTAGTGATGAACACGGCGAACGTTTTCATCAAGATATCGCAACAATGGAACAAAGATACCAGGGAAAATGGTCCACTACAATGCTGGCTGACTACTGCTGGACACTCCTCAGAGATGCTCCCGAACAGCTGTACAAGAGACAGGCGAAGAAATCTAAGATGTAGTCAATGACTTGATTTTTTATAGGTAGGCTATTACAGTTGACCTTTTACTATTGGAATGCATTTCGTTATGTAAACATTAATTTCTTGCAGATTACAAAAAAACTAGAGCCAATTTTGCAATTTGACTGTCATATTCGTGTTCAGCACATAAAAATTGATAAGAATTGACTAATTTTATTTCAGTAACATGACTTTTGTAAAAATTTGTTGTCCAGTGTTATTGTACATTTAAAACTAATTAATAATACACGTTTTCTCATCGTTGAAGTATGCATTGCTTTTATAATGCATGGTATTAAAACTTACGTGGTGCTTAATGCATATGGTTACGTTAACAAGTAAATGCATAAAGTTCGCGCCAGAATTTCACTACTTAATTGTTAACGGTGGGCACAAATTCTCTAGTGCATTAGATCTCTCAAATGTAGCCATAAATCTTAGTAATGTATAATCCTATTCATGTCTCACGCTTTCTTCTCTAACACGGTATATAATATTGGGTAAACCATTCATTTAGTAGCCATGCTGAGCAGTATTGGAAATTTAAAATTCCTTTGCGTTGCTTCACCAAGACATTATTGTGTCATTGTGAGATTTCATGAATTTTCGACTTTACAACAAAAGAGCCTATTATAAATTTTTATTATGGGTTTAGCATCATTTTTCAGGACATGATAGACAATACATGGCGGCCATTATATTTGATGGAAGAAGAAAGCAGCAGAACCACAGAAACAACAACGGCCCACGGGAATCTGCTAGCAAGATTTCTCATGTACCTATGTTGGCCGTGACCGAGACTTAAATCCACGCAGACAGAGGTGAGATGTCAGTAATCTATAAAGGCGAGTGCCTTAGACAACTCGGCCACTCTTGGCCACCTATTGTAAATGAAATCGAAACATCGGATATGGTACAAATTGACATTGTATCTAATTTTAGCACAACAGGTGCCATTATGTCACGATTTACGCGTTGCCCAGAAAAATACTGGCTATTAGAAGATTGAATCAAGAAAGGCTGATATCTGGTAACAGATACATTGAGTTTGAGGATTCGCCAATGGTCGTATACGACATGAGAGCTATGTTTTGAAGCTAAAACCGGTAAGTATTGTTTTAATATAGATTTCTTGCCTTTATGACTCGTATGAAGATAATTTTTAGATAAATGAGATCGTTTCTAGATTCCAGATTATGTGATCATTCTAGATAATTGAGCACAGAAAAGATAATTGGTAACAATAGGCACCCTACTTATAAAAGTCCGTTAAGTTCAAAAATAGGGCTTGTAGGATAAAAGAGAGGACAGTGGTCCTATAGCTTGACCGTCCAGCGTTTCTAGGATGATTGGTTGCATTCTGTGATAATAAGATAAAAAATGCCTGTTTTGGCGTACACTTTGCCTACAAAATAGCTGTTTATGACGCAATCATTTGTATCACATTTTAAAACATTCCTTACATATTTTATCTATTTATAAAGACATCAGGCCATAATGGACACATTCGTATGTTCCTTTGTGTATAAAAAAACAGATTGGTTTTACTATAGCATTTGATTAAACTG
This sequence comes from Sinohyriopsis cumingii, assembly GCA_028554795.2. NCBI lineage: Eukaryota > Metazoa > Mollusca > Bivalvia > Unionida > Unionidae > Sinohyriopsis > Sinohyriopsis cumingii. The sequence goes on from CM068829.1 coordinate 132,338,342, forward strand.
GTTCCACGAATCGTATATTTTGTTACTAAAGTAAAGATTATTTAGATATAAGACCGTTCATCACCAACACAGTCTAGCGTCCTTCTACAGAACTCAGTCATAATTATATATCTTTGCCGTTAGATTATGATTGAGTATGTATGTTACAATCCTTCCATACATGTGTATATGTTTTCGTTTGTCTGTCAGTGGGTTTCGTGCAACCTGAACTCTATAAATTCCGATTAAAGGCGGGTGATTATATTTGGTGTGTTGGTTTACGGCGATAAGATGTAAGTGAATCCTGGTTATAGATGTCCCATAAGTTGGAGAAAGGGTCAAAGATCAAAGCAATATGAACTCTTACTGTAACTTTAACTCCAGCTACACCGATTAATGGAAGTAGTGATATTGGTATGCTGTTTAACGATGATGAATATTTATTGATATTCTATGAGTATCAAATGAAAGGTTCAAATCCTGAGTGGAACCTCAGTGATCGTGGATATGGGGTGGGGAATCGAGGTGAATCGACGGAAGTGGGTCCGTGGATGGAGTTGAAAAAAGAACTAACCTTTGATACGGGTTCCATCTCTGTTTCCCCTTTATTAAAGCCTGTTTATTTCACTAAACATTCGTTTTTCCTACTTTCTTTCTCTGTCTCTGTCTCCCTGTCTCTCTCTGTCTCTGTCTGCCTCTCTCTCTCTCTCTCTCTCTCTCTCTGAGCGATCGAAGAGCGGAAGATTCGATAACGTGCTGCTTTGATAATTTTCTTCTCGAGTCAATCAATGTCGTATATACTCCTTGAAGGTCTTTTCTTCTTGATTGATGCTTCTTGTAGATCAACTTCCAACTGTTCGTTTTGACTCATTATAACATATTTGTTGTGCTGCACTGAGTAGAATGATTAATTGGACTCACATAGTTATGTTGAGTGGTCTAAATCGTTATTGTTTATTGTGTTCAGGTCATCGTAACAAGTCGTTTTCTTTTTCTTTCAATTTCTTTATCATCATAATTGAACATTTTGTCTGTGTTGCGTCTGTGACTGCTGTGTTTAATATTGTTTATCGTGATCTATGTCCATCGTTTGTGTTCCGTATTTGATAGTGTAGGATCATTTCTTTACGACTGTTGATTTAAATGAAATTATTCAGTCCTGCAAAAAAATATCACGTTGACCGAGTTGTTCATATGTCGATCAGACAGAAGATCCCCACAAAGTTGTCCCAGGTTTATTAATCTCAGACAACACACACATAATTGTCTTCCAACCACATGTATAAGTGCAAACATTCCACCACGTGTAAGCTAAGCAATTGTTTGATTTCTGGTTGTGAGGATCGTCAGCCTCTCTAAACTCCTAAGTAGTTAAGTGGGATACCCTAGCGACAAGGGGACTTTAATGTTAAAATAGGGGGGTTGCATCCTGGCGACAATGGAAAATTTAACATTAGAGAAAAAAGTTTGTACCCTGGCGACAATGGGAATTTAACATGGGGAATATATTTTGGGACTGTTGAGCGACAAGGGGAAATGGAACAGGGTCGGGACCCTATTTTAATAGGGTCCCGACCTGATGGGTCTATGGAAAGGGAACAGGCGAAAATTGAAACAGGGAAGGGTCTCTATTTTTTTTTTAAAATAAAAAAATAAAAAAAGGGTAGGCAATTGAAAGTCAATCTCTTTTCGAGAAATGTGGGTGGCCCTGAAAAGGGCCTTTGGGTTTCTTCTTCTTCTTTTAATTTCTTCTATTTCTCCACCAGCTTCTTATTTTCTGTCCTACACTCTTTCTCTTCTTTTCTTTCTTTTCTTCCTTTTTTTTTCTCTTCTTTCTTCTTCTCCTCCTCTTCTTTCTTCCTCTTCTCATTTTCTTCTTCCTTTTCAATTTTTTCGTTCAATACTCTCATCCTTATCCTTTAATCTTCATCATCCTTCTCCTCCTTTATTTCTTTCATCAGAGCACTGATCATTTCCTTTACTTTTCTTAAATTGTTGATCTCCATCTTCACTCGATGGGGACTATAAGAATAGTGATCCTCGTTTAACCTCACTAACATTTGCTCCATCATACCCAAATTGTCCAGGACGTCTTGCAATGTTTTCATTTTATCAAGCTGGTTTGAAGCCATCTTCTTTTTTATTCTTTGCAGAATGGTTTGAACGACGAATACTGTGGGTTCTTATAGTGAAAGCGCGGACGTGATGGAAAACATCCCACTAAAACATAAAATTGATATTACCTCGATTATCACTTAAAACGCGCGGACGTGAAGGAAAACATCCCCTACTTCTCTCATTTCATATGATCTACTATTCACATACGTGATGCAGCAATAAACAAACCCCAAATCTACTATCCACACATGCAAAACATTAAAATGAAACCCCACATCTACTATCCACACAAACGTAAGTGAGCGCTTACAAACACACACACACACACACACACACACACACACAAACACACACACACAAAGAAAAAAGAGTCAGTGTTTATATTCACACTACTCTACCTACACACATTGGCAAATCTATTACTATTTCTTTTCTAAAGGTTTGGGTAGCCCTGAAAAGGGTTGTTTTTTTAACTCCATGGCACCTGGTTAATGATGGCACCTTCCAGGCCGGGCACCACACACACATCTTCTTCCCCAGTCTCTTTTCACTCTTTTTTGGGGGAGAGCAGAGGCGGGATAAGTGGCTTCAGAATCCCAATTTTCTGTCTCTGGGATTCTGAAATTTTCTTCTTGTGGTTGTGGTACAGCCATACCTCTCTCCTTTTTCTTCTCTTCTTTTTTTCTTCTCTCCTCCTCTTCTTTGTTTCTTCTCTCCTCCTCTTTCATCCTTTCCTCTTCTACAATGGCTTCCGCGGCCAGTTCATTTAGTATGTGCCTGGCATATTCCAGGTGCACATGAAGTTCCAACAGTTTTGCTAGCCTTCTGCTCATTCTCAAGTGTTGATCAATCAACAAGGGTGGCTAGATTGCCGAGCGAGTTTCAATTTATACTAAAAGCGCGGAGGTGAAGGAAAACATCCCCTAAAACAAAAGTTCGTTCGTTCGTTAGTTGGATTATAGTGGTTTTCGTTCTTTTGAACATGTACCACTTTTTTATTCACGCACTGCGTGATTTTTAATTACTCCTGGGGGAAGGAAAAGGAGCCTCATCCCCCAGGCTTTTATGTACTCAAAGAGTACTTTTTATTTTAGCCACTCAGGTGTAGGACTAACTAGTCCTTAACAACCTGACTGAAAGGCTAATAGACATGAGTGGGAATAGTCACACCACACACTCGTGTTTCTTAGTTGGATTGAAATGCCCCAGGTGTCAAACCAAGCAGTATGTGACTCCCGCCACGATTGGTCGGCAGCGATGACGTCACATTAGGACACCCGGTCTTGTGGCATTGACGAAGTGGCCCGCTTTTTTGATATCATCAATTGCCTTTCCCAGTCCCATATTCCGGTAGACAGAGCCTTCCTTTTTTCCACTCTGTTTAGGTGGTGCAGGTTCATCAGCTTCATCGCCGCTGGATGATGATACTTCCAGGGCCGCTGCCAGCGTGGAAGTTTCAAATTCTTCAGTGTCGTCTGTCAACATTGCCTGGATTTGGCTGAGTATGTTAGTAGAAATAGCTGTGGTTTAAGAGACAAGGAGACGGTTAGGAGTATTTATTTATTTTTTTTTTTAATTATTATTCATGAATTCCTTATTTATTTTGATTCCCTATCTTATTGGTTTGGAATGAAAACTTGTTTTATGGTTGTTTGTATGTTATTATGGAGTCCTGTTTTAATTAATTCCTATTTTCCTATTTTAATTTTTTGTGGCCTTAATTGGTTTTTATTATTCGGGCTATGAACGGCTGTGTTAGTTTGTGAACCTACGAGACCTAGCAGGCCGTCATAATTCCCAAACAGTGATTTTGTAATATTCGTCCTTAACTGGTTTTTATTATTCGGGCTATGAACGGCTGTGTCAGTCTGTGAACCCACGAGACCGAGCCGGCCGTCATAATTCCCAAACAGTGATTTGTTATATTTTTAACTGGTCTTTGATTTACTTTCTTAGATTTTTTTGAGTAGATTGGATTCGTGTATAAAACTTATGATATTTTTGAATGTTAGATTAATATTGGGGTTTGTGTTCATCAAGAATTCTGGGTATGTTGTAGGGGATCCAATTTTATGCTGTTTAACTTTAAACTTAGCCCTTTCTTTTTCAAGTGTATGGCAGTTGTTAAAAATATGCTCTATGTCTTCTGGGACCCTGCAGTGGTAGCAGTTAGGGTTATGTGGTTGTGGTCCTATGTACTGTCCGAAGCTGTTAGCCAGCTTGGTTTTGCCCGTGGGTATTCTATTTATGAATTTTTGTTCACTGCCTTTTGTTTTGGGTGGTTTCCTATTTCTACATACTTCTTTAATGATGGTTTTTAGTTTCCTGCCTTGAGTGCTTGTGTTCCATAATTCCTGCCATTTATTATCAATGAGGGTTTTAGATATGCTATTGAGTTCGCATATGCTATAATCTAGGTTGATGTGAGTGGTTTCGTTTAGTTTTTGTTTAGCTGTTATATCTGCCATATCGTTACCTGGTATGTTAATATGGGATGGTATCCACATAAATTCTACTTGTAAGTTATTTTTGTTCAGTATTTTTAACAATAAATTGGTTTGCCTAAGATAGTTTTCTCTTGATTTGGTGTTGTTATTAAGTATTGAGTTTATGACGCTTAGCGAGTCACTTATTATTACCGCTTGGGGTATTTTGTTCTCTTTGATCCACTTGAGTGCTTCAAGTATGGCCCAGAATTCAGCTGTGTATATAGAGCAGAGGTTAGGTAGTCTTCGTCCTACTTTAATGTTAAGTTCGGGGATTACGTAAGCTGCTGCTGTTCTGGGTGGTTCTGTAATTTTGGACCCATCAGTGTAAATCTTAATGTAGTTGCAATATTTTGAGTTGATTTCTTCTGTACAGATTGTGTTTAGTTTGAGTTCCTGTTCGTTTTTATTGCCATATTTCGTAATGAGGGTGTTAACTGTGGGGTTGATATTTATCCATGGTTCTTTGTCATAGTGATTTGCAATTTCTGCTTGGAGTTTGTCTATAGGAAGTTGTTCAACTAATTGATGGACTAATTTCCCTGCTGGTATGTTTTGTGATAATTTAGTTCTAAAAGGTATGTTGCATTTATTTATAGCTAGCCGGGTGGGGTGTGTGTCGGGGTGTGTTGTTAGCCTGGCTGCATATCTGAGGGTGAGTTCTTGTCTTCTAAGGTGGAGCGGCAGTTCTCCAGTTAAGATTTGAAGTTCCACTAGTGATGTGGATGGTAGTGCACCAGTGCAAATAATTAGGGCCTTTCTTTGTATGCTATCTAGTTTTTTGAGGTTATTTTGGGGTGCCGAGTTGTAAATTTGGCATCCGTAATCTAGTTTAGATCTAATTAACGATTTATATAATGCTAGTAAGGTTTCTTGATTGGATCCCCAGGTGGTTCCTTTAAGGGTTGTAAGGAGGTTAAGGTCTTTATTGCACCTTTTGACTAGTTCGTTTATGTGGTGTCCCCAGTTTAGCTTGGAGTCATAATGCATTCCTAAAAATCGTGCTACATTTACGACTTTAATTTCTTGATTTTGGATGGTGAGTTTGGGAAACTGATTTTGTAATTTACGTTTGGTGGTGAATAATACTGCTATGGTTTTTTTCATGGGATAATTTGAAACCCCATTTATCAGCCCATTTCCCTATTTTGTTTAAACTTGTTTGAATATCGCTGATTACTTTGTGGTTGGAGGGGTTTCCTGCTCTCCATAATCCACTATCATCAGCAAATTGTGAGAGTTCAATTAGTTTTGATGTTAAGTTGGTGTCCAAGTCATTAATCATGATGTTGAAAAGGGTTGGGCTGAGTACGCTCCCTTGTGGTGTACCGTTTTCAAGTGTGTGTGGTTCAGAGTAGGTGTCGCCGACTCTGGTTGATATTTTACGGTCAGCGAGGAAGTTTTCAATGAATTTAAACATTCGACCTGTGATGGCGTAGTGGTTGAGTTTGGCTAATAAGCCTTTGGTCCATACAAGGTCGAATGCCTTTTCGAGGTCAATAAATACTGCAATTAAATTCCTATCAGCTTTGCGTTTGGAGTTGAACGCCAATTTAATTGCGGTTTCTAATCGTATTAGTTGATCCGTGGTGGATCTTTTGTTTCTAAATCCGCATTGATTATCGGAGATTAAATTATTGCTCTCTAGGTGGTGTTTGAGTCGGTTGGTGACTATGGTTTCCATGATCTTACAAATGTTGTTTGTTAGGGAAATGGGTCTGTAGGAGCTAATATCGTTAGGGTCTTTTCCTTGCTTGGGTATTGGAATTACTATTGCGTGTTTCCATTTATCGGGTAGTTTGCCTGAGTCCATATTTGGTTTAGTAATTTAATAATTGTTTGTTTAATGTTATTTGGGATATTTTTGTATATTGTGTATCCTATTTGATCTTCCCCTGGGCTAGTTTCGTTTTTGGTTTTCAATGCTAGGTCCCATTCTTAAGTTGTAATGTCTTTATTTAGGTTCGAGACTTTGGGACCGAGGTCTTTAAAGAGATTACTATGGGTTCTTTCTACTTTGTCCCTTTGTAATTGAAATGCTGGGGTGTGGTTGGTGTTGCTACTCATATCTGAGAAATGCTGAGCTAGTCGGTCAGCCTTTTCTTTATTAGTAATGGCTCCAGCTATTTTTGGACAAAAACAAAAGTTATATTACCTAGATCATGACCAAACAATGCGCGGACCTAAAAGAAACACTCACTCACTTTTTTTATACTACCCATTACTACTTTAAAAATTTTCATTAATCACTTCAATATGCTATTCACATACGCAAAGCAATCAAATCAAACCCCAAATCTACTCTCCACGCACGTCAAATAGCAAAAAACATGATCATTATCTACTATCCACACAAACACATACACTCACACCACAAAAGAGTCAGTGTTTATATTCACACTACTCTACATACACACATTGGCAAATTGATTGCTATTTCTTTTCTAGAGTATTGGGTAGCCCTGAAAAAGGGCTGTTTCTTTGTTTGCTATGGCAATCTTTTAGTTTCTAAGAATGCGATGTCCTCTGATGATAGACTTTCTGACGATAGGTTTGCTTCTTCGGAAAGCGAAGAAGAACTCTGAGGTGTCGATACGACAATCGACAAAGCCTCTGTCAGGTTCAGGTTGCTGCTGCTGATGATGATGATGATGTTGTTGCTGTTGCTGCTGGCTCTGAAGTCTGTACTTCTCTGTCCATCCTTCTTTCTCCCTGTTCACTTCTTCTCTGAAGAGCCCTTCTATCAGGTCTTCAGTGACTTTTAGCATTCTCACATTCTCTATCTCTTCAGGCTTCGGTATCAGACTGTGTCTGACCCTATGCAAATTCACGTAGGCTTCGTTTAGCTTAGCTAGTTTGGAGCACATCTTCGTAGGAGGATGAGTCGACAATGGATGGTTAGACTGGAAACTACCCCGGTTCTTAAAGTCAAAGCGCGGACGTGAAGGAAAACATCCCTCTACGGTTTTCGAGCCGGAACGATCAATGAGTGTCATGAGAGAGATAGAGAGAAGTCAAAGAGCATGAATCAACATTCTTATAGCCAAACAAAAGACAAAGGCATTTTTTTCAAAACACAACATTTTTTATTCAAAAATCACTTAACACTAACTAACAACTCTAACATTTTTTAACAATAACCCAACAATATAACATCAAACATTTTTTTCTGATCACAAACATTTTTTTCAACTCACACATTATTTTGGACAGGGTTGACAACGTTGTGAATGAAATTGTGATTTCCGCTGTTGGAAGTCATTAGGCCATTGATGGACACTACGTTTCCTAGCTTGAGACAAAAGATAAGCATAATGGTCACAAAACCATCGATCTACTTTCACATCGTTTCTAGAAGAAGAACGAGGATCAAAATGAGTCACTAAATGTTCTAAGGAATAGCCCAAGCTGCGATGATGCAGAAAATACACACAATATTGTCCACACACCAAGGAATCCGTGCCTTGTAATTTCACATTATTGAATCGGATGGTCTGAGCATTTCTTCTCATAAAGTCAATGATATCGTCTTCCAAAGGAGGCAATCCATACGAATCGAAATATTCCACACATCCTTCTTGAGGAAAGTAGACGGCTACCCAGTGGGTTCCTGGGAGATGACTGTCGTCCGTGTTGATCACATAAGCTTGATGGTCTTGAGGTTTGCGATGAGGGAGTTCATCTTTAGCACAGACGACAGGATTCCAAGAAGCCGTGTACGAACTGTGGTTCAAAAGGTAATAAACTTCCCCGGTATCCATGTTTTGTGTGGGTTTTATTTTTCTTCTTCTTCTTCACAGGTAATGATAAATCATCAATTCGATCCTGACCTTTTGCTTGAAAATGTCTGACAAGTAAAAGGCGTTTAGCTCCGACTTCTTACTCTGGTCCAAGAGAGATTTGATGCGACGGCGCTTCAGAGACGTTAATGAAGGAGAAGAATGTTTATCCAAGCCTTTATACCACTCGTTCAACACCAATTCTATCTCGATGACACCCGAAGCTTTGTCCAGATATTCGTCCAATTTTTCTTCTTGGCTCAACATCAGACATTTGTCGTGTTGAATTTGACTGGGATGATCGTTGTGACATCCATAGCACTCTTCCTTGATCAATTCTTTCATTACATCTGTCAGGAATGTAGCAAAACAGGAGACTAAATGGGCATCTTGTTCTGGCCATCTTGACTTCATCATGATAACTTCTTCGTCTTGGGATTCTTCTTCTTCTTCTTCCACGGTCTCCTCACATTCCATCTTCAAAGTTTCTCCACTAGGCAAAGAGGGATAACAATCTTCCATGGCTTTTAATAGTCTACAATGACTTCTCTCAAACTGTTGATTTCTATGGTATTGTCAAATTCTGCATACAGGATGACGTTGACTGTGTTCTCCGTGGGTAGTGCACTCGGAAACTGAATTTCCACACGAATCTGGCCGGATTTTATAGGGTGGAAATGTCCCTCGTCGCTGCCTTGGTCAGGAGTGAAATCAAAAGCCCACAAAGCATAGCCTCCTGCATAATCCTCGTATGTAATACCGTGACTGGTGTTGGTTCCTAACTGACCGGTAGCTTCGTACAGGGACAAGTACGACCTCAAGTAATTCTTCGCGGCACCAAAGTTAGGTTCGAAAGGTCGGGTACACAAGGTCTTGCCATCGCGACTGACTTCAACCTTGGACACATTGTAATGTTGAAACTCAAAAGGATTTTCGTTGTAGGCTCCGTATAGGCTGAATTCTTGACGATACCAAGGATTAAACGTTTGGGTAACTGTCCTTGGAACAGATGATCTTCAATCATGGATCGCTGTCCAGCAGGAATGGTGAACGTTTTCACTTCCACTCGTCGGATCGGATACTTGGCGGTCGTTCTGCTCAACGTCTGACTGATGTCGTTTCCCACTTTAGGCAACATTTCCACACGACGCACGTAGAGTCTGGCTTCTTGAATGATAGTTTTGTAAGTGGCATGAGCAGCAGCCATTAAATGGAAAGCGGCACTGCTACGATTCAGTCTCAGGCGGATATCCACCCCGTTCAACAAATACTTTTCTTGTAACCACATGTCTCGATGCAAGCGATCCATCAGTTCTAAACTACGACTTTGTGCAATTTTCGTTCTTCGTTATACAAATCCCGTTAAATTTGAATCATTCCCAGCAATTGCATTGGTGCCAAACTTAGTCGCTTTGACAGTTTTCCATACCACGCAAGCATCCAGATGAGTGTTCTCGGCTTCTTTTCCGTACGTCAAGAGATTTTCCAGGTAGGCCCGATAAGGGTAAGTATCCATGCTGCTGCTGACCAGTTTGTTATTCAAGTACAAGTCCACTTCGCTAAACAAGGAATGCATGAAATTATTGACGGGAGCTACTGCTTCATCAGAGTCTAGGTTAGAGTTGGGTGGTTCGATCACTTTCACTTTCAAGTACAGGTAACTGCTATTCAGATCGATGTAATCTTCGGGCTGACCTTTGATTTCAAACTCGATGGGAGCGGAATCCGTCAAAGAGGAGACGGGGTGAAATTCCACCCATTGGGATTCTTGCATCGTCATCATGGTGGGTGGCATGGCAAACAGATCCAGTTCCGACTTGGAACAGGCGCAAGACTCTAAGTGCATCATTTTTTTTCTTTCTCAATAATCAAAAATGTCTAAGTCTTGAAAGGTTCTTCTTTCTAGCTTTAGACGTGTGAAGTCTGGTGAAAGGGTGTTTTCTTCGTCGTCTCTTTCTGCCTTGTCCTTGCTGAATGCCTGACTCGGTAGCGTGCAGGGCATTTATAGGTGTGTCTCGTTGGCCCAAAAGGTCTTTGCCCGTTTGCAGCAAGACATTTTTGCCTGCCCTCATGAAGGCTTCTTTAGGGTTTTGTTTGTCGATGATGACATTTTGGAGAAATTCTTTGCCTTGTGTCAGTGCTGCATCTTTCAATGCGTGCAATTCGCGTGTCACCATCGGTTTCAAGACTGGGACCACCGAACTAAAGGCCGATTTTAACATATCTCCTAAACCGTGTCCTCGCTGTCGAGCAACCCCTCGGTACACTGGATACATGACTTACGAGTCGTGAGAGAACCGTTTTCGAAAATGGAGTTTCACCGTGACTTTTCCTTTGGTGAATGAAATATTTTTCTCAGATCTCCTTTTATAGCAATGTTGACCGTGTCCAAATACGACTTGCTGACCGGCAAATAGTGAGGATGTACAAATTCGCGGTGGACGTGGTAAGTGTTTCCACCTTCCTCGTCAGCGTTCGTTGCAGAATCCACTTTGAAAGGAATGACACGCAGTAACGGCACAGAGGTGTGTCCCACCACGTTATACTCCACCACATCGGAGTACACAAACATCAAATTCAGTCCTTGGTTCAGTTCTACCGGGGTACGAAATAACTTGCTAAAAGACTCGTTGTCGTAAATGATTGGTAATTGGCTTTTCTTGAGCATGGCCATTCTCATGTTCATGTCTCCGCCCAACATGTCAAACAATTCAGGACAAAACAAAATGGACACGATTTTACTGTCAGAAAATTTCATCAAGAAGCGACGAGCTGCTTTGTGGTATTCCATGGTGACACTTTTTTGACACTTTCCAAAGCTTTCAGAAACAAGACATTAAACCTGGAGGCTATGGTAGTCACCAAATGTTGACCACTAAAATAATAGCCTGGGGAAACGAACAACTCATAGGTGGTCGACTTTTGATTTTGTGTGCCAGGGGTTTTTATGTTATATTTGCCATGGGTATCCAAGTACTGTTGCATTTGCTCGTCATGAACTTCCACATCAAATTTATTTTGATTGGGAAGGACATTGATGACTTGGGTTGGGTGAATGATTTCTACAAAAGCCACTTCCCAATGGGCTTCGTGATCTAATGGGATGGTCTGAGGTAATTTGGCCGTGTAACAGCACAACGTGTTCTTGGGAAACACCTCCATGGAACTGTCACTACGTAAGGTTAAGTAAAATTGGTTTTGTTGACTCATAATTCCAGAGTTCTGTGGCTGTCCGAGGGGTTACTGGACGTCAGAGGAGTGTCTCCGTCCAAAATGGGATTGTTGTTGTGGTTGTTAGAGTGGTGACTGACACTGGCACTGGACACAAGGTTCCCGTGGTTCCCGTTGGAAGAGAATTTCAGGGATGGATTGGGAAGCAGGTAACCGATGCAACTGCTCAATAAAATGGTCCACAATTGTTTGTCTCCTTGTTGCAAACTCAAATTGGCGATGGCTGCCCCGATGACACAATACACCACGAAGATTTGGCAGAAAAAGACGATTTGCGTTTTAGGCACACGTTCTCCACACCACACCCACAAGGGTTGTTTTTGTAAATCATGCAGAGAAGAATTAGGTGAAGGAGTGGTCGACGTAGCTGCGTCTGTGCGAAAGGGCATGATGGTCACTTCTTTTTATAGTCGATGACTTGCGAAGCGTCGATCCAAGAATCAAAACTGGGTGGATATCCTTTCCAACGTACCTTGACTTCTTTGACACGTCGTTTGCCCACTTTACGGGTTCTGCGTTCGAGAATGCTTTCGATGTCGTACACGTCGTCTTCTTTTTTGGTGACACGTTGTAACTCGGGTAAGTATAACGTTCCTTTGAGCACTTCTCCGTTCATGTCTTCCAATTTATAGACGGCAGGATGACGGCCATGCACTCGTCCAGTGACACGAAACAATTCGGTCGTCCAGTTAGGTAAGTAACCTTTGTCGAAAGTGCGTTTGGTTTTGCCAATGCGCACCCAATCTCCTACGGTCAACACTCCACTTTTCTTGGAGGCAGCCCTAGTCGGGGACGTAACAAACAGGCGCTCAAACACCAACACTTCGTTCTCGGGAGTCACTTCTTGCGGGGCACGTCCGATGCTTCGATGGTAAGATTGGTTGTACGCTTGCACCAGGTGAGGTAAGATGTCGATATACTTCAGAGTGTGGTGATGCGTAAAATATTTCCACATGAGTTCTTTCAAAGTGCGTTGAAAACGTCTGGCTTTGGTTTCGGGATTCTCGGTGGTAAAAAAAATGAATGTCACGTTTCTTTAATTCTTTTGGAAAGCTTGGTTCAGATATTCGGTGCCTTTGTCCGTTTGCCATCGAAGAGGGTGACGACCGCTTTGTTTCAACACTCGTTGCAGGGCTCGCACTAACTCGCTGCTCGATTTGGAAGTCAAGGGTACGACCCAGGCAAATTTGGTAAAGACGTCGATGACACAAAACAAATATTTGTAGCCACTATTGTAGCTGGCCAAATGAGAAACATCGGCTAAATCGGCTTGCCATTGATGATCGATGCCTTCCACTCGGGTGCGACTTCTGGCAAACTTGCGTCGAATGGGTTTGTGTAAAGTGTAGGTAGCTTGTTCTTGTAACCATCGTTGCACTTGAGGTAAACGTAGACTTTTCAGTCGCATTTTGGCAGCACGATACAATTCTTGAAGTCCTGCGTAACCTGCAGGATGCGAGGGATCGTAGTAAATGCTGGCTAACACTTTTTCCATTTTGTGTTTGTGTGTTAATAAGGCACCCACTCTTGGAAGATGCTACTCTTTTTCTCTTGGGGTACTTTCTTGGATTGCAATGCTTTGCGTGTGCGACCAGCAATAGGTGTCGCAGAGGAGGATGTCGGAACAGGGGATATCGGTTCTTGTTTCACTTCTGTCTTCACTTCTGTCTTCACTTTCTTTTTCTCTTGTGATGAAGAATGGGTGGTCATCATCTTTTTAATGCATCCAATTCTGGAGGTAGGTGGTGTTGTTAACTTGCGTACTTTTTCTGGTGGAGTTTGAAACCCTTGTTCTTCTTCTTTTTCTCTCTTGGTCACTGGTAGTGGTGGTGGTGGTAATGGTGATAGTGCTGGACTTTTCATCAAGGTCTTAAAATCTTTCAGATTGGGTAGAGCTGTTTCGTCTAAAGCTTTCTGGTGAAAGAGTTGCAGTCGTTGCAAAAGTTGACCGTACTTTTACGATTTTTCTGTTTCGGACAAATCTTAGCGATCCATCAAGGACTGCAATTCGTGTTGTAACTGGGACATTTCGCTCAAATGGGGATTAGGAGGTAAATGTGGGGTGCGTTGTTCTTGCCAACGATGGTATTCCATCCATCGTTTGTAAGGCACTAAAGCTAGTTTTCGTCCTTCCATGGGGTTGTCAAGGGTCGATTCTGAGATCTTGGGACTTCAGAGGGTCTTTTTATCTTGCTCCCACCAGTCCTCCCAACATGGTTCCCAAGACTTTCTTTTAAACCATTTGGCGAAGAACGTGACGATGTTTGCCTAGGCATTGTTTCTGATGTTTGGACAAAGGGATCGTGCCTTTCAAGACGTTCAAACAACATTCGCACACGGTATCGATGACCTCTTTGGAAGCTGATTGAATGAGTTTTTTTCGTAGGGGTGGAGAAGCTTTGGACAGGACAGATAACATGTCCCCATGTTTGACTAAACGTGGTGGCAGTCCTTTCTTTTTCTTTCCTTGGGGTTGTTTAGAAGAGGGATGTTTTTTGGAAGGTGACATCTTTGAATCTTCAGGAGTACCAAAACACTGATACCCCTACACGGTCACAGGCTTTTTTTATACTGGAACGCGTCGCCACTGATTGTCTTTACGTCGTATCAACTTCAGGACAGGCATGGCACGTCATGCAGTGGTACGCAACGGACTAAATCGAGCCAGTTCTTGCTTGGACAAATCCAGTAAACTTTGTAACATGCCCGATCTTTCTTGGACTTTGATTTTGGGAGAAGGTACTTTGTGAGCAGCGGCCACTGCCGCTAAATTGGAGGGCCCTGCCACTGGGGAAGTTCTTGGGGTCATTAACGGAGAAGTTCTTGGTGTGATCAACGTCTCCAAGTACTCTTCAGTTCTTGGTGTCATCAACGGAGAAGTGGATGAACTTGAGGCTGCCGAAGACGCGGTCACCGCCGTGGCAGGTCGTGGTTTGCGAGTGTAAGGTTGCGTCCTGGCCGAAGTGCCTCTCTTGCGACTAGTTTTCTTCTGTGGACTTTTCTTTTTCTGGGGACTTTTTCTCTGTTTCTTTTTCTGGGGACTTCTTTTCTTTCTTCGGGGTGGTGTCTGGTAAGAGGAGGGTCCCGCCACTGGAGAAGTTCTCCTTCGGGACCTGGTCTTTTTCTTCTTCTTGGAGCTTCGTTTGACTTTTTTCTTGGGGAGAACTTTGGGGGCATTAGGATCCCATCTTAAGAGAGAGCGAATGATGACCCTTCCTAGAGTACCGCTCCCTCCAGGTTTCAAAATGATTTGTTTTTTGGTTTTAGTGTCGATGCGGGGATCGGCCAGATGGGTCAAAGCGACTTTGTTTCGATCAAAAAGCGTTTGGTTTGATGAGGAATCTGAATGATCCCTTGGAGTAATTGACGTGCTGTCACCGTGAACCATCGTAAGACTTCTTTGAGACTAGCTTCTAAGACACGAGCTCGTGTTTGTGGATTTGTTTCTCGACTGATGCCATACAAGGCACGAATCAATTTGACGGGAAAATGCGACTGAAGGGACGTCAAGTTGACGTTGTGTGAGACAGACGAAAAGTGTCTGAGGTTTTAATAGATTTTTTTCTGGAATGAAATTAAGTCGAGGACGGAGACGTGTACAGGACAGGCCCTCCGTCTTGGCACCAGTGGTGAAACAAGTGGGTACGAAATCGCAAATCATCGGGGGTCGTAGGTTTCAAATCGACGAGTAAATAGGCGTGTGGAGTTTGAGTGGTATCGTCGTACGCCTGAGTCAGCCAAGGCGTCCCTAACTGTTTGGCTAAGACTTGCACTTGCGATTTATCTCGAGGGCTTTTAAACAAGAATACGTAATGTGCATTGAGGCTGATGGTGCGATGGGCTTTACTTTGTTGAAACAAATTTTGGGTGATGTAAACGACACTGGCATTACGATTGCCACTCTTTGTAACACCACACGATGCGCTGAGGTGGTCGATCGATCAAATGATGTTTATGTTCGATCAAGCGTTCGACGAATTCGGTTTTGCCTGAACCGCTAGGTCCAGCAATGAGCATGTTAAAGGGATGGCGAAGATACAAAGCCTCCCAACTGGCACGATCTAAGTGTTCGTCGATGACTTTGACAGTGAAGGAAGAGGGAGCAGAGACAGCAGAGGTAGCCATAGTATTAGGAATGTCACTTGTGGCACGAAAACAGACAAGACGAGAGTTTATATACTTTTTTCAGAACACGTTTATTGAATGTTTTAAACATGAATACGAAAGACAAAAATACATAAAAGCCAAAGGCTTAAGTACAACGATAAAAGGCACATGAAAATCATTAACGTGGAATAAAAACAAGTGTCTGTACAACATGTTTTGGGTAAAGTTCTGACCAGTTCTATAGGGGGTAAGGTCACACAAGTGTCCTCCCAGAATGACCTTTCAGGCCTGTCCACGACAGTCCTGTCCTGGGTGAAGGGTTCTTCTGGCACTGTCACTAACACAGGTTGAAAAGTAACTTTTTCCTTGAACAACTCTCGTGCATACTGGGCCACTTCTTGGGTCCAAGCCTCAAAACCCCCTTTTTTCCGGTCACGGACATCTGTCCAATGGGGGTGTAAGTCACAAGCTACACACACATCGTCATACACGTCTTCGGTAGCTAAAAGTTGACGAATCTTTTTTTCCCGTAGAGGTCGAGAAGTATCCAGATGAAAACGCAAAGCTTTGAGCAAAAGGAGTCTTTCGTGACCGTTTAAGGCCATTGAGGTGGTAAGTACTGATCGTAAAGAGTCCACAAAGAATCGGCTTTTAAACGAAATCCCAGAAAACAAGTCACTAAGACACACACCACTTGTCGTCCCAAATTGAATGGATACAGTTCTTGTAATAATCGATGGTAATGATCCACGGTTTGAATATGGTCATTGAGTTCCTTCCACGGAATCTGTTCAATTACATGTGACATAAGTCGTGGCATGGCAGCCTGTTTTTATAGTCTCTTTGTTTCGGAAACAATACACGTACTTTCTAGCCAGAGATCTTCGTTCTCCAGTAGGGAATCTAAATCTAAATACTGTAACCTAAACGTCAGAGTTTGTTAAGAAGTTTCCTCTTCCGCTAAGTAGATTCCACGTAAAATATGTTGGCAATCCTTTAACTTGTCTTCCTCAATGCGTTGCTCTAGGTGAATCTCGAAGTAACCAAAATGATCAACACGTGGATCATCGGGGCCCTGGAAGTATTGAACAAGGTCTGACCACTGAAACATTTTCTGACGAATCAGTTCTCTTATGCCATTCAGGTACCAGTCGTTAAAGATCTGGTGACGTAACGGATGCAACTGTTCTTTACGTTTGACTTGTATTTTGACCAGCTCTCGGTAAATGCGTTCTCTCAACTCCACAGGCAAAGCACGAATGTTCTCTTGTAAAGTATCCATGAATAGGTCATACTAAATCCTCTTTTGTCTGACACAAGAAATGTACCGTTTGCACAGACATGGTTTTAATTCATTGTCGAATCTAAATCGTTTCATCCCTAATCTACACATTAAATTCATTCAGAAGTTTCCTCTTTCACTAAGTTGACATTGCGTAAAAGATGTTGGTAATTCGTTAACTCTTCCTCTGGAATTGGATCCAGTATGTTTACAATGTAGTAGATAGAATCATCCATACCAAACCAATTCTTTTTATAACCAGGGGTCGTTGATCAATGTCTGTCCAATGGAACACTTTCAACTCAATCAGTCCTTGCATAGCATTCAGGTACCAGTGGTTCAAACACCGGTGACGTAACGGATGCAACTGTTCTTTACGTTTGACTTGTATTTTGACCAGCTCTCGGTAAATGCGTTCTCTCAACTCCACAGGCAAAGCACGAATGTTCTCTTGTAAAGTATCCATAAACAGATTATGGTAAGTTACTTCAATGTCTCGGTCCCACTAAGGGTAAGTAATGACAATTCGGTGACCATCGAGCATGTTCTACGTAGGCCGAATCTTGCGGTTCCCAGTGGTGAAGTGACACACCGCAACTGAAGCACTTGACTTTATCTCCTTCGCCCAAGTAGAACAATCCGGCTCTGGCTAATTCTTCGGGGGTCGGTCCTCCCAGATACTTAGGCCATTTTCCTTTGAACGATTGAAGACGATTTTCAAAGTCGCAGTATTCCGACAAACGCACAGGGAACGAATATTCGTCTTTCACAGGTTCGTTTCGATGAGGGTTCAGTGACATGGAAAGGAGTTTGCTCAGGGCTGGATGACATCCGTAGGGAGGTAGACGTGAAGGTGGACATTCACCTTTAATACGAAACCCAGTAAAGTGTCCAAGAGGACGAGTGGCATCCCTTTCGCATCCCTCAGGTTTGACACGCACAGCATCACTTTCCATGATAGGTTTAGTGAGAACAAAGTTCCCACGATGCTTTACGGCATCGCTAAGGTCACAACGTACAGCATCGTTCCCATCGCAAGGCTCACAATCGCATTCTACTTCCGAAGCCCCACACTTGAATTGTGTCTGTCTGAACTTGTTGTGTGTTTCTCTGAAAGTATTCATCTTGTTCGCTCGGTCTTGGTAGGTAGTCACAATGAACTATCGATCTTGACCATAGTCCCGTTTTATACTAGTCGCAATGCAGTCTCAAGCTTGTACATCGTTCCTTTTTTATGTTTTTTATGTCTAGTTTTGGAAGGTACCGTCTCTAAGGTGCCGTCATCATTGTACTGTAGTGTCATGGGTGGAAAGGCCATAGAAAGGTAAGGACAGTGCGGAGACCATCGAGTATGTTCCAGAATAGCTGAATCTTTGTAGATACATAGATCCATTCGTAACTTCAGTCCGCAAGCGAAACACTGTACTTCGTATCCCAATCCTGACTCAGGTCCCAAGTAGACAAATCCTGTTCTAGCTAAAACATGCGAAGAAGGTAATCCTTCCCTATCCGTAGGCCATTTTTGAAACGTGTCCAATCGACGGGCACAATCACAATAGTCAGGTAAGAAGACTGGAAAAGGGTAGGGTTTGAACTTGGAGTTCTCATCGGGTTTCTCAGTCGATTCTTGCTGTGGCGAAGTCATGCTTCTGGTGGGTGACTATCCTCTTACAACCAATGTTTTATACCGACGTGTCCATACGGTAAGGTGAAATGATTGGGAAGTCGCACTCGCTTCTGGTACACAATTTGATAGACTTTTCCCAAGGGTCGACTGACGATGTGGTGAGTGGGTAAACGTACAATCTTGTTGGGTTGATAGGTGGTCACTTTAAAGTGTTCATCTTCTCTAGACTGCAAAGCTTCTTTCAATACGCCAAAGTTGACCATACGACTGGTACGATAATTCAGAGGCAATCCTTTCACTTTACACGTCGTGTGCACTTCTCCTTGTTTGTCCCGGTATTCGTAACCGTAATTTTTAGGACCACCACTGGCGAAACTTAGAATCTTGTCGTCGGGGTGCTCGTCTGTCCAGGCTCCTAAACGGTCTCCTTCGATGTCAGGGTGCTGTTGACTCGGGTGATGGATGTAAATGCAACTGTCCGTGTCAAAGTACAGGACACGTTCCCCTAACAGTTCTAAAGCTTCGTACAATTTTAAGCGAGCATGAGCTGTCACGTAAGCCGCAATGATGACATTTCCAAAGGGGTCGTCTTGTACAAAGTCCAGATCTTCTTCGTAATTGACCAAGATCAAATCCTCGCGAACGACGTCCACGTGTTTCATGTATTTGGTTTTGTCGTGAATCATCTGGAAGTAGGGGGAAGGGTCGGTCAAATATTCCGTCTTGGGTAAACACGGGCGTTGTGCCATTTTTCCCCACAAGCAATTTAACATCACTTTGGCAAACGATCGCCTGCCTTCGTTTTTCTCGATGTGATCTAAAGTAATGCCTTCTTGTGCCCAGTATTTCTCTTTGAATGTCTTTTCGTCTTCGGGAGTGTGACACCAGGAAGGATAGCCGCTGGCTTATTGTTTCAGTTTCAAAAAGGCATCCACGTAGTCGGCGAAAATGCCTTTCTGCGTGGGGTCACCCTTGTGGTATTGTTGTGTCTTGGGAAAGTGGCAAATTTCGTATACTTCTAACAGTTGGTATCCCATGTCCAGAGCTTTGAACAATTCCACGCTAACCCAAGTCCCCGTCAAGGCCCGTTCTTCCTGGCTGTACTGACAAGGTTGGTCTTGGTTGCTCGTTTCGGCACAAGTACGGCACAAAGGAAACATCAGTTTGCCTTGGCAATGGTGAGGTAACACGGGATGGTACAAGTCCGTGGGAGGCAAAACTTTACACTTGATCAGACCTTCGTATTGTCGAATGTTTTTCAGGTCGATGTGGTCCGTCAACAATTGTGGGTGCCCTACAGGAAAGCGACAATATTTGCACACGTAGGGATACAGCGAACACAGGTCCAAGTATTTCATTTCTTCTCCTTTCTCTTCGTCGGCTTGATACAGCAAACAGGTGGCATTGGTCCTTCCTCCGTACAAACTATCCCTCGGGTTCAGCGGGTCCATGAACTGGTAACTTTCCACGAGGCGTTAAAACTCAGGATCGGTTTTCAAACGGTGATCGTACTCGTGTTCCCACATTTCCACCACTTGGTAACCTTCCTGTTCTAACTTTAGGCGTCGCTGACAAGTGGCCTGGTACAAGCCTTCTATGGTTCGTTGTAAAAACTGATTTTTAGTGTCGCGGTCAGGGTAACAGACGGGACATCCGTGAAATAAGCAACTGTTAAACTCGTACACGATCTTGGGGTTTTCTAAGTCTCAGCCATCGACCGAATGCGTTCCGATGGTCTTTTCACCTCCTCCGTTGCGGGCATGCTGAATCCATTTGTCTTCCTTGTCGCACAAGTAATGTAACCAGCGTAGGGCTTTGACCGAGTATTGACGTTTGACATAGTTGGTCGTTTGAGGACTGATGACAGCCACGGTGTTTTCAGGCATGAATCGTTGCCGGTACACTAAGGAACACTCTTTGGCAATGGTGCAAGCTTCTTTCAAAGGATCGACCCCTCCGTGTTCCATGAACAGTTCTCGAAATTTTCCACAGCAACGCCGTAAAATGTCCACGTCTGAACGACAATACTTTAGCATTTTTTCCTGAAAGTCGAAAGGGTCCGAGGCGTGAGCCTGGTACCAAGCATAGAAAGCGTCTCGTTGTTCGGTACGCATGTTGTCTAGGTCGTAATAGTTAGCCTCAGGCAAATGGGTAGAACGGCATGTTGATTGGCTTGCCTATTGAAAAAGTGAGGAAAGTACCCTTTAGCCATTTCTGTCATTCCAAACGTTTTAGGCATTCGACTCAAAGGCATGGCCAAGTAACTCATCGAATCTTTAAACTGTACTTGTCCCACTTGCATGAAAATGATTTTGGCTCCGTTTAAAGTCACTTTAGGACGTTCGGTGCCATGTTCTGTATAGTAGCTCAAAAGAAACTGTCCATCGTATCCGGAGAAATTGTGAGCCATCACCGTGGCATGGCAATGACAATCTCCGTAACGTTCGATGTCCTCTTGGCTCCACGTCATGTCGATGGGGTCTAAGACCCATTGTGCGAAATCGGCTAACGTGTTCGGTCCCCGAAAGATTTTTTCACACCCTCAAGGAATCTTACTGCAGTAAGGGCAATGACTCACGATAGGTTCTTGAATGCACTTCTCGCACGCTCGATGAGCCACGCAGAAATTAGGAATGTGAATGCCGGTCTCTTGCATGCATTCGAAATCAAAAAAGATGAAATTGCCTTTCTTCTTCTTGTGACCATCTTCTTTCTCTGGTTGGGGTTGGTACTTTTGCACTTAGCATTGGTGTTCCAAGTCCACGATGTGGTGACAAATGTGACATTTTTTCTTTCCTGAACATACGTGTGTCTTGGTATTGTTGGTACGTATGCTTTGTCAACACGCGGGGCACAATCTCAGCATTTGTCAAGCGCATTTCTTCTGTGAACCTTGTGTTTTCAGATGTTCTTGGTAACAGGCAGGGCTGACAAACGTGCGCAGACAAGCAGGACAATGCACTGGTTCTTGTCCTTCGCTCAGACAGGGTGGAAAGGCCAAACATCTTGAGCATTTCGATCCACAGTGCTTGTGTTGCTCTCGATTGTTATAGCCACAGTCACATTTCTCACAATAATAACCGTATCCCAGGAATCCGGTGATAGTGGTAATGGTATCGAAATGGTCATCGTGATGATAGACGTGAATGTATTTTCCGTCCTTAAAGTCTTTCCCTCGAAACAACAGAGGTCCGCGCATTTCTTGAGGGTACACTTTCAAGGTGTAGCGTGGAACCAGGACATCTTGCAATTTTTGCATCTCAGGAATGCCACAGGGTTTGTCTTTGGACAGTCCAGCTTGTTGTAACAGGAGTTCTGCTTCGTTTCGTTGTTTGGCTCGGTCGGATCGTTGAATAGTTTTCCAGGTTCTTTTCCATTTTATCGTGTCGTTCTTGTTGGCATAGGTTCGTCCCACCACGATAGCCCTGGCTAAACACATCTGGTCTTCAGGGTTGTGAATTCGGACGAGACTTGTTTTGGTGCTGCGAAGCTCGTTCACCAATAACATCTTTTTGCGTCCAGTCCCTTGAGGAGGAGAGACGTGGGTCATGTCCAGTGTGGCTTTTCCATCGGTGATGTCAAACTGGTCATTGGATTGTTGTACGTGTTGAATTTTGTCCATGACTTTGGAAGCAGTCAATTCTGCAGGGCTGCTAAACTCGATCCAAACAGGGGATTTCAAACCGTCGTGTTGTATGGAAAGTCTCAAGCGATCGTCTTCTTTGGGTTGACATTGTCGCTTGAGAGTGGTAAGTAAAGAATCCCACACCCCGGTGATGAACCCTTCTGCTTTCTCCAACGGTACTTCGGACTTGAAATTTTTAAACTTCACCGTGTATTTGTAAGCCGTGGTTCTAAATTTTCTAGAGGAGCGCTTTTCTGTCTCTCGAATGTCATAGTACTTTTCAGGGTTAACTAAGGGTGGTGAACTTTGTTTAGAGGGTTTGGATTCTGGTTCACTCATGTCCTCTTCAAAATCACTGGCATGAATTTGTGCCAAGACTTCAGCCCTGGTACGAGGCGATAGATCACGTTTCTGCCTCTTACTTTCTTCTTCTTTCTTCTCAAATGAATTGGATCGTTTCATCTGGAGTGAAAAACATCAAATGACTACAATTTAAACAGCATGGACTAATTTATAGTCATGGCAGACCAGCGTATATAAAAGGGTGTGTGCCTTGTCCTTTCACTATTCATTTCACTCTCTAACAGAGCACAACGATGGAAGAGACTAGCCAAATCGAACGTTTCATCAGAGCTTTGCGAGGGGTCATTAGAAAATTTTCTTCAGACCAGCCTTCGGACTACTCTCCTTCTTTTCGAGATAAAAGTGAAGATACTTGCTATATCTGTCCGAAGAAAGGGCATTGGTCTTCAGAGTGTCCAGACCGTCAAAAAAGAAAAACAGGGGTTAAAAGAGACAAAAGTCAAGATATCTGTTATTATTGTCAAGAAAAAGGACATTGGTCTCCATATTGCCCAAAAAAGAAACAAGAGGAGTCAGAAGAAGAGAGGGATTCTTCAGAGGAAGAAGAAGAGCAGGAAGATAGCAGACAGGTGAAGAAAAAGACACAGGAGAAGAAAAGAAGAAGGGAAGAAAGTGAGGAGGAAGAGGAGAAAAAGACTGTGACGGTGAAGAAATTTAAAAAACAGAGAGACTAAACAATGAGATAGAAGAAGTGTATGAACTTTTTAAAGTGCTCTGTTGTGAATTGTGAATTGGATTGTAACTATTGATAAAAGAATAAATTAATTATATAAGGTAAGTGTCTTTGAGTTTTGATTTTAAAATAAGAACGTACACTCACGCACTCATACACAGACACGTACTATAGGGGTAAAATGTTTTTTTTTGAGTTATTGGCAATTGAAAGTCTATCTCTTTTCGAGAGACGTGGGTGGCCCTGAAAAGGGACTTTTTTCTTGGTGTACAGGTGAGTTTAAGCAATCAACCTTAACTGTCTTAAGCCTTTGCCACGGCCAAGGCCTACTTCTGGACTGCGTACTGTTGATGATGATTTGGTTGAAATCACTAAGGATGGTACGGTAGGCTTAGTCACAGGGTTGGAGTGTTTAGCTCGGGAAGGTCGTATTCTCTTCGGTCGTAATAAAGAAGTCTGATACATTTGTTTCAGACTTCTTAACTCCGCTAAAATGTCTAACAGTACCGTGACCGTTTGACTTACACCCTCTTATTTCTTTGCTGCTACTTCTTCTTGTTGTTGTTTTTTTCTTACCTCTTCTTTTTGTTGTTGTTGCTGTAGAAGAAAAGCTTGTTCCGCTTCCTTTTGTCGTTGTATAAATTTCTCCAATTCTTTTTTCTGTCTCTGTCTAAAATTCTCCACGTGCGGTAATGAAGAAAGTGACGAAGGTTCCGGAACAAATTCTTGCGAGGTTAGAAAATCCACAAAATCCCAATTTACCTCTTCTGAAAGTAAGTCCGGGTTCCTTTGGGTGGTCTCCACTACTGGTGCACCCCAATGGATCGTTTTCTGAGTTTCCGTCATGTTGAATCACTGTCGCATGGATTGACAGCGCACAGGCGCTAGCGAATCCATATAGACCACGCGACGTCACAGACTGTTCTCTTCGGATTGGATGCGGGCTGATTGAATTTTGTAACGCGTGTTTGGATTGGTCAATGAACTCAATCCGTTTCAATCCTTCCTCTACCTATAAATAAGCGCAGTTCACAGCATTGATTCACCTGTTCTCGTCGCCTCAAGATGTGGACCACAGTCGAATCATCCACCCTTGTTTCTTCAATGATGTTCAGGACGGACATGCTAATGTATGTCCGATCCAAGTGGACAGTTGTCCACAGGTCAGACACCAGTCTGTGGATACGAAGAGTGTACGTGGAGAGACAAGGTTGCCTCAAGAGGATTCTAATTTATGGCCCTGCAGTAAGACGCAGCTTGAGGACAAGAAGATGCCGCAGATGCCCTTTATGTTAAGGGCATATTAACATAAATCCAAAGGCCCTTTTCAGGGCCACTCCAATCTCTCGAAAAGAGATCGACTTTCAATTGCCTACCCCATTTTTTTATTTTTTTTATTTTTTATTTATTTTTTAAAAAAAAATAGAGACCCATCAAGTCGGGACCCTATTAAAATAGTCCCGACCCTGTTCCATTTCCCCTTGTCGCTCAACAGTCCCAAAATATATTCCCCATGTTAAATTCCTATTGTCGCCAGGGTACAAACTTTTTTCTCTAATGTTAAATTTTCCATTGTCGCCAGGGTACAACCCCCCTATTTTAACATTAAAGTCCCCTTGTCGCTAGGGTATTCCACTTAACTACTCTCCTACTCTATTTAATGCTCCAGATGTGTTGGGTTTTCACGCGACAGACGCATCGAGGTGTGTTTATGTGTGTGTGTGTGTGTGTGTTTCTTTTCTTTAAGTCTATAGCTTGCATGGACGCCCATGTTGGTATTGTTAATTTTGATGACTTTCACATTCCCAGGTTTGCTCTTCTTTCGGTGGGGCTTTAATAGTTCATTTTCTGCTTTGTCCTTGCTGCTGAGTAGATATCGAAGCGACTGTTTCAACAAAAATGTGATTTTTTAAAATTTGATTTTGTTTTTTCTTAGAGAAGTTCCAAGCAACGCCTTAACTATAAATATGAACGCACACATTAATGGTATTTCGGGATTCTGGTCGTGCATCATAACATGTCGAGTATGTTGTTTTCTTCTGACAAGGTATGGCGTTTCCATGTATGATATCCTTGGAGACAAAAGGTTTCCAAGTCAGTACGATAGTACGATCCAGTGATTTGAATATACCCACAAACCATGTTCTCATTGTTGAGCTACTGAACGGTACACAACATATGTGAGTTACAGCTAACTCTAAGATCGGTTTCGACAGTGAAGTTTTACCGTGACTGGACCCTTATAGAATATATATATATATATATATATATATATATATATATATATATATATATATATATATATATATATATATATCAGCCGGGAAGGCGAACAGACCAATAGTCGAAAAACGTCCAAATGTCGAAAATAAGCCTTCCTACAAATGATCGAAATATAATAAAGCGTAAACAAAATTTTAAAAAAGCCTCGACACTTTACTGAGAGAGTCTCCATGGAATTTCTAATTAATATTACTTTATTGTCGTTGGTGATTTTTTTTAGTTTATTATGCACGTGCTTTACGCAATTACATCAACTCGAGGTCGCGCCTTCCCTGCTGCTATTAATTAAAAAAATTATTGTTATAATAAAATGGTTCACTCTGAATCTCATACTGCAAGAATAGCACGAGAACGATTAGAAGCAATTAAGAAATTTCTTCCTGTTAGAGACTCATTTAGAGAAAACATACGAGCGCAGCAACAATCACAAGTTGAGTACGAAGAAGACACTAAAAAGTTATTTAAACCCGTCACTACAGCTACTGAAAAAGCTTCAGCGGCTGCTGAAAAAAAACTATATGGGGAGATATTAAGGAGGACGAGGAGGAGAGGAAAAAGGGTATTTTTCCAGTATTAAAACAATCCGCAGAACAAACTGAAAAAATAGCAAGAAGAACTAAACAGACAAAGACGATTTTACGAGATCTTCCAACTGATAAAGCTGCGGATCAACCTCCACCCGTCGGTGAAGAAATACTTGAAGGTATTGGTAAAATTCGTGCTGAAATATGTGATGTAAAAGATCGTGTACCAGAAACAGAAATAGAGCAAGCAAGGGATAGGGTTGATGCAAAAGATAAATTTACCGAAAAAAGTATTAATGCTATAAAGGGACTTGGAGACGTAAATAAATTAGCTGAGTTTATCGTAAGATCTTATGATCAGCGAGGAAAATTTTTAAAATCCGAGTATGCTGATGATGCTGTAAGTCGTGATAACTGGCGAAGATGGATATTTCGTATACACTACGATCTTGAACAAGCTAAAAACTTTGATCCTAGATTTATCGACTTATCAGACGCAGTAGAAAGACACTATGCACGAATGCAACAACAACAAATACAACTTTCCCTACTACAGCAAAAACTACAAACTCCACCACCGCAGCAACAGAAAAAAATCACAGATTCCTCAACGACAGAAAAAACAACAACCTCCTCGACCACAATCTCCAGAAGAAGAATTTCATGATGCACCTGGTGCTACTGGTAGTGGTTTGGGAAGTAATATTATTTGTCCCGATAATATTTTCAATGACGTGTCACGGTTATAAGTTCTTATAGGAGGAAAACGTGCCGGAAATAATTCACCAGAAATAATTAATGAAGCAGCTGATATTTGCCAGCGATTATTTCGCGGCGGCATCATGGATGTCGGTGTTTACAAGGAACTTATTGATGAGCTCGTTGATAAATGATAAATAAGATAAGATGATCATACACAATAATTATTGCAGACCTGTACCGGTCAGAGTAGTAAACTCACGACTACCAGTCTACGAAGCAATTTACGGAGATGGACTTGGTGATGTTGTACGGGGATTATTTACAAGATTAGCCCCAAAAGCAGTACCTGTTGCAAAACAATTATCGATGAAAGCTATCGATGTTGTTCGTGAAAAAGGTCCTGGTGCAATTATCAATTTTGCTGGTAAGGCGTTCTCGGCGATCAAAGATAGACTAGCACGATTAATACGAAGAAAACGAAAACCAGTAAAATTACCAAGTACTGAAGTGATGCCCGCAAATGTCAGTAAAATAATAAATCAAGCTGCAAATAAAAATCTAGCAGAACTAGCAGATCAAGGACTCGGTGAATCGGGAAATAATATTTCAAATTTAATAGCCGGAAGTGGAATTTCCCGAACGCGGTAATCAACGTATTAGACGAAAAATAATTACAATAAAATGTTCAAGCGCATGTCCGACACAGCATTTGACATGGAAGCACCTGTCCTTAAAGATGAGTCTGTACGCGATTATCAGTTTTATTCTTATGACGCACGATTAACAGATCAACGAGGAAGAATTGAACTACAAGTTCGTGATACAAGTAGATACTTTTTACCCGCTGGGGCTTTTATTGAGCTAGAAGGTACAATTGCAAAAACAGATGATACTAATTACGGAGATGCAGTAAAAGTTGGTTTTGTCAACAACGGGATCATGGCATTGTTTGATAGCGCCACTTATATGATTGATGGAAAAAATATTGAATCGATTCAGAAAGATGTCGACGTTGCTACAACAATAATAGGATTAGCAAGATATTATGTTGATTATACAAGATCAGCAGGTCCCACGATGATGTTTGTAAAAGATAAATCTGGTGAATCCGATGATAGTCCGTATAATATAAAACGACCGAAAAAATTCACTGCCGCTGCCGATGATACTGATGTGGCGCCGGTGGTTCATGGTTCTAATCCAGATTTCAAATTGGGATTTGCAACGCGTAAAAATATGTTGCTAGGAACCAATAGAAGTTTTTCATGCACAATTCCACTATCGCATATTTTTGGATTTTGAAGGAATGTGAGAAAAGTTATTTTTGGAGCTAGACACACGGTTGTTTTTGCAAGAAAGGGTGATGATAACGATGCTCTGTGGAGACCTGCTGGTGATGCTGGTAAAGTAGTATTAAAAAATTTTCCTTGTGGATGCCGGTGATGACTCCAACGATCGCAGAAGAACAAAAATTACTTTCTTTCATGGACGCAGGTGGTAAATCCCTGTTGTCGTGGTTGACATCAAGCACGGATAATATACAAACTGACGTTAACGGTCAGTTTACATGGCATATAGCATCTCAACAAGGTGTTTCTGCACCACGGCATATTTTTATTGCGTTTCAGAACTACGATCGTTTAAATAATCAACAACATACTCATATGATATTTGACAAACTAGGTATCACAGATATTTCTTTACGGATAAATGGACAACAAGAACCAACAGAGAATATACAACTTAATTATGGACAAAATCATATAGGACGTGTATATCATCGTTTGATGTCATTCATGGTACGTGATCAAAATGTAGATACCGGTTTGCAAATATCACAACATGATTTCAGAACTTTGTATCTTATCTATTATTTTTCGCTGGAGCATCTTGATCTATCAAAACAATCTGTCGTTGATATACATCTTAAAGCAACATTGAATACAGGTGGTGTTAATAACAGAGCAATCGCGGTCATACTCAGCGAAAAAGCCATGTTACTTGAAGGTGGTAGCTGTCGAATGAGAGTCATTGATGCACCAGTGGAAAATCTTTAATCGTGTTATTTAGAAAAAAGATATTTATATAAAAAATGTCATACAATCACGTTAACGTCACTCTGACTCCCGATCAAGTGAAAAAATTACAATCAAAAAACGCCAACAAATGCGGAACAAAAATATCACTAAAGCGAGATCAGATTTCTAGTGGCGGTCCAAACAAATTATCTTTGACAAATATTCAGATTAAACATCTTAATAAAGCCCTAGAATCGAAAACCGGAGTTCAATTTTATCTTTCTCCGAGCGCCATCAAGGACATGGTTAAAACAGGTGGTATTTTTCCACTTCTCCGGGACATTCCAGCATTAATAGCTGCTGCTGCTCCAGCTGTAGCAAAAGCAGCCGCGTTAGGTGCTGTTGGAACCGCTGATGGAATGGCTCTAAAGAAAGCAACAGGAAAAGGATACAAAAAAAGGGACGCGGACTAAGATTAGCAGGATCTCGTTGGGGAAGAGGTCTGAGGCTCCCATGATCACTTCATTAGACGTTCCAGCATCAAATTTTGATTTACTTAATGCTGTTAAACAACTAAAAATATCTGCCTTTAGAGGTGTTTTCATGCGAGATCAATTACCGAAACAACCGAATGAACTCGATACGGGTATTATTAATCTTGACTCGAATTCAGGACCCGGTACTCACTGGGTATCATACGCGGTTGATCCACGTGGAAGATCCACATGGAATTGTTTATTTTGATTCGTACGGGTTATCTCCATCCGTTGAATTTATCAAGTATTTTGAGCCACTTCATAAAAAAGTTTGGTATTCAACGCTACCAACACAAACAATGACAGATCCGCCAATATGCGGCCGTGAAGCCATTAATGTACTTAACGCCATATCAAAATCATCCAAACCGCTACATAAAGTTGTTCATGATTATACAAGTAACCGCTTCTTTACGCGCAAGGTGTTTTAAACAGATCAAGGATCTTATATAATGGCTGATATTTACGAAGATCTTCCTCTACAAGTAAGAAAAGTAAGAAAAAATCCGATGACATTAATCTGTCAAATTACGCGACTAAAGATGAACTCGCTGATATTATGAACCTGGCTGGAGTTGACCCAGATGAAGTTGTTGTTTTTCAGGACCGATATGGTGATTTAAAAACGAGTAACATCAAATGGAACGACATAGTTCGACGAGTCCTCGATGCGGTCACGGATAACATCCCTGTGTTTATTGACAGCGGAAAAATCAGGGATTCAAGTATATCGTTTACAACCATTAGAGATGAAATTGCAAGAAGCGTTGCTAATCGTGTGAAAAATACCGGTGTCACAATGACGGGAGAACTCAGCATGAACGGGAATAAGATAGTAGTTTTGAGAGATCCAATATCCGACGAAGACGCAGCAACGAAAAAATACGTCGACGTCAACTATAACACCGTAGATGGTAAATTATCCACGTTGCGGGCCGAGTATGATGTTCACGTAAACGCGTTCACAAATCTCCGTAGAAATTTTAGAAAAAGTAACGAAACCGAAGAGGAATTTTTTGGTACTCCGCCCACCGTTGACGCAAAACTATCTGATATCAAAACTAACATCGACACGATTATAAAACACTCGAAGACATCGTAGCGGGGATTCCTGAGATCGTTAACAAAATTAGTTTGATTAAAATTTCACCTGAAATAACTCCCGGGCATATTACCAACATCGTATACACAGCATCATCGGGATTTGCAACATGGTCAACGCAGAATAAAACTATTAAATATACCGCAATAGTCACTGGCGTGTACAGGCTATCTGTGTCCAGTGCTGCAAAATTCGAGATATTTACAACGTATACATGGCGTCATTCAACTGATAAGTTTTCTGGAGCTGTAACTATAATATTAAATAAGGGAACCGAAGAAATATTTATTCTAGAAGCAGCTGATAAGAAATTAACCGCAACATCTTACTGATGGTGTGTGGAATTTGTAGCTGAAACAACTCAATTGGTTACTGCATAAAATATAATGAGTACCTCAATCGACGATGCATCTCAATACAGGTACAATCAAGCGCGTGAATGGCAAGTAAAATTAAAAGATATCATCGAACAATATACGGTAAAAGTAAAAAAATATCGTCGACGACTGGTTATCGTCGACGTGATTCTTTATTCAGTATCCGCTGTTGTTGCTGGAACAGGTGTTTTATTGTCAACAATGACAATGATGGCAGCCGTAACAATCTGTATTTCAGCCACAACAACAGTTGCAGGTATTCTTAATATCGTAGGAAAAAAAATATGCACCTGCATGAATGAAAAATTATCCTACTACATAATAAAATTACACACAGCGACGGTCGCATATTTCAAATTATCCTCGTTGTTATCAGCAAGCCTCAGTGATGGAATAATTTCTGATTTTGAGTTTTCAGAAATGATTAAAATATATAACAGTGCTGTTAAAGGTACGAGTATTAATAATGACATCATAGGAGCTACTTCAACAGATCGTGACAAACACAGCTCCACCAAAAACAACAATGATCTCGGTGAGCTCGACTAATCCTGAATTTAGTGTTAATTTTCCAACTGCGATTCGCACAAATGAAATCGCGTTAGTGCAATTACTAGCATATTACAGCTGGCCAAACGTCAGATCAAAATCATTTAATGGAACACCAGCAAATAATTCGCTTATATTTGCTAATAAAAACAAACCAGATGGAACATCTGATTGGGTCGTAGTTGGAATACCAACTGGCAGTTATGAGGTCGAGGAAATCAATGAAGAATTTCAACGTAGAATAAAATCAATAACAGGAAAAGAATCAAAAATATCAATTAACCTTCACGAGCCAACTTTATCAGCAACGATTGAAATGCATTCACCTGATCACGCCGTTGATATTTATCAGTCAACGATAAGATCCGTACTAGGTTGGCCTGAAATCCTACCACAGATACCACCAGAACCGAACAAATCTGATTATGTCACGGATAGGCAATCATATCATGAATTTAAACCATCATCATCATATCTGAGAGGCTTAAATGTGTTAAAAAATCAACATTTATTGAAGTTGTAATCGATAATAATAATACTGAAGTTTGGAGATTTAAATCAGAAGGACAAGATTCATCTATTGATCGATTTGATATTTATGATCATTTTCAACTAAATCAACTAAATCAATATTTTAACGAACATATTTTTGACATATCAGAGTGATCACGTGAAAAAATCGTCACTAGTGTGGAACTATTAAATCAGCTTATATCAGACATGGAATATTTTAACAACTGAATGGTTCAGGCGATGGTTAATTTAAAAATTTCTGAAGGATCTTCAACAAAAAAATGGTTAGATAGAAATAGAGTAAAAGAATCTCATCTACCAAATTATAAATTCCCCGAATATAACGTGGATGAACTAAAAAAATCACTCAACGAAATCATTGATGAGTTCTTTCCTAAAATACTCGATGCGTGGAAACAAATAGCTCCACCCGAACCTATCCTTAGATATAACAACAGTCAACAAAATGACGGACGTCACGTCTCACCAGGAATCGTTAATATAACATCAACGATCGCAGTCAATCTTGTTTGTGACATAATTGATGGCAGCTATCAAATCGATCTTGGAAAGTCAATTCTGGCTCAACAAGAACATATTTTATACACGTTCACACCACAAGTATCTCCTGGGAGTTTGATCGTGCAAGAGCCAACCAATCCTGTTTATCTACGTACACATAATCAGTATTTGTCACGAATCAATTTCAAACTCACCGACCACGTAGGACGATTAATTGACCTGCGTAAGGAGGAATTGATTGTGAACCTACATGTAAAGTCTTAAAGACTTTTATCGTAATGATTTCTGTCTAAAAGACTTTAATCGTAATGATTTTTGATCATTGATCTTTGATCAGAAATATTTTTATCAGAAATATTTTTATTTTTTCAGAAATATTTCATTTTTTCAGAAACATTTTTTTATTTTTTCAGAAATATTCCAACATTTTTAGTCAAATTTGTTATTTTTTTCAGCTATTTTAGTCGATTTTGTCAAAGAAAATTCATCAAATTACAGTTTTTCGTCATGTCAAACCTCAAGCGGTTCTCTAATAAATCGTTAAAAATACTGATTTTCTTCGAAAATTACCAGAAAAATTAACAAAAATCGCATGAAAATTCTCATATTTGTATAATGAATGAATGAATGAAGGACAGTACAAACATAAATTTTAATTAAGGACGGCACAAACATATACAATGAATGACAATCCCCACATGAACCTCTATTCGAGCGTTTTAGCAAGTTCAGGGGGTATATGAAATATATGCAATGAATGACAATCGTCACATGAACCTCTATTCGAGTGTTTTAGCAAGTTCAGGGGTACATGAAATATATACAATGAAAGAGTGACAGTACAAACATAAATCTTAATTAAGGACGTCACAACCATATATGGGGCCATTCTCTACGCTCAACAGATTTTGACACCCACCCCATATGATCAGCCCGTGGGTGACACAAAACATGTATCCACCACCAGTGACGTGGTGGGGTGGGTGTTCTGTTGTGTTTTGAGGGCTGGCGGGCCCCAGTTAATTATAAAAATCGCTAATAAGCGCAACCAATGACAATTGTCAGCCATGGGGACTCGATCGCCGGGCATCGAGTTCAGTAATTCTACACGCTAGCAATAAGCCACGGAATCATCTGACAAATATATGTTTCAGAAATAATTATATCGGTTTCTGAATGGATTGTACATATTTCTGTATGGATATAATAAAACAGCGGTTTCTGAATGGATTGTATATATTTCTGTATGGATATAATAAAACAGTGTTTTCTGAATGGATTGTATATATTTCTGCATGGATATAATAAAACAGCGATTTCTGCCTTGAAAAAATAGAGTCTTTTATCATAATAGCGAAAGCATCCTAAAATTGAATATTTTTCACCCACTGCACCATCAAAAATTTTATTAACTACAGATCAGTTTCTGAATAGATTGTAAATATATAAATGTAACAGCGTGTTCTGCCTCGATTTCTCGTAACAGATTGTAAATATCTGCACTCAAACAGCGTGTTCTGCCTTGATAAAATATATGTACTTCTCCTACCACTGCACCATCAAACATTTTATTACCTACACATCGGTTTAAATATTTCTGCATTATAACAGCGGTTTCTGAACAGATTGTAAACATCTGCACTAACAGCGTTTTCTGCCTCGATTTCTCATAACAGATTTAAAATAACTCGCTACTATGTACGATGTAAAATATGTTTATTCTTCTATTTTGCAAGCTAAGAAACCTAAATATCCTTTACTCGTCACATTATTGATGTTAATTACGACGTAGATGGTTAATTGACTAATTATGACCGTAAAAATCAGAAATCTACGGAGAAAGCTATATTACAGAATTATCTCCCTTTCGCTCACGTCGAGAAAATAAGTAGCATACGATTGGAGAATGCTGGAACCCAAAATAAATGATTAATAAATATAATTCTACGTAATTACTTGATAGTGATGATAGTTTATCTCCATTATTGATATTGGAAAATAATTTTCTGTTTGTATTTCTTGGAAAGAGAGGATTTGGTTATATTATCTGCCATGTATTTTACCCACACGCGAGTTAATATCAAAGTATTTCGCAGCCGCGTTCATTGATTGAAATATAATTTCTTCGCAAGTTTCTATGTTTGTAGATTTTACCGCCCTCTTTCCGGTTGTTTTACACCTCCCAGTATTACCACGTGTATTATTCTCGCTCTGTGTAACAGCTTGAAGGTTGGATAAATTATTATTCTGAGGATCCCCGTCAATATGATCAATCACAAGACCGTCTTTGATCAACCCCTTGTGACACTCATACACAAATCGATGACAGAGATAAGGTTTCTTCCCAACAGTAAATCTTAGATAACCAGTATTAGCAACAAAACCAACTGGAACTGTCCTCTGACAATTTCTGATCATACCATCAATATTTGATTCGTAATTCGTTATTATAGGATGTAGGACAAATTCTTGGCTCATTTATATAATAGTATTATTAGTTTAAATCATAATTTGTCTGAAAACTTATTTAGATAATCCTCTATGGATTTTATAGCTCCGTCACTGACATTATTTTTTTAATCATAATATCTCTTAAGTTCGCGATATTTTTTCCACCACGCTTCGCACATAACTCTGTTTTACCTCATACTCCAACACCACATCGCAGACATGGTATCGGTCCTAAACAACCTCTACGAACGCTCTGCAAGTGAATCTCGCAGAATTCCTTCCTGCAGGATTTATTGCAGGAAGTCAATGATCCGATCATCAACCATTTGCACTTGTTCTGTTGAGACATTCTATATGTAATATTTTTTATTTAAATACTTGTCTGAAATATAATATGGGAGAATTCGAGAGATTATCCAGAATCAAGCCTTTGGAAAACAAGTAAATTCAACCTCGACAGGATATCTTCTGATTTACCAATAAATCGTCTAGAAAAATAAAAGTTTGATCAATAAAATTCACGACGCCAAGAAAGAATTTCACGCAGATGGTGCATCTCATGTCTGGTCAACGTTCAAGATTATACACGATAAAGATATCATTGACGCTACGATGAATGACAAACGAGCGGCAGCTACTATTAAGCAGCTCGATGATAGAAGTTATCTTTTCAGAATACAGTTTGTCGTGTTAAGAGAAACAGATAATTGGATTATCCGTGATAAATATGATCCTGTCATTGGTAATAAAAAAATCGTTATATTAAGTAAAAATTCAAATCCAGGAGCGCTGACTGGTATTGACAAACCGTATTATGAGCAAGCGTATCCTGTAACAGCAGTTATTTATGGAATCTAAGTGATAAATAAAAAACCCAGCATTAATAAACTGGCGCCGATGAAATTTTCAAAAATAAACTGTGTGGCTGAACGAGTAATAGAACATTCTACAAACGCGGCCCGTGGAAACGGTTTAACAGATAAAAGACGTAAAATAATAAATGAGTGGGGCGAGATGGTTAAAGATACCGGGGCGTCTATCAAAGATGTCACTGAGTTAGGAAAAAATTAAAATTCCCAATAATCGTAGCGACGATGACAGGAGAAATATTATATGAATCAAAATATAAATCAAAAGGAGCTTCGATCGAAATTATTGATCATAACGCGCACGCGTGGACTAGCGCAGTAACAGTGTTTCCACGAGATCGAACTGTTAAATACTATCGCGGAGACATGTTTGATTTTATTAACGAAATAAGTAAAAACGATCAGTATGGCTGTTTCAGAGTTCTAACGACGAATCAGATATGGAAGAAAAAAATAAATTTGATCAGTTTGTAAGACCGAATGGCGTTATTTATCGAACAGATCTTCTCCACGAAAAAATGAAAAATCTTGCGCTGCAATATACTAATGATACTGACGAACTATTGAGCAACTGTTTTACTGTTCCGTCAGTTGCGGCTCATTTTGCTAGAAAGAAAAATTCGTGGAAACCAACTCGGTCTGTTTTTCTCAATGATATAATATCAAGTTGTGTCGAATACGGACACGGTGGATTGTGGAATACTAAATACCATCATAAAGATGTTATTTCAGTTGATATGGTTGCGTGTTATCCTGGAAGTTTTCTTGGATACGGAGATTGTTCTGTGTACTTTGAGCGATTCAGTCATCCGACGCACGAGATGACACGAGTATAGATAAATGGACCATTACCGGATTTTGACTTAACTGGATTTGCTTGTATCGAGTCATTCCAGTTTGCTATGGGTCTTCATCCAATTTGTTATGTTTGGTTTGGAAAACATTTTTCAGAAAAAATGTGGGCACAAATAGTACTCTTACGGTATATGCTCGATTGTGCGATGTTAACACTATTGATTGTAACTGAAGCAATTATATCATATCGGAAACAAACCGAAGTTTGGTTACCACAACAAAAGAAATATTCTGATAATGAAAATCCCGATATAACCGATTACGAGAATAAAATCGCAAAAGATCTCGGTAGAAAAATAATCGGCAAGTTCACCCAAGGAGGAGGATATGATCAGAGACGACATTGTACAAGATTGATCATGGATGATGCTGAGTTAGATTTTATAATCGCTGATACAACGAACAGAAATACGTTTATAAGTCGAGAAATTGCCTTCTTGTCAAATGGAACTAAATTAGATACAATTGTAAGTTATATGGACGGTGAGTCACCTCAGTATACTCATTTAAGATCTTCAATGCTCGCGTACGTTTCAATAAATCTATTATCGATGATAAATAAAGTTTCTACACTCGCTGTCAGAGTTGCTACGGATTCGTTTTATATCAATAAAAAATATTCAGGATTACTAGAACAACTACATATCGGTACTTGTGCATCATGGGGTTCGTGGAGAATAAAAAAGGAAAATATACTCGATTATTCCGAATCAGCTGATGTTGCAGTTAAAGATATTTATTGTAAAAAACATCAGAAACTACAATTATCATCTGCACCATCGGTGTACGATCCAATAACTAGAAATAAAACGGTTTATCTAAAAAAAACCTGGATGTTCTGGTAAAACCACTCGAGCGATCGAACTATTTCAGAACTCAGATATGATCGTGCTAACACCTACACACAGACTCGCGCGACAGATGAAACAACGAGGAGTACAATCATGTACTTATCACAGCTTCTTCCGATGGAAGGGTGATGCATGGACTTCTTCGAGGATGGGAGAAAAATATATTCCGAGGATTATAATATGGGATGAAATATGCACGGTTCCGTTAGAAACATTAAAAACATTTCTTGATTGGTTGTTAACAAGAAATACTGGTGTGATAATGTGCGGCGATCATGGTCAACCACCACGGTTTGTTGGACCATCTCCACATGGATGGTTAAAAAATTTCGTTGATTATTACGAAGAAATAAATGATGATCATAGAGCGCTTGATGCAGAATTAAGAGAACTTAAAAAATTAATCAGACTACAGCCGAATAAAATTCAATGTGAAGTAATGCGTGGAATAATTTCAGAAACACCCATGAACGACTTTCTGCAGACGTGGAAACCGAATGATCTGAGAGTTGCAAGTAGAAAAATAGTTCGTGATACACTTCAACGGGAATTGTTTCAGTTACATAAAGAAAAATTTCCAACATTGCCGGTTCCGTTATGCTATCGACCAGCTGATACACGGCGGCGGAATATTGATGTTGATATACCAGGACAGAGCGAGAAACAGAATTTACCAATAAATCGTCTAGAAAAATAAAAGTTTGATCAATAAAATTCACGACGCCAAGAAAGAATTTCACGCAGATGGTGCATCTCATGTCTGGTCAACGTTCAAGATTATACACGATAAAGATATCATTGACGCTACGATGAATGACAAACGAGCGGCAGCTACTATTAAGCAGCTCGATGATAGAAGTTATCTTTTCAGAATACAATTTGTCGTGTTAACAGAAACAGATAATTGGATTATCCGTGACAAATATGATCCTGTCATTGGTAATAAAAAAATCGTTATATTAAGTAAAAATTCAAATCCAGGAGCGCTGACTGGTATTGACAAACCGTATTATGAGCAAGCGTATCCTGTAACAGCAGTTATTTATGGAATCTATGTGATAAATAAAAACCCAGCATTAATAAACTGGCGCCGATGAAATTTTCAAAAATAAACTGTGTGGCTGAACGAGTAATAGAACATTCTACAAACGCGGCCCGTGGAAACGGTTTAACAGATAAAAGACGTAAAATAATAAATGAGTGGGGCGAGATGGTTAAAGATACAGGGGCGTCTATCAAAGATGTCACTGAGTTAGGAAAAAAATTAAAATTCCCAATAACCGTAGCGACGATGACAGGAGAAATATTATATGAATCAAAATATAAATCAAAAGGAGCTTCGATCGAAATTATTGATCATAACGCGCACGCGTGGACTAGCGCAGTAACAGTG
The DNA here is from genome assembly GCA_028554795.2 of Sinohyriopsis cumingii. NCBI lineage: Eukaryota > Metazoa > Mollusca > Bivalvia > Unionida > Unionidae > Sinohyriopsis > Sinohyriopsis cumingii. The sequence continues at coordinate 132,377,157 of CM068829.1, forward strand.
TTTCCACGAGATCGAACTGTTAAATACTATCGCGGAGACATGTTTGATTTTATTAACGAAATAAGTAAAAACGATCAGTATGGCTGTTTCAGAGTTCTAACGACGAATCAGATATGGAAGAAAAAAATAAATTTGATCAGTTTGTAAGACCGAATGGCGTTATTTATCGAACAGATCTTCTCCACGAAAAAATGAAAAATCTTGCGCTGCAATATACTAATGATACTGACGAACTATTGAGCAACTGTTTTACTGTTCCGTCAGTTGCGGCTCATTTTGCTAGAAAGAAAAATTCGTGGAAACCAACTCGGTCTGTTTTTCTCAATGATATAATATCAAGTTGTGTCGAATACGGACACGGTGGATTGTGGAATACTAAATACCATCATAAAGATGTTATTTCAGTTGATATGGTTGCGTGTTATCCTGGAAGTTTTCTTGGATACGGAGATTGTTCTGTGTACTTTGAGCGATTCAGTCATCCGACGCACGAGATGACACGAGTATAGATAAATGGACCATTACCGGATTTTGACTTAACTGGATTTGCTTGTATCGAGTCATTCCAGTTTGCTATGGGTCTTCATCCAATTTGTTATGTTTGGTTTGGAAAACATTTTTCAGAAAAAATGTGGGCACAAATAGTACTCTTACGGTATATGCTCGATTGTGCGATGTTAACACTATTGATTGTAACTGAAGCAATTATATCATATCGGAAACAAACCGAAGTTTGGTTACCACAACAAAAGAAATATTCTGATAATGAAAATCCCGATATAACCGATTACGAGAATAAAATCGCAAAAGATCTCGGTAGAAAAATAATCGGCAAGTTCACCCATGGAGGAGGATATGATCAGAGACGACATTGTACAAGATTGATCATGGATGATGCTGAGTTAGATTTTATAATCGCTGATACAACGAACAGAAATACGTTTATAAGTCGAGAAATTGCCTTCTTGTCAAATGGAACTAAATTAGATACAATTGTAAGTTATATGGACGGTGAGTCACCTCAGTATACTCATTTAAGATCTTCAATGCTCGCGTACGTTTCAATAAATCTATTATCGATGATAAATAAAGTTTCTACACTCGCTGTCAGAGTTGCTACGGATTCGTTTTATATCAATAAAAAATATTCAGGATTACTAGAACAACTACATATCGGTACTTGTGCATCATGGGGTTCGTGGAGAATAAAAAAGGAAAATATACTCGATTATTCCGAATCAGCTGATGTTGCAGTTAAAGATATTTATTGTAAAAAACATCAGAAACTACAATTATCATCTGCACCATCGGTGTACGATCCAATAACTAGAAATAAAACGGTTTATCTAAAAAAAACCTGGATGTTCTGGTAAAACCACTCGAGCGATCGAACTATTCCAGAACTCAGATATGATCGTGCTAACACCTACACACAGACTCGCGCGACAGATGAAACAACGAGGAGTACAATCATGTACTTATCACAGCTTCTTCCGATGGAAGGGTGATGCATGGACTTCTTCGAGGATGGGAGAAAAATATATTCCGAGGATTATAATATGGGATGAAATATGCACGGTTCCGTTAGAAACATTAAAAACATTTCTTGATTGGTTGTTAACAAGAAATACTGGTGTGATAATGTGCGGCGATCATGGTCAACCACCACGGTTTGTTGGACCATCTCCACATGGATGGTTAAAAAATTTCGTTGATTATTACGAAGAAATAAATGATGATCATAGAGCGCTTGATGCAGAATTAAGAGAACTTAAAAAATTAATCAGACTACAGCCGAATAAAATTCAATGTGAAGTAATGCGTGGAATAATTTCAGAAACACCCATGAACGACTTTCTGCAGACGTGGAAACCGAATGATCTGAGAGTTGCAAGTAGAAAAATAGTTCGTGATACACTTCAACGGGAATTGTTTCAGTTACATAAAGAAAAATTTCCAACATTGCCGGTTCCGTTATGCTATCGACCAGCTGATACACGGCGGCGGAATATTGATGTTGATATACCAGGACAGAGCGAGAAACAGAATTTAGTATTAAATGATATTATCACAGTTGATATCAACGCTGTTAAAGATGCATTATCGTTGAACAAATCTCTGTGGACACTAGGATATGCAATGACGATTTACTCATCTCAGGGATTAACTATTTCTGATACAGTTGCTTGGATTATAGCTGATCACATCGAGTGGTCAAACCTAGTCTATCTCGCAGTGTCTCGAGTCAGAAGAATATCTCAGTTGCGGAGAATTGTCTTGGACGAGTCAGTGATTAGTGATGATATTGACAATGATATAATAAGAAAAAAATTAGCTGGTTATAAACAATCTGATAAAAAAAATAAACGCGATTTTGATCTCGACGTTGAATTTATCAGCACGTTGAAACAACAACAGAATAATCATTGTACAAGTTGTAATTGTGTGATGTTATGGAGATATTCAAATAATAATCCAAGACAATTTACCGTAGATAGAAAAGATAACAGTCGTGGTCATACACCAGAAAATGTAATGTTGACCTGTCTTGAGTGTAATCGACGTAGAGGTGCTAGTTAAGTGATCTGGGTGGTATGTGCGTATCCTTAGGAATTACTTGTAATTGTTCACGTGTAAATCCACGTTGAGGAGCAGTTGAATCTAATCTGTAGATTGCGTGTCTACCTGAGAATCTTGTCTCCGTGGATATCTTATGTGTGGTAACACTCCAGATAAGATCATTCGCTCTTTTTTTACCACCTTCGAGTTCACCGGGTTCATATAAATACCTTACAGTGGTATTACTTAATACTGGTTGCGCTGAAAAATCACGTCGTTGTACGGGTATATTTTTTTGTAATTGGATTAATAGGTTTCATGTTGGTCGTTCGAGTTACTTCATTATTTAACGCAGTTATCAAACTTGGTAATCTTGCAACCCATTCACGAGATCTCTTGCCTTGAATAAATTCCTTCGCGTATTGATATCCAAATAACCGCTCAGCAAGTGTTCGATTAAATCGTTCAACAATTGCCTGATCACGATGAATGGCAATGTGTCCTCGACGTATTTTGATATTATATCGCTCCATCAACGATGATACTGCACGAAGAAATTCTTTGCCAGGATCAACCTGTAGCAGCTGTGGCCATTGCAAGGGTCGACGTTGATAAATTCGTTTAAACGCAGAAGCTACTTCAGCAGCTGTCTTTGTTAATAATGGTTCTGTTTCTTTATATTTACTTGCAACATCAACGACAGTTAGCGCGTATTTGTACGTTTTTCTACGTACAGTATCATGTGGTAAAAATAAGATCTCTGCTTGGTGAACTTCATTAGGGACGCTGACATCGAAATACGAGTGCTGAACTTGTTTCGGTGGTGGTAGATAAATTTGCCATATTGCCTGCTTAGATAACCATTTTTTAGCGGTAACACGTGTAACTTTTGCTGCCTTGGCGAGTTTACTAATTGCTGCGTTACCTTTCCAGTATCCTCTTGGGGAATAATAAATCGTTTCCATTTATAATTAATTACCAGCACCTAGCTCTAATTTACCTTTCATGGCGGATCTTATTAACCAATTAGCTAATGATTCTCTTATATTTTTATTTTTTATAGAATTGAACGCATGAATTAATTTCACATCTGCGATATGTCTGTCTTGTAGGTTTTCACTTTTATACGCTACATCATGAACATGACACGCTTTATCAATAGCGTTTATTGGATACTCACCTGGTTTTGGTTGATCCTGATTATCAAGTCTGATATCAAGTCGAGTACCAGGACCACAATAATTATATCCTGGTAGATGTTTTTCTCTTTGGTATTTAGCCCACGGAATTCCTGTGAACTTTGACATTAATTTAGCATTATCACCACCATCTTTTTTAGGTAAAAAAGAAAACTTTTTTTCTGTTACATACTGCACATCTTCCACCATATGCTATTCTCGCATTTTTTGTTGTAACCGTGGATAGATCATTAGTTGGGGTTTTAGTTCTACAGCGTAAACAATATAGATTCATATGTTTATATAATATGGATATAATTGATTTCACAGCGACTCGAAAACAAGAGCCAGTTAAACACCATCCTGCGTTGCCAAATTCGATCAGAATGATATTAATAGGACCATCTGGATCGGGTAAGACACAATTGTTACTTAATCTTATAATGAGATGGCTAAAATGGGATAAGTTGTATTTGGTGGCGCCATCAGTTGATGATCAGAGATGCTACGATGTGCTTAAAGATTTTAATGAAAACGCGCGATTACTGGACGAAGATAACGATGTCATTAAATTTATAACGGATATTGATGAAGCACCATCTGTTGATGATCTAGATGGATTTATTAATACTTTAGTTGTATACGATGATGTGATGCTAGACAAAGAATCAAATCCAGCTAGAATATTTTCTCGAGGAAGACATAAAAATACTGATGTGATATATGTTACTGAGCGATACATACAGATTCCGAAAGTAATCAGGGATAACTGTAATGTTTTAGTTGTGTTTAATGGTGTAGACACACATACATTGCGCAATATTCATCAAACTTGGTGTAGAGGAGATATGGATATAATTAAATTTAGAAATTTCTTTTCACGAGCGCAAGCTACTCCGCATGGATTTATAACAATAAATTTATATGATCCTAAATCCCGATATCGTGTAGGTCTTGATAAGATATTTGGATAAATTAATAGCAGCAGGGAAGGCGCGACCTCGCGTTGACGTAATTGCGTAAAGCACGTGCATAATAAACTAGAAAAAATCACCAACGACAATAAAGTAATATTAATTAGAATTTCCATGGAGACTCTCATTAAAGTGTCGACGCTTTTTTAAATTTTGTCGACGCTTTTTTATTCTTCGATCATTTGTAGGAAGGCTTATTTTCGACATTTGGACGTTTTTCGACCATTGGTCTGTTCGCCTTCCCTGCTGCTCATATATATAATTTATGTGTTAATGCATAACGGCGGACAATAGGTCCCGTTCTTCATTCCGCGTAAGCAAGATCACATTTCTGGCTCACTATCTCTCACAAACACCTTCAGTCAGACGGCCAAAACATATCGTTGCTTTTTGAATTATTTGGTTTCCGGACCATATGTCAGTTGTTGGATATTATTATGTCATTTGTCGTTTTACTCTTAATTATGTCTAAATATTCACTTTACATACAGCATGTGCAGTTTAATATTTTTATGTTACTACAACTTATCATATTCTGATTTGTCTAAATAAGCCCTTAAAATTTTTGCGCAGTATTCTCTGTTGTGATTGGCTGAGATTGTGGGAAACTTTTCTTTCCCCACCTTACAGAACTTTTTTATTTTGCTAATACTTTGAATATTTTATTGGTCATAGGCTCTTTGTCTTGAAACAGACACGGTATGTATTATATTATGTTGAATGTCTTTTTGCTTTACATTTTGATGTATATAGGCCTTTCTATGCCGTTCAGAATAAACTGAGTGCACAAAAAGTAAATGTGTTTCATTAGACACACACTTAAGTAAGCCCCAAGAGAGGGTTTTCAAATTCTAATTTTCAAAATATCTTTATTGTTTGATAGTCTAACGTTTCATTTATGTTTGTGGTTACATCTGTGCTTAATAAGATATAAAGAAACCTGCAATATTGGGTACTTGAATATAACGGACACGTATTCCTGTAAAGGAATAATATATTATCAATATTTTAAAATATGTTTACATTCTTCATTTATGTATGAAGGACACGTGTACTTAAACATAATTTCACTATTCCATGTATATTTTTATATGGATACAATTCTAAGGTTCTATGTATAAAATCTGAATAGACACAATTATACTGGTCCATGTATATTCTGTATAGACACAATTATACTGTTTAATGCATATTTTACATAGACAATTATATTGTTCTATGTATATTCTGTATAGACAAAATTATAGTGTTCAATGCATATTTTCCATAGACACAATTATACTGTTCAATGTATATTCTGCATATATAATTATATCGTTCAATATATATTCTGTATAGACACATTTTTGCTGTTCAATGCATATTCTCTAAAGACACAACTATACTGTTCCATGTATATTCTCTGTAGACACAACTATACTGTTGAATGCATGAAATCGCTATAGACACAATGATACTGTTCAATGTATATTTTGTATAGACACAATTATACTGTTCCAGGTATATTATGTGCAGCCACAATCATACTGTTCAATGTATATTCTGTATATACACATATATACTGTTCCATGTATATATTTTGTATAAATACATCTATACTGCTAAATTTATATTCAGCACAGAGACAATTCTGCTGTTCAGGGTATAATTTGTGTCGATATGTAGAACTTTGTTGCATATTATATTATTTGGTCCTACCGAAGGCGACACGTTTCATGCCGAGAAAAGACGTGCTGGTATCCCCAGTGCATCTTAATTAATCCAAGGTGAAAGGAATACAAGAAGAGCATTACTTTATAAAGCAAACTAAAGTGCCAGTAGATGGCGCAAATGAAACTGCATGAAATAGAGTTGTTGCTGTGTTTCCCGTCTTTGAAATCAATCTGAATTAAGTGTCAGCCCGAGCTGCGTCTGACATTTTACCCTACACTTTCGACTTTTGGATTGTTAATGTTGTGGGCGGTTGAAAGAGCACATTCCCTATCGGAAATATGGAAATCACAAGGTAGAGGCACAGTGTAGTCGATTCAAACTTAAATGACATTTTATGGAATTGTACCTGCCTGACATCGATTACTAGTTTCTATATCATTTTATTCAGTCTTTAAGGTCTTTAAGATCAACAGGACGAATTAAGATGCGATGTGTTGACATAACAATGTTGGCATATTAACAAATTGGAATATATATGCCACAACAGGGCAAACTAATTATGTAATTTGTCACATGTATACAACCATTTTAACAGATTGCAATCGGTGACTTGCATTGATGAAGCAAACAACGTCATCTTCAACACATATTATAATTATGCTTTTGAAACATGACGTCATGACTATGGGAACTTAAAGTTCCATAGGGTGCAAACATTCATGCAAAGGTAAAGATGTCATGCCCAGTTTTTGCTATATTCTGTCGTGTTCAATCAGTAATGCAAATAAAGTTCATCTTCGTTAGTGCCTTATTAGACAAAATTGCACCGTAGACTAGGTCCTTAAAGAAAAGTAAAAGCCAGGGAGAACTACTAAGATACTTTTGGACAATCAAGGTTTGAAGAATCTTGCTTGCTTCCGACAGTGTGCATATGTATAAAGACAGTTGGAGTATTTCAATCAAATTATGGTAAATGATTTGATTACTGTACATTGGATGAATATCTGTGACTTGGCGATCCTGGAAGACCCGATAGTGAATTCCATCTCAAGATAATCTATGAAAGCTTTGGTGACAGTACAATCTTAGACACAAACCGAAAGAGCTATTAAAAAGCTAGTTGATGATCACCAATACTCAGTAGTACGTACTCAACGTATGTGTCTTGAATCGTATTTGAAATGCTCTTTCTCAGGGCACGTGTTAAAAAAAAATGACATTATTTTGTTATTGACATTTCATATGCCAAAATTTTACAGATTCTCTTGAACACCACAAAACTTGATTTGTTAAAACATATCTGCCCTAAATTTAATCTGGATGGCAGTTCAGTTTGAATATTTTGTGCATTTATTTGCTAACAAATGCTATTTTTACTATGTCTGATCATTTATCCGGCACCATAGTAGTTTTGAACATGCCTTGTGGTTTCCATTTCGTTTATTTGTTCTACTCTTTACAGATCCTTATATACAGATTTTAAATTATTATTTGTCATAGAAAACATTTTCTGAATTAATTTTCTTATGAGTTTTTCCTTTGTTAGTAAATGTATTTATTTATCGTTTCCTCAGTTTTGAAATGATTGTGCAATATTCGATTAAATTATTAGTACAAGCCTTCTGACGCACTTCTTCAAAATTTAATAATGATCCTTGAATGTCAGAGAGATTCACGTGACATGTTATGCCGTTTAACCGCCATTTTATTTAAGAATGAAAGTGATTGATATAAACAAAATTTAGAATGTGATGAAACAAACATTCTTCGAGTGACGAGGGTGGATATTTACACCTTGCTAAGGCTAAAATAGCATCTTGCCAAAAACTATTACTAATAAATTTACTAATTTCTGATAAGTTTGTTTCCCGTAATTTTAATATCTGAATGCCTCCAAATATTCCTAGAATTTCTTTAGTAACCTTATTTCTGCCAAATGAAATGACATTAGGACAAGTAGAGTGTTGCCCCATTCTACAGGAAGCAAACAAACTTGCCCCTTGACAAAGTTATATGTATATCTATATTATGTGTGTAACTATTGTTCATGATTGTAGGTTGTGAGGGTCATTTTGCATACAACATGTATAGTTTTCGTTTATGATGGTAGATTATATTTTAAGGCAATTATTACCTGTAGGTAAACCTATTTACTTGGATTTGAGTTCAGGACTTTGGTTTTCCCTTTATCAATTCCTAGTTTACCTGATATTTGGCATATTCTTTACTCGAAAGTAAGTAAAAGACATGATCTTGTTCTACACTTAGTATGTTCTAGAAATGAGCATTTAGCCTTTGCCTTGGTCCCCTAATGTGTCTTGGGTCCTTATAATAATGTTGTTTACTTCCAAAGTATTCATGCCTTTTAACATATGTAGAGGAATCAATATTTTAATTGTGGTCAGTCATAATGTGCGAGAATTTATTTTTTTTTAAAATATTCAATGGAATCACAAAGTGCTCATTGATTCTAGGAGAAAATCATGATTTTGGAATTATTGTGAATTCATTAAATGTCATTTTGGATTATATTATTGTGATACATCAAGAATGTTTGAAGACTATTGGTACATCACCACATTCAAGCTTGACTTCTACACTTTTGGACTTGTGATAGAACTTTAAGGACTATTTGGCATTTAAATCAAAATACTAAAAGTTCCTTTTAATATGTTAATTTTGCTTTCTAGGGAAAATATATTACGTGTTGAATTGAACACAACTTTGAGAATTGTCGCTCTTTTTTGTTACGCAGTTTAAAACTTTAGATTCGTAACAGAATATAAATTGTAAATATAATATACGAACAAGCGAAGGACTATGGGCCATATGAGTCTTTAATTCGTCCCTGGGAACATTATGCATATCGTATCTTTTAGGAAAAGGAACGGATCAGCATATTATAAGACCCTACTGTTGCATAAATTTTGAAAGCAGTAGGGCAATATTTGATTTGGTATATTTATGATGACATTTTCACCTAGATGAAATAATAAAGTCCATGATCAGGTAAATCTCGAAGTTTAACTTATGAAAAAATCATTTAACCTAGGTTCTGTTGGGTGTGTTCGTGTGTGTGTCTGTTATACAACTATATTCATATTTATCACAGGAATAGTTGCCATAACGATCTAAGATGTTCTTTTTAAGTTAATTTGGAAATGAAAGCCATCAGTAACGTATCAAACGGAACAGTCTTAAAACCTCAATTTGTTTTATTAACTAAATTATGTTTTAAAACATTTCATCCGAAACGTATGCCTTATTTATTTAAAAGAACAACGTGAAGAATAAGATGAAAGTTTTTTATCTGGTTCAAATTAAATTTTAATGCACATATAATATATTAGAACGTCATACATGTTTGACCTAATTCTACGCAAGTCTCCTGGCGCATATTTTCGTTAATGAAAGCATATCATCTACAGAAAGTCAAATTATGATGTGAATTTCCGTTTCGAAATTTCTTCCTCGGCTTCTACCAAAAGTTCAGTTTGTCCAAATATCATGTCGGCATTCACCTTGAAGATGTCTTGTTCGTCTGGCAGGTTGACAACCAGTCGTCCCATACACTCACAACCTGCGTCAGTTACAAAACGTGGATCCTTCTCAGACGAGGCATATATTTTCAGAAGCATCTCTTTTTGATTAGGCTTCAAGTTAACATGCTTTCCAGATCGCCGTTCACCGATTTTTATAGATTCTCCTTTCTCTATGTACTTTTTGAAGACGTCTTTGCATCTATCATTTCCATTTATATTCACTCGCTTTTCTTGTGGGTGTATTGAAGAGTCGAATGGCGGCGAAATATTGATACCGTAGGTGTACTTAGCGATTCTGGAAGAAATTATCATTGGCTCACGTCCAAAGACCACGGCTCCTTTCAAAACAACCAATCAGGCCTCGGCTGGTATAATAATTTTTGCATTTCGGAAGTGCTTTCTTGATGGCGGCCTGCATCACGGGTGATTCAGAGAAACCCCCAACTATTAGAAAAGTGTCAACGTTCTTAAGTTCAGGTTTCTGTAAAAGCTCCCTCACACATCGTGTTACACCGCTAGTGCATTCCTCAAAAAGGGACCTGAAAAGGTTTGCTTCAATTCGAACTTTGTCCGCGGACCAAGTAATTATATCTTTGAAGGACGTTTTTTCCAAAGCTTTTTCTATGGTTTCTCTGTTCTCCTTTTCATAAATACTGGACAAAGATACTGGCATGTTTAATGAAACCATTGTATTTAATTCGGGAGTAATTGTCCTTTTCTTGGTCTCTAACTCTCGAAGCAGATCCATGTGATCTTCTTTGTTATTTTCACAAAAAGTATTGAATGTTTTATCGCCAACAATTGTGATCAGCATCTGACGGAATATTTCATCTACCCTTGTCCCTCCCCAAGGTCCTCCAGTTGGCTCATGAAGCTCTCTGAGGGATCCGTTAAGTTGTTTCTCGTGCACAGTTATATCAGCTGTGCCACCTTCAAACGAACGAACAAACCATGGAAGTTGGCAAAGTAGCAAGTATGTTAAGTTAGCATATATTTGAGAAATGGAGAAGGTAGAAAATAAAGTAAGAACAATATAGTGTAAGCAGTGCTCAATTTTGACATTTTACAGGCAAATCTGCGATTAAGACTTAGTTTTAGAAACTATAAAAGTAAACGGACTAAATTGGTAAGTTGCACTGAGAAAACAAATCAGCATTATCAATGGAGAGAATGTAAATAATAAACAATAAATTAAAAATAAACAAATGAGTTAATTAATACATGAACTTAAAAAAGAAGCATAAGATAATCAGTTACTACCTTTACAATATAATCTGCATAATTTGCATTAACAATGGTTATCTTTTAAATATTTTGTACAGTGTGCGACAGATCTATGATCTTTAAATAATCAATGGTACGAGCGGTTTATCCTTCAGGTGTATAGGTCAGATCTCTATGCCTGTCTTTCTAAATTTAATTTTTATCTCCTAGGTCCAAGATTATGTACTTGCTGGCGGTCAACCTCCGACTCGCTGATAACTTGTCGCTTGGCAACAGTTGACAGTATAAAGATGCTGCCTCTGGTTCCAATGCAATTGTCAATGAACCACTGTCTATTTCCGTCTGAAATATAACATTTGAACTTTCAGAAAATCTTACCAATTCCACTAACATGATTCTATCAGTTTAGTTTTAGACTTAAAATATTTGATTGGCCTAAATAATGTCAGACTATTAGTTCACCCAATGTGGCTCAAATTAACTGAACATGTTTCAGAGATGTAAACATTATTAACTTTGTCTCTGTTAGATTTCCGGATTCTCGACTTATGAACCCTTTAATTCTATGTGACATGCAAGCCACTGTACTTCGCTCAAATTATTTTGGTCAGATATAGGTTTGTTGCGATATACATTGTGAAATGTGGTAAAAGAAACATACATATACGTATTTTACTTCATTTTTTAAACTGTTTTTTGTTTGGTTTTGTGCTGTCGTTTTTGGTGCGTGAGGGAATTTGTGTTTAATTTTCTGTTAAAGCTCCACTCTGCATTATTTGATGCACATGCATCAGATTAAAGAATTAACATATTTGGTTGAATTATTATTGTCAGGTAGTTACTTGTAAACTTTGAATTTATTTAATTGTGTGTTTATGTTGTTAAAACTCTAGATCATTGTATTTCATTGCCTAACGACACAACTTAGTTTCTTTTGATTGATCTTTGGACGTAGAACAGTACAATTTCTGTTTCATTCTGTAAAAAAAACAAATTGAAAACCATGCAGCATGAATTGTCTTTTCAATTAGCAGTTTTCATGCCGATGACCAAGAATTCGAGTGTCCTGACTTTCAGAATGATTTTGCTATTCACTATATGCATTTAATTATTAAAAACATTCTCAACAACGTTTTGATTTATTGGTAATCAGTTTGTCTCCGTAAAGCAAGTCCTTCTTGAATACATTGATATCAAGTACCAACATTTTATATAAACATTAGAGCAACCGGATTATATACTTAAACTAACTTATCATAATAGATATGGTTCCAGTATGTATCGTGCGATTCGTTGAGGATCATTGGCACTTACTGAAAAGAAATGAAAAACACAACAACAGAACAATATCTTTATTTGTACATGACTTGGGTCATAAAGAGACACGTGAGCAAACCAAAATGACACAATTATCGACCATGGAGACAACAACCTAAATTAGAAATGTTATGTAAGCAATTGATATATCGCGAATCACGGCTTATTGTTCAAATTACATAGTACAGTTCTATCTTCTTTCTTGCATGGATTTTACCCACTGAGAAATAAATAAGTACACCCGATAATTTACAAGCGTTTAAATTCCTTTATTCACAATACGAAATTTGCTGTCAATTAAAGAAGCAGTCAGACTTGAGGATTCTACAATAGTTTAAAAAAATACTGACTAGGCAAACTGAACGCCATTTGGCCAACACAACATTATAATTTGAAATTATATTTACATCATAAATATTGAAGCAAAGCTATATTTGGTGAGGTCAAAGTACGGTTTAAAGGTTGTCGATATAGCAGTTTATGACCTCTCTTTAAAAGCAACTGTGTCAGTATGTAGAGATAATTCATAGTTGTTTCCAAGTTTAGATAGAATTAATGTGCAGTCAAATTCGCTTGTGACGAATAATTACAGTAAAGAGAAAACAAGTGTTAAATGTTTGACTTTAAACATAAACAAGATATCATGCAGTGCGTTAGAAAAAATGCAGATTATCGTATTATTTTTAACGATAACATTGAAATAAAAAATATTACTCCCAATAGCAATATGCTTAAACAGAGAGGTATTAAGAAGCAATAAATTACGTGTTTTTGGTGTATATGTACACATTTACAATGCAACTTAAAGATCACTAAACTATACAGGGTCAAAATGATTCAACAAAAACATAAATAACGTATGCAGGGCTAAGTTTTATTTCAAACAGTATATTGTGCCTCGGTAAAAGATTTAGCTGTTTTACAATCAACCTTAGGAATGTCAGTTGGAGTTTGCTGAAGCTAAACGTAGTTGTTGTAGACGGTTGGTTTACAGTTGTTGCATTAAAAAACTGGCTGAAGAAGAGTTTATAAATAGCACTCTTAGGATCATGTAAGCTTTGAGCTTATAACACATAACATGAACGCAAAATATGTTGAACGAACAGAACATTGCAGCGTAAAATGGTAACACGTTAACGGCTTGAGAATGTATGTTAATAGTAGAACCAGTGGGCAAAAGGAAAGTGTATTACCAAAACATTAGAGGAGAGTAAGAAAACATTACTTATGAAATGCATATTAAGGCGACTATATAGTGTACACAGTGTCCCAAGAGTGTAACAAAACACATTATTGAAAACATGAAATAATAATGCACCAAAAGTAAGAAGGTTGTTCCCGCTACATCTAAAACAAAGCTTAAAATGTATCCAATGTGAAACCCATTAGGGAGTCTGTGATCCGTGATATTTTGAACAAAAGTACAGATATGCAAATAATATAAACGCTGGATGTTGTCATGAGTACCTATAATCCTCATTAATTTCATTCAACAATTGCACAATAAATGATGCATTTGTCCTGGACAAAACTTTTACCATGAACACTTTTGACACATCCATAGAAACGTCTATTGCAAAGTATCGTTTAAACATAGCTATAGTAATTTGATACTAGATGATATTTAAATCGAGATGGATTTAGTAAAATTCATTTCACATGTTATAGTGCGTACATATACAGATTTTTGATACGTTAATTATCTCATAATAATCAACTTATATTTGACATCCATTAGTACTTGAATTTAAACAAAAATGACTAGTTCAATATTTGAGATACATCATTTTGCGAATGTTACTAATGCTATAGATGCCAATTAATGGAGGAACTTGAGAGACGAAATACAAACTCAAGAGATGTAAAGAGTGGTTAAAATCAACTAATATTATACAGGAAATAATAAAAATATTGCAAAGCAACCAAAAAGGAAAAACATGTGAATGTTGATAAAAGCGGTCAACAGAGACTCAACGTTTTAACACAAAATAGGGATAATTCAGATCATTGAAAACAAAATAATGAACTTATGATGTTTAACTTCCTGTGATTCATTTTAATTACATAAATTGATTAACGCACCATAACATATTACGCATAATTAACAAAATTAAAACTTGTTTCCTCTGAAACTCAACTTTACAAATGCAACCATTCATCATCTTTGATAACTATAATTTAATTTAATGAAGATCCTCTGAACGCATACAGAGCACAGTGTAGCTTAAGACTTTGGCAGAATCAACTAAACACGGATGGAAACAAGTGGTTATGTGATTTAATACTGGTATTTACAAAACTAAAGTATTTTAGAGTTATTTACATCTGTTTATTGGCTCGACGTTTACTTCTAGATAGAAAGACTCCATTAGAATGGAAAAGTTCTTTGCATGGAGAAAGTGAATTGATTCGTAATAAAACAGGGTTGATTTAAAACCTTTTAATTAGCGTGCAATCATTTAAACACTTCACTACATCATGACTATATACATCAACTTAAAAGTAAAAGCGTCCAAGGAATAAATTGCATTGTGCGAAACTATATATATATATATATATATATATATATATATATATATATATATATATATATATATATGCAGTTCGGGTGCATATGTACAAAACACTGGTCCAAGACTTTGCTAAGAGCTATTTGATAAACGATACTGGGTGAACAAAATTACGACTCAGGTAAACATATAATGACAAATGTTAACAAAATATTTCAACTTCAGTAGTACAATTCAACTTATATTGTTGGTGGTAACGGTATAGTTTTACTACCAGGTGACAAGGTTATGAAAAATTACAGTAATGTTGGATACAGCAACAATTTAAGGATATCCAATGACTCGCGTAAACTTGCATGAAACCCTGCTGTAAATATAGGTTGCCATATGTACAAATGTGATCCGATTCTAGGAAGTATAGATAACTCGTTTGAATTTATAAATGTCACGAACACAATATTTACCATTAAATAAACACTAGTTTATATTGATAAGAATGGATCCAGGCCTAGCCACCGAGAATGCAAATATAATTGAATTTAACTTATCTGTACAGCTATAAAAATTGTCTATTCAGTAACATAGCGCTATGTGGCATAGGGTTGACTTTCTCGAAATGTTAGATTTAATTTCGAAACATTCAACATATAAACGATTCTATCCCATAGAACGGACAGCAAAAATGAACACCGTTTTATATTTTGCATATCTCTACAGCTTCCGCATGGGTTACTGGTATATGTAATTTTCAACATGCAATCAATACGTGGTTTGGTTGGAGAGTGCACACTGTAAGAAAGTTAGCCTTACAGGCTTTTTTATTTGTTCTGGAAGCAACCCGAAAAGGTTATTGGTTAATGCATTTTTCAAGACACAATTGGTACCTGGTTACACTGGTCAACAGTGAAATCATTACTGACTTGAAAAGGCACTAATCTGTAGTATTTTGGTGTGCCGAACACGAATATAACCGTGAAAAATTTGTATTGGCTCTCGTTTTGAAGATATTCATATACCTCATTTTCTATGTTTCACTGTGTAAATTTCTCCAGTAGGACTGCAGCAACATCCGGAATAATGATGTAACATTGCATAATACCATCATGCTCACATCATCCACAGTTGATCGCATCATTTTCTGATGCAATGCAATACTAATGCCATGCGGCTGCTGAAGTAAGTTGACGTCAGCAGTGTACTATACATGTGTAGGCCTATTATACTAATGCCAGGCGGCTGCTGAAGCTGACGTAAGCAGTGTACTATATAAAGCCCAATCAGATAGGTTCAGCATTTAAAATATTTTAGACGTTGTGCGAGACAGTTCAAGCTACTGTTACATAAAACTTATTATTTTATCCATTTACGTACAATAAAGAACAGTAATGCCTCGAAAGTGTGTTAATACCGCGGACAATTTTTGCTATATTTGTGGGGAAGTGACATTTGCCAACCAGAAGAAAAGTATCAATTCTCAAGTGAAGAAGGCATATCATCTTTACTTCAGATGCAAGGTTGGTGACCAAGACAAGCCTTGGGCTCCGCATATATGCTGTGCTACATGTACAACACAGCTTTCACAGTGGTTGAATTGCAAAAGGTCATCAATGCCGTTTGCAGTCCCAATGGTGTGGAGAGAGCCAAGCAACCACCTAAATGACTGTTACTTCTGCTTGGTTCCTCCTCTTTCCGGCGGAATAACGAAGCGAAAGAAGTCGAGAATAGTCTACCCAAACATTCCGTCTGCATTGAGACCAGTTCCACATGGTGAGGGACTTCCTATTCCAGAACCTGCAGCAGAATATTCTCTTGATTCATCTGACGAAGACAAAGGTGAGTCGACCTGTTCTTCTCCTGGTCCATCAGCATGCAGTGATCCAGATTTTCACTGTGGTGCATCATCAACCCCACACAGAATAACACAGGAAGAACTAAATGACCTGATTCGTGATTTGGACTTATCAAAGAACAAGGCAGAATTGCTAGGATCAAGACTCCAACAATGGAATCTTCTAGAAGAAGATGTCACAATTACTGCATATCGAAAGCGCCACCAGCAATTGGAGCCTTTCTTCAGAAAGGAAAGTAATCTGATATTCTGTTCCGATATTGAGAGCCTCATGAATGCTTTAAAAATCACTCATGACCCACAAGAATGGAGACTATTTGTGGACTCTTCGAAACTGAGCCTCAAGGCTGTGCTTTTGCACAATGGAAACATTCTTCCATCTATTCCAGTAGCGTATGCTGTCCACATGAAAGAGACATACGATAACTTAAGGCAGCTACTGAATTCCATTGAGTATAACAAGTACAGCTGGCACCTCTGTGGTGATTTGAAGGTAGTTGCCCTTTTAATGGGACTGCAGCAAGGATATACAAAATACATGTGTTTCTTATGCGAGTGGGATAGCCGAGCAAGGGAAATGCACTACATGAGGAAGGAATGGACTCACAGGCAGAATGTAGCCATTGGAGAGAAGAATATCCAACACCCAGCTCTGGTTGAGGCTCAGAAAATCTTGCTACCACCCCTTCACATCAAACTAGGTTTGATGAAGAACTTCGTGAAAGCCATTGACCGGACTTTGCCAGCATTCCGATACCTGCATGAAAAATTCCCTCGACTCAGCGAAGCAAAGATTAAAGAGGGAGTTTTTGTGGGTCCTCAGATTCGAGAGCTTTTCAAAGATGACCGGTTCAACAACTTGCTGGAAGGTGACGCGAAACAAGCATGGAATGCTTTTCGCCTAGTTTCTACAAACTTCCTCGGAAATGTTAGGGCAGAAAACTATAAGGAACTAGTAGAAGACATGTTGATGAAGTATAAGAAACTTGGCTGCAATATGTCTCTAAAGATTCACTTCCTTCATTCCCATTTGGATTTCTTTCCTAGCAACTGTGGTATTGTTAGTGATGAACACGGCGAACGTTTTCATCAAGATATCGCAACAACGGAACAAAGATACCAGGGAAAATGGTCCACTACAATGCTGGCTGACTACTGCTGGACACTCCTCAGAGATGCTCCCGAACAGCTGTACAAGAGACAGGCGAAGAAATCTAAGATGTAGTCAATGACTTGATTTTTTATAGGTAGGCTATTACAGTTGACCTTTTACTATTGGAATGCATTTCGTTATGTAAACATTAATTTCTTGCAGATTACAAAAAAACTAGAGCCAATTTTGCAATTTGACTGTCATATTCGTGTTCAGCACATAAAAATTGATAAGAATTGACTAATTTTATTTCAGTAACATGACTTTTGTAAAAATTTGTTGTCCAGTGTTATTGAAATATATTTCATCTTATATACTTTTTACTTTCTTCAGTGATCTGTCGGTAAAGTGTACAGTTTCCTGACAGGACTCTTATTTACTATGGCCAAATCCAGTGGCAGAGAACTCGATATATTGGCTTTCTCACCGCCGACACTTTGCAGGTGCAGCAGTGGTTGAACCTAACTTAGTATTTAGAAATAGCAAAGGCTGAAAATATACAACCAGATATTTAGTATTGCAAAAACGAAACCCATGTATATTGTATGTTCCTATATTTTACAAAGGTACATTAGTACCAGCAAGTTCGTACAATATAAACACATCGTACAACTAGATTATATGAGTCTTGCATTTCATGTTCTTTTTGCTCCGCCTATGCGAGCTCGGGAATGTAGAATAGGTCAAATGAGCCCTTCTGCGTGCTGTAAGATGCGACTAATGGAAGTTCCGTGGTTAATCTGTTGGAATTGCGACCGAAAAGGTGCAGATTAGAGTCCTATGATTAGATCAGCCCAAGTCTGCTGTATTGCTGTGTACTTGGGCAAGGCACCTTACTCCAAGTGATTTGTATGTGCAAAATGCTCAACTTGATAGTGTAGTTGTGTCGTAAAAGATAAAAACAACCTAACTAATCTCTTTGTTCCGCTAAATATCAAGCAACCGCCAATTAAATTAATCAAATCGGGTGCTTTTGTCATATCAATTAACGTTATAACGATTTCAATACACCTTATTTTAAGGCCTGTATTAATAAATTTATATTTGCTTCTCAGTATTATATACATAGTCTTATCGTGCCAGTGAATATTGTTGGCATGTACCCTTAAAAGTGAGTTGATGTATTGTATTAATATTGGTCATTTTAGTCTGATTGGTCCAGCAATTTTTAACTGTTGCGAAATGCTCATGTCTGACTAGTAATTTCTAACTTTCGAGAAATGCTCATGTACTACTGAACAAGAAACAGTTGATACGTTGACAGTACCAGAAGCTGAAGTTTTGGACATTTCTCGATGGGCGAAAGCCTGTGTCAAGAAACATTGTATTTAGCCTCTGTGTGTGTGTGTGTGTGTGTGTGTGATTAGGATTTTTAACGTAGCTTTAACAATTTTTCAGTCATATCACTACCATGTCTGCAGTGTGGCAGTTTATAGTGATGTCCAGCACTGGGGCATGATGCTGCAGACATGTAGCATGATGTCCCACCCAGTCACATTATCCTGACACCAGGCCGACCAGTCCTAACACTAACCTCTTAATGCCGAGCGCCAAGTCAGACTTCAACATATTTGGTCTATTGTAATAACACTTCTTCCACTGATCATCTAATCCCAATAACACGTCTTCTACTGGTCATCCAAGCCCAATAACACGACTTCCACTGATCATCCAAGCCCAATAACACGACTTCCACTGATCATCCAAGCCCAATAACACTTCTTCCACTGATCATCCAAGCCCAATAACACTCCTTACACGGGTTATTAAAAACCCGAAGAATTTATCCTATCAATCTCAGTATTGCTTTTCTTAACAAAACATCATTTTATTTTATATAATTAGTACGACCATCCAAAAAGAGCACAACCTAAACAGTCGTTTACTCTCAAGAAGCGGCCTGTTCTCATGTCTAGTATCCTCAAAATATCCATCTCAGACCCCACGACCCATCATCGGGGCAAGACACTTATTTTAATTCCTGAACTCTGGTACAAACTGATTGAATCTATGGTCAATAATATCAGTTTCTGGCATATACGCTAGATATAACTTGTGGATTATTTACTTAGTTGTACATACGCTAGATATAACTTGTGGATTATTTACTTAGTTGTACGACCAAAAATACATTGTCAAATATTTTATTGAATAAGTATCCTTCTTAATTTTTTAAATAAATCCTGACCAAACAGTTATGAAATTATGGTCTTGATCTTGTGACTGATTGTAACTCACAGCCAATCAAACATAATTTTCGAAAATGAACACAAAAATACTTTATTATCAGCTGACATATAATATAAAAACAAATTCCATCTATAAAGTTTATAATATCCACTGATGTAGTGAAATTACTAAACAAATTATAAATCAAATATATTTAAACTGTTTTGGCAATAGATTTTTCTGAATAGTCCTTTTGCTCCAATCACGTTTTTCTGCAATTTTTCAAACTATTTGCTCATGAAGAACTATTATATATACGGATAGATGTTAGGGCAAACGTACGATTCCTTTACTTCATTAGTTTTATGAACTACCGGCTAGATGTCAGGAGGTCGACTGATATCGCCATGAACAAATTGTCAAACCATTTGTTTGTCTAGTTTACAAATAATATTCAGATCGCCTTTAAAGGAAACCGACATGCTTCTTTGTTTTGATAAATATTTACTAATATGGATGGATGGAGGGATAGTTCAGGATTAATGACAGTCGGTATGGAATGACCGTCGTTATTATCCACGGGGTATCTAATTAATGTATGCATGTCTGGCTGGCAGGTTTCTTTCTAAATCCAAAACTAAATTAACAAGTTTTAAAAAAAGAATTGCATGCACTCGCGCGGGATATGGAAATCCCAGTTAAAGATCAGAGGCCTTGCTGGGCTTATGCCCACAAACTCTTCTGATCAAAATATATGATTTTATTTTCGCACAACAAGGTGTATGATCGATGAAAATCGTCTCATTCTGTTGAAAAACAATAAAGGCACAACGCTAACAATTAACAATACCAGGTAATCAGGTTAACCCAAATCGGTTAGGCCATCACCCATGACTTTTTCACATGGACGAGTTAAATCACACACGCACAGAGAGCGATGAGAGATTCCAACTTTTTGATCCCCTTCCATTGAAAGTTCACGCTAATAGCATATTTACCTCATTCACAGCAGCTTCTCGCATGAACTGTTTGGCGGCGTCACTCCAGATAGCAGGTACCGTTAGAACCCAATGAATATCATTTTCGGCCACACCTGTCCCTCGCATTGAGAGTGTGCCTAGCAAGTGCTTTTTTTTAGAAATTTAGTAGCAGCGCCAAATATTTTCCTTGCTGGCATTTTAAATCCCTTGTCATCATTTATTTCCGTATCACATTATGATCTAAATGAAAATAGCATATGCATACAAAAATCCTGAAAGGAACTTTGAATATAGCATGGCTACGTGTAATGAATGCAATCTTGGTGTATTATAAACATGAACTCATTGTCACTTCCTACACTGTTATGTTTCCAGTTTAATTTAAAATAAAAGCTGTGAAGAAACTCACTTTGTTTAAATTTGATATTGGAAAAATATTCTATATTATGAAACTGGCAAAATCAAAAGAACAGGTGGAAAGAACATATTTGCGCTGATGAATTATCTACGACTACCACAGCGCACTAATGCAGAGTCATTAACTATATTTTATTAACTTTCTGACAGAGCGTTGCAATATCATTAGATTTCTATGCAAGAGTCTTAATACAGGCCGCTTTTCTCAGGAGGAAACTTCATCTGAAATATGAAATCGGAGAATTTGAAGTAAAAAGACACCATTAGATACATTAATATATGGATGCATTTTATTTTCTATTGAGACAAATGTAATCCATTTTTGAAAGATAATAAAACTGTATCTACCTGTTTACCGTACAGGGTCATTTTGAAACGTCGAAAGTAGTACCACTTTCGATGCTCATTATCTTGGGCCAAATCTGAATATTTGTTTCGGCTTCGTAGCCAAACGAATGAAATTCCCCACTTGGGTCGAACAGAACACAAGTAGGACACTTCAAAGACAGGAGACTTCCACTACTCCACACACTGTTGGCAATAATCTTAGCGAAGTCTTCATGTCTAAATACAGATGCATATCCACTGTAAGTTGTTCCAAAGTCAATTGCCGCAACCAGAAGCTTATTTCCTTTGGCGGACATTTTGCCCTAGAAACAGATAAGAAATTGGAAAACTGATGTCGCCTTTGCTTACAAGTATACATTTACCTTCAACTAGGATTAGGAACAACTTAAATTAATTATCTTAGTGACAACATGTATTCTGGTAGGTTCTATGTACGGAGACCAAGGATACGTGGAATGCATCAAGTGGATTTTACCCTTTGAACCGCACATAATATAGTTGATGGACTACATTTTTTTCTCACCCTGTTCAAAGTCTTTGTTTTGGTACAAATGAATCGAAGATTTGAACCATTTGAGAATAACTTTAGAAATCTAAGGTATCGAAGTGAATAAGATATTCTGGAGAAAAATGTACAGGGACTATTAAAAAATTATGTAATATGATAAATTTATAACCTTGATAACATGAAGCATACTAATAATATAATATTTCTTATTGAAAACATTGTTAGTGGACTCTAAAATATTCTTTAAGCATCTACAATGATTTATTCTTTTTTTGCCTCAAATTAATGCACATGTTCCTGAAACTACTGTACTCAGATGGTCATACCAAGAGGCAGATAACTAAGATTATATCACAAAAAGTACAGATATATCATTAGTTATACCCACATTTATATTTCAGGAGCTGTGTATTTATCCATGCAGTCATTCTTGTGAAACATCGTACAGAGGTATATCATAAAACAAGAGAAACACGTATAAAGAATGTCAAATATATCTCTATACGAAAGTATGTCACACGTTGCATGGTTCCAATCATACGTATATCCATGTTTGCCAAAGTATATGTCACGTGCTGCATTGTTCTAATTATACGTATATCCATGTTTATCAAAGTAGGTCACACGCTGCATGGTAAACATAGATATACGTATCACAAGAACCATACAACGTGTGACATATACTTGGGTAAACATGGATATACGTATGACTAGAACCATACAGTGTGTGACATATACTTAGGTAAACATGAATGTACGTATGACTAGAGCTATACAGCGTGTGACATATACTTAAATAAACACACACACACACACACACACACACACACACATATATATATATATATATATATATATATATATATATATATATATATGATTAGAACGATACAGCATGTGACATATACTTGGGTAATGACGGATATACGTATGACTAGAACCATGCAGCACGTGACAAATACTTGGGTAAATATGGATATACGTATAATTAGAACCTTTCATACCATACATCACCCACGCAGAATAATAGGTATAATCAGTAACTTCTTACACAATTTTAATTATGGTGGGACGCTGATGGCGACGTCGACACTGACGAGGGTGCGACTAAATAACCTCTCCTTATTCGACTGGTTGAACTAACGGTCAACTTTTCATGCACGAGGATACGTGTATACTTTTTGGACTGTCTTGTGCCTAGCGATATACGCTGTTGCAGCGAGAACGGACGGGATTTAAATAAAAACGATAGCCCCCGTTCTTCTTCCATAGTCCCTAACATAAATACATGTTCAGTTGTTTTGTTTTCGTTTTGTGTTTTTGACATACAGGTAGTCTCAAATTGCAGACAGCTAATTTGGCAATATGTAACTAAATTTAATTCGTTTTATTTATCGTTCTTCGACTGTAACCTGCAATTTATACAATCTCTTATTTCCAGGGTCTAAAGGTAAACTGTAGTGTGAGCACTTTTGTAAATCCTAGAAATATAACGCTTTCGTTATCACGGCTGATAATGGAGAGAGGAAGCCTCCTTATTAAATATTCTAAACTTTAACTTTCTCTTTCTTTGTTAGTGCTTCATACCAAGGGTTTGAAGTAAAAAATCAAACTTTATACTGTACCTTTGAAACATGGATCCTTCGTTTTGCAAGGGGTGACCATGAAGAAGATTACACAGTCGGAAGCCTCGGCTTACACACACATTTAGCAAGGTAAGGGGAAATGACTGAGTCTAGCTTTAATAATACACTATGGTTTGGGCTTCCTCAAAAATTAATTACGCAGTCCAGTCTGACTATGTGAGAAAAATGTATTTTACAATTTATCACTGATAAGCGTGGTATTAGCATAGTCATGCATTTTCTCTGGGATATGTGCAGCATTTTATGGTCGAGAGTAAACTGCTGTAAAGAACGAGGAGGTTCGATTGATTGATTGATCGATTGATTTAATGATGTTTAGATGCACATCAACACTTTACACGTTACATTGTGCTGGGCCAATGATAGTAAGTGTCTTGATCCTTCTGTTAGAAGGTACATTTACAAAATTTAAACTAGTAAACAAATGTAGTTTGCATTTGTTTGCACCCAGATACCGTTACAGTATCTTGCATGTTAATATCATTATTATAGCGATCTTGGTGAACTCATTGGTGAACGCAATGTGTGTTAACCGTTGTCTGTGTTTTGTATCTATTGAATTATCATGATATTTTACTTGCTAAACTGATTGACTTACTGTCTAATTCAGCGTGATGTGGACTGAAGAGTTACCGCTTTGCTGACACGTTCAAGTCTCTTTCTACTGAGATGCAGACACCTGACTGCGGAAAACGGGATGGAATATAGTAGGGGCTTAATCCTATTTTTACGTCCTGATAAAGTTCAATAGGACATTTGTTCATTTATGATATGTGCACTTGATAATATTGTATCTGCCATGTGAATGCAGTAATTTCACAGATGTTACATGAACAGAATGATTTCATGTCTGCTATGTGAACAGTATACATTTCATGGCTTGTGTGTGAACGGATTAATTGTATGTCTGCTACATGAACATTATAATTGCATGTATGTTATGTGGATATAATAATTTTATATATGTAATGTGAACAAAATAGTCATCTATTATGAGAAGAAATGAATTATATATATATATATATATATATATATATATATATATATATATATATATATATATATATATATATATATATATATATATATATATATATATATCTTATTGCTGTAATCGTTCGAGTTTTATTTTTGTATATAATTCGATTGTTGGTCAAAATGGTTGTACCCCAGCTGTCAGTCCAAGTATTAAAACCTAAAGAAAAGTTAAAAGATATTAATTATATCACTCACTTACATTTTTCTAACATCATCATCATCATCATCATCTTCAGTCCCGTAGTATGGAAGACCGTTGGGGCACCGCACAAGACTTAACAAACAGCTTTCTCCATTCCTCTAGATTTTCCGTCTTTCTCAGTGAGGTGCTCAGTGTCAAACCTGTCCACTCTCGAATGTTATCTTCCCACATCTTTCGTTGCCTGCCTCTCTTTCTTCTTCCTTGTACAGTGCCTTGTAGGATTGTCTTGGCAAGTCCTGATGATCATGAGACATGCCCATACTACATCAGTTTCCGTTTTTTCACTATGATCAGGAGGTTATCGTGAGGCTTGTCTTATCCTTTGCCGTATTTCTTCATTGATGATATGGTCTTTGCATGTGACGCCGAGGATCTTTCGGAAACATCTCATCTCTGTAGCCTGTATCCTTTTCTCCAAGTCCGCTGTTATGGTCCATGATTCGCAGGCATAGAGAAATATGGAGATCACCAGTGAGTGCATCAGTCTGACTTTTGAGCTGAGTGCTATGTTCTTGTCCGTCCAGGTGGGCTTCAGTTTTGTCAGCGCTGCTGTTGTATGTGCAATCCTGCAGAGTATTTCAGGCTTCGATCCTTCATCTGTTACAGTTGCACCCAAATATTTGCAGCTGTAGACTGTTTCTAGCTTTGTATATTGGACCCTGATGTCAGTGCTGGTGCCCTTGATGTTGTTGGTCATCATTTTGGTCTTCTCTGCACTAATTTCGATGCCATAGGCTGCAGAGGTTTTGTCAAGGCTCTCTACTAAGCTAGCTAATTCGTACTCATTTCCTGATAGTCCATCAATGTCATCAGCAAAAACGCAAGTTGGTGATTGTTCTGCCTCCGATGCTTACTGTCCCGGTATGCTTATCAGGCGTGTCTGCCATGATTCTCTCCAGGAAGATGTTGAATAGTGTGGGCTAGAGCAGACAGCCTTGTCTGAATCCGACTGTCGTTCTGAACCAGTCCTCTATGCTGCCGTTGAAGAATACTGCACTGGTGGCCTTGTCATAGAGGTGCTATATTACTGTGATGAGGTAGGCATTGATATTGTACAGTCTCATGGTCGCCCACAAGGCTGCATGCCCTACCTTGTTAAATGCCTTCTTGAAATCCACGAGGACATGGTACAAATCTTGCTGGTGTTGGAGGTACTTCTCCCACAATATCCTGAGGTCGAAGATCTGCTCTGTTGTGCTGCGCCCTGCTCTGAACCCCGCCTGCTCATCGGCAATGATCTTTTCAGCCTGTGGTTTAGTCTGTTCAGCAGTATCCTTAACATGACTTTGCTTGGATGGCTTTTAAGACTGATTGTACGGTGGTTTTGACACTGTTGCAAGTTGCCTTTCTTGGGGAGGGTGATGATCAATGATTTGGTCCATGGCGATGGCCATACTCCTGTTTGCCAGATCTTGCTGCAGATCATTGCTTCTCCCCCAGCTTTGATTAGTTCTGCTTGGATGTTGTCCACTCTTGCTGACATACACTTTTTTAGTGACCTCACCGCGGCGTCTACTTCTTCGCGTATGATAGTGTGGTTGTCGTTGTTTGTTGCTGGAGGGACGTTCAGTTCCTCTGGATCTATTGTGGCTAGGTGGTTGTAAAGTTCTGCGCAGTGCTCTGTCCATCTTTTCAGAATATTTTTCTTTATTCTGTGAGGCAGTTGCCGGCTTTGTACTGTAAGGAGGTAACCCGCCGTTGTTTTGTGCCTGTTAGAACATGGATCATTTGGTATGCTTTCCTGCTGTTGTTCCTCTGCACGTTTCCCTCAATGTCATTGGACATTTCTTCTATCGAGTTCTCTTTTGCTTTTTTCAAGCTTTTCTCGACGTACCGGTTGACTGCCTTGTACTGCTCTGCCCCTTTATATCGATCTTTTTCTTCTTCACATCCCTCCTCTTGTCACACAGGTACAGAACCTCAGCTGTGACCCAGGGTTTCTTGACTGGGCGATGTCTACTGATGATATTGCTGGCTGTTTCGGTCGCTGCTATATTGACTGCAGGCGCCTCTTCACCATGATGTAGTCGATCTGACTGTGATGGTCTCCGCTTGGGCTGTGCCATGTCTGTCTTCTGGATACTTTGTGCTGGTCGAAGGTGTTTGCCAGCATAAGGTCGTTGTAACTAGCGAATTCCAGGAGCCTCAGTCCTCTCCCATTTGTATGTGCATTGCAGCAGCGCCGACATGTTCCTTTCCAGTTCATGCAAGCGTCCTCGCCTATCTTGGCATTCCAATCAGCTTGCTCAATCAGAATGTTCTTTTTCGGTGTTTTATCCACAATTTCTTGTAGCTGGTCATAGAAGTCTTCCACATCGCATCATCATAGTCTGATGTTGGGACGTATGCCTGTATTATGGTGATATTTAATGGAGTTGCCCTGAGGCGGATGGTGATGAGCCGGCTGGGTACTGGCCAACCAACCGATGAAGATGAAAGAGGTACAAAAGATCATACTTCAAGTCAGCGTATTTATAGAGGGTCGTTGGAAATAAAACTTACAACAAAACGTCTGGAGAGTTCTCCTCTCAAGGTAAAAGTAAAGATACCCATTACGTCCTCCCGTAGAAAGGGCGTAGGCCACAGAATGTCCAAAATGTCTGACACAAAGAACTTCAAAGGCATTATAAATCAGATACCGAGATAAAAGTAAAGATGCATATTGTCACCTTCAAGACAATGGACATTTCATCTTCAGACTGTCTAAAGAAAGTGAAGAAATAAAAAAAATGGATAAGATTTCAAAAGCAGAAGAAAATGAAATCATAGAAGAGACAATTCCAGTGAATACATTCGAAAAGAATGTAGAAAGAAGAAGACTTTTGTGATACGTTTGAAATTTCATTGTGACCCTTAACCAAGCAAATACATCAAATACACAAGTGTATCCCCTGGAGTTGTTTCGCTTTAGTATTAATACGATATTCTAAAATACAAATTTTATAATGAAGAAATTTATTTTGTTTGATTTGGCAATTCCACGACATCTGGGGGTCACAGAAAACAGACCGTAGGGTTCTGAAAATAATATGGAGTTTTCAACTCCATGTGTAATAGTATATAAGTACGTTTGTGTGTATAGTATGTTAACACTCATGTTTCTCCTGACATGCATGGCGATAGTATATAAGTATGTTTGTGTGTATTGTATTTGTATTCCCAAATGTTCTCTCATTTTGCCTCAGCGCCATGGCTGTAGAGTTATAAGGGTAGTAGGGGTGGAATTATTATTAATAAGGGTATGGTGGGGAAGTTATAAACGTATTAGTAGCTAATTAAATTTTAGCTTTGTTAAGAAGGGGATTCCTTTATATTTGATCTCTCTGTCTTACATTCTGATATTATGTGAGTAAGTGTATGTGTTGGTCAGTGTATGATTGGGGTTTGGTCAGTCAAATGCTATGCTGGCTAGTAGGTATATTTTCGAACATACCTACCTTTTCAGGGTAATAATATGTGTGTATGTGTAAGCACTCAAACTCTATTCGTTATTTATGAAGTGTTGGTGTTCGCCTGAGGATGCGTAGTTGCTGGTAGGTCAAACGCAGTATTGGTTAGTAGGAGAACATGCTGGTCAGTCACTGTTGGCAAGTAGGTAGGTATGAAAATTCTAACCCTTCCAAGGCTGATAAAATGCTTGTGTCAATGTTCAAGAACTCGCACTCCTTTCGTTGGTAGTACGTGTAATTGTTGGTCAGTAGATGGGTTGTTGCTAGTCTGTTGGACAGCGTGTTGTTTAGTTAGATATAATTAAGCAATACATTTTTCTTGTCCCTTTATATTATGTTTCTCTATACGTGTAAGTACTCCAAATGTTTTGTCGGTATGGAATTTGTTCGTGCCGTGTATTTTAGAAAACAAACATTTTAAATAATGTTTACGGGAACGTACTGCTGCATTTGTTGTAAAATCATATAAATCTGTAACTCTGGGATAATTACTATGAGTCATCCAGATTTATATTGTTTCATTAAAATCTAAATCCAAGTATCTGAATAGAATCTAGCTTTATCTACCGTTACTGTGAAATAAAACAACTAAGAAAAATACTGTTATAATTGTTACGTGTTATAAATATTGCACCATGTGCGTTTTGATCCAACTTATTTTGTTTGTGCACACTGAGCATTAATACGAATATTTTAATGGCAGCAGTACGGTGACCTGTCGATCTTAGGTAAACAAGTTGTACGCATGAGTAAATAGCAATATAAAATCATTTGATATTATTATTTTGTTTCATATTTAATAGATGAACATCATATAACAAACAATACACGATTTACATTTGTTTAATATAATTAGAACATTTACTTTTCAATAATTTTAATTTGGAAAGGTAATTCGTCAGCCAGTTCTTCGTTACTAGATATACAGCTCTAACGAAGTTTGTAATGAATGTAGTACTATTTCTGTGTGTTGAACTAGTCATGGAGAATTAGTGATCTGTGTTAATATCAGATATAATTTACCTTTTGTTTGGAACTGGTGAACCTGTAATATACTGGTGATGTAATTGATATTAGTTGTAAATTTATCACCATGTATTACAAACCTATCAAAATCACAATACCCATATGAAATTTCTACTTCATTACTGTCTTGGAAATTGGTATTTACTGTACTTAAAATATGGCACCTGCTGATATTACTAGTGAAATGATGCGCTACAAGGAATCCTTGTTGTCGAGTAGAATGTTGCCTGACGAAAGAACCACTCGGACTGGTAAATCCATGAGATTTCATTTGCAATTGCATTATTATGTTTCATTGAACTGGTGCGGATTGAGGTGTTTGACAACGTTTAAAGGAGGCAAGTTTGACAAAACTCATTTCTGGTTGTTGCAAAATTCGCTGTAGTTGTTGAGAGAATTTGGACTTTTTGGCCATTGATATCTGGAACAATGTCTTCTGTTAGTTTCTTTCACGGTCTTTTTTCAAGAAGGTACTCAGCTTTCTTGCCCCAAGTCGTGCATTTGCATTTGGTCCAGATTCATCCACATGAGTGATATGGGCATGGTAAAAATGGTCAGGTCACAAAATTCACTCTGGCGATTGTTTTTATAACATTTGAAAAAACAGGACAACTATCTTGAAATATAAGTCTAACTCACATTCTTTATATTTTACTGTCTTTTAGTACGTCCTCCCCTGTCGTTGTCTTCGTATGGTTCTCGATAAACTCTAAATTTTCTAAATTTAGTCCACAATTTTGCTTGAAAGAGATATTTAATGACTTTATATTTCTGTGCTCCCCCCTCCCCGTACCTCAACAAACAACATAATGTTAAATTGTAAAGTGTTTAATAAAGT
This sequence comes from Sinohyriopsis cumingii, assembly GCA_028554795.2. Lineage (NCBI taxonomy): Eukaryota > Metazoa > Mollusca > Bivalvia > Unionida > Unionidae > Sinohyriopsis > Sinohyriopsis cumingii. The sequence goes on from CM068829.1 coordinate 132,407,737, forward strand.
TATTTGTGTGTTAGAGCCTATCTGCGAGGATTCCGACAGTGTATTCACAAGATCAGCACTGACGACCACTGCCGCTCCGGGTTAGATGATACACTTTCATTTATGAACTCTATCAAATAGCTAGACTTCGTGTGAGTGTGTGTGTGTGTGTCTGTTTTTCTCAAAATGTTTTCTATCATGTGCTATCAACGTTAGAGAGACCTTAGACTGCTTTATGAGCGAAGGCCGTTTTGTTATATCTTTGGATTTTAAAACAAAGCACAGCAGAGATTTATTCGCTTGAAAGGACGTTCCTAGCACATTGCTACCATGACTGAGACAACCGGGTTGGTATAAAGAGACTATGAAAAGACAAATAAGGTTAGCAAATCAGCTAGATTTCCTAATCGCCTGTGTGAGACAAGAATATGACAGTAGTTAGTGGATACAGTCGTCCAGTTAGATGGAGTGAGTGTCATGAATCAAGGTAACAGGAAATAAGAACTCTTCCTATAACCGTAATTCCAGAAGTTACGCTGATAAATGGAAGTGACCATATTGGTATGCTGTTTAACGATGATGAATATTTAATGATATTCAAAATGAGGATCAAGACTAAAGATTCAAATCCTCAATGATCGTATATTTATTCTGAGTGTTGTGAATAGCTCTCGTTTCTCGGGGGAAATCTGATACACTGTATCTAATGGTTGACTGTCGTTTGAGTGATCACACAAAGGTTCAATCTTGTGCGGATCATATTTTTGACACAAAAGGCATGATCATGATCCGACTTAAAATTTTATTTCAACACTTGACTAGAACAACAATAGTTCAATGTGAGTCATTTCGCTCTAAATTTGATATGAAGCTGTCCTTTGTTATCTAGGTACTAGTAACCGTATGTTTTGGGTCCCCAGCTCTTCAAACTCAGATTAATATCGACGGGATGTGCGTCGGTCCACGCTACTAAATGCTTGTCTTCAATGTGTGGCTGATAACTTCCAGGTCCATGAAGGTACATACACCTATTAGCATCAAAGTACAACACTCAGTCGCCAAAAGGTATAAAGACGTGGAGAATTTTAAATAACTGCCATGTAATGAGCCAGTATCACGTTAGCAAACCAAACTCTACAGTATCCGGTAATTGAATATGATCAAATCTTGTCAGTTAGATGTGTTGGAAGAGTTTTAATTTTTAGTTGATTAACTGAAAATATTGGCTTGGATTTATCATGTGATCTTTGTCAGTCATCATAGGGCGCTAAACGAGTTTGGTGTGTAAATAATTGAATATGACCGTAGCAGAATCTTGCCAAATTTGAGTTCCAAGAGTCCAATTCGATGTGTTCAATGAATGGCTATCATACGTTGATTTAGTCTTTTCCTCTTAGTTTTCCTCTTAGGTGTTACACCTGAAGGGATACCCGATCGCTTCTTGTTTCAATCACTGACTTATCCTGAATAAGCCATCAATTCAAACCGTCCGGTTGGTATTGTTATATGGTTAACAAAGACCACATTTCATATAACCATTACAAGTTGTGTCTATTATCAAGAGCATGATGAAATTGTACAGGCAGTCATGTTCCTGTCACAAAGCGCAATTGGTCATCTTGGTTCACATTTCTCGACACGCACGACATAATAATGGAAACGTCTGTTTTCCGTCGCAATGTTAAGACAAGTCTGTCATATATTTAGATTGACTTGATGAAAATCGATTATATTCAAAGGACCAGGAGTACAATAAACATACATAGGCATGGTTGAGTTCGTCTCCAAAATTTTTCGTGAAAGAAACGGACTCAGATGCATTCAAAGTTTTGATATCCTTTCCGACGTAATCTTCGACTATCCGTCGAAATCATTGACCTATTCTTACAAATCTATCGTAGCTGTGTTGCCATATTTCCACCAGAACTTATTCTTCTGTACCAAAACTCTGAAGTCATCGGTACAGTCTATCACACAGACTTTTCACTGACAAATCTGCATACGGGTTATAAAGTTCCCATTGGTAATGTCAAATTTGTTATCGGATTGCTGTAAGTGGTGTTGAATTGTGTCTTTGATTTCGGAAGGTCCTATATTAGCTGGTTTACTAAATTCAAGCACGAGAGATGTATAACCATCGTGCGTAATTTTCAGCTTGGTACATTAGTTTCTTTTCATGCAACATAGATTCTAGTAAGCCCGTAATATACAAAGAGGCTTTATTTTCGAGGACTTGGGATTTGAACCCTTTACATTGGAACGTGTAAGTGTAAGCGGTGATACGATATAGTCCGGAAGTCACATTGTTAGCCGGTTGAATGTGAAAATAATCATCGGTGCTACCGGTGGCTTTCTCTCATGAACGATCATAACCGTATCAGTGATAACGGATTTATAACTTCCTCTTCGAATTCGCCAAGATAAGCTTCTATCGAAATTGATCTAGTGTTGTCGGGTGACATAGGCCATAAATGTTGATGCTTTATCATTGACTTATGAGTGGAATTGTATACTCAGTACAGAATGGTTACTATATAAAATTTGATATGACTAGAGTGCTGTCTCTTTCACTATATACAGAACCATACATACGGAGATGTTATCTTTCTGTTCAGCTTTTACTTTCAACCGAAAAAGGTAGAATTTGCATCAACGACCACTCTTTGTCAAAGAACTACAGAAAGTGATTCGAACATGCACACGAGTCAAAACTAATTATGTGAAACACTACTGATTTCCAAATAAAAGTAGAGTTACCTAAATGTCATTGGGCAACAAACTATCCACTACCACAAAGAAAAAGATCATCTACAAATAGGGAAGTGAGAACCAGATACAAAAGTGAAACAAGTGAGAATACTTAATTTAATTTCCAAAAGAAACGATATTTGCCACAGAATATCCAGAACACAAATGGAAAGTGAAGTAAGAGATAAAGGAAAAACATGAAGGGATAGGCGAAGAAAGAGCACCACAATAAACCAAGACGCTCAACAAGGCATTAAGGAGATGAAAGTAGAGATTTCATAAGAAGAACCCATTCCAAGCACAAAGTCAAATGAAAACATTCATTAGAGCAAAAGAAAATATTGTGAAATGTTTATTTTACTATGATTCTTGTACATCATAATGCACTACAAATCTTAATACAATATTAAATATGTTCAATTGGGTTCTTCTTCTACTTTTACTTCTTCCTCTTATTATTAGTCCTAGTATATAAATACGACAAATGAAGGGAGTTTGGTTTAATATTGACATTGACTGAGTAGTATATCTCCTCTGAAAAATATGGGTGGCCCTGAGAATAAAGGTTGTTTGAAAAACGTCAACAAAAACAATCACGGAAAATTGTCGTAAACGTTTTCTTCTCAAATAGATTAGTGGATATGCATTTTAGAAAGATTGTCATCGTTTTAATTAGCATTACAACTTTTAGATGACCTTTAGGTATATTATTAAGGTGCCTAACAAATCTACATTTACATACACAAAATTTGTTGATCAAATTCTGAAATGCTTTTTTAACACATAGTCTCGACAATTCAAATATAGCGTGCGCAGTTTAATATTTATGATATTACCACATGTTAACATATCACTTTATGTGATTATGATTGGTCCAAATAAGCCCTGAAATTCTTATGCAATATTCTCTTTACTGATTGGCTGTGATCGTGGGAAAATTTTCTTTAGCTCGCTTTATAGAACTTTTTCATTTTACTAAAACCATTATTAATTTGATGGCCATATTTCGAATCGACTGCCCAACCGGAACTGAGACAAAAGTCTCGTCTTTCTGAATATGGCGAAGTTGCCCAACTGGAGCTCGGTAAACCATGTATTATCGTGCGCTGAAAAACGGTGTTAAACCCAAACAAGAACAACAACAACAACAACAATAAAATTAAGGGTATTGATCCATTGATAGCGTGCACGAGGGGAGGGATGGGCGGTAACAGTATAACAGTATGTCCACTTGATTCAATCTTGGGAAACTATTATTAAATTAGATCATAAGACAACAAGGTATCGATGAATTACCATGATATAGTTACTTTGTACATGAATTACAAGCACACAACACATTTTACCAACAGAAACCAGTAAGTCAACATTGCAATTACTGGTCTAGCTGTGGAGAATGAAACATTTTGTACGTTTTCATGTAAACAAGGTTCCCATAACTTCATTAGAACTTCATTACAAATTATACATCTCCTACTTTACACTTTTCTACCTGTTTTAAGCCTTATTAGGGCAACATGGCATCTGAATCTTTCCACATCTTCCTGTGTGTTTAAGGTATTAAAATTGAACAATTATAACATCTTGATTTACTAAACAATATGATCTCAGCTTACTATGGTTTCCAATTGATCCTACTATATTAACGCATCGAAATACGTATTATAATGTTACATGAGTCCCTCCGATGGACATAATTGCACATTTCGCCCTCGTCGAGCATGGCATCCCTTGGGTAAATAAATCTTCGTGTATCCCTCTCAGAATGGCAATAGATACATGATAATCACTTAGATGTTACAGATAAACCATACACAAGTACTCGTAAAGATAAATTATGTGCAAGTACCCGTAAACTCGAAGTTGTTCTTATTTCTATCAAGATCCGAGTCTCTGTTTGTGTGTTTTCTTTTAAGTTCCTTATATATTGCAATATACAATGATATTATTTCTCAGTAAGATAATACATACCAATGTAACTGAATTGATGACAGTACATGATATTTATGAGAACATAATATATCGCTGAAAATTAAATAGCCCGAACGCTGGCAAAAGAATACCGCCTACTCAAGGTCTGGCAAATTTAAAATTATACGTTTTCCCCGGTTACACTGGTCAACAGTGAAATCATTACTGACTTGAAAAGGCCCTAATCTGTAGTATTTTGGTGTGCCGAACACGAATATAACCGTGAAAAATTTGTATTGGCTCTCGTTTTGAAGATATTCATATACCTCATTTTCTATGTTTCACTGTGTAAATTTCTCCAGTAGGACTGCAGCAACATCCGGAATAATGATGTAACATTGCATAATACCATCATGCTCACATCATCCACAGTTGATTGCATCATTTTCTGATGCAATGCAATACTAATGCCATGCGGCTGCTGAAGTAAGTTGACGTCAGCAGTGTACTATACATGTGTAGGCCTATTATACTAATGCCAGGAGGCTGCTGAAGCTGACGTAAGCAGTGTACTATATAAAGCCCAATCAGATAGGTTCAGCATTTAAAATATTTTAGACGTTGTGCGAGACAGTTCAAGCTACTGTTACATAAAACTTATTATTTTATCCATTTACGTACAATAAAGAACAGTAATGCCTCGAAAGTGTGTTAATACCGCGGACAATTTTTGCTATATTTGTGGGGAAGTGACATTTGCCAACCAGAAGAAAAGTATCAATTCTCAAGTGAAGAAGGCATATCATCTTTACTTCGGATGCAAGGTTGGTGACCAAGACAAGCCTTGGGCTCCGCATATATGCTGTGCTACATGTACAACACAGCTTTCACAGTGGTTGAATTGCAAAAGGTCATCAGTGCCGATGGACATAATTGCACATTTCGCCCTCGTCGAGCATGGCATCCCTTGGGTAAATAAATCTTCGTGTATCCCTCTCAGAATGGCAATAGATACATGATAATCACTTAGATGTTACAGATAAACCATACACAAGTACTCGTAAAGATAAATTATGTGCAAGTACCCGTAAACTCGAAGTTGTTCTTATTTCTATCAAGATCCGAGTCTCTGTTTGTGTGTTTTCTTTTAAGTTCCTTATATATTGCAATATACAATGATATTATTTCTCAGTAAGATAATACATACCAATGTAACTGAATTGATGACAGTACATGATATTTATGAGAACATAATATATCGCTGAAAATTAAATAGCCCGAACGCTGGCAAAAGAATACCGCCTACTCAAGGTCTGGCAAATTTAAAATTATACGTTTTCCCCGGTTACACTGGTCAACAGTGAAATCATTACTGACTTGAAAAGGCCCTAATCTGTAGTATTTTGGTGTGCCGAACACGAATATAACCGTGAAAAATTTGTATTGGCTCTCGTTTTGAAGATATTCATATACCTCATTTTCTATGTTTCACTGTGTAAATTTCTCCAGTAGGACTGCAGCAACATCCGGAATAATGATGTAACATTGCATAATACCATCATGCTCACATCATCCACAGTTGATTGCATCATTTTCTGATGCAATGCAATACTAATGCCATGCGGCTGCTGAAGTAAGTTGACGTCAGCAGTGTACTATACATGTGTAGGCCTATTATACTAATGCCAGGAGGCTGCTGAAGCTGACGTAAGCAGTGTACTATATAAAGCCCAATCAGATAGGTTCAGCATTTAAAATATTTTAGACGTTGTGCGAGACAGTTCAAGCTACTGTTACATAAAACTTATTATTTTATCCATTTACGTACAATAAAGAACAGTAATGCCTCGAAAGTGTGTTAATACCGCGGACAATTTTTGCTATATTTGTGGGGAAGTGACATTTGCCAACCAGAAGAAAAGTATCAATTCTCAAGTGAAGAAGGCATATCATCTTTACTTCGGATGCAAGGTTGGTGACCAAGACAAGCCTTGGGCTCCGCATATATGCTGTGCTACATGTACAACACAGCTTTCACAGTGGTTGAATTGCAAAAGGTCATCAGTGCCGATGGACATAATTGCACATTTCGCCCTCGTCGAGCATGGCATCCCTTGGGTAAATAAATCTTCGTGTATCCCTCTCAGAATGGCAATAGATACATGATAATCACTTAGATGTTACAGATAAACCATACACAAGTACTCGTAAAGATAAATTATGTGCAAGTACCCGTAAACTCGAAGTTGTTCTTATTTCTATCAAGATCCGAGTCTCTGTTTGTGTGTTTTCTTTTAAGTTCCTTATATATTGCAATATACAATGATATTATTTCTCAGTAAGATAATACATACCAATGTAACTGAATTGATGACAGTACATGATATTTATGAGAACATAATATATCGCTGAAAATTAAATAGCCCGAACGCTGGCAAAAGAATACCGCCTACTCAAGGTCTGGCAAATTTAAAATTATACGTTTTCCCCGGTTACACTGGTCAACAGTGAAATCATTACTGACTTGAAAAGGCCCTAATCTGTAGTATTTTGGTGTGCCGAACACGAATATAACCGTGAAAAATTTGTATTGGCTCTCGTTTTGAAGATATTCATATACCTCATTTTCTATGTTTCACTGTGTAAATTTCTCCAGTAGGACTGCAGCAACATCCGGAATAATGATGTAACATTGCATAATACCATCATGCTCACATCATCCACAGTTGATTGCATCATTTTCTGATGCAATGCAATACTAATGCCATGCGGCTGCTGAAGTAAGTTGACGTCAGCAGTGTACTATACATGTGTAGGCCTATTATACTAATGCCAGGAGGCTGCTGAAGCTGACGTAAGCAGTGTACTATATAAAGCCCAATCAGATAGGTTCAGCATTTAAAATATTTTAGACGTTGTGCGAGACAGTTCAAGCTACTGTTACATAAAACTTATTATTTTATCCATTTACGTACAATAAAGAACAGTAATGCCTCGAAAGTGTGTTAATACCGCGGACAATTTTTGCTATATTTGTGGGGAAGTGACATTTGCCAACCAGAAGAAAAGTATCAATTCTCAAGTGAAGAAGGCATATCATCTTTACTTCGGATGCAAGGTTGGTGACCAAGACAAGCCTTGGGCTCCGCATATATGCTGTGCTACATGTACAACACAGCTTTCACAGTGGTTGAATTGCAAAAGGTCATCAGTGCCGATGGACATAATTGCACATTTCGCCCTCGTCGAGCATGGCATCCCTTGGGTAAATAAATCTTCGTGTATCCCTCTCAGAATGGCAATAGATACATGATAATCACTTAGATGTTACAGATAAACCATACACAAGTACTCGTAAAGATAAATTATGTGCAAGTACCCGTAAACTCGAAGTTGTTCTTATTTCTATCAAGATCCGAGTCTCTGTTTGTGTGTTTTCTTTTAAGTTCCTTATATATTGCAATATACAATGATATTATTTCTCAGTAAGATAATACATACCAATGTAACTGAATTGATGACAGTACATGATATTTATGAGAACATAATATATCGCTGAAAATTAAATAGCCCGAACGCTGGCAAAAGAATACCGCCTACTCAAGGTCTGGCAAATTTAAAATTATACGTTTTCCCCGGTTACACTGGTCAACAGTGAAATCATTACTGACTTGAAAAGGCCCTAATCTGTAGTATTTTGGTGTGCCGAACACGAATATAACCGTGAAAAATTTGTATTGGCTCTCGTTTTGAAGATATTCATATACCTCATTTTCTATGTTTCACTGTGTAAATTTCTCCAGTAGGACTGCAGCAACATCCGGAATAATGATGTAACATTGCATAATACCATCATGCTCACATCATCCACAGTTGATTGCATCATTTTCTGATGCAATGCAATACTAATGCCATGCGGCTGCTGAAGTAAGTTGACGTCAGCAGTGTACTATACATGTGTAGGCCTATTATACTAATGCCAGGAGGCTGCTGAAGCTGACGTAAGCAGTGTACTATATAAAGCCCAATCAGATAGGTTCAGCATTTAAAATATTTTAGACGTTGTGCGAGACAGTTCAAGCTACTGTTACATAAAACTTATTATTTTATCCATTTACGTACAATAAAGAACAGTAATGCCTCGAAAGTGTGTTAATACCGCGGACAATTTTTGCTATATTTGTGGGGAAGTGACATTTGCCAACCAGAAGAAAAGTATCAATTCTCAAGTGAAGAAGGCATATCATCTTTACTTCGGATGCAAGGTTGGTGACCAAGACAAGCCTTGGGCTCCGCATATATGCTGTGCTACATGTACAACACAGCTTTCACAGTGGTTGAATTGCAAAAGGTCATCAGTGCCGATGGACATAATTGCACATTTCGCCCTCGTCGAGCATGGCATCCCTTGGGTAAATAAATCTTCGTGTATCCCTCTCAGAATGGCAATAGATACATGATAATCACTTAGATGTTACAGATAAACCATACACAAGTACTCGTAAAGATAAATTATGTGCAAGTACCCGTAAACTCGAAGTTGTTCTTATTTCTATCAAGATCCGAGTCTCTGTTTGTGTGTTTTCTTTTAAGTTCCTTATATATTGCAATATACAATGATATTATTTCTCAGTAAGATAATACATACCAATGTAACTGAATTGATGACAGTACATGATATTTATGAGAACATAATATATCGCTGAAAATTAAATAGCCCGAACGCTGGCAAAAGAATACCGCCTACTCAAGGTCTGGCAAATTTAAAATTATACGTTTTCCCCGGTTACACTGGTCAACAGTGAAATCATTACTGACTTGAAAAGGCCCTAATCTGTAGTATTTTGGTGTGCCGAACACGAATATAACCGTGAAAAATTTGTATTGGCTCTCGTTTTGAAGATATTCATATACCTCATTTTCTATGTTTCACTGTGTAAATTTCTCCAGTAGGACTGCAGCAACATCCGGAATAATGATGTAACATTGCATAATACCATCATGCTCACATCATCCACAGTTGATTGCATCATTTTCTGATGCAATGCAATACTAATGCCATGCGGCTGCTGAAGTAAGTTGACGTCAGCAGTGTACTATACATGTGTAGGCCTATTATACTAATGCCAGGAGGCTGCTGAAGCTGACGTAAGCAGTGTACTATATAAAGCCCAATCAGATAGGTTCAGCATTTAAAATATTTTAGACGTTGTGCGAGACAGTTCAAGCTACTGTTACATAAAACTTATTATTTTATCCATTTACGTACAATAAAGAACAGTAATGCCTCGAAAGTGTGTTAATACCGCGGACAATTTTTGCTATATTTGTGGGGAAGTGACATTTGCCAACCAGAAGAAAAGTATCAATTCTCAAGTGAAGAAGGCATATCATCTTTACTTCGGATGCAAGGTTGGTGACCAAGACAAGCCTTGGGCTCCGCATATATGCTGTGCTACATGTACAACACAGCTTTCACAGTGGTTGAATTGCAAAAGGTCATCAGTGCCGTTTGCAGTCCCAATGGTGTGGAGAGAGCCAAGCAACCACCTAAATGACTGTTACTTCTGCTTGGTTCCTCCTCTTTCCGGCGGAATAACGAAGCGAAAGAAGTCGAGAATAGTCTACCCAAACATTCCGTCTGCATTGAGACCAGTTCCACATGGTGAGGGACTTCCTATTCCAGAACCTCCAGCAGAATATTTTCTTGATTCATCTGACGAAGACAAAGGTGAGTCGACCTGTTCTTCTCCTGGTCCATCAGCATGCAGTGATCCAGATTTTCACTGTGGTGCATCATCAACCCCACACAGAATAACACAGGAAGAACTAAATGACCTGATTCGTGATTTGGACTTATCAAAGAACAAGGCAGAATTGCTAGGATCAAGACTCCAACAATGGAATCTTCTAGAAGAAGATGTCACAATTACTGCATATCGAAAGCGCCACCAGCAATTGGAGCCTTTCTTCAGAAAGGAAAGTAATCTGATATTCTGTTCCGATATTGAGGGCCTCATGAATGCTTTAAAAATCACTCATGACCCACAAGAATGGAGACTATTTGTGGACTCTTCGAAACTGAGTCTCAAGGCTGTGCTTTTGCACAATGGAAACATTCTTCCATCTATTCCAGTAGCGTATGCTGTCCACATGAAAGAGACATACGATAACTTAAGGCAGCTACTGAATTCCATTGAGTATAACAAGTACAGCTGGCACCTCTGTGATGATTTGAAGGTAGTTGCCCTTTTAATGGGACTGCAGCAAGGATATACAAAATACATGTGTTTCTTATGCGTGTGGGATAGCCGAGCAAGGGAAATGCACTACATGAGGAAGGAATGGACTCACAGGCAGAATGTAGCCATTGGAGAGAAGAATATCCAACACCCAGCTCTGGTTGAGGCTCAGAAAATCTTGCTACCACCCCTTCACATCAAACTAGGTTTGATGAAGAACTTCGTGAAAGCCATTGACCGGACTTTGCCAGCATTCCGATACCTGCATGAAAAATTCCCTCGACTCAGCGAAGCAAAGATTAAAGAGGGAGTTTTTGTGGGTCCTCAGATTCGAGAGCTTTTCAAAGATGACCGGTTCAACAACTTGCTGGAAGGTGACGTGAAACAAGCATGGAATGCTTTTCGCCTAGTTTCTACAAACTTCCTCGGAAATGTTAGGGCAGAAAACTATAAGGAACTAGTAGAAGACATGTTGATGAAGTATAAGAAACTTGGCTGCAATATGTCTCTAAAGATTCACTTCCTTCATTCCCATTTGGATTTCTTTCCTAGCAACTGTGGTATTGTTAGTGATGAACACGGCGAATGTTTTCATCAAGATATCGCAACAATGGAACAAAGATACCAGGGAAAATGGTCCACTACAATGCTGGCTGACTACTGCTGGACACTCCTCAGAGATGCTCCCGAACAGCTGTACAAGAGACAGGCGAAGAAATCTAAGATGTAGTCAGTGACTTGATTTTTTATAGGTAGGCTATTACAGTTGACCTTTTACTATTGGAATGCATTTCGTTATGTAAACATTAATTTCTTGCAGATTACAAAAAATCTAGAGCCAATTTTGCAATTTGACTGTCATATTCGTGTTCAGCACATAAAAATTGATAAGAATTGACTAATTTTATTTCAGTAACATGACTTTTGTAAAAATTTGTTGTCCAGTGTTATCCAGGACAATAATCCCATGATAGCCCAGCTTAAATTCAGCAGCGCAGAGAAGTGATCTCCATCCACAAACAAGCATACAAGACGAACAAACGATACAAAACTTGCAAGGATAACGATCCTGATATTGTACATATTGTAGGTCTCCATCATCCAGGTTTTCCATTTTATGAACACACATAAATATTATCAATTGAAAAACTATTTGGAAAATATATAAATTGTGGGATTAGTCAGGTTCAGATTAAAACATTTTCGCTTGGTCATGCAGCTTTAAATCATAGACTACTAGGTGTATATATGAACTAAGGTCTACTGTTTTACTAAAGAAAATAGGATCAAGGTGCAGATGAAGTTACGAGCTAAATACACTTTAAACTGCGAGTTGCTAGCAACGTCCAAGATGACAAACACTTAGTGATTCAAATAGTAGAAAAATGTTTTCTTGAAATATGACTTACAGGATCATATTTATGTCTTCAACTGATAAAATATACGTCTTTAAAATGTATGTATGTATGTATGTATGTATGTATGTATGCAAATCAGAGTAGTTAATGCTTCGGTTCTGTATTTTGTAGTCTAAGTCGCCGGTAGTTTTCATTTTCGGCAAGACGGTCTAGAACTCCGCCATTTTTCAATATGGTATCCTTGATAGCCAGCGACTACAATTGTCAGATTGTATTCCAACTATTCTTTATGACATATGCTCATAGAAAATATCGTGTTGGAGAATATCTAAATCGCTGACGATTGTGAGTTTTTGGGGCCTGACATTACGTTCATAACAAACATACTGGTTACACCATTGAATAGTTTCTGAAACGATCGTTATTGTGTTCGCCCAGAAACTGTTATACGTCCTTGTTAAATAGCGGTCGAAATTTTTCTTTTCTTAGTTGAGTCAATGTTTGTACAATATGCTCGACGGGTAATGCAACGGAGTGGATTTGTCGATAGACTCCACTTTATCGCTGTAGAAATAATCCGTTGGTGCTTTTACGCCTGTCTGTGCAATCAACGACCGTACGTTTTCGCAGTAATTCCATGTTGGCTTACAGTAGGAAGTGGTCCATTAGGATGGACACTTAACAAGATTATATTTCAGTGTACACAAAAGTTTGTCAACACTGTTTTCAAGCAGATAAGCATCGACAAGTGGAACAAAATCACGATCGATGTTAGCATCACTGGTCAGGCATTACCCTGTCCTTCTTTGGTTAATATTCCTTGCATTTAACCCCATGAAGTTATTACTTGTGTAGTTTAAGGCATCTCAGCGGCGTTTGCATCCACATATTGCTTACCTGCAGCATAATTATCATCAACGGACTCTTGAGTCAGTTGAATTAGGCTTTCGTTATAATAAGGTCTCCACGTATTTCATCTCAACACTTTTCACCTTTCGATACCTCAATGATGTCGACGTAGTCTTTGCTAAATGCAACCGACACAGCGGCGTCTCTGATTCCCTCAGTTGACTGATTTTCGTCCAGGTCTTTTTGTAACAGCGTCTCGTAGATTCAACACAGTCAAATCCGCTTTGGTGGCAAATCTGCACAGATCCAGATCAACCCTGCGTGCGATTGGGTAGCGTCCGTAAAGGTTAATAGGCATTTTGTGTACTATTATACGTACTTTTGAAGTGACCATGCAAGGTCAGTAAGCTATTGCCAGGTTCGTGAATGCTCAAGCGCACGCAATGCTTTAACAACAAGATGTGCACATATAGGGACGTCCATCTGAGCTTGCAACGGCGGAGTCGAATAAAACAGCGGTCGTAAAGTAAAAATCTCCCAGGAAATAATCAACAAGTCCGTACGTGTCAAAATGCGAAAGATTTCGAGGCGGTACCACACATGCGACCCAGTGAGTCTCAGGTCCTGTTGATTGAAGCAAGTTCATTTCGCATAAAGATCCCTTTAAAATGCTTGACTGGCTTTGTAATCGCGAGCAAATCAAAACTGGTTAATGGGCGTGCGAGGCCATTTGCGAGTCATCCGGAGAAGTCGAAGACCTGTTGCTGGGGGTATTCTGCGAGTGGTTCCAGGTAATCGAAAGCCTTTCGTTATTTGTTTTCGTTTAGGATACGCTATGTGGATTTTTCCACCGACCGCTGTTTTCAGAACCATGACGAATGTAGTTCCGACAGCCCTTAACACAGTCGCGTTTTCAGCTGCCGGTGCTACAGCTACTAATAACGCTTGACTGTCCGCAAGGAATGGAGATATTCTGCCGGTTCTTTGTATTTGTGTCACCTCTGACTTGGATAACTTTAATATCTTTATGGTATTCTTTTGTTTGTCCGCATTAACCTAAGTTGTGTTTGGATGATGTTACAATTCCACTTAACTTCGTCCGAGAAAGCCTCATTGATACCACGCAATCGTTTCCTATTCCTTTTCCTTTCCTCCTGTTTTCAAGCTGCTTTGGGCTAAGGTTAACCTCAACTTAGTGAAAGGACGTTATTATTTGAAAACGTAATAGGTTCGTGTACTATGTTGCGTATCTACAAGAGCAGAAATCTGTCGGTGAGGATCACATAAATGCACCTGTAATTGGCGATGGGGGTTAATCAAATTAGCAACATGTGCTTTAAAGTTTATGTTGACCACGAACTGCTTAAACAGATCCAGATATTGTTTCGAAAAATAATAACTTGGGTAGAACGTAATGAAGTCATGCTGGGAAATATGCAGACCGTGTCAATCCTTTAATACAGGTCCATTCTTCCGTGGATTCCTGGTGACCGTATAATTTCAGACATTCCTAACTTATGAAATATCATCTAACTACAGATTAGGTTGTTAGATCGAGTTTCATATTGAAAGACTACAAACACGTATTCTTGTGCGCTCAAGCCATACTGCGTACCTATTTGGTATGTAAACGTTCCCTTGAAAATATTTCATGGCTTTGGGTCTGTCGTGACCTTAAGAAATGACACCGTTTACACGACTCAAAACTGACAAAAAAGATAAAACAATGACTTGATTTTAATTGCATACTGACTTGATACTTATGCAAAATGACTTGATGATTATCTCACAGGAGACTGCATTCATAACATTATATATGCAGTAACTTCAGCTATCCCTGTTCGCTACGTATGACGAAAAAAACGTGTATGTGTTCGTTAACACATAAAAGTACTTGGGTCGACACATTACCTGGTCAAAATATTGCTCTGTGCTAAGATAATATTGGTACAATTCACGAAGCATTCCATCTAAAACCATCCGTGATATGATAGTTACCTAATTATCACAATATTTGTCAGTCACACTGGTGCGTCTTATACAAGCTTCACTCTATATTTACTACATGTTTCGTATACGTTATTATCGTAATGTATCTTTTATTTCAGATTATTTCCAAAGTTTTTCTAACATCTGTATTATTCACACTGTTGATCATATAATCTGGTTTCATGAAGATATTTACTCAGTTTGTATGTCTTTGTTTTTGTTTTTTCTCATACAATTCTCATTGTATCTTTCGCCCTCTAGCCAATTATAACATATTTCGTTTGAATAGTCCCCTTTTCTGTGTCGGTCATGCTGCCATTCATTTCCCCAGCCGTTTTTTTTTTTTTTTTTTTTTTTTTGCCTTGCCTACATTTGTATTTCAAATATATTCTGGTCTGGTTTCTCAATGAGCTCCCTGCGCATTGCTCACTAAGTTGTCTCTACAGCTGGTATTGGGGGTTCTATAATGTAGAATCATACGTTTAGTTTATGATGTGAACTATTACATAATAAAATGTGAAAATAATGTCTACATTGCATTTTGAAGCCGTCATTTATGATCGCGTATTTGTGGCATACACTTCAATAATTAATCGTAATATATTGGCCTTCATTATGTAATTAGGTTCTGTCCCTTTTATCCTAAAGATTGAAATAAAACAAGCAACTGAAATATCCCAATTTAAACTCTTTATGTAATAATGAAAGTATTATTTTCCCTTAAAGTTAAATCGTCTTGCAAACAAAATCAGACATATCTGCCCTCTCCAAATAGCATTTATCTGTGACAATGGGTGAAAAACCCCGATACAACTGCCCTTCCAGCCACCCTGCAAATAACAGTCATCTATAAAAATCGGTGAAATATATATATATATATATATATATATATATATATATATATATATATATAATGTGCTCTTAGAAATTAACATGCATCCACTCAGGGCTAAATTAATCGTGGACGTAGAGGCATGTGCCCCCGGGTTGCAGTGAATAAAATTACATGTGCATATATAAACCATACATAGGTTTAAACCGTATAGTAGTTAGCCTAAGGCAGCTATAATAAGTGTACACATAATAAAGATAGTTTAATAACTGCTTTCAGAGTGTATTTTATAGATCTATAAGGGTTCCCTATCTTAAGCGCCTGCCCCATCCATCCAACAGCCTTAATACGGTCTGCATCCTTTCATGACAATGAGTCAAAGCAGTAACCCAGCGCAAATAAAGTAAACTGAACTGGGTTGTGCGTGATACAAAGAAATTTGCCAGTTTTTAGGTCAATCATTAACATTTTTGCATACAAATTCCTGATACTAATCAAAACACACCTTCCCCTTAACTTGGCTATTGCAACTTGACCTATCGCTAGGACAGACAACACTATCCACTTGCCTATGCCTGCATTCGACTTTGCAATTAAACTATCGCCAGGGCAGAGATAACAACGTGCACTGACAGTCATAATGTTGTCCCCTGCCATTGAAGATGACCTATCGCCAGACCAGAGAAAACCATTCCTACTTATTAAGGTAGCACATGATATAAAATAGAACATTTTATGTTATTTCTTACCTCATGTGAACTATTGTTCATACTTGTTGTGTAAACTGAACATTTGTCTTTAAAAATGGTCGAAGAATGTGGAGGGTATAACGGCGTGAATTTGTACATGATATATGGTGGAGTCCGCTAGGTGATGGGTATTAAGCCTGAACATCTGAAAAATCTCCAGTGCGTCTGTACATCATATGATCGCTCGCGCCACAGTACGGTTGCAACGGTGTCAGTGATCGTTAGAAGGCTAAATGTTGCTTGTACAACGGCAATTATTTCTGTTTCACTGGTAAAGTGTATTATTACAACATTATTTTTAATAGTAATGTTATTGCAAAGGTATCTATATACCTTTGTATACACCTATGTATACCGCTGTAAAGAGATTCAAATGCAGATGCAACGATAAGGTATCCACTTCGCTGGTTCCCTGCCAAAATTGGAAAGTTTATTAAAAACAATAGGCCATGACTAGTACTTCACTACAAATGGAGTATAACGGTGCGAAGTCACCGAACCATTCCAGCAACAGTCAAATACCAGTTTAACATTACTCTGTCTTTTCAGTGGTTTATTTTACATTTGCAACAGTATTTCTTATTGATGCATCGGATTATTTGATCATTGAAACAGTAAGATATAATCCTGACGTTGCGACCTTAAAGATTACCGTTGAAATAAGAACAAAATACCGTCACACCGATATATGAATATTTTTCAACAGTAGTGGAATATCGTTGCAACAACAGGAGGATGCAGTTGCAATGACACCAGTGTTAAAAATACGTTGCAACTGTTATAGCCTAATACAATTACCGTGGCATCAACACAATTCAGCGTTGCAACGATATTGTATATAGTTTCAACAATATATTAACACATGTGCATCATTCCTCAATTTTCGCCCTTCAAAATCGGTTTGTCATCGTAACTAAATTAGAATTCTTTCTACCGTCTAATTGCATCTATATATAAATTTATTCTTCTTTGGTTTAATTATTCCACAAATGTTTTGTTCACAAACTCAACAGAAGGTAAAAGAACAAACTACGTGTGTGCACCATAACAGTGTTATGGAGTAGTGGTGAGGCTTTACAAATGCATGATTTAATTAACACGAAAAGAAGATATTTGGCGCACATGTAAAGCTTTCCTTTCACGAAGAGAAGATCTTAGGCGCAGGTAATGAGGTTGCCTTTCAGGAAGTCAAGATATTTGGCGAAAATCGTCACTGTCCACCTTCTTGTGATGTTGGATATCCTCCTCTGTGATTCTGTCTTAAATAGTCCACATTTTATTGGACTAATTTGGAAGAATGAACTGTTGAATGATTGATTATTTGATTGATTGCTTATCAGGTTCATATATTGTGTTCAAGGGTCTAAAATAATGTCTCTTCTTCAATAAAGTGTTTTCCGCCTACCCAACCGGATTTACAAATTTTGATCAGATAAACGGCTAATACTTGTCTCATTTTACACTCTTCGATCCGATTAATTCTAAGAACATTGAAGTACTTACAAAGGTTTTTTTTAAAACGTGTGGCAAATATAATGTCAACAAATAGTCTTGAGCGGGTAAGTTTAAATAGACGAATATAATTGATATCGTTCGACCCTAGGAAACAAAAAAAAATATTTTTTTTTAATGCACACAGCCTTAATATTTGTATCTGTCAGAGAGAGAGAGAGAGAGAGAGAGAGAGAGAGGTATGAATTGTAAATACATTGAAGTGGCAAAGATCATATCATTGGAACAGCTCGGGTCTTATGCAGGTGGCGTGTCCATCGGCAAGGCACTTTACAATAATCAGGCACTAAATAGACTGCTCGTGTTGCCCTGCCATAAGACACCAAACCAAACGAAACTATTGTTGCTTCGGAATATGTTTTATCAATGTTTTAAAAATTGTCTCAGGAATGACCCAAGTCTGTCTCATCATAAATAGCTTCTTGGAAATGTAAAATTCATTGTAGTAAAGTCAGCTCCTATTAAATCGACAAAACAATGTTGGCATAGTAACGACTATATCGATTTTAATATCATGTTTTTAATTTGGAAAAGCGGTTTTTGTCTGATCGTTTTTAACGAATGTAGCCGTAAGAAGAATGAGTCAGAAATAGAACCCTACACACACACACACACACACACACACACATGTAAACTAATTTTCCAATAATGATATGAATATACGTTATTCTGTAAAATATGCTACGTAAAAGTAAATTAACAAGAAATGACCAAATCATTGTTGACATATGTAAGGAAATATGCATATCGAAGTCGGAATCGAAATAATCCATAACAAAGATAAAATGTACCATCAAACACGTTTGTTCGCATCCATGTTAGAGTATTCCGCGATAATATGTTTCGTTTCAATGAGCATTAACTGAATATTGTTTAATTTCTCAACGATCTGAGAGAAGGTTAGCTTCGTATTTCTCCAGATATATGAAATAGCATACAACGTTGCCTAATAATTCAGTATAAAATTATCAATTCATCGATATGTAACGCATGGTTCAAAGGCAAGGTCAAACTAATTGAATTCATCTACGCTACAGGCTTGATCTCTGTTAAATTCTTTATCCAATATTGTTGTGAAGTATTATATCGCAGTAATGGAGTACATTGCCATAGAAACAGTAATTAACAACATTGCCAACAAGACCTGATTTCTCAGTTTTATCTTGTTTGTTAAAAGTCTTTCAAAGAAAAGCATCAAACATTTAAAAAAGTTATATGTATTAATACAATGTAAAGAAAGGAATATCTAAACAAACTTACTGAATACCAAGGTGATATACAACCAGTGCACAGAATCATTGTGAGAGTACAAATCGTGAATACCAAAGTGATATACAGCCAGTGAACATAATCACTGTGAGAGTACAGATCGTGAAGTCCAAGATGAAATAAAATGCCATCGTAGAGTTTCGATGCGTACGGCAATATCAGATCAAATGAGAAACTATAACTGTGGTATATAAGCTTTGTGTTTATTTCTCGTGACTTTGTGGAGAAAAGTGTGGATGAATAGGATATTGATGCATACACTGCATGTTTGCTAAATCTATATACCAGGTCAAGCAAAAATGTTAGGACAGGGTACGTGTTGTATGATATACACACAATTAATTGATTTCAATGCAAATATGTATGCATCATACCATAAAAAATAAATTAAGGTCACTGTGATCTATATTTCACCTTTTACTCACTTTGGTTTAGTTGTGTTTCTCTCATGACCAAATCGGGCTTGCCATGCTATGAGCAAACTTTAATACATTTTCTCATGAAATGTGATGAAGGGAATAATCTTGATAAATACTTCACCCTGAATAACAAAGAGAATCTTTGATCTATCATCTATATTCCATTCTTCTGTGACGTTTTTAGACTTTGTGCTTAGCGTTAATTTCGCGTGTATCATTCATGTTAGAGTTACAAAGCTTGATAAAGGGGAGGATCTATGTTAGTACAACACCATACAACCATTCTCAGTAGATAGATTGTGAATTGCGTTCCGTAACTACGTTATGATTTTCAAAGGGTTCTGATCAATCTATAAATAAAGACGCAAGTATATAATTATTGATCGCTCCGCCCGACACATGTGAACCTCGGTAGCTCTCTCTCTCTCTCTATCTCTCTATCTCGTAATATAAATCCATAAACCGCAGGGATAGAAGTTTTTTTCAGTATAACTGCAAAGTATTAAGCGAAGGCTTGGAGCTTTCACCAGAAACCCGTAAGGAAACTTGTACTGTAATGAATATTATTCCAGTGATACCACCTTTCGTGGATTCCAGTTTCCACAATCAATGAAGAGAGCAGCACCCCATCACAGTCAGAGGCAGCTGCACGAATTCATACACCGGACAAAAAGATTTTGTGGGGGTGCAAAAGTACAGAATGTGATACCCAAAAAGATTTATGAAGTGACATTATTGCGGACAATATGCTGGAGAATTTTGAAGTGGACATACAACTAATATTTACAATAAAGTGTGATAAATAAAGAGGTGCTGGCTGTTGATTGAGAGGTATGTGGAACATTTAGATCGAAACCAACAAACACTGTACGCTGGAACTGAGTGTCTGTCTTTACAAATAACTCAGTAAATTGGTGTGATGGCGGTGGTGTTTTTCTTGCTAATTGTAATGTATAAGCTACAAAGTACATATTTCTGGTATATTGCAATCATTACTAATCTCTGAAAGCTACAGAAATCCGAGTTATAAATGTCATTTTACCTATTAAGAATCAATTATGGCAACATTTCCAAACACATTGTTCGAATTCTTAAGTCGTTAGCTGGTTGTGTTGCATAGGTTCTCTTGCTAACAATGTTTTCAAACTTTAGTGCAGTTATACCCATTCGCGGCACATAACAAAATTTTTATGTACGAATGTCCCAACAAATTCCTACATTGTGGACAGCTGACAGGATCCATTTCACGTCTTCTCCAAGTAACTGGTTAATCATTCACTTTGAGAAACGTCTTCCCAACACCAACTGCCCATAATTAACAAATAATCACCAAAGTTATAAATTGACAGGTATAGGCAAATAGCACACACTAGGTCTATCACAAATATGTCATGTTTTGTGTTTCCAAAAGCTAAACAAAAGTCTAAAACAAATAATTTGTAAAAATATGTAAGTGCTTACATGTCTCTGTCAGATTTACCGCAGTTAATCAAGATGTATATTTCTCTCGCCATCTGTACCAACGCTTGTAAAACTAACTGTGAACATGAGAGAGACAGGGTGGGGTGAAGTTCTTGTATCCGTACATTAGTATATAGCTAAAATGGAGCGATGTGAGTTAGGGATCAAAGAGAATGATAGGCGGTTTATTTATATACTACTATTATTCATGAGTGAGGCAAGTCTGAAGAATGTTT
Organism: Sinohyriopsis cumingii; assembly: GCA_028554795.2. Taxonomy (NCBI): domain Eukaryota; kingdom Metazoa; phylum Mollusca; class Bivalvia; order Unionida; family Unionidae; genus Sinohyriopsis; species Sinohyriopsis cumingii. The sequence continues at coordinate 132,429,291 of CM068829.1, forward strand.
GTCTTATACGGTTTTTTTTTTTTTGTATCATAAAGTTCTTCATATATTTTGATATACAGATATGATGTAGTCTCGGTGTCCTTCACATGTTTAGTAACATCAATTATTTTCCCAGTGTTTCTGGATGCTATCATATTTATGAACATTCTTTTTCGATATGAAAATGTCTGTGCCAATGTATTCGGATTAAATGGTTAGTAATCTCGATTGTCACGGGTTTTAAAAGAAACATATAATATATGAAAACCTAACACGTTACTGTTCCTGAAAGTAATATGTTCAGCTTACTTAGAGGAACGCGAGTAGTGGAGATCAGTGGGGTTCTGGCTCGCATATCCCACCGAGTGAGAACACTCATAGAACTCTTCTACTGTGTTATGGGGTTTATGGCCCACTGTGCTCCTTAAAGAGGGTTCTGAGTAATGGCGTGATGAGCGCCCGTGAAACTACGATATGAGGGTCCTGGCTCACCTGTGCTCGAAGGGGGTTTCTGGCTCACATGTGCTCCTTAGAAGGGGTTCTGGCTCATTGGGCGCGATAATGTCCGTGGGCGAGTGTGATAATACCATCGTTGGAGTAGCGTTTATAGTCGATGGTGCACAGTCCTTTCTTGTTGATGAGTTGGGTGGAGAATTGATGTTGTTGTGATCGGAAAGTTTTCATGGAATAGGTACATAGATGTCCCTGTAATGACTGTCTATAACAATCGATAGTGGCAATGTTGATGCTGACTTTTTTTTAACTCTTTGGCTTTTGTCTTGATAGCACCATCCCCGAGTGTGATGCAATACGTTTTGGATCGAAGTCCTATGAATTATGTGATGGGTATGCCACAAGTCTTTTTTTTGAACTTCCCAAGTTTCTTTTTGTTATCTTTGAAGTGAAATTGGTTTGTTTCTGGATAATCACTAAGACAGAAGAGATCTCGATGTTGATAGAGATCTGCGTAGACGTCGTCGGTGTGAATTTCGTAGACGGGTGAATCGGTATCGGTCATGAGTAGCTTGGCTTTATCTCCGTAGTATTGTCGGAGGAAGTCATAATGAAAGTCGAGCATGAGCATTTTGGAGAGATCGAGAACGGCTGGACCTACATTGATTGGTTTATCGATCATGATATGTGTTTTTTTCTGGATTCGATGGCAACAAGTCCTTCGTCAAAGATTTTCAAGCTAATGAACGCATCATTTGCCACAAGCTTATCTAATAGTCATTTGTTATTAACAATTTCGATTTTCTTTCTGGGTCTCATGTTTTCCATGTTTTTTTCCAAAGACGCTGTTGTTCATGAGTTTAAAGAAATTCATACAGGAGTCCGTAGTGGCTTTGTCTCGTTGTTGAGTATTGAAGTCGACGTAGGATTTCATCCATTGAGATTTTTTAAACTTGAATGCAAGATTAATTTGTTTAAGAACGAGTCTATGTTGAAGAGCTTGTTCGAGCAGCCGATAACGTATCTTGTAGTATGTTTAGTAATGGAGATTGGGTACGAGTTTTTTTATCGTGGCATGTCCGATTCAGAAAGCATGGAGGGTCTGATGAGGAGTGGTTCAGCGCAGAAGGATAATCGTTATGTGCATCGTGGGTATTCCACATTGACTTTAGCGAAATAGCCCCATGAGTTGCCCTTATATCCTGCATGTATTCTTTGGAGGAATCGTTCTCCGGTGATCCACCGAAAATCACCTACAGGAAGAGATTGTGACATGGCCTACTCATAGGAGATTATTTAATCGAGGTATAGGATGTAGGTGGAGGGTTTAGTGGGATCGTAGTTGGACATGTATTTGTTATTGGGGGAGGTTGACTGATAGTGCAGATGCATTCACGAATCATGGTTTCAATGAACATGAACATGTCTGAATCTTGGAAGAGTTCAAGTTGTACTTGAGTCGTCTTGAGAACGGCATCCAAGGAGAGACCGGTTGAGGTTAAATACCAGAGTGGATGGAGTTGATAATGATCTAGACACATGGGTCTGAAATTTTCGAAGACATCCATGAGTAGAGGCATTTACGTTTTCAGGTACAGCTCGTGATAATCGACGAGAGTGTGACATCTGAGCTCGTTCAATATCTTATTCGCGTACTGATACTCTTCCTCCATGATATGGGAAAGATGTAAGTGAGAATCGTAAGGTCTCCAGAGCGAAGAATAGGTTACATAGAATCTTGACCACGCATTGACGTACTCGTAGGGATAACCCACTTTTCGTTTCCAGAGATGAGTAAAAGCCCCAAATTCTTTTTCGAGATGCATTAATTTATGGAAGAGTTCAGCAGGTTCTTCCAACGAAGACTCCATAAACAGGAAGGAATCATAGAAACGAAAGGGACCAATCGAAAACGGCATGTATGTTTCGAAATTGTTGGGGAAACTTTTGATGTTTGTTCCTACGTCGGTGAGAAGGGCTTTGACTCGTGGATGGTTGAGTGCTGCGATGATGAAATGTCCATCGTAGCCTCGTAGATTGTGAGCGATGACTGGAAGGAAGTCTGGATCTTTGAAGCGTAGATTACAATCCACGTGAGTAGCTCCTTGATAGTGAGCATTGACATGACTATGATCTCTGACGTTTTTATCATGAGGTTGAATGTATTCTTTGCAGATGTGGCACTACTTCGCTGCTTTGTGTTGTTGGAGTTGTACGGGTGTAAGTGAAATCATCTGGGGTTGATTTTTTCGGAGTTCGCGAATGCATTTCCATTCCGTGACGAGTTGCTCAAATAACAAGCTGGCACAATCCTCACCTTGTTTCTTTTGATAGGACAAAGACAAACGTTCATCAGCAGAGCAGCAAGTTTTATAGCCTATCGCACAAGGAATTTGTTTATGTTCTACTTGAGTAAAAGAATTGCTAGGTTCCGGAGAAGGTCCTTGCACTTTTTTGGGGGGGGGGTCGATTTTTGTTTGTGTTGTCTCAATATCAACTCGGCGTGATCGACTGAGGATGTCGTTCTGAAGTCGAAGAAGTGTGTCCTTTGGAGTGATTTTCCGGTGAGTGCTTTGTATTTGTCTCGCAGTTGCTTCAGATACTGCTGCGTGGTGAGGATCTCTCTTTCCGCGATCACCTTGTACTCACTAACGAGCTTACGACCGATATCTCCTCTGGGCATAGCCTTTAAGGTTTTTTGGACTAGTTCAATGAACTCGTATAGAGCGGCATTGCATATGGGATAGGGCACCTGAGTATCCTGTAACGACTGAGCGGTGCTTCTAAGTCGACAATCTATATCATGACGAAGGATAAAAGGTCTTTCTGGATCTGCATGAATTTTGCTTTCCATTTAAAACCAAGATTCTAGTCTATGCTTGCGAAAATAGAGATACTGTATAATATAGTCCTGTATTTCATTTCTCTAATTGCTTGTTCATCTTTGGTGTCTTCAGTTGCACAGCAAAAAAATAATAATATCTTGTATACAACACCATGATTCACCAAAGAACACTGAAGTGTTTGTGGTTACCTCAGCATAGTACGGAAAAGTATAACAAGTCCTATACGATAGAGCAATACGCTCAGCATTATGCTCCAATTGAACGTGAATGTCCAGGGATGAAACCCTGCTTGGGATGTCAGGAAGGAGTTAAAGGTCAGCTCCAAGTGTGTCAATGCTGCGGAGGACGAAACATCCGAGCGATTAAATATTACTAGGAAAAAGCCAGAAATACAAAAACCATTTAGAGCTGTTCAACGTGGTTTTGGCTAAGATTAAGCAGTGGAAAGTACATCCCGTATTTAATCGTTACGAGTCAAACGAGGAAGGAGAGGTGCGTAGCGTAACTACGAAAATCAGGCACGTGGTGAGGTTTACCACGACTGGCTATTCCATCGTTCACGTCTTTGTCCATGGAGTGAGGGACATGATGTATCGTCATCGTTTTGTGTTTGAAGCTCATCGAGGAGTGGTTCCTATCGGATATTCCGTCTTTCGTCTCAACGGAGGCCCTTCCGATAATCGACTGTGTAATTTGGAGATAAGACCTGACGGAAAGCATATAAATATTTAAAAACCATGTTTTCACTCCGTCTTTGTTTTTTCCAAGGATCTGTAAGCGGTCTGGGGGAATTCTTCTCGATGCATACAGGAGATGCAGTGTTTGAACAGGAGTTCTTCATTGTAGATCATGGCGAGCTTTCCACTATCGTAGAGTTTTTTCTGCTGAGCTGCCGTGAGCAAGACGAGATAGTGTCCTATGCCTACGACATTGGTGAGTGTGAGGTCCACACTAATGTCGATGCTGAGATGGAACGAACAGACGATGTCCTCGAGATCTTTCCGATTTTTCACGATGACATAGGTCAGATATCGCGTATGGTCAGACATCTGTACGTCAACCATTATGGTTCTATACTAGGATAATTTTTAAATCTTATTCAACGCTTTCTTCACTCAGACATCGCATGCATTGCTGTCGGATCAGATGTTTCATCGTAGTAGATATTCACCACACCATCACGAGAGATGTCCGCCCTCTGCTCTCAAGTGAGCAAGGAATGTCCACAGGATGCTCCTTGTACTTTGGTCAGCGTCAGTTCGATGTGCATGGGTACGTTATTTCAATAGACCATGGCGATGGCTTTGTGGAGCGATTTGGGATGATGCAAGGTCAGATCGGTCACAAAGACCTCTTCGTCAGACATTCTCTCTATATTTTTGATCGTAGATTGTTTCGAATCTGCTGATTGACACGCATTGATTACATACCATGTCCACGATGAGGTCATCTATGGTTCTCATTTCACCGATCAGCAACGTCATGTCAAATGGAGCACCACGCAGGTACGATAGGATTTCAGTGAGCATTTTCTGATAGGTCACCATGGCATGTTTTGTGCTATATCTTTTTGGCCTCCAAGCGTGGCTCGAGGCGTTTCATCAGGATCTGCACAGTTAGCACAGCTCTGGATAAAATTGACATCATCGGACTAGCAATCACAACCGTGGAAATCACACCCGTGGCCATCACAACTATCGGAATCATCCAAATGTCTCTCAAGATGCGTTTGTAACGTTGGTACACGTGTTTGTAGACATAGACCGGCCGATGACAATAGCGATAAGTTTTCATCGATGTGGTTAAAGCCGAGTAACAGTTCCAGAAGTGGCAAGTTCTCCTTCAAGAATTTGATGCGGGTTTGATCCACTTTAATGTTCTAACCATGAAATTATGAATGCGAGAAGTTCCGATTGGTATTATGACCATCATATATTTTTAACCTCCATTAGCTGGTTTAACTTTACAATACCAGCAATCATATCAGGAGTTACCTACAGATTCACGTACCCTAAGTATCAGTAATGTTTATCCGCAACGCATATCTGAAATTACAGTCATCAAATGGATCTCCACGATCATACTTGTAAAGATCATGAACAACAAGAGCTATTTTTTGCTTTTGTTCACTTTTTCATAGGTTAGCACATCATCAGCAATAACACTGTACAGAGAGGTACGAACTAAAATGGATGCGTTCTTGTTTGCGTATTATTTTTGGTCATTAATCTTTTTTAAGTATCTCCTGAGTGGCTACTGGAGGCTGAGCAAAATATCCTTTGGGAATAGCATTACCGTCCTTAAGAACATTGGTTAGCTTACTCGCAAGTCCTTCCTGCTTAAAACTCTCCAGGTACTGACACGCGGCTGAAAACAGATTGAGATCTACCTGTCCATAGTCTCCGTACATGAATACGTAAAATAAGGTTTTAGTAGCCTTAAGTGGATCCAGCACTAGTTCCTCATCGTCATCCCCAGCAGAACGATCGTCCAGAGCCATCAGTGCCATGATCGCGTCCACGTCTTCAAATCCCAGACCTACCTGCTGGAAAACTTATGTTTGTTGATAGCGTCTTTGAGTTTTCGTTTGTCGCGAAAGTGTTTCCGGGAGATCAATTTTTCCATGCACTTGTGATCTTTTCTACGAGCCTCGTAGTCTTCCTTTCGATCAAATTGTCGAAGTTTTGACGTAGCCCGTTCTCATGATGATTTCCAAGAAAGTCTGGATGTAATTCGTTCATACTATCGTGCACGAGACCTTCGATGGTTTGACTAGACTCGCTGATTCTCGATCATTACAAAATTTAAGTACAGCAAAATACCGATTGATGGCCTCTTTAAGCTGTTCCTGTCGCATGTGACCCACCGACAGATGAGACCGTTTGACATCATCCTTAACCGCATTTGTTACTTCGTTGAAATCAGCGTGTGATTCTGCAGTCTGCGTCAGCACGTGCTTGTGGTTACCTGAGTAGATACTTCATGCCTATACTTATCGGCGAACAGCAACTGGTACAGCTCCGTAGCGACTCGAACGATTTCTGCCATGTCTATATGATGGTATCTGCATTAAATATCTGAAACTAACTCAGACCAGGATTGGGAGTTTCCTGTAAAGTGATGTTTAAGCGCAAAAGTTTGTATAGAGATGTGAAAGAGGTCAGGATAAATTCCTGCACGGTCGATCTTAGCGTGACAATGATCGAGTAGATTCTCGTCCATGTCGCATCGACGATTTCTCTCGCAGTGATGTTCCGTCCAGTGATTATCTCAGCTGGAATTTCCATAGGCTGACTTCGTATGAACACTGGATCTCAGTCCATCCGTTGAAAGCATGAAAACTTTATTGTAGTCCATGTTGAGTTCTCCCGTCATTGATCGTCCTGTACGTCGCAACGCATAGTTCCTCACTTGCTTGTAACTGACTGTACTGTCCAGAGACAGTGTCCCCGTCGTAGGAAGACCAGTCACATTAAACTCTCCCATGGTGAGGTCTCCGGAGAGGGTTCCGCCCCTCAGCGACAACTTAATGTCTCCTAACAATTTTAACTAAGCGTGCGAAATCGTGTTGGTGTACTCAGGGAATTGCCATGTTGTAGGATGGGAAGTCCAGTAAAGGCCTGGCTGGACGTCGTTGTAGGTTTCATCAACGTGACCGCAACATCAGTAGTAGAGAGCACTCCATCGACGACTAAATTTTCAGAAATGACACCGCCTGTTTTATCGTATTTGTACGCCAGAGCCACCTCCATATCTGCAGCAAAGACAGCCTGCGACTACACCATCGTTTGCCCGTTTGGTGCAATAAGTCCGTATAAAATCCTTCAATTAATGTAAAGGTTTCCCATCACCGTTCCACCCGTAAAAGATAATTTAGTCTGCAGAAGTCTATTCACGCGAGACCATCGTGCAGCATTGGCGCTTTTAGGTGGATAACTCACGATTTCTAGGTTGGTCGGACTGTGACCGCTCATACTGAGATGACCCGCCATGGTATCTCCAGAGCGACTGACTTTGTCCTCATTCGAAGAGCTACAACGTCCAGAGCAGCTCAACATTCCAGATGAGGTGTACAACATTTGTATATAAACCATGAACATCATTAACTTCGATACGAAGGAACACAGCCCAGAGCATCCTCCTCATGTTTTGATGCCGGACTGCAGCTACATGATGGCCCACCGGCCAAAGCAGAAATAATCTCCGCATGATCATGCTTCTGAATAAAATCATGCCGGTGATATCTCCAGTGGCGGATTTGCCCGTATCTAGGGAGGCCAAACGGGCTCTTCAAACAACGGCTAGGATTTTTCATCGAGCGATCTGAAAGAATTTTACAGGACTTGGATAATAAGGTCAGCATGCCTGCACCGAGTTCACCGTCCTTGGGTGCCATCATGTCCGGGTATGGCTTAATAAGATTTTTGTAATTTTGTATAACAGTTATACAGCATAGCATCATATTTTCGACATTCACTCCCGATTATCTCCGTCTCAACGACGATACTCCCGTGGATGATTCCACCACCGAGAACGAGTACTTGGAGTATCAGGACACCAATATTACAGAACTCTCAAACATCACACGTGGAAAATATTCACCAGTGATAGCACCAACTGATATATAGATTTATTTCCTGACATCGTCAACCCCATCAATCATACCTGGCATCGAAGTATTCCAATGACTTCAGCAGAAGCCTCCTCGAAAAATAAAAAGCAACAGGTCGCTTAGACCTTATTTGTTTAGATCCAAATTCAAAGTAGGGGATCGTTTTAGATTCAACAGACAAAAATCCACCTTCGAAAAAGGATACACTCCCAACTGGACTGAAGAAGTCTTCAAAAAGTCATCCCCATTACCTACACGCTCAAAGTTTCATCAGGAGAACACATCCAGATATCTTTTTACGAACAGGAATTGCACAAAACAAGCCACGAAGTCTTTACAGTCGGAAAAGTCATCTGTACCAAAGGTAAAAAAATCTCTCGTCAAATGGTTTGGCTATCCGGAACAATTTAACTCGTATATTTCTTGAATTAGACAGCGCCACCGAAATAATCGTATCGTACTCCTCCATCAAGCTCTTCCCAGAGACGGCCTTGCATTTCGAGGCATGCAGGTGAAGACGCATCTTCTCAAAGATACGTTTAAAAACATACTCAAATGTTATGTATTTCACACGATCCACCAACTACACTCGGGTCACCTTAATCAACCAGTAATACAAACTCATCTCGCTGCGACTCCGACAAATGAAAACGCTTCGTTTTATTCCTGATGTAATTTTTCTGATTATAGCACTGCAATGGACGCTGATGACTGTGACAACGCTTTACCCACTCCTCATTTTCCTCCTCACTCTCTTCACAATAGATCGCACCAGACACATAACTCAGATCCTTATTCGCGTATTCTATCAAATTCTTCGCACTCTCTTAACATTCCAGAGACTCTCCCTTGCTTAATTCCCACTCTGGATCAAAGCCTCTGCCCTTCTCACTCAGATCCAACTTGTCTACACTCCAGAGATAACGTGGATGAGACATCTTTACAATACTACAAGTACGCCTCTATTATAGTGATCCAGAAACCCCCTTCAAGCACAGGTTAGCCAGAACCCACAAAGCAGTTTCATGGCTCCTCACGCAGTGATGAAAAGTGAGCCAGGACCCCCACTAAGGAGCACAGTGAGCCAGAAACTCCATAACATAATAGTAAAGTTCTTTGAGGGTTTCCTGTGACCACGCAAAGGGATCGGTGAGCCAAAACCCCATTAATCTCTACTACTAACGCGTCACTTTTATAAAACTTGCAACACTTGAACTAACATGTACTACATGAGTTTAACCCACTATATGTTGCAAGTAACGTTTTTCTCTACTATTTTAGAAACAATCACTTTGAAAGAGAGACTCCGCATGTAATACTTGGTAGATTTAGCAGCACACGAACCAGATGTTATTGTCTGTCGCGTGAGGTTGCTCTTTATCATTGTCACGGACTTATATAAATCCTTTTATTTATTAAATACATATACTCGGGTTTCGCTTTTTGTGTAAAACGAAAGCTGAGGGTGATTTATGTATATTCTATACAGATTTTGAAATAGTGAGTTCGGTTCATCTTATGCCACACGTGCGAAGTGTTTTCGATGGGAAGAACCGAATAATTTCAGCGCACAGACATGTATTGTAGCATCGTTTGTGTATAAATGACTCACCGTAAGACAAAATCTTTACATTACAGAACATCTTGTCAGTGAGCGGTCTACTTTAAGGACTTTCACATCTTCAGCTGTAGAAGTATGTTAATTATTAATTTCTTGTGTATAAGTTATAACTATTTTACTACCACGTTTATTTTTGTATATTTTATATGTAGCTTCGGCTTACGTAGTATCATCCAAATATTTTCTATTCTTGAGTGTGACTTAGCAAGTGATTTATATTATCACTATATAAAGTTGCACTTTTAAGAAATGTTTAGTACTGTAGGATTTTTGTCGAGCACGGTTGGGTTCACTTCTGAACTTGTGCATTGTTTTGTAATTATTGTGCCGATAATGTAATCTGTGTAGATTACCGTATATAACGTCATTACGTTTTATCGTATATGCCCATATTATGCATATTACACGGTGTTAGATGTAGTTTTAGCTGACCATAAATATCGGAGTGGTCGGACTGACCAGAGTGACCAGAATGACAGGAGCGGTCTGACAGACTAGAGTGACCAGAGTGATCGGAGTGATAACCAGAGAGTGATCAGAGTGATCAGAGTTATCGGAGTGATCGGAGTCGACGTGGTATAAGCTGTAGAGCTAACCATAGGAACTGACCGTAGCAGCTGTGAATATGAACCATAGCAGCCGTAGAGCTGAGTAAAGTGTTGCTGGTCGAGTAACAGGTGATTGGGCTCTGCTGACCGAGATTGATGGGCGCTGATTTATTGATTGACCAATCTGGAATACTGTCTGCTTGACTGACCGATGTGACTGGTAGCCAAGTGTGCTGGTGACGGGGTCTATAGCTCCATACATGTAATATTTTAGCCGTGGGCTAATCTTTGGGGTTTGTAATACCCAGTGTCTTTTGGGGACTGTAAAGATATTTTGTACATCCGTCCCCTTGTTTTCATCATTTTCACAATTTGAGTGCATACATATTTACTATATGAGTAAAATACCAGTTTTTTTCTATTTATCGTGAGTAAAACACGTCATACTTTCGTTGTGAAATCACTGAGTCAATCACCCTTTGTCCTTGTACTGTTTAATGTCATTTTTTTGTATTTTCATTATTTAGTTCGTGTTGATTATATTAATTGATCCAATATTTGGATATTATATACGCACGCATTAATCATACTTATTTTCTCATTAAAGTCATTTACCATTAAACATTGCATTTTTATCACTATCAAAAGTGTTCTGTTATAAATCCGAAATAGCACCCGGTTATCTTGTTACAAATGGGGTCAGAAGTGGGATCATCTCGGATTTAACGGAGCACTTATATTGTTTCATTATTCTTGTATGATGATTTGTGTTTCAGACGCTCTTCCCAGGACAGTGAGGTTAAGTAGTCATATAACATTACTTTATTTTTTGTACACATTTCATGTTTTTGTTGCCTTTCGAGAAGGAAAATACGGTTCGTTGAAATTATAGTAATTACGCATTTTCTGCATAATACTGCACTTTAAGTTGGTCATATCAGATTTTTGAAATGTCATCAATGAAAGAACTTGTAAAACTGGGGAAACAGTTTGGCTACAAGGGGGAGTCCCTTAGAAATTATGTTCGTGAACAACAAGCTAGGAAAAGGGATCAGATTTTAAAGGAGAGGGAAAAAGAAAGAGAGAAAATAGAGATGGAAAGGGAAGCCAAGAGGGAGTTGATAGAATTAGAAAAGCAGGCCGAAAAGGAGAAGATATAATTAGAAAAGGGGAAGATAGAGTTAGAAAAACAAGCAGAGAGGGAGAAGATAGAATTAGCAAAAGAAGGCCGAAAAGGAAAGGATAGAATTAGAAAAACCGGCCGAAAAGGAGAGGATAGAATGGGAAAGGAAAGCAGATAGGGAGAAGATATAATTAGAGAAGGGGAAGATAGAACTTCTTAAAGAAGTAGAGGATATGAAGTTAGAGATGGAAGAACAAGTGAGGTTAGAAGCTTTGGAGATAGAAGACAGAATTAGGCAGAGGGAGTATCAAAGAAATTATGAGCTATTGCAAACTAAAAAGGAGGGGGAACATGATTTTAAACTGAGAGGTCCAATATTACCCCTATTTGAGGATGACAAAGATAACATGGATAGTTATCTAAACAGGTTCCAAATGTACGCCAGTGTACAAAAATGGAAAAAAGACGATTGGTCGCTTCATCTACGAGCGTTGTTGAATGGTAAAGCATTAGACGTGTGTTCGCGTTTATCCGCAGCCGATTCGCTGAATTACGTTGCGTTGAAAGACGCACTTCTGAAGAAAAAAATCGAGCAAGGGTTTCGCAAGAAGTTTAAGTATAGCAAACCCGAGAGAGGCGAGACATTTATCCAGTTCGTCAGTAGGACGTGCAATTACTTGAAGCGATGGGTGGAATATGGTAAAGTCGTGAAGATATTTGAGGGTCTTATCGATTTCCTGCTTCGGGACCAACTATTGATTACTTGGGGCAAGGAGTTATATTTGTTATGGAGGATAAAGTCCTTCACAAATATATATAATATGGCCACACAGACGGATTAATTCGCTGATGTTCGGAGTGGTTCTCAGAATGTCATCTCGCGAGACAGCAAGGCTGGGAATCAGATCAAGGACCAAAATCCCAGGGAACCTGAAATACCTGGTAGGGATAACCAGGGAAGGCATAAGGACAAGCAAAGATTTACGTGCAAGGAGTGGAGACATATCTCCCCCAATTGTCCTAAGCGGAAGGGACCAGTCCAGAGAGTCGCGGTGGCCATTGAAGGCAGACGGTCGGTAGATGGAAAACTCGATGTTTCTCAGCACGCTTAGCGGAAAGCAGTGTGCGAGCCAGTGATGCGCGCAGATATCGGTCGAGATGCAATCCAATCGATTGGCACGTGCGTTTTCCCCGAGGCAAGGATCAAGACGGCAAATGGCACTGTCAACGGACAAGAAGCGACCGTTTTACGAGACACATCGTTGCGCTAGTGTAGTCGTGAAACGGATCCTCGTCCGCGATGACCAATTCATTGGATTCAAATCGCCTTGTATGCTACTGGACCAAACAATCAACCACGTTCCTTCCGCAAGGATAGATATCTAAACACCTTTCTTGACCGGAACCGTGGAAGCGTTGTGCATAGCCAACCCGATCTATGAACTTACGATTAGCAATGTACAGGGATCTAGACTCTCAACCACGTCCGACTTCCGATTCCCGATAATCCAAGCAGTTCAAAGCAGAGCTCGGGTAAAGGAGGTTAACAAACCTCTTCGATAACAAACCTCTTCGTAAATTAAAAGTACCGGAAGCCATTACTGATATCTTCCGCGAAGAAATTCTGAACGAGCAAGAACGTGACGCGTCTTTACTCTCAACTGCGCAGAAAGTTTTATCCGGTACTGTGAAGAACTATAAGAACGGAGGGTCCTCTAGATTTCTACATCGTAATGGTTTCATGAATAGAGAGTATACTACGCCTAATGGTAGGAAGGTCTTGTAGCTAGCTGTTCCACAGAAATTTAGGTCGCATGTACTCAAGGTGGCGCACGAGTCGAGTACGACAGGCCATTTGATCATATGAACCAGTCCGAACAAAAACACAAAGGGATAAAAACATACAAATAATATAGAAATCAACATATCGCACACACCGGACACTAGTGATCCACTGGCCTGGATCACTTGTGTAATTAACTCCAAAACCAGCCTGGGTTGAGGAGTAGAGGCACACTAGTTTAGGGCGGTGTAGAAGCCCTATATCAAAATTTTCTGAAAACGAAATTTCTAATAAAATCAAAACAAACATACATTCTATGGGGGATAACATACAGATATAATATCCTTTAACTTTCGGAACTAGAGGGTCCGTCAAATGATGTAATTCTGAGACGGACCACACCAATAACAAAAATTTAAAAACTTGCATGATCCGGAATGAATACGGACTATGATTCAGACAACGGATACAAGGAGAAATAAAAATACTACAAGAGAATATCCCCCGGTTTTCGTCGAGACGGATAGCCCCTATTTCAATAAATTAGGAGGAATACTGTCGACGTGGAATGAAAGAGGATGGAATTTTTTTATAATATATTACAATATTGAAAAGGAAACGGAATAACGACAACAGATAAAGTTTAGCTGTTAGTACCATTTTTGTAAGTCTTTGGTATGACTCGGCCGGGGATCGAACCCACGACCTCCCGCATCCGAGACGGACGCTCTAAGCACTAGGCCACCGGAGCGGTCAGAACAGTTAGTCTACATGAGGAAAGGACATTCATAATTCTAAGGAATGAATGAAGAGACATGTTTAACAGCTTCTTTAGTTCTTAATCATTCTCTATATTCAACTGTAACTCTTCTAAACTATTTGCAAACATGCAAACACCACACAACATTTTATGCTTTTATGTATTTACATGATTTCACCAGATTTTCTATCAATTGCCATAATTCAAATTTTCTGAACTAATACCTACATATACTTAATCAGCTATATTGAAAATAAATCCGCAGCACGTGAACTAGCATGACTAGTGCTCACTATGTCGATGATGCATAGCGTGTGCGCTGCCCGTGCTTTATCTAAGCGACCCTAATTTGAACTCGTGCGCTAAGCAATTCCAGTGCTTCTTATGTATTATTACATTCATTAATTATTATCCTTGTTTCAGATCTATCGAATGGTTTCAACAGAAAGTAACTTGGTAATTTGTAAAGATTCCTTAATTTATATTCGGCTTACTCATTTATACTAATTACTAGACTAGATTTACTCTAGACTTAACAAATTATTTCACCAGATTTGCTACCAATTGCCAGACTAGAATAACTTATAACTAAGCCACCATACTTTGAACTCGTGCGTCAAAAAATTTCCTTATTTCTCTTTTGCACCAAACAATTACATTTACTTACTTGTCTTTTACTTAACCTTAAACTGCTTCTACAAAACTTAAATCTTGCATAATTAAATAACAACTCATAAAATTTGATTTATACCAACCAGTCCGCACAAAATACAAAAGGATTTTGGGATGGATGAAAACCTTCAAAATAGACTTACACCAAGTAACATACAAGAATATGATTCCTCGTAACGGCATGTATACACTTTCCTTAGGATTTATCTACGTTGTTTATATACTCAGTGATACAACTTACCAATAGCCTGTCGACTATATACGATACATTTCTCGGTTACAGGCCATTTAATACTGTAACGCATTTAACGCTTTATTATTATTTTTATTGTTGTTTCTTAAACCTGATAGTGTTCTAAAATTCGATTATTATTAACTAAATATGAAAATGTCCAAAGGCCGTCTCTCCCTCCCTCTCTCTCTCTCTCTCTCTCTCTCTCTCTCTCTCTCTCTCATTTGCTCTCACTTTGGACTTTTGTAGCAAGATACGGGTGAAAATCCATGAAAAGACGAGTGGGGAGGATTTTCGCTTGGGTTTTGCGATTGTGTCACTGGACGATATCTCTCGATTATGAATGATGGTAAAAGTTACGATAAACCGACCAAAGGAAGAGAGAGAGAGAGAGAGAGAGAGAGAGAGAGAGAGAGAGAGAGAGAGAGAGAGAGAGAATTTTATGGTCGGTAGTAGTAATGTTATTTAAAGGAGAATAATGACTTAGATCAACTGCAGATATATAAAATATTTTAATTACTTGTTGATTCATCATTTTGCTTAGTTTCAAACCCACACTTTTTCCCATTTTTCAGTACGTTAATGTCTGAGCGTTCAGTGTTTAGTGTTTGTAGTGCTCTACTTTTTTCATTAAAACCATCTTTCTTGTTTAAGGCATGAATATGTCTTATATTAATTTAATCTATGTAAAGAAAAATAGAATGCTTAACTCAGAAAAGAAAACAATCAACTTTTCAATATGCAATGGTGATTGTGAATAGTAATAAAAGTCACAGAATTACATTTTGTAGCCGACACACTCAGCAGGGGTATGAGGATTTCATTCAATCAGACAATACACTGTTGACTGTAGTCAATCTTTACTCCGTTCAAAGGTAACCGCTCCGGTGGCCAAGTGGTTAGAGCGTCCACCTCGGATGCTGGAGGTCGTGGGTTCGATCCCCGGCCAAGTCATACCAAAGACTTACAAAAATGGTACTAACAGCTACCTCGCTTGGCGCTCAGCATTAAGAGGTTAGTGTCAGGACTGGTCGGCCTGGTGTCAGAATAATGTGACTGGGTGGGACATCATGCTACATGTCTGCGACATGATGCCCCAGTGCTAGACATCACTATAAACTGCCACACTGCAGACATCGTAGCGATATGACTGAAAAATTGTTAAAGCTACATTAAAAAAATCCAAATCACACACACAAATCACACTCCGTTCAAAGGGCAAATATGTATACTTGTAAGGGATATAAGTATAATATATGTATAGTATTATCGCTGTATCACTGATATACCACTCGTTTTATAAATTTTTCATTCAAAGGAAACTCGGCAAGCCTCGTTTCCTTTCAACGAAAAATGTATAAATCTCTTGATATGGCACTGATACAGCGTATTTACTATATATACTCTTACTTTAATGTTATAGGTGCTTGATAATTATTTATTTCCATTAAAATGGATCGTGTTCAAATAAGTTCGACCTTTTACTGAATAACATGCTGTTTGGACTAGATTTAAAGTGTAGTTTATTACAATTGTCCATGTAGTTTGTAGGCATACTTAAATCATTACATTAAATATCGGACAAATTTTGGATTAGATTCAGAGTCCGTTCATTTGAAATATGCCGGAGAAACAGGAAATAAAATGTCAGTTATAAATATGCCAAAGTAATTTTCATTGCTCTCTGACAATGAAGACGCCCATCTGCTAAAACTTGAGGATATGTATGTGCACAATTATGAAGACATATGCGTTACGATTTTATGGGAGTACGTCGAAAATCAAGAACACACACACACACACACACACACACACACACACACATATATATATATATATATATATATATATATATATATATATATATATAGAGAGAGAGAGAGAGAGAGAGAGAGAGAGAGAGAGAGAGATTTTGTTGTTGTTTTGGGGTTTTACGCCAGTTTTCAGCACACGAAATGTTATGCAAGGCGGTCAGCATTAATGGTGGAGGGGCCCCGAGTGGCCAAGTGGTCTAAAGCCTAAAGCGCTCTCCGTTACGGATCACTGCCATCTCACCTCTGTCTGCGTGGGTTCGAGTCTCGGATTCGGCCAATGTGGGTATGTGAGAAAGCTTGCCAGTAGCTTCTCGAGGGTCGGTGGTTCTTTCCGGGGCTTTCCTGGATTCTTCCTCCACCATTAATACTGGCCGCCATGTATAGCCTATCGTGTGCTGAAAAATGGCGTTAAACCCTACAACAACAACAACAACAATTAATGGTGGAGGAAGAACCCTGGAAAACCCCGGGAAGAACCACCGACCCACGAGAAGCTACTGACAAGCTTTCTCACATACCCACGTTGGCCGAATCCTAGACTCGAACCCACGCAGAGAGAGGTACGATGGCAGTGATCCGTAACGGAGAGAGAGAGAGAGAGAGAGAGAGAGATTGCACACCGACTGCAAAGGATTGACCCTGAATCATCGAACGAGTCAAGTCATGAAGATTGGCGTGCTGATAGAAGGTGAATGATCAAGAATTTAGAATGACCACCTACGAGTAGCACAAAGAGTGTACGCCTACCGACTACATCGTCAACCGCCCTTAAACAGAATGTATCAAATCGTCTATTAGAGACAAGTGAAACTTCCAAACCACTTCACTTTACCGTACGGACACGCTGGTATTTGCAGGTATATAAATGGGAAGACTTCCAAGGCCGACACTTTATTTTCGAAGTAAAACCTAGAGCTAAGAAAATGAATCGTTTTACACAAACACAAGCGAACGAGGGGTTCAAGTTCAGTGATAAACGCGAGTACGATATGTGCCTTGCGATTGCATTGATACGACGAAACCGATGCAGCACATGGACACATTCCTATAACTACGGCTATGACGACCATAAAAAGTAATGTTCTGTGTGTAAAACTCTACAAGTGCGTAAGTGATTTCTTTTATTTCTGTTCAGCAGTCAGTGCATTTAATGCTACTCTGCCACTGAATTTTAGTTTTAAAGTGATACCGTGCCTCCACCACCCTACGGATCTCATCTATGATTGAGCAAACTACTTCGGGTATCACCATCACCACCGCATCGTAACGCACCCTTCAATGAAGAATATTCCTTACCTATGGTGTAGCTTGGCTACTTCGACTTTGCAAGTCAATCTTTAACGTTCAGAGGAAAGTGGCCTAAATATCTGGGAGGACCGTGGGACAAGGAGATAAAGGCAGGCGTTTCAATTACGAAGTGTCACTTCACGAATGGAAGCAGATAGACACGTTTACCTGGAGCATGCTTGATGGTCTCCGCACTGTCATTACATTCCTTTAGTGACAACTAAGTAATATCTTTATGGATACCCTACAAGAGAACAGTTGTGGTTTTCCTCTGGAGTTGAGAGAACGCATTTACACACGCTTCGTCAAGACACAAGTGAAATGCAAATAACAACTGCATCCTTTACGTCATCGATGTTCTAATCATTGGTACCTGAATGCTATAAGGGTATTGACTTTTAGACATTGACTAACTACAAAGATTCGGATGCTACTAGTTCTTCTTACAATGTGACAATACTACAATGTATTCCAAATGACGACTTGAAAATTTATAACAAACGTTTACAAGAACTAGTATTTCCTCAAAAGGCAAGAGGAAACATATTTACGACGTGTGGTATGTGAGTTAGTGACTAAAAAGGTTTGGTTCGACACTGGAGTAAAAGCAATTATGTGCAAAACGTATATATATATATGTCTCCTCCAAAAGAAAGACATTGCTGTGAATGACTAGTTTAGAAAAACACATTCAGGATCTACCTCTGGAGCTAAGAGAACGGATTTACAAAGAGTTTGTCAAAATACAAGTGAAACGCAAGAAACAACTGTAATCGGAAGAAGAAAAAAAAACATACTTTTACCAATAGTATTTGAATGCCATAAGCGGCTTGATTGCTGTTAAATTGCACACACAGTCGGACATTCAACAACTACCTATAGGAGAGATACGCTTCGACCATCTCACTCCTTGCTACAAATCTCAAATAGTTTGTGAAATTACAGGAAATAAAGAGCTTGAAGCAGAATGGCCAAGACTGTTTAAAATCACCATGGTGGTGGTCACGGATACTTCGTACCTTTACGAGTAGTGATTTAAGGTCGTATGTTTGATGCATTATGAAATTCTGTTCCTGTACTGATCAACTTGTCTTGGTATAAAATATACCTTTCTGATTAATTACTATTTCCAGAAAAGAAAAGGAAAATTGAATGACTAAGGATACAATTCAAACTTTGACTGACATCGATATAAAAGCTTACCACTATGCCACGACCTTTATCAGTAGTGTTGCAACAGACTCCATGGAAGGGAATCAGTGACCATACTCAGACTTTGAAGGATAACCAAAACCTTTTACAAGAACTGTTTTCTTTGAATTGGTGTGCGCGTTATTGATTACGTTTTTGGAATTTAGTTTACCAGCAGATTCTTTTTGAACTATTTACGAACAGTACCTACAATGGCAATATGATTGCTCCTTTAACATGCACGAGACTCTCATTCTACGCGAAGAAAAGATTTGTAAAACTTTATGACTTTAGATGCTTACGAAGATGTGTGAGTAGCTGGTGACAAAAACACTCACTGGAAAGATGTACGTGACTAGAAAAGTATTGGCTTCGATGCTCGGACGAACGAAGTGTAATTGATCTGATCATAAAAGTGGATTTAAAACGTCAGGTGAACAATGTGACATTTAAACACGTGTCAACTAAAATGGTAGAGAAACCCGACACAGAGCACAGCCAAATTCAGGACAGCAGTACCGTCGTTGACATCGACACCAACGAAAAGCCACGCTGAGAGGAAAACTTAGAGACTGTCAATAGTGTAGGGACTAATAGAACATTAGAGAGTGTCCCTAGAAATTCTAGGACACCACACTCTCATCGAAACTATTGTACAGTGATTTGTTCATATTGCATTTTAATCATTTTGCTTTGCATGTTAGCCATGTATTCAACCATTTGCCTCTTATGTATATTTGTATTTCATGTCAAGTCGCAATTTATAACACTCATTAAACGTGCCCTAAGAAGTATAAAAGCTCGTATTGTCTGTTATTTTCAAATTTATAAACCTTTACATCTTCCTCTTTTGCCTCTTCGTCTGCTCTCAAAGCCATCGACGAAAGGTTAGATCATACAACTTGATAGGCACTGTATCTTTGCCGTCCCCTTAACATGCTGATTGCTGGTCCGAGTGGTTCAGCAAGGCCGAATTTTTCAAACGTTTGATCGAACCCAAAAGCCATTTGATAGATCGTCCACCCGAGCGCATCGTGTGGTGTTACAAAGAGGGCAAGAGGGCAATCGGCTTCCAGCCTCCTTCAAGCAAGTCAAGGAGAATCCATCGTCTTTGTGGAATCCAATCCTCGCGAAGACGACGGTTTCGTGTCTGACACGAGTCAAACACATCTGGTTATCTTCGACGACAAGTTAGGAGAAGACGAAGAAGAAATTAAATTCTGGTTTAAAAGCAAATGGCATCATCGTAATGTCAGTGTCATTTACATTATCCACATTTGCTTCAACAAAGTAAGGTCCATCGTACCATCAGTCCCAATGTTCATTACGTCGTTTTGTTTAAATGTCCCAGAGATAAATCTCAAGAGCATGTGTTAGTCACTCATTTAGGAACTCATTGGCTGACTTATGCGAAAGATGCTGCCACTCAAACATAAAGAGCTCATGTCTATTTAATCGTCGCTTTTAAACCAACCACACCTGATTATATGCGATTTCTTACCCATCTGTTTCACGACTGGTGTAAATAAGGTGGGCTAGACGTTTACACGTCCTTGTCGGCTTAAAAGAACTATAAAAACCTCCGAAATATCATGTCTGTCTACAAATCGTCAACATGACATTCTTTCAGTCTCATCTTTCAGATAAATTGATTCGCACCCTGTACGGATTCAGTGGCGAACAAAATCCACAAGAGCGTGATCGTGTGTTAGAAGCAGCCTCAAAGTAGTCTTACGATGGTTTACGGTGACAGCGCGTCATGTAACTCAAGGGATCATTCACATCCCTCATCAAACCAAGCGCTTTTCTGACAAACATAAAGCGGCCTTGTCGCAACTGGCAGATTCCGGAATCAATCTTCAAACTAAAAAGCAAATCTTTTTCAGGCCTGGAGGTAGCGGTTCTCTTGGAGGTGTCATCATTCGATCCCTTTAAAATGGGATCCTAATGCCTCAGCAACAGCCATCCTAAAGTAAAATTCATTTACGTTACACGACAAAAAGAGTGGCAGGACCAGGTTACATCCCCAGAAAAAGAAAAGCCCACCCACCCCCGCCCACTAAACATAAAGGAAACGAAACGCGCCAAGAAAACAAGATCGCCGAGAAAACAGTTTCTACCGGAAAGAGAGGTCAGAAGCTTCTTCTACTTCATCGTTGCTCGTGATGCCAGCCAAAAAAGATCCGAGAGGCGTCTTTTCCATTTCGATGAAAAAATAGAAACCCGGTTCTAAAGGAACTTCTCTGACGACAACGACCTCTTATTCTTCTTTAGCCCGAACGTCGACCGCTAAAATAGCACCTTCCACCAAGATCAAAGTCCAAGAGAGATCGGAAGTGTTACAGAGTTTACTGGATGTATCCAAGCAAGAACTCTCATGATTTAGTCCGTTGCAAATTCCTCAACGTCCAGTGATGCCCATCACAAAAATGAGTCGTCGTACCGACAATCAGTGGAAACGTATTCCAGTAAAACAAAGAGTCGTACCAGACGATTCGTTTCAGTGATTTTGTGCTCCTGAAAGAAAAGAGATGTCAACCAACAAAAGTACACATCATTGTCACTCCCCTGCCAAAAACAGAAAAAGAAAAGGACTGCCTCCTCGCTTAGCCAAATTCGCATACTAAAACTTTGGCCATCACTTTGTGTACTGAGTTTTATGTTATTTTGGGTGGAGTCATCGCTAAAGTTTCCAAGAAATCCATTAACAGCAACGAGAGGTTTTTCAATTATTTTAAATACCCTGTGCAAGTGAATAAAGGATTCCCAAGAAATCCATCAAGAGCAACGAGAGGTTTTTCAATTATTTTAGATACCCCGTGCAAGTGAATAAAGGAGTGAATTTGATGCTTGTGTACTTCGATGTGGTGGAGAATAACGTGGTGGGAAAAACAACCGTTTCGTTACTGCTTGTCATTCCTTTCGAAGTAGATTCCTGCCCGTAGCGTAAGGAAGTCGTATTTCGACAGTGTCAACATTCGTATAAAAGGATGCCAGCGACAATGGTGAAGCTACATTTATTTTAAAAACAATTCACTAGCTACTTGTAAGTCATGGAACCTGTGTAACGAGGACTCGCTCGACAACAAGTACATGGTTTAGGAGATATTTTGAAATCTGCGGTTCTTTAGGTGGATCCCGTCTTGAAACCGAAGGTGAAATCAGGATTGCACACTTTGAAAGATGCCGCTGTGACGCAATGACATGAAATGAATTTCTCCAAATTGCCATCCTCGACAAACAAAATCCCAAAGAAGCTTTCTTGAAAGCGAATATGTTGCTTCACACTGAAAATGATGTGTTGGCTCGCCGAGAGGCTCCTCTAAATGCGCTGCATGCTGATGACCAAGGCATTCCTTCCTCGTTCTCCACACAGCAAGAACAATGCAGAAATAGATGTCGATGCCCTCCAGAGCTCGTAATCACGTTGCTAGAAAGACTAAGAAAGAGAAACCGCTAGAGAATTAGACGCCTTTATTTATTAAACAAATCAAAATGATACAGCGAGATTATTGCGAATGTTCCTAGACACAGCTTTATCTATTTGCCATTCCGCCAGCATGAAGACGTTGTAAAACTCATAATGTGTAGAATTTCAACCCGTCTTGTCTTTGACTACCTCATCCCCATCGAATTTTAAATCAAAGGAGAGACCGAGAATTACATCGATCTGAACAGCAGTAACTTGTACCTGAGAGTCAAGGTTCTCAATACGGACAACAGCTCTCCAGGTGTCGATGCCATAGTAGCTCCCGTCATCAATTTCATTCATTCCTTGTTCAGCGAAGTAGATTTTTATTCGAATAACAAACTGGTTAGCAGCAGCATGGATACTTACCCTTACCGAGCGTACCTAAAAAATCTCCTGATACACAAGAGAATTTATCTTTTAGATCCGCACGGTACATGTTTTCGATGTTAGGGACTGTATGTGGGCGTGTGTTGTTGTTTGTTTGTGGTGTGTGTTCCTTCACTTCCGTGCTTCAGGCATGTAAAGCGGAACGTTCGCCAGTCTGGCTCCCCATTATTGGCGTGTCAACACTAAAAAGTCAGCAGACTACAGAAATTGATAGAGCTCCAGATGCACCTTGAATATGCGCTACGCCTCCTGGACGAGCTGGCCATGGAGACAATATATAAAGCGTGGAAGAAGATGAAGAAGAAGAAGAAGATGATGATGATGATGAAGAAGATGAAGAAGAAGGTGATGATGAAGAAGAAAAAGAACAAGAACAAGAAGCAAAAGAAAAAGAAGAAGAAGAAGCTAACAGCCCGTTTCAGGGCCACTCAATTGTATCAAAAAGTTATACACATTTCCAAAACATTTTGTCTATATGTTGCATAGGTGTTTGTTTGTTTTTGTATGTCTATGTTTGTCCACATAAACCCGTGTCTCTATAAATCTGATGACGTAACCCATGTTAAATTCCCATTATCCCCCTATGTGCCATTCCCCTGTTAAATTCGCAATGTCATCCAAGCGCCGTTCCCATGTTAAATTCTCGTTTGTCCCCCTGATCGCCAACTATCACTACTAAAGTTACATTACAAGTCCAAACGTATAGACTGTTCTGAAAAAATTCCAGTATTGAATGTGTTGATGTGCCAATAGTTTGGAATGAGCCAACAGTCTTGATATATCAGAATGAATCAATGCAGAACGTTCTTGAACAAATTAAAAATATTCCCACAATAATGATTTAGTCCAAAATGTCATGACTCCTCTCCAATTAAATCTGAATACAAGTGAACTTAAAGTAGGAATGAAGAATTTCGTTTACTTTATAACTTTATATTAATACTTAAGACACAATGAGATAATCTGGATGTAAGTCTCCCATCACATTCGTAAACAAGCTCTCTTCTATAACATTTTAAGGCTAGACCACAAACTCAATTATCAGTAAACAACTTGTTTATAACTTGCAAACAAGATAAAATCAGGTTTGCCTTCTAGAATCTTGTAAGGTCAAAAGGCGTACATTTTCTTAAACTATAGTCAACAATCATGGACTAATTTTAGCTATGAAATATGTTGTTTAAAAATGATCATTACAATCAACAATCATGGGCTAAATTTAAACAAACGATGTAGATATACAGAACAATCAGATGGTAATGAGCTCGAGTTCGGCAGAACCAAAACATGTCCCATATTTTTATTGACCTTGTTTCATGAGCACCAGTCATTTATCATCATCATCGTTATAGATTACAGTAATCAGCTGACCATAAATAAACACATATCCTCTATTCACCACCCCACCTACAGATGTTTGTTTACATCTAGAGAATTTAAACTACGGTCCTAATGAAGATATGATTTGAAGAAAGGCAAATCGTCTGTATTAATATTATCCATGTTGTTATCTACAAAAATAAACAAAAAGGATGAACTAAATACACATTAATAGTTTTCACAAGAATTTGATAAAGATCACAATTTGAACTTCCAGTTTGAAACTATGTAAAGTAATAATGAATAACTTAAATACATGATAAAAATAACGAAACTGCACCTTTTAAACATGAGCGGACAGGGACTTAAAGCTGGCATCGAAGTACTGAAGCATTCATAGTAACACTTACCGACGTAGTAAGAGTAATATAATTTCTTTCATATCTTTTAAGTTATCTATCGCGTCGTATGGGAAGGTTTTATCCGCATAAAAGACATATTTTTGTTCCCCTGACTTCACTTTACACCTCGATGAGTACTCGATACCATAAAAACAGCAACACTATCTGTACCAAATAATAATTGATCTGTCCGAGAAAGAACCCCAACCTCTGAATCACAAGATTGGCACTGTACCAGTAGGTCTAACCGGACTGCCGTTAAGTTTAATGATTTTATTGTATTGGAAATTAATATTACAATTCAGAATTTATTTCAAATTTTCAAAATCTTCTGATGCATTTTTCACAATAGGCTCCATGCATGCACATTCTAATGTCTGGAACATTTAATGATTAACATTTTGTCAAACAAAATCATAAACAATCTGTTATGGGTTAACACTTTATAATATTTATAAGAGTACAATTTTAAAGAAAGAGAGGATATATAATCATTACTTTTCAATAAGTGAACCAAGAAGCCCGTGTGGCGCTGTGGACACGATTCAGAATTGTCATGTTAAAGCGTCAGTCATTTTGGAAACAAATTTGATGTGGACAGTTAAAAACATTTTTCAAAATGAAATATTGTTCAATCTGATGCACCCTTATATAGCGATTTGACAGTCACTGTGTTTTTAGTTCTTGTTGATTACGTACTCCCGACCGCTCCGGTGG
Source organism: Sinohyriopsis cumingii (assembly GCA_028554795.2). NCBI lineage: Eukaryota > Metazoa > Mollusca > Bivalvia > Unionida > Unionidae > Sinohyriopsis > Sinohyriopsis cumingii. The sequence continues at coordinate 132,454,509 of CM068829.1, forward strand.
CCTAGTGGTTAGACCGTCGTCCGCTGATGCGAGAGGTCGCGAGATATATAAAAATGATACTAGCAGCTGCCTCGCCTGGCGCTCAGCATTATGATGTTAGTTTTAGGATTGGTTGGCATGAAGCAAGGACAACATGACTGGATGTGGCACGATGCTACATGTCTGCGGAATGATGCCCCAGTACTAGACAGAACTATAAATTGTCACACTGCAGACATCGTAGCCATATGACTGAAAAATTGTTAAAGCTACGTTAAAGATACACACACACACACACACACACACACACACACACATTACGTACTCCCCGCTCCTCCAGTCTTTCGGAAGAGACTATAAACTGAGGTATCTGTCTCGTATAAACTTTATTTGCTGGTGGGAGCTTAAACACGAGTTCACTCACTATTCAACATATATAGTAATGGCTGTGAAAAGCATTAAAAATACATAATTATGCAATAAAACTTGTAATTTGCAGTCATTTTATCTTGCATTAATCACAGCGGTAGCTTGTCAGATTCTAAGAACCTTTCCCTCCATACATGATAATCTAAGCTAAATATATGCTAAATTGGATTTAGTCATGAGAGAAACACAACTTAGCCAAATGCATTGAAAAGTGAAACATAGGCGTCAATGCCTTTCATTTATCTTGAAGCTATGATACAAACATATTTGCATTGAAACCAATACATTGTGTGTTTATCATGCAGCGGGCAACTGCGTGCATTTTATTGTGACACTGTTGTTGTACCTGATGGATAAGTTGTGCATGAATGCAGTTTATACGGTGACGTCCTAATCTTCCACAAGTTTCTCCAAAACACCTAGACAAATGAACAGAGGACTTATATATCATATATATTTTTTCTCTTTCGATCTATCATTATTATGCTTATCCAGGTACTACAATGGCATTGTATTTCATTTTGGACTTCATATTTGTACTTTCATATCGATGTCAAGTTTACACATGGCTTGATTCTTAATATTATCAGTATTTCATGTTTGTATTCAGTAACTTTGTTTAGCTATTCCGATTTTAACATAACAATTGCAACATAATTGTTTAACATTTATGATGCTGTTCTTGGAAAGAATATTCACTAGCAAGACAAAACTGGAAAATTATGCCTGGTTAGCAATGGAGCTATTTGGTGTTTCCATGGTAATATAAACCTAGCTGCGATATAATGCTTTTAGTGTAGGGTCAAACAGTAAACCAAAGTCAAGTCATTAGCGTATATGAATTTGGTCAGTTTGATGTTGCCTCTGGGCTATTCTTTATCGAAGAATCAAATATAATTTTATATTCAATTCTAAAGCAAGGTCACGTGCGTTTTCACAATAATGTTTATGGATGAAGTACAAAAATAACTTATATATGTTAACAAATTACAAATTATTAATGCTCATTAAAACAGCACATATCAACTTTCTGTCTAATATTGATAGAAACAAATGTGCTTGATTGTACATTTTATCTTTATTACGGAATATTTCGGCTGAAAATTTGGTATGCAGTACGTGATGTGAAGAGTGGATGTGCAGAATTCAGATACCGAGCAGCAAAGGAGCACTACTTCTTAATATTTTCCATCTAAATCATACATTTTTAAACCTGCCAATTCTGTGATGGCATACCATCGCATTTAATCTAGTTATTATTATTGTTATTAATATGATTATCACCTCTCGTACAGGTCATTCTTCTGTTTCATACGTAGATGTAGCAGTGGTGGTGATGGTATAGAACTCACGAACTATTAATGATTTGTTGACGTTTTTATTACTGACACTTGTATTTCTTCTTTTTTTGTTTATCTTTGACTTTGTTATGTCCTCTTTTTTCTCAAAGTCACTTATTTTTTACCCGAAACAAAATACTCAATATCCCTTAGGATATTTAAGTTTATTTTGTTAATAGGTCATTTAAAGGATGTTATACTTTTAATAATTGTTCCCACAACGAAGACCACTTTACCATAGCGCATGCTAGAACTGGTGTAAGAACCCGGGACAGCAGATGTGCCAAATAAATGTGTTATCAGTGTTCTATCTAGGCCATCTATATGCCAAACGTAGATTTATTATATGGTTCATAAAGAGATATCGCTTGCAGCAAATATAATTTCGTTCCCTCTTTGTTCAAATACATTCAATTATTTTACTTTCATACCATCTTCTCTTTTGCTTTCCATAATATGATGTTCTTTTTTTGGAGTTCATCATTTGAATCTCTCTCTCTCTCTCTCTCTCTCTCTCTCTCTCTCCACTGAATCTTCATAAAATTTAAAAAGTTAGAATATATGAAAGCTCAAAGTGGGTTAATTTGTTATTCTAAAATTTAAAATAGAATTCTTGCACTATATTTTTCACTTGAATACAATTATACTACACATTTAAAATAACTTCTATAATCTCTTAGATCCACACTGACTGCCCCATATAATGGAAAACGTGTGAAAAATGCAGGGTGAAAATAACTTGGCTTGAAAAAGAAGTATAGACTTGGGTATGTGCTTTTAAATATTTTTTTAAATTACATTAAAAAATTATTCTTTTTGATTGGACTGAACTGTATAATGATATCAACCGCCTGATTTATTTGACTGCATTGGGGTAATGACTATCCTGACATCGGGCCAACCAGTCTTAACATTAACCTCTTAATGCTGAGCGTCAATCGATGTAGCTGCTTTATCTACACTCTCGAATAATTGTAGTATATAGCTTAATCGCGTACCATTATTTCTGATTTTTAACTGACATCGCTCCATATTAGACATTCCAATGCAAGGATACACGATTCCAAGGTAAGTATGAATATTACATTATCAACTACACCTTACCATTCTTTCTCTGTCTCAGTCTATCTGAGCTTATATTTATTTTTATATGTTGGTCAGTTTAAAAGTCAGTTTTGCAATCATAGGTCGAGTTAGCGAGTGAAATATACTTCTGGATTCAGTGAGGTAAAACGTATAAGAGAGAGAGAGAGAGAGAGAGAGAGAGAGAGAGAGAGTCATTTACAACTTTGAAATATCCATTTTAGACTCCTGTTAGTTAGCTTAATAAAACAAAACACGAAATATTGTAAGAAACCTAGTACGCGTGCTACCTATATTTACGTGTCCGTTCGATTTTGGTGCAATTAACGTATGGTGACTGTTTGCTCGGTCTATATATCCCAGACACATTGTTCGTATCGTCTTTATATTAGCAGTTTGTTTCAATTTAAATATATATTTGTCTTAATTATGATATATTACATTATCAACTACACCTTACCATTCTTTCTCTGTCTCAGTCTATCTGAGCTTATATTTATTTTTATATGTTGGTCAGTTTAAAAGTCAGTTTTGCAATCATAGGTCGAGTTAGCGAGTGAAATATACTTCTGGATTCAGTGAGGTAAAACGTATAAGAGAGAGAGAGAGAGAGAGAGAGAGTCATTTACAACTTTGAAATATCCATTTTAGACTCCTGTTAGTTAGCTTAATAAAACAAAACACGAAATATTGTAAGAAACCTAGTACGCGTGCTACCTATATTTACGTGTCCGTTCGATTTTGGTGCAATTAACGTATGGTGACTGTTTGCTCGGTCTATATATCCCAGACACATTGTTCGTATCGTCTTTATATTAGCAGTTTGTTTCAATTTAAATATATATTTGTCTTAATTATGATATGGGAGAATTTGAGAGATTATCTGCAATTGAACCTTCTAAATCTAGATTTGATCTTGATAGAAAAAAACCTAACCCACGAAGACGAGCTTTAGCTAGACCAGCAAATAATAATTTAATTAAAATTATTCGTGATGCTAATGAAGAATTTCGCATAGATGACGCATCTCATGTGTGGTCAACCTTTAGAATTATTAACAATAACGAAGTCATCGATGCCACAATGAAAGACCAACGAACGGGGTTGATTATTATTTATCTCGACAATCAAAGATTTTTTTCAGAGTAAAATTTATTAAGGAAGTAGTCGATATTTGGATTAACAGTGACAAACGTGGCCCTGTTTGATTACACGATGGCGTTGGATATACTGTAAAATTAAATAAAAATTCCAAACCAGGAATGATGACTGGTATTGACAAAACATATTATGAAAGAGCGTATCCTGGTTAGTTATGCAATATATCCGCTGACTGATAAACCCAGCGTTCATGATCTAAAACCAGTGAAATTTTCGAAAATAAATTGTGTAGCCGAACGAGTAATGGAATATTTAACATACGCGATACGTGGAAATGGTTTGACGGATCTAGAACGTGAAAAATTAAACAAATGGGGTAAATCAGTCATGGATAAAGGAGCTACAATAAATGATGTTGCTGAATTAGGAAAGAAATTAAAATTCCCAATAATAGCAAAAACAATAACAGGAGAGAATTTGTACGAATCGAAATATCAATCGAGAGAAGCTTCGATTGAAATTATTGATTATAATGCGCATGCGTGGACATCGGCTATAAAAATATTTCCAAGAAATCAAACTGTTAATTTTTACCAAGGATATATATATTTAATTTTATTAACGAAATAGGTAGGTGATCCTGCATCAGTGTGGTTATTTCAGAGTTCTGAAGAAAGTCCCAAAGAATGAATAAAACTTCTGTATCGAAGAAAATAAGTTTGATAAGTTTGTAAGACTTAAAGGTGAGATTTATCGAACAGAATCTCTCCACGAAGAAATGAAAATTCTTGCGCTGAAATATACCCATGACGATGTCGTGTATGAAAAGTTGCTCAGTAATTGCTTTACGATTCCATCAATCGAGGTTCAGTTTGCTAGGAGAACAATTCGTGGAAGACTACGAGGTTTGATTTTCTCGATGATATAATGTCAAGTTGCGCCGAATACGGACACGGTGGATTATGGAATACCAGATAATATTGTAAAGATGTTATCTCGGTACATATGGTTGCATGTTATCCATAAAGTTTTCTTGGAATTGGAGAATGTTAGAAATATTTTGAGCGATTTGGACATCCAACACACGAGATGAGTATCGATAAACGGACCATTACCAAATTTTGACTTGACTGGATTCGCTTGTATCGAGTCATTTCAGTTTCCTGAACCTTTTCATCCAATTTATTATGTCTGGTTTAGGAAACATTTTTCTAAAACAATATGGGCACCAACAGTGTTATTACGATATATGCTCGATGTAAAATAATATTACTGTTAACAGTAAGTGAAGCAATTATATTATATAGTCCGCAAAAACAAGTTTGGTTACCACAGCAAAAGCAATATTCTGATGATGAAAATTCTGATATAACCGATTTTGAGAATACAATCGCCAAAGATTTTGGCAGAAAAATAATTGGTAAATTCACCCAAGAAGGACCATATGATCGTAAACAAAACTGTACAAGAAAATTTATAGATGATGCTGAACTAGATTTAATAATTACTGATGCAACGAAGAGAAGCATATTTATAAGTCGAGAAACAGTTTTCTTGCCAAATGGAACTGAATTAGGTACAATTGTGAGTTATATTGATGAGAGTAACCGCAGTATAGTCATTTAAGATCTGCAATGCTTGCGTATGTTTCGATAAATTTATTATCCATGATAAACATATTTCCTGATACCGCGGTTAGAGTCGCAACGGATTCATTTTATATCAAAAACAAAACATGCAGGATTGTTAGAACAATTACATACATGCGTTTATGCATCATGGGGCGAATGGAGAATAAAACAAAAAAAATACTTAGTTATTCTGAATCTGCCGACGCTGATTTCAAAAGTATTTTTTACCAAAATAATCAAATATCAAAACATCGTCAGCGCCATCGGTATATGTACCTGTAGCTAGACATAAGACTACATCAATTGGCCTGGGCGTTCTGGTAAAACACTTGTGATCGAATTATTTCGTCCGTTCTTCAAACCATGTTGATATGATTGTGTTAACCCCTACACACAGAGTCCCAAGAGAAATGAACGAACGATGAGTTAAATCTCATACTTACCACGGATTCTTTCAGTGGAAGGGTGATGCATAGCCTCCTGAACGAATGGATGAAAGATATATTCCAAGGATTATTATTTGGGTTGAAATATGTACAATGCCGCTAGAAACACTAAATATATTTCTTGATTGATTGTTGACAAAATATACTGCTGTAATAATGTGCAGCAATCATGGTCAACCACAACCTTTTGTTGGATTTTCTCTTTCAGGAATGGTTAAAGAATTGTGTTGATTATTATGAGGAAAGAAATCATGATCATAGAACACTTGATCCATAATTAAGAGAGTTTAAGAAATTAATCAGACTAAAACCAAATAAAATTCAGTGTAAAAAAATGAGTGAAATAATTTCAGAAACTCCTATTAACAAATTTTGGAATTTCTGGAGACCACATGATTTGATAGTTGCAAGTAGAAAGATAGTTCGTGATACACTTCAACAACAATTATTTATGTTACATAAAGAAAATAATTCAAATCTACCAGTATCATTGTGTTATCGACCAGCAGATACTCGACAACAGAATATTGAAGTGAATATACCAGGATCATCAGACAAACAAAATCTTGTACTAAATTATATTGTTTTAGCTCATGTTAGTGTTGTTGAGAGCGTGTTAACGCCTGACGGAGTCAGGGAAAAAAAATTCCGTGGACACTAGGATATGCTATAACAATTCATTCACCTCAGGGATTAGCTATCCCTGATACTAATATTTGGATTGTTGATGATCCTATCGAATGGTCAAATTTAGTTTAGCTCGCAGTATCTCGAGTCAGAAGAATGTCTCAGCTGCAGAGGGTTATCGTAGACTTTACAGAACTATTGACGATAATGTTATTGATAATGATGTAGTAAGAAAACAAAATAGCTGGTTATAAACAGTGTGGCAAAAAATAAGTGCAACTTTGATCTCGATGTTGAATTTATCATGACATTAAAACAACGACAGAATAATCATTGTGCAAGCTGTAACACAAAAACGTTGCGACAATATTTAAATAATAGTCCAAGACAATTTACCGTCGACAGAATTAATAGTAAATTTGGTCACACACGAGAAAATGTGATTCTGACCTGTCTTGAGTGTAATCGACGTCGAGGTGCTAGTTTACAAAAGTGAACGCGGTGGTAATTGTGTGTCTTCAGGAATTACATGTAATTGTTCACATACAAATCCACGTTGAGGATCAGTTGAATCTAGTGTGTAGATTGCAGGTCTACCCATAGACCTTACCAGGCTCGAAATGTTGTGTCATAATACTCCAAATAGGATCAGTTGCTCTTTTTTACCAACTTCATGTTCACCGGGTTCATATAAATAACTTACAGTCACATTACCTAATACTGGTTGTTTTGAAAAGGAGCCATTTCGTTGTATTGGTATATGGTTTTTTGTAATTGCATTAATGGGTTTCATAGAAGTTGCACGAGTAATTTCATTATTTATCTCAGCTATCACACTTGGTAATCTTGCAACCCATTCGCGAGATGTCATATCTTTCTGAATTATTTCCTTGGCATACTGATATCCAAATATCCGCTCAGCAAGTGTTCAATTAAATCGTTCAACAGTTGCCTAATCACGATGAATTGCAGTATGACCTCGTCTAATTTTGACATTATGTTTTTTTCATCAGAGATGATCCTGCACCAAGAAATTCTTTGCCAGGATCAACCTGTAGTAACTGTGGCCATCGCAAGAGTCCTCGTTGATAAATTCGTTTTAAAGAAGATACAACTTCATCTGCTGTTTTAGTTGATAGTGGTTCTGCTTCTTTATATATACTTGCAACGTCAACGACAGTCAACGCGAATTTGTATGTACGTGTTGCCGTCTACCAATTGTAATAGTTTCGTGTGGTAAAAACAAAATATCTGCTTGATGAAGTTCATTAGGAGTACTGATATCAAAATGTTTATGTTGAATTTTGTTAAGTGGTGGTAAATAAATTTGTCGTGCTAATCAATTTGCAGCAACAGAACCTGTAACATTTGCTGCATCAGCGAGTTTACTAATCGCTGCTCTACCCCTCCAATATCCTCTTTCGCTATAATAAATCGATTCCATTATAATAATAATAATAATAATAATAATAATAATAATAATAATCGGTTGATTAATTACCAGCCACTAATAGTAGTTTACATTTCATCGCAGATCATATCAACCAATAGCTAATGAGTCTCTGAAAGATTTATATTTTATGGAATTTAACGAGTGAATCAACTTCACATCTGCAATATGTCGTTGTTGTAAATCCATATTTTTAAATGCTACATCATGAACGTGACATGCTTGATCAATTGCATTTATTGGATACTCTCCTGGTCTTGGTTGATCTCGCTCGTCAAGTTGGATATCAAGTCGGGATCCAGGACCACAATCATTATATCTAGGAAGATGTTTCTTCATGGGTATTTAGCACATGGAGCTCCTGAAAAGTTTCCTAATGAAGCAGCGATATCACCACCTGTTTTCCGTGACTTGTCAAGGGAGATAAATTTATATAATTTGTACCACATTTTACACATTTACCTGTAAGTGCACGCTTTTTATTTTATGTTATTATTGTTGTTAATCCACTGGTGGGAGTGGATGCTCTGCATCAAACACAATATAAATCCATATTATTTATTACATTTGTATAACTTTGATGTCATTGATTTCTCAGTGACACAAAAGGAAGAACCAGTAAAACATATTTCAACATTACCGAATTCCATCAGAATGATAATAATAGGTCTATCCGGATCGGATAAAACACAATTACTGCTTAATCTGATAAAGAGATGGCTCAAGTTGGATAAGTTATATTTAGTGGCACCATCCGTAGATTATCAGAGATGCCACGATGTGCTTAATGATTTTAATGAAAATGCATAATTGTTGGACGAGGACGGTAATGATATTAATAATTTTATCACATACATTGATGAAGCCCCATCTGAAGATGACCTCGATGGATTTGTTGATGATCTCGTAATGTATGATGATGTAATGATGGACAAGCAATTAAATCCAGCTAGAATATTTTCTAGAGGAAGGCATAACAATACAGATATTATTTATGTTACCCAACGATATACACATATACCAGAAGTGATCAGAGATAACTGTAATATTTTGTGTTTAACGGAGTTGATACACATACTCTAAGAAATATTCATCAAACCTTGTGCTCACGAGACATGGGCATGATTAAGTTTAAAAACTTTTTCTCAAAACCACGGTCGACCCCACACGGATTTATAACAATAAATTTACATGATTCTCGATCAAGATATCGTACAGAATTGTATAAAATCTTCGATTGAGAGACATATAGTAATGATTTACTCACACATTATAGGAGCAGAGAGGGTGCGACCACAAATGAATGTCCGACGGGTAAACAAAAACACGCATTAAAATTTAGAAAAATACGAACGACAAAAACAAAGTAACAAAGAAACCTAGCCCAACCAGAGGAACTCACGGTTTTTGGTTTGAGGCTTCGGTTTTGTTTTACTGACCTTACATTTTTCATTTTCGTAGAAAGCTTTAATTTTCAGAAATGGACATTCCAGCAAGTGGTCCGTTCACCCTCTCTGCTGCTAATCATTATGGTCCAGATACGTGAGTAATCATTTTTCGCGTCTTTAAATAATCTGTTTTCGTGTTCATTAACAGTTTAGGCTACCTACAGAGGCTACTTACAAATAAAATTAAGACTATCGGTAAATGGTTATAGCATGGGGGTCAATAGTCAAACAGCGCAAGACATAGACACTGGCAGGTACAATGGGGGGTAGCGGATCTCCAACCCACCCACCCTACATCGTAACTATCAAGGTCCGCTTCTTACATTATAGGAATGTGAATCCAATTGTTATAATGTTAGTCTTTGAACTCCTTCCACCCAATCCTTATTTCCATTTTCCTACTTTTTTAACTTCATTTGTAACGAGCTGCAGTGAAAGTGCTGTAGCCCCAATGTTATTGGCAGAATTTGAGTTTCCCATCTTTATTTTTTCAAATCTAGTCAAATAAAGAATTATTTATATTCAGATAAACAGGAGAGATGTGTTATTTGATTCTGTCAAATCAATGTATTCAACTTTCTAAATAAAATATAAAAGCACCGATTTTATTTCGTTTTAAAGGCATGCTGTGTGTATGCCTTCCTGTTCGGTGTTTACGTTAGTTACTGTACTCGTGGCTCTGTTGATACAAGTTAGTATAAAGTAGTTCACCGTACAGTTTATACAGAAATAAACGCAATTGGATCTGATCATATGAATATGTTCTGACCAATAGAAATTGTCCCTTCATTTATCAACTGATGCAACTGCAATTACACAGTCTTGGCATGGACGCTTTACAGGAAATAATAGCGAAGATCTTAATTGCAGCATTGATTGTTACTTTCCTTTACGATTAGTCTTATAGTTCATCAGCTGATGACTTTTTTCGAACGTTTTATGTTATCCAATTCGCGTTACATCAAATATCATTTTCCTCAGGTCATTTAAACTAAGTTAACTAAAACAAAAAGGTATAATTTTAGGTATCCAAGTAAATTTATAATTTTGATCGCATAGCTGCAGGTTAGAAATATAACGTATATACTGCCTACGCCAAAGTATCTATATTTCTGTTGAAGTTTATTTATTAAAGCAAAGCCATTTTTCTTATGTATGAAACATATATTTATTGCTTTAATCATTTAATAATCCATCTCACTTTTCCACTCCGTATGATTGACTGGAATAACACCTCTTTGAATGACCGTATTTAAATATCTTTCAGCACGAAGATTAATTACAGGAGATAACAATATGAAAGTCCTCTATAACAGTGTTGGTGACTTTAAGTGCTTGTTATTTCATTCTTGTCTATTATTATACGTATATTTGTCACTGAATACTATCTGTTAAAATTCCTATACGTGATGTTAAAATTCCGATCAGGTTGTATTTCCTCCGAAATGTAACGTTGAATTCTAATCAGAACCCATACCGTCCCAAACAGGTATGAAAATAAAACATATAGAATCCAATTTTGTTTTTAAGTGGCAAATATTGCAACCAAACTGGAGCGCATCGTCTGCATTGTAGATAAAGGAAAAATATCTCACTGTAAATAAAAAGATTTACTAAGTATATTGGAGGAAAGTCACGAAACAACCTTCTTATTTACTTGCGAATCTGTTCTTTAGTAACTCAGTGAGCAGATGAATTAAAAGTCATTTTGCGCCCTCTACGCCTATTTTCATGCGACAGTTACGGAATACATTTGGACGCATAGTAGAAATCAGAATTTATTTGTAAAAGTAAGACATTCAGTTAATGAGTATGTGATATTGTCTATGTCTTGTTCGTGTTCTTCGTTAGAAGAAAAAAGATCTTACCGCATGAGGGCAGTTATTATTCTGCTATAACATACTCTAAAACAAATCTAAAATAGAACTGAACTTACACCTAAGATAGACACAACAAAATGGGTCTGAACATTTGTTTTAAAGCCGGCATAAAATATTTTATTCAAGTATGGCTATATTTCAGTGGATTCGCACATACGCTCAAGTAATGTTCATAGTAAGAATGAAATTTTATTGAGAAAACAACATTCAGCTTTCAAAATTTAGTTTGCGCTAATGATTTATGCATCTAAAAAACCAAATGTAGAATAGTTCTTTACGAAAATTAACTATCGAAAGATACAAAACTGTTGTCTTATCTATGTAAATAAAAAAAAACAATTCGAGAATTAAATAATGTGATCAATTAATCAATCATTCATTTTCTTGGGGGTTAATATCAACAGTGAACAGGTCGCCTATGCAACAAACATTATGTCATAGTTGGATGTGTTACTTTGAAAATGTGGCATATTATTTTCTTACCAACACTACATAAAATAATATCATCTAAACCTTGTAACCATTCCTCAGTTACCAACACTACATAAAATGATATCATCTAAACCTTGTAACCATTCCTCAGTTACCAACACTACATAAAATGATATCATCTAAACCTTGTAACCATTCCTCAGTTACTGGACCATATTTAATTGACTACACGCTGTAAGAGACAAATGTGGCTTGGTGTTCAAGGAAAACGTCCATCTTATGAAATCTATGGAGAAACTGGTGGGTTTTTTATTGGTGACTAAAACCGAATCATATGGGTTTTTTGTTGTTTAATATTCTCCTAAGTAATATGGAATTGTTTCTCATAGGAAATACTAAATTCACAAGGCATGCTTCAGAACTGTCGTGTGGCAAATTAAAATAGCACGAGGAGAAACATGGTTTTGTCCAAAAACAATAATAAATGCCCGCAATACAAGTTTGATATTTGAAGAATGATTCCATGAACTGATTCCAAACCAAAATCCTATATTTATCCCATAGGTAGTAACAATAAGGATCATTGATATTCCAATGATGTTAATTGTAAATTCTCCAGTAATGCATTCATTCGTGCAATCTGGAAATTAAATTATTTATTTCAGTCAAAGACAATATATTATATTGACGTTATTCACTAAATCCGAGCAGATTGATGCAAGAGAAGGCAAAGCCAAAAACAAAATAAAACGGTTAGATTCAATTCATTTGTTAACATAGAAGAAAAATCAACCTAGATTATAAAACCGTTTCATTGCCCGCTAACTTCAATGCAAATACAAACTCTACAAAAAGTCAAAGTACGACGTGAATTTCCGTCTCGAAGTTTCTTCCTCGGCCTCCACCAAGAGTTCAGTTTGTCCAAACATCATGTCCACATTCACCTTAAAAATATCTTGTTCTTCCGGGAGTTTAACAACCAACCGTCCCATATACTCGCAGCCTGGATCGGTGATGAATTGTGGATCCTTTGCAGTCGAAGCATAAATTTTCAAGAGCATCTCCTTTTGGTTAGCTTTCAAGCTAACGTGCTTTCCAGATCTCCGTTCACCGATCTTTATGGATTCTCCTTTTTGTATGTACTTCTTAAACACGTCTTTACATCTTTCCTTTCCACCTACAGCAACCCTCTTCTCTTTTGGATGTACTGTGCTGTCAAAAGGAGGTGAGATGTTGATACCATATGTATACTTTGCAATTCTAGACGCAATTTTCATTGGTTCACGTCCAAAGACCACGGCTCCTTTCAAAACAACCAACCCGGCGTCTGCTGGGATAATAATTTTAGCATTAGGAAATGCATCCTTAATGGCGGCTTGCATCATGGGAGATTCGGAGAATCCTCCGACCATTAAAAAAGTGTCTACGTCTTTGACTTCTGGCTTTTGTAACAGTTCTCTCACGCATTGTGTTACACCGTCAGTGCATTCCTGAAATAACCCCTTAAAAAGGTTTGCTTCAATTCGAACCTTGTCTGCAGCCCAAATCATTTTATCTTTGAATGATGTTTCTTTTATTGCATCTGCTATTGTTTCCCCGCTATCTTTTTCATACATGTTAGTCAAAGAAACGGGCATCTTTACTGTAATTTTGCTATCTGAACCTGGAGTTATGGTTCTTTTCTTCGCTTCCAATTCTCGAAGCAGGTCCACGTGGTCAGCTTTATGACTGTCACAAAATGCTTTGAATGTTTTGGCGCCAATTATTTTAATCAGCATCTGATGAAAGGCTTCATCCACTTTAGTCCCTCCCCAAGCTCCTCCAGTTGGTTCGTGAAGTTCTCTGAGCGCTCCATCCGCTTGTTTCTCGTGCACAGTTATATCAGCAGTACCACCTTAAAAAAGCAGGTAGGTTTATTCATGGGTGAAAAAGGTAGAAAGGGGAAACGTCAGGAAAAAAGACAAGAGAATTGGTAGACTATGTCTATTTTAGAAAGGTGTCGAGTAAAGAGAAGAATAAGAATAATCTTTGGAAAACAAAAGTTTTGGAATACGAATATTACACGGAAAAATTTCATCTCATTAATTGCCCAAAATGAACCTAAATGAAAATAAAAAATAAATTAATTGAACATATAAAATCATGCACGAATCATCCGCAGTAATTTCTGCATAATCTTAGAAAACAGTTTTCTTCACGTTCGGTTTTGTGTTCATGCAACTCAAACTTGCAACCTCTTGTACAATGATAAAACAATATTTACCTTTTACTGGGCTGGTGACATTGAAACTTATCTGTATGATCAATGAATGTAATCATTAATACTTATGGAGGAAAATATAGTGCAAAAACGTTTATGGTGCTGGGGATCAAAACCCTCGAGTTTGCACCTCTCTCTCTCTCTCTCACACACACACACACACACACACACACACACATATATATATATATATATATATATATATATATATATATATATATATATATATATATATATATATATATATATATATATACATACATACATACATACATACATACATACATACATACATACACACACACTGAAAAGATCATATGCATATATCCCCACCTCCAAGATCCAAGATCATGTACTTGGCGGCTGTCAGCCTTCCCTGACCAGACAACTTGTCGGCTGGCAACAACTGACAATACAAAGATGCTGCCTCTGGTTCCAAAGCAATTATCAATGCACCACTGTCTATTTCCGCCTGAAATGTAAGACATGAACATAAGGAAATCAGGTGAAAATTGTATCCAATCAAAGTCTAGATTTATAAATTTAATCAGGAAATACAGGTCAGATTTAAAGTTTTTTTTCCAATAGAGCCCAGTTTCATGAACAATATTTAAATTTTTATTGACACTTACGACATTTTAACAATATGATTTGCATCAACATCACAAAGACTTAAATTTCATCCAAGGTCAATAGAGTATAATATACAAATTATCAGAACATGAAGGTCCCTACGCAACCTTTGCATATGGTACAGAACACTGTTTTATGCATGGCATGGGTCTGACATGACCATCTAGAAGTTAAAATTATCCAACCTGCCTGCAGAATCCTTTTGCAAATTAACTCCTCTGTAGTTATAAATGTAGTCAACATTAGAAGACGTAGACATTTACCTTGCAAATATGCATATTTATGAACAAATGTTTTAAAATCTTGCTTTTTTCAAAAAATGTTTATCGGTTTATCAGTTGCAGACATTATATGATTCTGTGAACTCTCATATACTGAGCGGGTCTTGTTTGCAACGCCTTTTGAAATTGCGTAGCATACAGTGATTGACAAATTTATTTGTTGGGCAGGGGGTTATTTTTCCCTCCCTCTGTGCTCTCCTCCAAATAAATTCCACATATATAAATTCCATATATATATATATATATATATATATATATATATATATATATATATATAGGACGGTTTCAACAATTAAGATTTAGCTAGATTATTGCCAGCTCGTGCACACACAGATACAGTCGCACAAACAAATGTTATAATTGCACCTTAAAGACCATTAACCTTTATTAATCCGCAAAGCTAGAATATTATTCTGTATGGGTTTACAAACTCTGTGTGTGTGTGTGTGTGTGTGTGTGTGTGTGTGTGTGTGTGTGTGTGTGATTTGGATTTTAGCGTAGCTTTAACAATTTTTAGTCATATCGCTACGATTTCTGCAGTGAGGCAGTTTATAGTG
Source organism: Sinohyriopsis cumingii (assembly GCA_028554795.2). Lineage (NCBI taxonomy): Eukaryota > Metazoa > Mollusca > Bivalvia > Unionida > Unionidae > Sinohyriopsis > Sinohyriopsis cumingii. The sequence continues at coordinate 132,470,086 of CM068829.1, forward strand.
ATGTCTAACACTGGGGCATCATACCGCATACATGTAGCATAATGTCCCACCCAGTCACATTATCCTACCACTAGTCCAACCAGTCTTAACACTAACCTTTTAATGCTGAGCCCCTTGCAAGGCAGATTTTAATATCATTTGTATAGGTCTTTGTTATGATTCGACCGGGGTTCGAACCCGCGACCTCTCGCATCAGAGGCAGACGCTCTAACCACTTGGCCGCGGAGCGGTGGTTTATTAGGTAATAATCAAATCCAAATTTGTCTAATGCCATTCTAATGTCTTGTCAGTTATGAGCCGAATCGGTTTTTAAATTATTATGGAACATACTCATGAATACTTGTCTCCATAATAATGTTTTGTGGTTTTTAATATCGATGTTCTATAACTCCATAGTTCACAAACTGGTAAGACCGCTCCGGTGGCCTAGTGGTTAGAGCGTCCGCCTCGGATGCGGGAGGTCGTGGGTTCGATCCCCGGCCGAGTCATACCAAAGACTTACAAAAATGGTACTAACAGCTGTCTCGCTTGGCGCTCAGCATTAAGAGGTTAGTGTTAGGACTGGTCGGCCTGGTGTCAGGATAATGTGACTGGGTGAGACATCACGCTACATGTCTGCGGCATAATGCCCCAGTGCTAGACATCACTATAAACTGCCACACTGCAGACATCGTAGCAATATGACTGAAAAAAGCTACGTTAAAAAATCCAAATCACACAAATCACACAAACTGGTAAGCACTTAGGAGGAATACCAACATCCGTGTTACTCAAAAGATCTAATAGCACTTGGCTGCATCCAATGGAACACTTGACAGGACATGCACTGGTTGGCACTGATAGACCTGGGCATTGTATTAATTCACCTATAGCATACACATGACACTATTCTAAAGCTGCATCAATCCATGTTACTAGCTGGTGCCATAATATGATCACAAATAACAAAAATGAAATTTTAAAATCTACAAAATAACAAAATGCCCATGTTCAACTTGAAAAAGCCATGAAAGATTCAGACTTGTTCATTACTTTTCATACGCTTTCAATTTTATAGGCAATCAATGTGAGGTCTTTCGAGCTTAAACGTAACAGTTCGAGCAACAGCTCTTGCCACGGATTTGATTGGGCGGAATGTTTTTGTATAATATTTAGGGTTAAGCTTTATGATGTTTGGGCAAGACAATTCGATTCCAGCAAATATATTAAATGTTACTTTTTCCTCTCTGCAAATCAGACTAAAATATTTACAAATCAACATATATAATACGGTCCTAAAGTTACAGTACAATTATCCCAAGTTCCTCAGATAGAAGCAATCTGTACACAAGACTGTTATCCCCTCTCTATTCAGCACTGACCCCAAGCTCATCATCAGAGAAAGCCATTTAATTAAAAATAATAATTCAGATAGAACCCACACAAAAATATCTAGTTATTGACTATTATCCGAGCACCACCGATAAACTAGGTATTGTGCTGGTTTATGCGCTCTGCTTTACAACAAATACTACGTGAATTGTCATTTTGTTATTGTTTTATCATCATTATTACTCCTTTTCCTAAGATGGGGTCTGAAGATAGTGGAAGGCTGGTCGAGAGTTTATAATTAATAGGTTAACACAAAATGTCAGTCTCAAACTGAACCTCAAAATGATTTTTGGGTCCCAGGACTTGTTCAGCAGCTCACCGGTGACAAGGCTTTGATTTAAAGTATTCAGCAGCTATCCGATCTCAAGGCTTTGATCGAAAGTATTCAGCAACTATCCGGTCTCAAGGCTTTGATCGAAAGTATTCAGCAACTATCCGATCTCAAGGCTTTGATCGAAAGTATTCAGCAACTATCCGGTCTCAAGGCTTTGATCGAAAGTATTCAGCAACTATCCGATCTCAAGGCTTTGATCGAAAGTATTCAGCAACTATCCGGTCTCAAGGCTTTGATCAAAAGTATTCAGCAACTATCCGATCTCAAGGCTTTGATCGAAAGTATTCAGCAACTATCTGGTCTCAAGGCCTTGATCTAAAGTATTCAGCAACTATCCGCTCGCAAGGCCTTGATCTAAAGTATTCAGCAACTATCCGATCTCAAGGCTTTGATCGAAAGTATTCAGCAGCTATCCGGTCTCAAGGCCCTGATCGAAAGTATTCAGCATCTATCCGTTTAAAGGCCTTATCTAATGAACTCAGTGGCATTCACCATAAATGAATTCAGCGTCAGGCATTAGCATGTCTGATTTACAGATTTCACAGACTGTAAATCTGTGTAACCAAGGTTTAAACAGGATTAGAATTAATACAGTTCTGGAGCTTTCTTGCTTCTTCTTGTTGTTGTTTGTATTGTATAGTGTGAATATATATATATATATATATATATATATATATATATATATATATATATATATATATATATATATATATATGTGTGTGTGTGTGTGTGTGTGTGTGTGTAGAGAGAGAGAGAGAGAGGATCAGGATACACATCAGTACAAAATGGCCGTTTCCCTCGTTCACAAGCTGATTTCTATCTGTGTATATGCTGGTCTCTTTGGTACTATCCCTTCTAACATTTTCAATCTTCCTTCCTTCCATTCTCACTCACAACGAACACTTGCATCAATACCTCACTCACAGCAGCCTCCCGCATAAACTGTTTGGCGGCGTCACTCCATATAGCGGGAACGGTCAGGACCCAAAGAATATCTTTTTCAGCGACACCCGTCCCTCGAGTTTCTAAGGTTTTCAACAAATGTGTCTTTAGAAATCTAATCGCAGCACCAAATACTTTCTTCGCAGGCATTGTCAATCCCTTGTCATCGGGTATTTCGACGTCTCGTTTGATCTAAATATAAACAATAATGTAAGCATATAAGGTCCTTTAAAGATACATTAATTTGGACAGTTATTCGTATCGGCCCACGTTCATGATAAACATTAATCTAAATGCATATAATGTGCTTCCTTGTAGTGAGTGTTGAAACGATAACTCTGATTTCAACAAATTTAAAGGTATTTTGTCATAAATGCATCATGAAGAAAAATAATTATCTACAGTATCATTGCAGGGTTATGTTTCGTCAATATAGTTTATTAAGACGATGGATTAGATAAAAGAACTACATAAATTGCGTTATAACCAGTGTCACAGAGGCACGAAGCGAATGTGACATACATCGAACTGTGTCACAGAGGCATGAAGCGAAGGTGACATCCATCGAACTCCCCTATCGATTTAAAATTATACAAGAAAATGCTAATGTGCCATAGACTCGATCAGTATATCACCATCTGAAGATTAATCCGTGAATAAGTTCGCTTATCCTATCGTGCAACCTTTGACCATAAACAGATGGATAATTGAATGTATATTTACCTCTTTTTTGTGCAGGGACATTTTGAAACGACGAAAGTAGTACCACCTTTTATGCTTGTCATCATTAGCCAAATCTGAATATTTGTCTTCAGCTTCGTAGCCAAAAGAGTGAAATGTTTTATTTTCGTCGAAGAGGACACAAGTGGGGCACTTCAAAGACATCAGACTCCCACCAGCCCACACAGTATTGGCGTTGATTTTACTGACGTCTTCATGTTTAAAGACGAATGCATATCCACTGTAGGTTGTTCCAAAATCAATGGCTGCAACCAGGAGCTTATTCTCTTTAGAGTTCATGTTGTTCTACAAATTTTTGAGAAATTTAAAGTGCAAATTTGTTTGCAAATATATAGCTGTGTACAGGCCTAGGTATCATAATTAACTATTAAGTTAGCTCTCAAACCCGCAAGCTAACTAGTTATCTACTTACATACCTACCACTCATACACATACATACATACATACATACATACATGCATACATACTGACAGACAGACAGACAGACACGCATGCGTGCATTATTATGAAAAAGCTGACACAGAGGCTCATAAAAAGACTAAGCAGTCCGCATTTGAAGGTCATTACATTCAAAGCTATGTAGGAATAGTTTCAATTAATTATCCCAAATAAGAACTGATATACTGTAAGACACCCTCATATAAAGACAGTGGGAAGATTTAATGGAGCCACTAGAAGCATAAGCATCGGTCTTTTATAGAAGAAATGAATATAAATATAAGTTTTTTTCTTCACAGAAAAGATTATTAAATTGGACGCTATTTATTAAACCCTTTTAGGATTGTAGAAAAAGAAAGTGAGAGTTAGAAACTTCAAGAGTCACCGGAGAGAGAAGGGGGGGGGGGGCGGGGGGAGAAGAGGGAAGAAAGAGAGAATTGAATAAAAGGACATTGTATATAGCTGAAAATGCGCACTGTTTTGCGGGTGGCGTGCGGGTGGGAGAAGAGATGATGGATAATAATAAGGTGAAAACAGTGTTAATTATACAAGTTCATACAATGAGAACACGAGTGGTTGTAGTGGTTGAAACATGAGCTTCCAACATGTTCTCCTTTCATACATTGAAAAGTCACCGGAGAGAGAGAGAGAGAGAGAGAGAGAGAGAGAGAGAGAGAGAGAGAATTGAAAGAAGAAAAAAAACATTGTATATAGCTGAAACTGCGCAGTTTTGGGGTTGGCGTGCTGGTGGGAGAAGAGATGTGGGATACTATTAAGGCGAAAGCAGTGCTAATTATACAAGTTCATACAATAAGAACCCAAATGGTTGAAACATGAGCATCCAGCATGTTCTCCTTTCATACATTGGAAAGTCACCGGAGAGAGAGAGAGAGAGAGAGAGAGAGAGAGAGAGAGAGAGAGAGAGAGAGAGAGAGAGAGAGAGAGAGAGAGAGAGAGCAAAATAGAAAAATACATTATAAATGGTTGAAACTCTGCACACCATTGGGGGGGGGGGGGAGGGTCGAAGAGATGTGATATAACATTTCGGCGAGAACAGTGCTAATTATATAAGCTGATGCAATGAAAACCCGAGTGGTTGAAACACGAACATCCAACGCGGTCCACATCCCATCAACGACAAGTAATGCATGTGTACTTTCGCTTTCAAATATCACTCAAGAGTGTGCCATGGTAACAAATCCATGCATGCAATATATCTCAGATGTTATTGTACCTTTACCGGAATGTCGAAAGTAACCTATTATAGCTAAAGAAGGTTTATTTACTGTTTAAAACATGTAATTAAATTTCTTTGCTCCATTTACTTCCTTAATTCTCAACCTGCACTCGAACATGGGCATGTATCTCCTTAGTCCAGGGGTAAACTCCAGAGTAATCGCAGTTTTAAATCCTGTAAGAATAGTCCCATGAAATTCAAGTGCAAAGAAACATCACTTTAAAGATTCTAAAAATGTAATGTTGTCCTGTTTGGCAACTGTATGCCTTACCTTTTAAAATATCGAGCCTTCTTCGCCCTTTTCTTTTTGGCAACCAGGAAGGTGTTTATATCTAAATGCTTTCACGGTGGTTAGCCTCGTTTTGGACTAAGTATTTGTACGAACTGACACGTTTATACTTACGAAGTCGTGGCCTCAACGTCAGCGACGCATGGTTGCTAATAGCCGTACTAGAAAGTTGACAGATAATAGATGCCACCATAAATAATCCCACAAACATATATTAAAACTACTGCAAAATTTTATCACTAGATTGCCATTCCTTGCGCTTACTTAACAAGCGAGTCCGGTATTTTCCTGGGATATATGTAACATTGTATTACCCAGTCTTAAGTTTAGCACAGAACTGGAAGGTTAGGTTTGACAGTGTAAAGGTTGAACTTGGTCCTGATATTACTATATCCGAGTACTTTGTTTCTTATCAATGACTCCAATCATAGCTATAAACTTCCTCTTGTGTTTACTTAATGGCCAGAATATTATCATTGCATTGATGTACAGGCCTGTATGTGATAGTTTCGCACATGGTCATAACAAAGATTGGGACGATATTGTTAATTCATTATGATAAGACCACTTTCGAAGAATGAAAATTGTATAAGATTTGGTATGTTTGGATTCAACTACAATACAGTTTACCACGGAATAACAAAAATACAAATATAACACTTGCTTGAATTTACAGTTAAACTACGGCATTGATTTGTTGAAACGAATTGATATAAAGAGGAATTGAATTTAGTGTGTAAAGTCGGCAATGGTAACACTCAATGACTTGGACAATTGAATTTTGTGTGTCAAGTTGGCAATGATAACACTCAGTGACTTGGACATTCTAGTTTCGAATGAAATTCATGACTTATGTTAATTATGTGTTTCATTAAGCAATTATTGAATTAAATTTATTTTGCATATCAAGTAGCTTGGACTTCTGTCTTTCGTATCAAATTCTGGAATTATGTTCATGAAGTATTGGGTTAAGAAACTATTGAATTTAACTGAGTATATCAAGTCGATGGATAACGCTCACAATGGATTTGGACTGAGTATATCAAGTCGATGGATAACGCTCACAATGGATTTGGACTGAGTATATCAAGTCGATGGATAACGCTCATAAAGCATTTGGACATTCTATCTTCTCACGAAAGGATTGGCATTGTGTTTTTGCTTGTTTGTTTTTTACATCATGGGTTAAACTGGAGTACAATGTAAAGTGTTAATCACAACAGGCATTGAATTTATAATTATTCTAAAACTGATTTGTCTGCAGCGTAAAGAAAATGCTTCTATATGGAACTACAACAAACATAAGTCTTATACAGCATAGAAAAGCACTATACGGATGCATTTAGTGTCAGCATAAATAATTGATGACGAAAATAAATAAATAAATAAATAAATAAATAAATAAATCACACTCTAATGACGATGTAAATAGTTTGGAAACTGCCAAGTCGAATGTCCGCAAGCATTCCACATTAAGCCCAAGCAATTAAGTCCAACGATGATTCTTTAAACTAAATGACCAAATCAATATTTCAAACATTATAACCTTACAATTATATATTGGACAGAGTAAAAAAAAGTTCGATTTTTGCGGCAAATACCGTGCTTACAGATTTTGTCAATAGCCTCAATGCGAAAAAGACCGAGGATGCTTTCACTAACAGTTTCAATCAATATTTTTTCATAAATTATATTATATTGTGTAGTAACTCATTTTACATAGTATTTAATATATCTTTTTTTAAAAGAAATTGTTACAAATAGTTTTTTTTCACGTAAAGGACCCACATCAAGAAAGGGATATCAGTCCGCGAAAAGGACACAGTATGTTTTCACCAACGTTTACAATTAATATTTATATTTCACGAATGAAATTAATTTGTGTATTATAGCATTTAATATTTATTTTTAATGTAAAGCGAAAAGGTTAAAACATCTCAGGGAAGAAAAAGTACGTGTACATTTCATTGATAAAGTAAGAAAAAGCATAGTAAAGTTCCGAGTATACACCAGATAGCAAGGACAAAAGAAAGAGAAAAATCAATGCAGAAAACTTGAATTTGAATTTAAATATAATATACAGACTAGCTATTCACTACCAATCTCCAGTGAGAAGGTGGTTCCTGTTTACCCTGGACTGAGTAACCATTTTATACAGGATAGATTGCAAACAAACAAACAGGAGACTTAATGGCATCATTGTTCAGTTATAGTTAGAATTACAATTAATTATCTGCTTTTTAGAGATCAATGACTGAATACTGACACAAATTGTTTTCTTTCTTCAAGCATACAGAACCAGATAGTTATTAAATTAAATTATATTTGTTTTGACCCTAAAATATTGCAATACGTTAAGAAATTAATGAAATTATTGTAAAACCTTTGGAGCCTTGTTATGTATGTGTTACCTTCTGAATTCGTGTTGTAACAAAGCATGTTATGCAGGGTTTCACTGTACCTCTCTCTTTCTCTCGACATTTACTTTCCAACTTGTCCATTCCAAACCAATTACACTGGACATAATACATTTGTAAATGGTATGTATACATGAGAAAAAAGAGTAAAGGTCAATATTCAGAATGTCTACAAATGCCTATTCATCCTCCTTTCTACTTCTGTCACTTAATCGTGCTACAGATTTTCTTTCATGTCATTCTTCACTTATTGCTTTGTTCTTACGTATTTGATGTTTCCGTCTGTATGAATGACATGCCCTGATACTCTCTCTGATGAAATGTTCAACAATGGCCACATTGCTCGGGAGGTTCGCCATAATTGTCGGACTCTCCTCTGAAACTGTTCCTTACCGGTGGTTGAAGCATTGAGCGTTTTGTAGAGACGGTGGATTGTAATGATATTACTGCAATGAATTTACTTATCTTGTCCACCTGTTTTTCTAAAAATTATCCTTGCCGTTTAACCAGTTATTAATCTTCCATTCCTGTCTTTATAGTTGGATGTTGTGGTGGCTGCATTAACAATGAGCAATTATCAAAACATTCCATGTACGAGGAATTTAAAAAAAATGAAAAACATTATTTACATTGAAATGCATAGTTTTTTAGCATGACAAATAAGAGTATTTAAATACAGGTTACAATAAATCTGAAGAAAAAAAGAACTTTAAATCTGGAAAAAAAATAAGTTTTTATAAGTATACTTTAATGTTCATTTATTTTGCGACAAATGTACATCTACCAACCACCCAGATCATTTGGTTTGACCGATGAATCTTCTGTTTTTAGATCTATCTAAATAATTTATAATGTTACCAGGAAAATCTGCATCAGAGTTCATGTTGGTCTCGTGATCAACAATTTTTTAGGCTACTGTAATATTGAAGTTTAAATTTTTTTTATACAATACTGATTTGTTAATGCACAAATTATTTTAATTCGTAAAATAGAAATATAGATTTTTAAAAATGTTAGTTAAAACATACGGAGTCCTTTTCGCAGACTGTTGGTCCTTTTCGCGAAAAGGACCTATTTTTTAAACACTTTATGTTAAAAACAGATATATTAAATGCTTGTAAAATCAGTTACTACACAAAATTATTTCATTTGTTAAACTGTTAGCAATATCATCCTCGGTCCTTTTTACAGAAGGTAAGTCCTTGTCGTGAAATGAACCGGTCCTTTTTGCGAGGAGTCCTTTAAGCACTTTATGCCCGCCGCGGAATATGTATTAGGTCGTACACTCTTCTAACGTTGCCGAAGTAAACCGAATGACAAGGGAAGTGTTTGTCTGGTTCCCTGCTTAATATTCTTCAATCGTTACATTCCGCTATACTAATATATAGTAGTGCAATGCAGGGAACCAGACTTGGGAAGCATATGGAATTACATCAGAATTAATACTTCCAGTTCAGAATGCAGTTCTAGTCTATTTTTAGAACATTTTTTCCTCTCTCATTTTAGTGGTGATAGAAGAGTTTTATTTATGCATTTTTGATAAGGATTTAAAGGTAACTGTTTATTCTTGATAATATGAGCTCAGGGTGTTGTTGTCTCTATGTATTTTGGCGACAGTGCACAGTGAGTAATAAGGCCTTGGTGATGATCCGGAAGTGAAATATGGGTTCTATTTACATGCTGTTATGTTGACAGTCAATCATCTAAAAAAAGAGCAGGTCAACCTTTGACAAGAACTTCACCGTGAAGTCATCTTTGAAGGTATTTTAGATTAACATATGGTTTGCATTGATTGTCACACAGTGGAAAGGTCAGTACTGAGAAACAAATGTAGAGAACATATAGTAAAATTAATTGTGTACTATGTCCGTATAGATGTTCAAGTCAAATAAATAGAAAATCACAAATTGCAATGGCATATAAGAATTGAACAGTGAGGGCTATAAAAATACACAGATTAGGTATTGTACTAACTGAAATGGCTAAATAAAAATAGACATTAGTCAAATTATCACGCATGCCCACCGCAGACTTTAATATTTCCTGTTTTCGATAACCCAGCCTTGCTTAATTTAACTGAAATAATCCTTTGAATCGACAACTAGTATGTAAAAATTGACGTAAATAAGTCACATAACAGGATTAATGTCAAATATTTTTTTTAAAAATTAAATGTAAAAGTTATTTATCAAATTTATTATCAGGTTCTCCAGCTATGGGCCGGTCATTGTAATGCCATGTTTCGTAAGCGTCTGTCGACTATGATCAATCGTAGAATTTGAATGTATGTATTACCGAATAAGATGGATAGTAACTTACCAGACAACTATTGTTACTTGCTGGGACTTAGACGACGACAAGACAAGACATTCGAATTTAACCAAATAGAGCGCATATTCAGGAGCATGATATATGAACGTATTTTATGCATGCCGCTGAAAGTCTAGAACTCGCCTTGGGATCACTCGCCCCATGAATAGTCCTAAAATGTAAAACATAGCACATGTTGGTTTTGTTTTAGTGCTAGTCCTGAGGCCCAAAACAAATATCAGCGTCATGGTCTTACATGTAGGACTAGCTCCATGGAGAACCTATTGTTGACACTCCTTAGCCCCATCCCAGCACATATAGCTGGTTAGGACTTAGAAGTGACACCCTGTTTAAGTCTGAAAGTGTTTATGTTGTGGGTTTCCCCTGTCATCCCGTAAGGTCTGTAAGTGTTTTTGTTAAAAACCAATAATGCGGTATTATTGAATTTAGCAGGATTGATTTCTTTTTTATCCATCAAATCATATTGAGTTTTATTTATCCCAAGAAGCATAATCTGTGTACTTTCTTCCGATTTGTCAGGGCTGACAGTGGGCCTGATTTCCACAAATTTGCTTCGGATTAGGGTTGTACTATTAGCCCAGTGGCAGATTATTGCCATGGGCTAATTTCCTTCCGTTTTCCCTATTTGTGTAGGTTTTTTATAAGTGACTTTGCCAGAGTCAAATGTCTGTTTATGTATTTTAATTTTTTATTAAGAGATGTGTCTTGTATGTGTTTGTTTGATGTCAGACAGCATAACTATTTCAAATTTGTCAAGTCTTTTGTTTCAATCTATATCCCAAAAATAATAACTGTCTGAGTTTGTATTTTTGTTTTTTCAGTGTATGAAGTGCGTCTGTATATGCCATGGCATATAATATGTTGGAAGTTTTGTCCACTTATAGTGGTGGAAAAATTATTATGTTGTTTTAGTTTTTATTGATTGTGCCTTACCACTTGTTTTAGTCAAATAAGGGTGGAATTTCCTCATTGTGCAAGCATAAATGAAGAAGTCCATATTTATTAAGTTTAGTTGTTTTATGCCATAGCATATGGTTGGATTAATTATGTTTGTATTCTTTTTTTTTTCTTTTTTTTTTCCATGGATGTGATAACATCATAATGTTTTGGGGTTTTGATTTACTTTCTTGATCTACAAAATCAGAGTTTATGGCCGAGGTTCGACGTGCATATCCCTTGTAGGGAGTCTAGTTTAACCTTCCACTTGAAACCTCAACCATGGTCTGATTATTCAATAGTCATTTGTCCATAATGGAGCTTGACAAGAAAAACGGATTGAAATCATTGTAGGCGCGGATGTGATTAAAAACATTCAACCACGCATTATTCTTTTTTGTACTCTTTATTCATTTTAAAACATTTTGGTACAGTTCTCGGCAAATTGAAAGCTATACCGTGAAATTACTCATTAATCCATTGTTAAAAGGCATATTAGTGTCTTAATATCTGAAATATAAGTTGGATTTGTTATAGTGCTTTCTATTATTTTGTGCCGTGGCGCTATACCGACCATGGGATGTATCCTCGTTTTGGATTGGTAGATTTGAGTCTCTTGTATTTAGACTCAAATTTCACTGTTTGAAGGCAGGATGTACATTCCAGTGATTTGTTTGGAATTTTGTATTGAATTTTGAATATTTGTATTAGGATGGAGAGTCCAAGAACAGAATCTTTATTCATACTCTCTGCTTGAAGCCTCCATCATATTTTTCCAAGAATACTATTTCTTCTGTATTTCTTAACAGCCAAAGGTAAAAAAATTTCCAAAGATTATAAGGTTAAAATATGTAAAATTTTTGAAAATCAAATTTTATTTGTTTTTCTTTTTGGGTTATTAGTGGAGAGGCACATTTGGGTCCTTTTTAGGTGTCAGATGATGACTTTCCCTTTTTTGTACTCCACAATGATTTTGTATTTATACAATTTGGCTAATGAAAAGTTATTGATATTTATATATATATTAAGTCATGGGAGGCTCGCAGCTTAGGGTCCTTTACAGGTGTCAATATTGACCTCCCTAGTGTGGGCCCATCAATTTTTGTCTTCTTTTTCTTTTGATTTTGAATTTTAATATTTAATTTTGGAAGTTTGAAAACTAAAATTTTGAGAGTCAATCATATTTGTTGTTAATTTTAATTGTTGATGGAGAGGTACATGAGGGTTCTTTTTTAGATGTCGCAGTGTGACTTTCCCTTCACTATACCCCGTCATCTTAAGTTTTCTAAATAAGTCAAATTATTTTTATTTATAGTTATTGAAGCAAATTTTGTTTAGTACATGTCAAAACACATGTACACTATGGAAGCTACAATGGCGGATGTTGTTTATCCCCAGTTGTAGTAAACTTCATTGATTAATGGATGGAATGTCTGTCATGTATATTTCCTATCGCATGTGAAGCGGGGTCACGTGGTAGCCACCTGGTTCTATAATTAGATTGCTGTAAGTCCAGTGTTATTTGAACTAGCCTTTCTGGCTTTTCTGGACAATTCTGATGTTATTTAAATTAACCCTATTTAGGGTTATTCAGAAGTTTGAGCATCTGTGAAATAATAGTATTAATGATAATGGGTCTGGTGTTTTTTAACTAGCCATTAGACTTTCCATATTTTATTCTAATTCAGTTTTCCAGTTTTTATTTTTTCAAATTTCACTGTTTGAAGGCAGGATGTACATTGATGGCCATATAAATAAAGTTAATTACTGCACTGTATAGTTGTTTGTCATTAATCTAGGCTGTGTAGAGTAGGTTTAGCGGGTTGAAATTGCCTAGTTTATTGATAATTTTATTTATTATTTTTTGTCTGGGATTGTTTAGGTATCTACATTCTAAAATTATATGCTCTTTACTGATAGTTGCAGTGTCACATAACAGACATTTGAGTAAATAGTGTATAATATTTCTACGGTAGGCATTTTCTTGTGTCCACCAGGTAAATAAAGGTAGATGTTTCCTTGTTTGTTGGGCTCTTTGATCCCTTTACAGTGTCTCCATATGTTATGCCAATCTACATTAGGTACTTTAGTTTCTATGTGGTTAGGTTTAGGGTTGGATCCTTCTGATATTTGTCTTTCTAGTGTTTTTTTCTCCAAAGTTTGCCATATGTTTATATTAGATTGAAATTTTTTTATTGTCATGGTTATTTTATATGTACATCTAGGGGGGTTCCTTAGTGATATTTCTAAATTTTTATTGTTTTGGATTTCAGTTTTATTATTTAATAATTTTCCAAACCAGTATATGTATAGACCTTGCCAATAATAGGTAGGCTTTGGATATAAGTTGTTTAGTCTATACATTATATTTGTTTGTTGTTTGTTTATCAAATTGGGCAGACCTTGTCCTTCAAGTTCTGTTTTTTTTTGTAATGTTTTTTTTTTACACTTTATGAATTCTTTTCCAAGCAAAGTTTGTTATTAGTGAATCTATCTTGTCAAGATATAATTTTTCAAATTCTATAACATCAAATATTAACCATAATGTATAAATATGTTTTAGCTATTTGAATCTTATGACTAAAACTAAGGTTTCTATCCGTCCATATTTCTTTGTGTTGATCTAGTTTTTGTTTAATTTTAAAAAATTAATCATTTTACTCTCTTTTCCAAAAGTTATGCCAAGTGCATTGACCTGGTGTCTAATTTGTGTAGTTGGTAGTCCTGTAGAGTTATTTTTCCAGTTATCAATTAATAAGATTTCAGTTTTGTTGGCATTTATTTGTAAGCCTGAGGCTTTTCCAAAATTAATGTATTGATTAATCAAGTAAAAATATGATGATTTTATTGTTATAATGTTGGAACAATCATCCGCATGCTGAAAAGTTTTACATTCTATATTTATATTAGGTATTTTAATTTCTTTTATTTAGTGATCCTGCTGAATAGCTCTTTGTAAGGCTTCAATGCCTAATACATACAATAACATAGAAATGGGGCAGCCTTGCCTCACTGATCTTGAAATTTTAAAAGATTTGGTTTTAGCACCATTAGTCTGGACTTTTGAACTTATGTCATAGTAAAGGGTCTTAACCCAGTTAATAAAACCATTTCCAAAACCAAATTTTTTAAGTACATTTATAATACAGTTTATTTCAGTTCTATCAAAGGGGTTTTCCTGGTCAGTCAGGATAAGGGCACCTCCTATTTTATTTTCTTCCATGTATTCTAAAATTGTTTTGATTGATAAGGTATTATTTAGTATGTTTCTGTTTTTTTCCACCACATGTTTGGTGAGGGGTTAATGATTTCTTCCATGGTCTCTTTTATCCTATTAGCCAAAACTTTGCTTAATATTTTATAAACTAGATTTAAAAGGGAGATAGGTCTCCAGTTTTTGATTTCTTCTGGGATTCCTTTATTTTTAAAACTTAATGTGATAATTCTCTCTTTCATTGTTGTTGTCATTTCACCATTAGCATAAGAAGTATTATAGATATTTTTTAAAATTGGAATTAAATGTGGTTTAAATTTTTTATAAAAGTCTGCTGTAATTCCATCTGAGCCAGAGGATTTATTTAGTGCAGATTGGTCGATGGCAGCAGAGATTTCTTGTTCTGTTATTAGGGTGTCACAAGTTTCTTTAATTTCTTTATTGATTTGGGGTAAATTTATCTCCAAGATATTTGTTAATTATTTCATCATCAATATTTTGAGATTTGTATAAATTTTTATAGTATGTGTGTATGTATTCTAAAATGGGTTTCTTTCCTTTTATAGTATTATCATTATCTATTAATTTTGTTATATTTCTTTCTGTGGCTTTTCTAAGTTCTTCTTTCGCATATATATTTTTTCCAGTTTTATATAGGGAGTCAAACTTCCCTGCTCTTATTTTGATACCTTGAAGCTTATATTCTTCTAAGTAAGAGTTTTCTGTGAGTTTTCTTTTTCTTCCTTGGATATATGGGGGTTTTCAGTAATTCTTTTACACTCTTGTTCTATGAGTCTGTATTTTGTTGGATCATTTTACAATATTTTTTAGTTATATTAACTATTTCTTTTTTAATTTCTTCCCAGTAATAATAGGAATATTGGTAATCTATATCCAGTATATTTATTATTTCTTGTCTATATTTAGGGAGTTCAAGGGTGGAATTGTTCATTTTCCAAGTCCCTTTATCCCATTTATTCTATTTTTGTAATTTTAAAATTATTTCTATTGGACTGTGGTCTGCAATTTGTGTGGGTAGTATTTTGCTGTCAATAAGGTTATTAATTAATTTTTTATTGATATAGGCTCTATCTAATCTGGACTGTCCAGTTCTATAAGTGTGTGTAAATTCTTTTTTCCTAGGATATTTGTATCTATATAAGTCAGTTAGGCTATTGGTTGTTATGAAATCTTTCATGTGTTTTTGGAATCTTTTATCATAATTTGTTAGTCCATTGGTTTTATCACAATCTTCAATAACATAAAGTCTCCTATTATTAAAGTATTTTCCATATTATATGGTTGTAGATATTTTTTTAATTTGTTGTAGTAGTCTATCTTTTTATTTTTATTGACTGGTGCATACACATTAAATATATGAAAATTATTAAAATTTAAATGTACGAGTCTCCCCTTAAAGTCTATAGTGTTTCAATATTTTTCCATTGGGAGTGTGCCCATTTTGTTATGGATAATTATTCCTACTCCTGAATATAAATCTTTTCTATTTGTATTGACTAAAAAGAGAGCATTTAATTTATCTTCTATGTGTTTGATATTTTTCGAAGATATCTGGTGTAGCTCTTGTAAACAGATAAAATCATATTTTTGTGCTATTTCAATAATTTTGTTAGCTTTTGAAAGATCAAAGCCATTTGTATTAAGTGATAAGATGTTGAATCTGTCCCTTGGAGAAATCATCATTCCAGGTGTCAGGAAAAGTCGCCCCGAAGATCATAGATACTAATTTAGAGTGTTGCCCAATGATGGATACCGCTTTATATGGAGATACATCATGCTACATGTCTGTGGCATGATGCTCCAGTGCTAGACATCACTATAAACTGCCACATGCAGACACCTTAGCGATATGACTGAATTTTTTTTTAAAGCTACGTTAAAAATCCATATCACATACACATACATGTGCATCATTTAGGACTTAATCACGCTTAAATTCAGATATCCCCCACCCACCTGTTCATTTCTATAGCAAGTGTTTACTTATGCCCTGTGTATGTTGGACTATTATTGCTGGTCATTGCAGAATAACATTTTGCTGTTGTTGATTCTGTTTATAGTACAAGTCACAGGACATGTAGGCATTCAGCACCAACTATTTCAGTAATTGGTGTCATTTTTTATAATTTGATTCTACATACCTTTGGAAGGTCATTATTTAGATGCCCTGAGAGGTCCCAGCAGCAAAATCAGTATTAAAGTATGTAGATATTTTGACAAAATGAACCTAAAGG
The DNA here is from genome assembly GCA_028554795.2 of Sinohyriopsis cumingii. Classification (NCBI taxonomy): domain Eukaryota; kingdom Metazoa; phylum Mollusca; class Bivalvia; order Unionida; family Unionidae; genus Sinohyriopsis; species Sinohyriopsis cumingii. The sequence continues at coordinate 132,486,591 of CM068829.1, forward strand.
TGTGATCCAGTACAATCTGGATTGAATGCTGCGCACTGTGATGTCACATTGAAAGCTACACATATTGATAAACAAATTTGTACTACCCTCGATTGTGATGCTGGACATGCTCTTTTTTTAACCCAAGTTCAGTACATGGCCACCATTGTAAAAGTTCATAGCGATAGATATTTGTCTGGAAGTTTCATGGAGGCAGTTAAGGTGTAGAGCATTCAGTAATCAGGATTGAATAGACTTTGGTTAAATAAAATTAGTGTTAAATTTTAAAAGAACAATTTATATTTAATTAAAAATGAGTAAATGTGCATAAATGACCCATGTGACTTGTACTATAGTAATGTCACCATTGTGTGGTGTTATATCATTATATCAGACTTGTGTGTTTGAAACTTACCAAAAACAAGATGACATAATAATGTTTGTGGTATCCTAGATAGTAAAAACTTAAGTGTAGCCTCATTTACTTCAGCATATATCTGATTATTTTAAGGTTTCCTAATTTACCTCATAAGCTTTGTCTCCATCCCAAAAAAAACATTGTAACTGTCTATTTAACTATTTATTATGATTATAGAAAGGGATTTCTCAGATAAGGAAAAGTGTAGCTGTAAAGGTAGTGATTTGCAACAATTAGTATATTTCACAGATCAGGTATGTGGTAGCCATACAGATAGCTTTACGTAAATTATATACTTGGTGGCCAATTCAGTAGACTTTCAAAATGAGGTGTGAATTGTTTTTTCCAATTAAATTGAAAAGGAACTATGTGAATAGCCTTAGTGAATAAATATAAATATATATAATATAACAATATTAGTTGTACATTCCTTTGTCAACCTAATAGTATCCAGATATCAGTCATGGCATCAGTATTGTGGCCATGCATTGATTTAACTATAAGATGGACAATGTATGTATCTCTTTTCTCCATTAATGATCAAGATGTTCATATGTGTCTCTTTTCTCCATTAATGATCAAGATATTCATATAGTACAATTTGTTTTTATTTAGCTGAACACTGGCAGTTTGTTTTGGGAGAATATCCCCTGGGCTGACTGTGTCTACCATTGTGCTGAATCTGCAAGTGGATTTAAAGTTCTGTCATGGCAGGTTCGTGAAAAACCTATCAACAACAATTTTATTTTAGTGGTGATGTATCTCACTTTTTTAAAATGATAGTTTTATTTCCTTTTCTTATTCTTTTTAAAAACACTGAATATACCATATTTACAGTATACATTGGGTCAGCTAAAATTAATTTTTAAAATAATATTTTGGTGAACTGTATGTTTTTCCAAGTTTTAGGTTGTGGGACAACTTTTAAATCATTCAAAAATTACATGCCAGCAAATGCACTCAAATTTAAAATGTATTAAAGTGTGTTCTTGAGATAAAACACTTTAATCCACTGCAGCATCTTCTCATCAACCCAACCATTCTCCTGCAAACATACGATCCATGCTTTCGGTGCATAAATATTTTTTAGCATCCTCATGCTGTTAACAATTACCATTGGAGACAACTCATCTCCTGAAGTGGAAACTGCAAAGACTAAAGTAAAACATTTTGTCTGCACAATTCATGCAAATTTTCACACTTTTAAGACTGGCCTGATTGCTGCGAAACCGATGGGTTTCTTGTCATTGTTCCTGAATTAAATATATTGAGAATTATATGTTCTTTTTGTATCTGTCTTTCGTTTAATATTATTGAATTTTTGTACAACAACATTAAAAAGGAGTTTATTGTTGATATCAGATGACTATTGGACCAACGATATCATTGTTGGAGTTGTGAAGTCATCTGACAAGTAACACAGATGGCTAAATTCATCTGAGTAGTAACACAAATGTTTCATATATGGTGTAGTTTTGTCTAGTCTGTCAGCGGATTAAAGACATAATGATTATAATACTTGCCATACTTTCCATTTTTGAGAAAATAAATAATTTTCCTATCAATTTGATATAGCATAGTTTAAATTTGCTAGGCCTGCTGGTAATTGACTACCATATGCCGCTACCGCACAGTGGCAGCAAATTCCTAATTTTTTTTATGCAAATGCTCTGACCTCACACCTGAACCTAGAAGACCAAATGTGAAAAACAGGATTTGTATATTCATAGGAAATCCAGATTAGAAAACAGACTGCTATTCATTTTAAGCCAAATTTGTTGTCCAAAATGTTGAATCGTTTAGCTGAACTTTGGTGTGAAACTATTACACAGTGACATTTGCTTGAAGCATTGGTTTCAGATCTTAAATAGAACACAGGAGAAATGGGAAATTGTCATCCCTTTTATTATGTATTCAAAAACAAAACAAGCCCCTGTATCAGTACAGGTTTGAGGACTGGTTTATCAGTTACAAGAAGACAATTTGATTTTAAAGAAATTCAGTTGTTGTTTATGCAGCAGTTATAATTTTTAAGGCTTTTTGTCAAAATTTAAATCAACCCTTTTTGTAAATGTTTTTAAATGATTGATGTTAAACCAGATCATTTTAATGAGATTAGGTTGTTTGAAAAATTTTGTTTGGGTTTTTGGCACAGATAAGTTTAAAGTTAAACTGTTTTTGTTTCAAGAAAAGATTCTAATACTTAGCATTTATTTTATATTCCTACTGTGATAGGAAATGTTTACATTGTATAGCTTGCATATATTGCTATAGAATTCTTTAGAATTAAAGGTTTGAAAGGAAGCAAAACTAATCTTTGTTCATTATGTTGTTTCTGACTATTTTGGAGAGTCTTGAAAGATAAACAGCTTTAGATTTAGAAAATGCATGTTTTATAATCCAAAATGTTCTTTAATTCCATTCAGTAATGGTCATATGTGAATCTTGAACAAAGTAATTTCATCCTGGAAAACGTCTGGAAATGACCTGAAAATTTATATTTAGAAAAGCATGGGAACCATGTTTGTAACTACTGCTTTTACAGTTGACCAGTGAAGGTAAAATCTGATATTTAGATTTGATCAATTTTTCCATCACTATTCTAGAAATATTATAAATAATAAGCTATTATTTTTTTTAAAAATGCAGCATGGGTAACATATATATACTTTTCCTTTTGCAGTAACATTATAACTGTTGAAACTGTTCTTTCATTGTAGGTATTCTGCTGTCCAGGTTGTCCTGTGAAATTCACTAACGAAGACTTTATTTTGAACCATTAATTGTGCAGACATGTTCCTTATAGAAAGAAAATAGAGATGATGTGTATGTTTCTTGAATCATTTATTGCAAAATCTGAAATAACTGCAGACCTGTTTACCCATCCATATTTAACCGTATTTATACAGAATAAAGTACATCAGTATGGTCATTGATCTGAAAATACGATTTGTGGATGCATTTATTTATTAATTTTTTTAAGTGGTTTTTATTCCGTTTTGTTTTGTTGTATCATCTTTTCAATCCGCGTCCATGTCCGCAGTCTGTGCCACATCATGGAGTTTAACATTCTCAGCATCCGGTTGTTTAAACAAAGAAAATTGTTGATGATAAGAAAGTTTCAGCATGGAAATGGAAAGTCTGAAAATAGAAAGCAGCATTTTCTACCAGTCTATAATACTATGTGGCCATGCCTTAAACCATCGTCTGAAAGAGAACTTAGACTTTTCCTATGCAAATGGTGGATGGAATGACTGTTCACGGCACGTGGAATCAGAAAGTCATGCAAAATTGGAATCATTAGTGAAGGGAAATAGAAATGTTTTGTCAATGATGAAGGGAAAGGAAGTCAGTGATTTCAAAAGCAAATAATATGTGCTGAGGTGATTCTCTGTGAGTTGATCATAAATATGACTTTGTCATTGAGCACAGCTGACAAGTTAACAGATTGAAGCAATGACAAATGTGTTCCCAGATTCCAAAATTTCACAAGGTATTTAGAAGCAATCCATCACTGTAAATGTTAACAAAGCTGATACCAAATTATATGAAATAAATAAGATTGCCTTCACCTATCTAGATGAACTTATTATTTTCTGAGATGATGGGTGGTGGTAACAATTTCTGTCATAATGGTTTGTATTAAGTCTTCCTTAACCATGCAAAATGTAGAGATTTGGCTTTATTTTAAATGTTATGGATATGTATGAAGCTGAGAAAAGAGATTTTCTAGAGAAAGTAACAGAGGTAAATAACAGCAAGGATTTGGGTTTGTGGAGGTATTCCTTTGTGGGTTTTTATCACTGTAATATAAACATGTTTAAGTCAATGGTCAATATCTACAGATTTTGCCATGAAGACAGAGTTGCCTGAATATCAGCATCTTTTCAAACTAGGAGTTATTTATAGAATATTGTATCATCAATGTGTTGTGCAATACTACATAATGGTAATTATAGTGTATTTATAGTGTCTACTATTTGTGCCCTGTTTCACAGGTGATGTGTGCTGTGTTAAGATGCTAGAAACACTGAATGAAAATACTGACAGGCACTGCTTAAAATACTGACAAGAAAATGTATGGGTAAACAGGTCTGTAACTGTTCAAAATTAGCCCAATTAATTTGCTTCTTCTGGGCATCCTTAAATGCATTAAAAGTTATTGTATTATATATTTGATGTTTTCAGTGATACAAAGTTTTATTGATTGCATTTTTGAGCATATTAAGTACAAAAGTATTGTTTTTTGTTAAAGTACTAATCAGCTCATTGTTTCATCCATGTAAACCTTTTTTGAATAGAATGTGAAATATTAATTTTAAAACAATACAATATCAATGTATTATATATATATATATATATATATATATATATATATATATATATATTGTGTTACATAAAAATGTGAACTAAAAATAATTATTTTGGGTCCTTGGGTTATGGCTGTCATCACCAGTTTTGAATGAGGAAAACTTGTACTACTTCGCTGGTTTCCTATTTTTACTGAAAACCCTACTTAACTAATTCAATTGTGCATTTTTTTAAAATTAATTTGTAAGACCTGTTATATCTCCCATGTCCAGTTCTTTACTGTAGGAAACCTCATTCCATCCTCCAGATAGTAACAACACAGCTGTAAAAGCAAGTTTGATTTGTCAGAAGTTAGCATTGCAAAAACTGTTTACAACCAATTTAGAACAATACCAGAAAATCATTTGCATTGAACATGACATTATCACTCAGTTTATAGAGTGCCATTTCATGGATTCAAAGAACAAGCAGTTTCAACTGTTTGAGGATGCTGCTATCAATATATCCACATTTCCAGATTGTACTGAGGGAGTGTTCATATTTACTTTACTTAAAATTAGATAAGATTTATTTGTAAGTGTGATAATATCTTCCTTATGTGTATAGTAAATAAGTTTTCACGTTTTTAACACTTTAGCATATTTAAGAGTGGAATACTATTGTCACTGTTTAATCATAAGAGCATCACATTTCTTTGTTTGCCCGTTTAATAGTTCTTTTAATATTTTTTTAATATTTTATATTTATTGTCTTTATTATTTTCCCCCATACACAGGTAGCAGTGGGTCTGGGATCCATCCCACTGACTACCTCACAGCTCATTATAAGTGAACATTACCATACAGGGAATAGTTGTTAACACTAGTACATAGTATTATATTGTACAGTATTTCTAAATTCTATACAGAGCTTATTATTGGCAAAGAGAGAGAACTTGGACATGAAAAATGAAATATTGTTAAGATTAAGTTGGCCAGTAAATTAAAAAGTTTACTTGTCTGTATAAAAGACCAACCTGTCCTTATTTTCATAGTTAGAACAAATAGTGGAAGACAGGACTGTTAAAATGTTTACTTTTTTTAAATGCATGCAATATAGATCTGTGACATCTAAAATGTACTGTATATTTCAGTTTCTCTTAATTTTGGGCTTTTATGGTCAGGCTCTACAACTTTAACAGAAATGCATTCCTGGTCCAGGGATGGTCCTGGCTTTTAAAAAGCTGTCGCAAAAAAAAATCGCCAACCTCAATATTTTGTCGCCAATTTTCAAAAAGTGTCGCCAAAACAAGTAGTGTACATTTTTCCAAGTGTTAATTTAGTCTATTAATGTAACAGGCAATGAAAATTACAAAAGATGGGTTAGTTAATACTTTAATTACAACAAAGCATTAACAAAATGTTACAAAGTGTTACATGAAGATCCGTCGCGATTTTAGGGCTGCCCACTTGTTGAATGCAGTTTCAAAGTCTAATTTTTCACATCTGTACATGCTGATTCTCATTAAATTCTCGAGAGATGAGATGCAGAGCTTATTTCTGATGTCAGTTTTTATGAGGTTCATCATACGGAATCCACGTTCACAGTTTACAGTGCTGACAGGTGACACCAGTAGCCTCTCAGCAGCCCCCCCCCCCCTTGGCTAGCTTCACAAAGCTTGTAGCGAATTGCTTCCTAACTCCCAAGAATGATCACTGAATGCGGTATAAATTTTCTCGACAAGAAAAATAGGATCTCCGTGAGTCAACACCTGGCAATACTGGACCGTATATATAAGCATAAATTCACACCCAATTTAGGGATTCTTTCACTCCTGTATTTTGAGAAATAAATAATTATTATTAATTATGCAAAACTGTTTTTTTTTTTGCTATTTCTTGTTGCGGAGTTTAAGTCTCTGCAGCCGTAACACGGGACTGATGGCAAAAGGAAAAGATCAATGAGTAAAATGCTGCACAGGCGACAGATGTAACTGTGATTGAGATTTTTTCCATTTGTTTTGTATTTATACACAGTAGTCGGTACTTCAGAGGTTATCAGTTTTCTATGAAGGTTCAGCAAAACTATTGTATTGGTATATGTATGAAAAAAACAGAAGGATTAGCCATACAATTAATTGTATCTGTTCTATTCGCGTCTTCAGAAGTCGGTCAGTTGTAGGTATAGTGCGGTAGCATGATTGACTGTATCGCAGCATACAGTCCTCAGCCCAGATGTCAGCATAAGCAGATTATGATGTAACAATGCACTGTAAAGATGGGGTTGTCCATAAGAACAAAGGATCGTTTGTGTAACAGATTGATTCCAATGCATTGCTTAGTCAAGTTTGTGGCTTCCTTTCATTCTGCCTTTTAATTTATCCAGTCCAAATCCATGATTGTATGTACAAATTAAATAACCAAAAAGTATGTCACCAAAAAAATCGCCAGATGGGATATTTTTGTCGCCAATAAGGAAAAAAAATCGCAATTTGCAACATTGGCGAAGCCCAGGACGATCCCTGCTGGTCTCTAACTGCTGAATCAGTACTTATGTCTATCACTCTGTCTGAATCACCCACATTATCAGATTTTAATTGAAATACATTGTGCTTTGCACTTTTTGATTTCTTAACATCTCTTCTTGTGACGATCTGTTCCACAAACAATTCACTGGTTTTTGTTAGCATGAGGGTAATTTCTTACATATATTCAAAGCTGCGATTGTTCAATCTTTGTTGGCATTGTTCCACAGAAACTTCTGCAGCCTTCTTTGTTTATCATATTTCCTGTCATAGTAAAGTTTAATTTTACCCAGTTATGTTGGCTTTTCATTCATCTTTTCTTCATCTAGTCCAAGCTTTATAAGAAAACAATCCATTTAGATGCATTCCAGGGAATATTCATCATAGTTACACATCATGGTTTCAAGGAATCCATCAACTGGTTCAAACAAGCAGTTTCCTCAGGGGAAGCCCTATCCTCTAGTCAATGAATTTTTTTTTGATATAACCATCAAAGGATATTGCCTCAACCATTACTGTGCACTACTTCCATTGGTTGTATCCATAGAAGCTGTGGTTGGTTTCAGTCCTAATCGATAAATTTCAGCATTTCATTAAATACACAGCACAGTGGTATGGTACTCACCAGTAAGTATGAATGATGTTTCTGTAAACGTCACTCAGACCAAATTGGAACTCCTGCCTTTTCAAGTTACAGGCCAAAATTTACTTGTCCACGGACAATTAACCATGCAGAAGTTACTCATCCATAAGAACAAATTTCTGACTTGGACATGGACAATGGATTTATGCACCACTGGAGGGAGGGAGGGAGAGAGCGAGACAGAGAGAAAAGAAAGTATATTTATTGTACTAGTTCTATTAATTTGGATATATGTGATAATTTAAAAATGTAGCATTTAATTAATATTTTCAAATACATTATTTTGATGAAGATTAATAATATATATTCTAGTCAGAAAATATTTACAAAAATTATATATACTTTATGTCTTGTCTTCAGTTATTGTCCTGACACAAAAATTGTGTATAATACTAAACAGAAATCTTAATAGAGATTCAGAAATCATTTCAGTTCTTTGATGTATAAATTTGATAGCTATTCCAATTCAGAATATTTCTGTATATTGGACAGTTTGTTTTCCTTTTATTTATTTTTTCTTCCACAAATACTAATACTAGAGTACCTGCAAGTCAACTCCTGTTGGACAGGATGACATGTCATTAATTTATTAGTAGTTTTAACTGCTCAGCTTCTTAAACATGTAAATGGCATAGTATCAGGTTTCTTCCCCCTTCCTTTCATTATGATATATAGTCAGTAATTCTTTTGTTTACCCCATATTTCTATGTACGTTTTAGGCCATTCAGTACATGGGTCTTTCTTTTGCTCTGTTACAATATGTCCATTTGTGAAATTGACCAGAGCTGTTACCCCTTAGAATATTGACCTACTGATGTTTCTTTTTCGTATTATCAGTTGTCATGTATTTTATTGGGTTTAAATGAAAGGCTTCAGACATCTTCATGTGATGAACTTTTTAAACACTATTTTTTCAATATTTGTATTTGAACAGCTATGTTGATGTATCCATTGTTATTAAATTATGAATGTTTTCAAAATAGTTTTATGCTATTCTAGTGGCTGGGAATATATAATAAATGATTATTGTTTGTTTGTTTCTTTCACTTTCTCACTGTCTCTTGGACTGTCTCTCTCAGTCTGTCTGTCTCTGCCACTTGCTCTATCACTCTGTCTCTTGCTATCTCTCGCTTGGTCTCTAGCTCGCTCAGTCTCGCTTGTGCCATATCTCTCTCTCTCTCTCTCTCTCTCTCCTGCTAACTACACTTTGACTGTGTACTGTTCGTTCTAGTGTATGTGCACACTGGTTTTTGTTTGTTCCTTATGACCCAGAAAAACAACTAATAATTGACACCAACTCCCCACAGATTGCGTTGCACCTAGGTAAATATCAGTTCACACCTGACAAGTGATACACGTATACAAACCCTGCAAGCACGTATGTTAAGAAAACACTGACTATTGTTCTCCAATCTGTACTCGTATCCTTGATCAGCGACAGCAAATCCCCCTCATATAAACCTTGGTCACTTTTCTAACCAAATGGCGACAAAGAACGGTGTTTAAATCAACAAATAGACTAAGCATTTACAAATTCTCCTGTACTTCTTTTTATTTATTCAATAAAATAATTAAAATTTTTTCACATAAATAATATCATTAAAATACACTTCTGATCAATAATGTATTTTCACATTTCACTTCTTCCCAAACACACGTACACACACATTGATATTTGATAACAGATTTACGTTTATCCAGGGGGCCCCAAGTGGCTGATTGGTCTAAAGCGCTCACCGTTCCGGATCACTGCCATCTTACCTCCGTCTGCGTGGGTTCGAGTCTTAGGCACGGCTAACATTGGTATGTGAGAAAGCCTGCCAGTAGCTTCTCGTGGGTCGGTGGTTCTTCCCAAGGTTTTCCAGGGTTCTGCCTCCACCAGTTATACTGGCGGCTATGTATAGCCTATCTTGTGCTGAAAAATGACGTTAAACCCAACAACAGCAACAACAATTATCCGGCATTGGAAACTTTTTACGACAAAAGGGACATATGAATCGTAAACCTCCGATGATCGGTCCGCTCGATATAGCACCAAAACATATATTTTACATTATAGTGAGCGCTGTAGAGACATACAGAAGAACGGATTTTACATAGGCCTCGCCAAGGCCGATATAGCAAAGCAAACCACATGATACATTTCTCGGGCATTACCGAGATATTGAGGAAATACTTCACATATAACCCTAACCCTACGTGACAAAAATCCATTTTCCTACCAAACCTCTGTACTGATTTTTGTGAAGTATCAATCAGGCTCCATGAAATATGTATTGCAATGAAAACTTAATCCAAATTGCCGTCCGTTTGTATATTATTACCAGAAAATCGTACCCTAACCTATGATAAACCTGTGAAAGAATCCCAATTTCTCCCAAACAACTCAACCGATTGTCATGAAGCAAGAACCGATATTTCAGGCTCCATAAGACGCGTATTGCAGTGAAAAGCGATTCAAATCGCCCTCTCCATTCTTGGGTTATTACCAGAAGCATGTAACCCTAACACTAAACTTGGACACTAACCCTAACTCACAAGAATCCGATTTTCTTTTGAATGCATCGACCGATTCTCACCAACAAGGTATAGTTGAGTTGTTCTCCTCAAGATGCATCATTGGACACGCGTATCGTAGAACTCCGATGATCATATAGAACTCTTTTTGATCCGTCCGTTCGCTAAATAACAAACATTCATTTCACATTATGGTGGCGTTGAAGGTGGCAGACAGATGGATGAACCATATTTACATATGTCTTGCCTGGGCCAATCTAGCAAAGCAAACCACATGGCAAATTTCCCAAGCATTACAGAGATATTGAGAAACTAGTGATCTAGCAACTTGGCGATTTCACTTCAAGCAGATTGTCATACGGTACTTGCCTGGAGGACATGCTTTTTTCCTCCAATTTATCTCGTACAGGGTCTGCTTTTGCACTCGAATCCGAGTATCTCCGTAACCTTTCTAACTACCTTCATGGAATAGGTGTCTCAGCATGCGTCTTGTCTGGGCGCATCTGGCAGTGCCAATGCCATGAAATGATTCCTAGGGGTTACCAAGATATTCACTGAAAAAGAAGAAAATCCTCTAAAAACTACAAAATCCAACTTTCGCTCAAAATGCTAAAACTTGGCTAAAAATCTCAATAAGATATCGACTTTTTTGAAAGAAATATCTACTGGGCTCCACGATGAACGTATTGCAGTTACAGCGGCATCTAAATCATGCTTTCCGTTTGTGCGTTATTACCAGAAAACCCTAACCCTAACATATGATAAATCTATGGGAAATCACAAGAATCCAATTTTATCCCAAGCTGCTTGACCGATTTTTATGAATGGACTACCTATCTACTGGGCTCCATGATGCACGTATTGCAATGAAAGTGGCATCTAAATCACACTATCCGTTCGTGCGTTATTACCAGAAAACACTAACCCTAACCTATGATAAACCTATGGGAAATCACAAGAATCAAGTTTTCTCCCAAACCATTTTGCGAACTGTTACGAACGAAGTGTCTATCTGGCTCCAAGAACCACGTATTTCAGTGAAAACTGCGTCCAAATCGCAATAATATCACTCAGTCCGTTCTTAAGTTATTACAAGAAAACTGTTAACCGTAACCGTAACATATGATAAACTTATGGGAAATCACAAGTTTAAAGTTTTTTCCTAAACCACTGTATCGTCTTTTATGAATGAAATATCTATTGGGCTCCACGATAATGTATTGCAGTTACAGCGGCATCTAAATCATGCCTTCCGTTCGTGCGTTATTACCAGAAAACTATAACCCTATCCTATGATAAATGTATGGGAAATCACAAGAATCAAATTTTCTCCCAAACCGCTTGACTGATTTTCATGAACGGAATACCTATCTTTTGGGCTCCATGATCCACGTATTGCAGTGAAAGTGGCATCTAAATCACACTATCCGTTCGTGCATTACTACCAGAAAACAGTAACCCTAACCTATGAAAAACCTATGGGAAATCACAAGATTCCAGTTTTTTCCCAAACCATTTTGCGAACTGTCATCAACAAACTATATATTTATCCGGCTACAATAACCACGTATTTCAGTGAAAACTGCGTCCAAATCGCAATAATATCACCCTGACCATTCTTAAGATATTACCAGAAAACCGTTGACCATAACCCTAACACATGATAAAGAAATACCTGTCTACCAGGCTCCACGATACACCTATTGTAGTGAAAGCGGCATCTCAATTGCACTATCCATTCGTCAGTTATTGCCAGAAAAACTTAACCCTAACCTATGATAAACCTATGGGAAATCACAAAAATCCAGTTTTCAACCCAAACCATTTTGCCAGCTGTCATGAAAAAGCTATCTATCGGTCTCCAAGAGCCACTTATTTCAGTGAAAACAGCATCCAAATCGCACTAAAGTCGCATTGTCCGTTCGTACGTTATTACCATGTAACCCATGACAAACATATGAGAAATAACAAGAATCAAATTTTCTCCCAAACCGCTTGATCGATTTTCATGAACGAAATATCTATCAGGCTCCACTAGATACTTATTATAGTGAAAACGGCATCACAATTGCCCTGTCCGTTCCTACAATATTAGCAGAAAACCGTAAATCTAACACTTACATGTGTAAAGCCTATGGGAAATCACAAAAATCTGATTTTCTCCCAAACCGCTTGACCGATTTTCATGAAAAAAAGCTCTTCACTCGGTTCCATGACACACATATTGCAGTGAAAAAGGCATCTAAATCGCACTAACCGTTCGTACGTTACTACCAGAAAAAAACATAGCCCAAACCCAAGAATACAATTTTCTCACAAATGCCTAGATTCCGATTTTAACCAACGAGGTATCGTCGGATTTGTCTCCTCAAGACGCAACTCTACAGTGTAATTTCCAGACTTGTTTCTTGCAATTCCAGTCTCTCATTTTTACCTCAGTACATACAGCAAAAAAATATAAAAGGTGCAAAATGCTCCTTAATTTGTCAATTAATTCCTATCAGTGAGTACTCGTCCTCCATGATTGGTAACTATCACAGGCTTCTGGTTACTAACAAATACAGAGTATCTTCTCTATTTTACAACTCTTTCCATTCATCAAACCCTAAATACATTGTTGGTTTCATAGTGTATACACTTTCCAGGCACTTGCACTCATCTCCCGATAATCATACCATCATTCCTCCAAATCAGATTAAAATACTTTGGGGAACATTCTTTTGCTATCAGGGCCCAACTATCTGGAATATTCTGCCTCTTAAACTTACAAATAGTGAAACTGTAACATCTGTCAATAAAGCTCAGAAACTCATCTTTTCTGCAGTGGACAAACTTGAGCATTTTTCTCCTGTATTCAATTCCTACACCTTTTGTCTCAGTATGTAGTATTTCCATTGATCCCGACTATGATAATACTTGAATTTCTGTTATTATTATTATTAGTAGTAGTAGAATTTGTGCATACTACTTACATTTCTGCTTTGTATTGCACATGTCCCTTACATGTTACACTGTAGTCTTATTTTGTGTATAAATTTAGTTTTTTGTTTTTATTTAACATCTTAATGGAACCGATTGTCATCTAGTTTGTTATATTTCACTTTAGACTAAAAGAGCATTTTATTAAAGGAAGATATTTCTGTACCCTTTCAGTTAACAAATAACCACAATTGCTTGTTCAATAAAAGTTATTCAACAAATAATATTTTCAGTCTTTATTCTGTTAGCATGCACTGCTTTTATGTTGATTGCCTTTTGTTTCAAAGTCATTCTCCTGTTCTCACCATAAAAGTAAGTCAGCATATATACAGTGTATAAAGTTGCTGAAATAGACAACACATTTTCCTCCATACAGGACCTGCAGATGGAAGAAGTAGGCAATTAAGATTTGAAGTTGTAACTCGTGGGTAAAAAGGAGTGTGCGGTTCTTTTAGCCATTTCTTCTTTTGTAACTACTGAATTAGAGAGGGAAAAACATAAATGCAGTTATTGTCTGTGAATTTAGCATGGGACAAATTCCAATCATCCTGACTGATGATTACCAGGCTAACATAATGCAAAATATTATTTTTTTAAGACTCTTTATGAAGCATGGGGTTGGTAGGTGGGGAATAGAGAAAATAATGGTAGAATGATACATGTTGACATATAGAAATTAGCCGAGGTTCTCACTCCAATAATTCAGAGCCCTTTATTTGCTATCATTTCTATGATGCAAATGTAGGAATTGAATAGCAATGGAATATGACTACCAAGTTATTCTGTAGAGGGCACTGAATTATGTAGTGAAGTATTAACATTGCGATTCAGCAGAACATCCGAGGAGCCTCAAGTGAATTGAATATTGCAAGAAAACTTCTGTTTGCTTGCTCAAAAGTAAATCATACATTTAAAATGTAGTATCCATAAACATTAATTTTATTCCTACTAAATGCTTTCCAACCACTTTAACCTCTACCACCACCACCCCCCAAAAAAACATGGATTTTGAATTATTTGGAAGATCGACTGGTGTGGACATTCTGAAAATGGAACTTCCATCATATAACAAAGAACTTTCACATATGCATACAGGAAATTCTGTATTAAAAAGCAGGGGTGAGATGAAGTGTGCTCACTTTTTGCAACTAGAATAACAAGAGACTTGCACGACACTAATCACACTAATCATCTTGTGATCTTAACAAAATGCTTCAAGCTAGTTTTCTATAAGTGATAAGTGGTAGATAAAAGTATAGCAAGGAGTATATCTTTTAGAAATTCAATACATAGAGTTCTGTAGAATATTGTTGATGGTTGAAATAAAGAAAGCTTTAAATGTATTTATAAGTTATGATTCTGGTCAACAAGTAGTTTCATACAAAGTATTATACATGTGCTGCCAAGAAACTTAGTAGCCCAGGCTATCTTAAGGCCCGTTTTAATTACTATAATTTAGCCATTTGGCCACTGGTGGCCTGCTTATAGTGGTGTCTAGCAATAGAGCATCAAAATGCAGAATATGGCATGATATCCCACTCAGTTACATTATCCTGACACCAGGGAACCAGTCCATCGGAGCACCTGAGAAAATAGTAGTCTTGCTATATATATATATATATATATATATATATATATATATATATATATATATATACACACACACACACACCCCTTTTGAAATGGGAAATAATTTAATGACAGAAAATTATTTTGTTTTAATTGTCATTTCCCATTATTAACTTGATATCTACTAAGACCACTGTAGGCCTGTGCACTCTATGCATAGTGACTAACATGGATTTTAATTTTGATGATACACCTACTTCTAATACTTGTGGGAAGATAGTAGACACAAAATTATGATTGGAAACTGATAATTAAAAGAAAATAATTTCTTCTGATTCAATTATTTCCCTATTTTAAGAAATGTGTTTCTTGGAGGCTTATGACGATGTCTGGCCTACAAGTATGGTCCTATGTACATGGAAGTACTAGAAGAAATATCAGATGATGTTAAATGTTTTATTAATTTTTTATTACACAGAAACAGTAAAAAACCACAATATCTGAATACAAACAGAATTTGAAATCAAGCAATGAAAACGATTTCTAATATAACTAAGATGGCCATTATTATTAGCTATATTTCATTTTTTTCTTTAATACATACAAAACCAATTGACATGTGAAACAAGTCTTAATTTAAATGCAAAAGTTCAAGCACCAAACATGCAATTTCTTAGTACATAAATTTTAATTATGGTTGCATTGAAATTAATCATGTTTACAAATCACAATATAAATCATACACTCATCCGAGGCTGTCCAGGTGTGGAAGATAGGGGCTGGTGAAAAAAGTATTGAAAAAACTTTGGAAGACTCTGGGGACAATGGAGGTGAAGTATTGGTAACAAATTCTTGAAAAGCAGGACATCTTTTATGGACTGCATCTTATCTACTTGAAACAGGATACCTCATATTTAAAACATTATTAAGTACATACTGAATGAAATGGTAGCAAATTGTGAAGAACAAGGTGCAACGTGCCATTCATATGAATCACCATGTCAACCTGAAGGACAGATATGGTATGCATTTGTTGGCTGGGAAAAAGGCTTTTATAGGTTGTGCTGGGAAGCCATATTATGGTGGCTGTGCCAAAAAGCCATACCTGAGTATTTCTAACAGTAAAATTTGAGTACAGTTAGTGCATTTATTGGGTCAAAATGTTTAAGCTTAATTCGTCAAATATTCATTTGCAAACATTCAATTATGTAACTTTCACTGCATTACTGTGCACAGAATTAAAGTCTATAAAGCAAGTTTAAGCCAAATACTGTATACATATTGATAATTTGTTTATACCTACAAGGAATGTACCTCAAGAATTTTAATGTGCACCCACAAAGTTTTTATTGGGGTACATTGTACCATTATTTAAAAAGTTCAGGTGGAACACTTAACACTTATACTGTATCTTACATTAATGAACAGTCAAATTTGCAATTGCAAAATGGCCTGCAGCCATGGTTAGAAATATCAAAGGCAATGTTTGGACTGAATATTGAAAATATATGCATTTCAAAACATGTTAAACCAGGTAAGTCATGAAACTACATACAGAGTAAAAAAACATTAATACACAATGGAAATTTGTTGACAAACAAATAATTTTTCTGGGAAATTCATCAAACTTAATATTCACCAAACCACTAAAGTCTGTCATTTTGATGGCATTTTGCTATAAAATCAATAAATGAAATTTATGGTTTCCAAAAGTGGTTTAGTTGCAAAAGCAACATTCTGACATGCCTGTACGTATTGTTCACTTTGTTACTTGGCAGGAGGAACACATCCAATACCCACTGTTTTGTGCCCACAGCCAACCACTTTCTACCCAGCAAGTACCCTCATATTTTATGTTAGTATTCTTTGGACAACAATTATTGTCCATTCTTGGATGTCTGTTCATGTTTCATATATTTATCAACATACATACAGATTTAGTGCTTTAAGCCAATTACTGACACAAGTAGAACATACAAAGCATGCACATATGATAATCAAATTTTTTAAACAGTGAAACTCTTTTCCACAAGATTTATCAAACTGAGCTTATTCATTATACATTCCATATTTGTATGCTTTACTTTTAATCTGGCTGCCATCATTGAAGTTTAAATGGCAATTGGAAACAATCTGTATTATTATGCTTTTTACATTTCCTTTTTTTTACAAAGCTGAAATAATTAAGCAACATATTAACAATTACTCAATAACGTCACATAAAATATAGTTGTAGCAGATGCTGTTGATACACAAGAAAGAGGAACTAGAATGAAAAATGGAGCTCTATTAACTGCTCGTACAATAAAGCAACATTATAACATTATTAAACCAGTACTGCTTTGTTAAGAGTGAAAGCATGGGAACAAGGGCAAGTGTCATCAGAAATGTACATTCCTTTCACTATTACTTTATAATGAATTAGCAATACAAATAACATGTCTAGTACTAATAATTGGTGATTCTTGAAAATTAATGCTGTTCAGGACTGAAGAATTCTGCTTGAGCTCTGACAGGCTTAGTGGAAGTAACACTCTGTGTAAATCTGCAATCTGTAGCAGGTACATACCTATCAGTGGAGCATAACCTTGTTCCTGTCAATCAGCACTGGGTCTAAAAGATAAACACTTTCAGTCAGGAATTAACTATAAGGAAAAACTGATTTTGTACCAAATTTCTCTTTAATTTACAAAAGTTACTACAAAGATCTACAATCATACAGATCTGCGGTTCCCAACCCAGAACTGCATTTTGAAAGATTTAATTATGCTGTTCTGATTAACTAATTACTTCCTGGTGAGGATGAAATTTAACAAGAAAAGTTTGTTTAATGAAATGGTTGATGTTTCTTTCTTAATATTATTTCTTACATTTCAGGTTCAAAATTTGATATAAACTTTTAAAACACTGAAAACAGCATGCAGACAAATACTACTACCTGCAAAGACCTTCTGAGTTTGCAAAATTCTGGCTGGGAAAAAAAAATTGCTTTAATCATCTGCTGTGGAACTTTGGAAACTAGATGTAGCAGCCTAGCGATGGTATCAGCTCCATGTAAATTATGAATGTTTAACCCCCAAAAGTGTCAACAGGAGTAAAGTTAATTGTGTTCACTTTCTCTGATGACAGAACATTTTCATCTTTAAATATCTGAAAGATCTTAAACACCTTAAAAGTCAACCTATGACATTAGCTGCAACTTAATGTCAAGTTGCCAGTCTGTGACTTTGTATGTTTCTTGTCTGAAAAAAAAATAATGAGATATCTGTATTTATTTACAATAGCAGAAATCAGAAAAAGTCAACACTAAGTTTTATCCGGGGAACTGCTTTTCTACAAATCAATTTCTAAATCCCAACTGAATATCTGACTTATTCAAAACCCACTAAAAGAAATCAAAGCAATAATTTACAATCTGTTATACTTCCCTACCAAAAAATGTATCAACATTATTAAGCTCATACCCCCTGTGTTTTTATCTTTTACATGAATAGTTGAAGTTGAAAAAGAAAAATCAGTGGATGTTTATGTACAAATATACTTTGTGTTATTTCCTTGTGGACACTTCCATGGAAGATATTTCATTGCCCCCTCTTATATTTGGATATGCCTTAGGAAAAGTATATTTAAATTCTGTTTCCCATATTTAAGTCCTAAAAACTATAAATTGGTCTTCATAGAAAATGATATCTCCCCCAGCCACTTTTGTAGTAGCTACTGAGATCATGGGCAAGGCTGTAACATAGTTCAATCTGGACTAACAAGGCATCAAGTGGTGAATTTGAACCAATGAACTGTGTGATCTTGAATATGTTCACATGATTACTTCCAACAAATAGTCTTCAAAATGTACAAGTTATTCAAAAGTTACAGCCTGGACATTATTAAAGCCACTATAAACTGCATATGTGACAACCTTCAAGGTTTCTGCATGGGAGTCTATGCAACACATGGCCTTATTCAAGTGAATAATGCCATCACATATTTTTGAAAACACACATGTCACTGAAAAGTTACAGCATGGACAAGCCTGTGGCAAGCTTAATTTGGCCTTTCACATGATGGACTTGGATATCCTGAGCTCAGACTTGTATGTGACATACCACCATGCTGATATAAATAATTCCACCAAATATTATTGCAAAAACAGGACAAAAGTGGCTTTTTTAAAAAAACTTTTGGCCTTCTCTGTGTCATCAAGGCAAGAAAGGTAGTTGACATTTTGACTTTGAGATGAATATCCATAACAAACCTGTTGAAGACCACATAAGCATTTTGGAGCTATGGTCTGGATAGGTAAGTGTGACAGCTGGACAGGCAGAATAAGATAAAATAATGTCTTTCCCAAAAAGGAGTAATAGATGGGTGAAAATAAAAGTAGTGAATTAAGAATGATTTTATTTAGCAACCAGAACATGAATTTCTTGTTTTTGAATTTCTATGAAGGAATGAATCAATTTAAAAGATCCTTTTCAGATCATTCCAGAACAGTAATCCTTTTAAAAATATCATAATAAATGAAATAGTTATGGCATTAAGATGAAATGTTACTTATTAGGAATTGTTATGTTAATAGATTTTGTGTGGCTCTCACAAGATAAGCAATGATGATTTATTTCTTTCTGCAGTATAACTGCAGCAAATTTTTCACTATTGAAGATATTTTGGTAAAATTGGGAACAGTTATAGAGGTAAGTGAACTGCATCAAAGATTGTTTTAAAATCAATTTTATGCAACCAAATACTAATATAAAGATCATGAAAAATACTCAAATATATCTTTCTTTAATCACTAGAAAGTAATTCATATAGTAACAATAATAGTGACATTTGTGTGTAAGATCATGGAAGCATTATGGTAGTTGAACTGACTAATTCAGTTATGTAACTCATTTTCAATCAGCATAAACAGTTTTTCATTATTCATATCATGTTATGTCTATAATAGTTATTAAAACTGTTCAAGTCAAGCAGCACTATATATAGTAATCTTGATAAAAAATGAAACATTTTAGATACCAGTAATCATACAATTTTTCTGTGTATATGTTCAGAATAGATCATCTATTACTCAGAACCACTCCCATTTTGTCTCTAAATTGCAAGAAATGCAGTAGATTTTTCATATCTTACAGTTTGATTTTTCAATTATATAATAAAGAGACAAACAGTCTCCATTATATATATATATACCTTGTAATGAAGCAAAACTGAACATTGTTGATAAAGTGAACTAATTTTTTTCTGCAGTCTAAACAATACAATTGATGTTAAAAAAGTAAACTGAAATCAAAGCGCTGTCAACAATGCTCATTACATTGCTATTGGAACAGATGATATGTCTAACTTGCATAATCTAAATTCAGACCAAAACTTGCTTTAACTGCATTCATATACATGAAACTGGAGCGTTATCCATAGAACTGAAGCTGAATGATTGCAGTGAAAGTGTGCAGTATCCAGTATGTTAAGGAAACACAAAAACTTAACATATGTATGAACCTTCATCATTCTGATTAACTTACCCAAAAATCAACTGTACTCTAGTAGCACAGCATTTCTCTTGGCCTTTGATGATGTAATCCTTCTGGAAATGACCACTGCCTTTAATGGACCACTGAACAAACAAAAGAAGAAATGTACTGCATTAGATGTCTGCACACCTTGCATCCCATTGGTTGAAACAAAATTGAATAAAAACATACCCATCTTACACAATTTATTTCACAGACAAAAGCAAATGTCATATTTAATTGCATCATAGGTACCAGATCTATTTGTAACTTTTAGAAATACTAGGTTACCATATTTACATCAGACTTCACTTGAAGTCAGTACTCAGAAATTAGTCCTCACCTTCTTGACACATACACTCCTCCTGATGGCTCAACAGCATAATCATATTGTTTGTTTATTAACTGGAAAGAATTTTATTTACTCATTGTAACAGTGTCACTTTGGGACAGCTGTCTGTAAGTTGGCAGCAGTGGAGTCAGTGAAAAGGCAACTTTCTGAATCAAACTGTGTTGTTACAGTACTGTGTGCTTTGATTTCATCTATGACATATCTCAGTATTGTCTATTTTCCAAGTTTTGGGGATTTTAAATCACATGAAACGAAATACAAAGGTCATATTTTTATGACTGGCAATTATAAGATTCTTGGCTAGACTGTGAACTTTTGTGATAATTTTACATCATAGTGAAGTGCACAGTGTACATCATTGTAAGTTGCTTGCCTATTTTTTTTTGCCAGAGTCTCTCTCTCTCTCTCCCTCTCTCTACTTATGACCTACAATGTAAACTTGCTTTCACTCCCAACTTTAGATAAGAAGTTAAATTTTCTCTAATTGTTACACAAAGGCCATCAAAATACTAGAACTGCAGCTGTTAAACAGCGGATAATGAACATTCAAACTCATTTGCATAACCAGTATATAAAGCTGAAAATTAAATGATATTAAATCATCACTATGAATAACAAAAAAAAATTAAAGACTAAAATTAATACTGCACCTAATAATATCGAGGACATAACTGAATTAATGCATTTAATCTGAAACATGGCACTTGTTGCCTTTAGTGTTTGTAGGAAAAGCTAATAACTGTGGCACACAAAGGGTTAAATGATCGAGTGAATTGTAAAATGGGGTAATCACACAGATATTGCAGTTTTCTTGTTAATGTTACAAAATGATATACAATTCAAAAATGCCCATCCATAGCTTAAGGAAAGGAAAATGTACCATTCTTTAGGACAAATTAAAATGTTGTCACTCTATTACAAAATGAACAATATTTCCCCTTATACACATGAATGTATATCATATATGTTATGAGATATGGCAGACAACTTTAGATAGCTATTTTTTTTTTGTCTCAGGCAGTGTATGGGACAGTCAAGCAGTGTATGGGATAGTCAAGCTGTGAATGGGACAGTCAAGCTGTGAATGGGACAGTCAAGCAGTTTATGGGACAGTCAAGCAGTGTATGGGACAGTCAAGCAGTGTATGGGTAGTCAAAGTCAGGCTCATATTATTCTAGAATGGATGCTGATACCTGATACAGTCATCCTTGATATATTAAATGGAACGTATACCTTTGCTGAATCACATTTCTCAGCTAGTCCTTAGTCTTTGAGTCATCTGCAAACCTTTTTTAGAGGAATGGTCATGTGGACATCTTTTCGACTATCAGGTGACAAGGCCCATTTGTAAAGGTCCACAAAATAAGCCAAATCAGCTGAAATCTACACTCACCTGCAAACAAAGTTAACAAAAAGGAGAGAAAGTTGTTATAACGTAGGATGATATTTCATGCACAAATGAACTATAACAACATTATGGCATCTCGCGAGTTCCACAACATAGCACTGTCCCATACATTTCTGACCTACATAATTTCATTTTAAAGCTAAATAAAATAATACATAGGCTTTGCTTTCAATCAGTTGTATATTTTTCTGAATATATTTGCCTGATGATTTACGAAACAGACAATCTAATAAACTGGTACATACCAGACTAAGCAATATCTGCCATTATTTCCCCGCTACTGGTTCACTGACAGTTTCAAACTAATTTTATGACAAAATAGTGTACAAGGGGCAGTTAATATATATCAAGATCACCGATTCTGATCTTAAAACACAAAATGCTATTTACACACTATTGTTATTTTAAAGTTTTGAAACACAAGTCTGTATGTTTTTATCATCAAAGGATAGCATGCAGAAATTGGGCAGTGATAGTTTCTACCTTACTCAGGAAAGTTTTAATGGTTGTTGTTGTTGTTGCTGTTGTTGCTGTAGCAGGGTTTAACACCATTTTTCAGCACATCATAGTCGATATATGGCAGCCAGTATAAATGCTGGAGGAAGAACATGGGGAAAACCCTGGAAAGAACCACCGACCAATGAGAAGCTATTGGCAAGCTTTCTCACATACCCACATTTGTTGAACCCGAGACTTGAGCCCACAAGGACAGAGGTGAGATGGCAATGATACGTAACAGTAAGCGCTTTATGCCACTTGGCCACTAGGGGCCCCCAAGGGATAATGGTCAATCACTATCAAAATGCATGCTTGTGAATAGGCAAGAGTTTGTCAACATAATTGATATCAAAACAAGGCCTAGCTACTGATGTCTTAATGAACAGAACTAACCTGGCTAAGGTGAGGGGGCATCTAAAAAAGTATGGTCAGTCAATTTACCTCTTAAAAAATCACAGGGCGAAGTCATTTTCGCTTTCCTAACAGGAGAAGGCAAAGTTTACAATTTTAAGCGACTTAGTTGCCCACTTCGCCTGGTAGCTAGACCCCTGTTACATACTCCTGGGCTGGGTTAAATGTCATCCTAACATTTATCAAATTCTAACAATAAAATCAAATTAAAATCACAAGAAGATATCACATTAATGCTCATACAAGAACAATTTTGTTACTATATACCTTTATCTACCTTAGTGATACTACCATGACTGATTTAGTAGATCAGCCCCAGTGGGATCTGAACCTACCCAATTTACCCTGAAGATCACTACCATCACATTTATTCACTATTCTATAGTATCTGATCTACAAATAAATGTTCAGCTTTCATATAATACCTGAGACATCAGATATAATTGTTATAGTATATTATGCTAGCTATAAAATACATATAAATGAAGAATGTTTCCTTTCTTCATCAAGCTGAAATAAAAAAGAAATATCAAATATTAATTTACCTGAAATACTAGAAACATAATCATAACATGCAATATTAATTAAATGGAAATTTTTAAAATGCTTTTTTTTGTAGATAAAAATAACTGCTTTAAATTGATATGTGCCTTTAAATGCCATCACTAAAGGCAATACCCATTCCCATACCTGTTTGGTGGTTTTGCATTTTTCAAAACTGCCATTGTAAAGCCTCTGCTGAAGAAACCAACACTCAACCATAATGATTTAAAGAACTACTGCCCAGTTTTTAATCTCCCATTCATATAAAAAATCTTAGAAAAAGTTGTACTATCCCAACTTGTATCTCATCTGAATTCAAACAGTCCTTTTAGCAATGTACAATCTGCATATCGCCCTTGCCACAATACGGAAACTACTCTTCTAAAAGTAGTTAATGACATTCTCTCTGCGTTGGATAGCGGAAAGATTACAGTCCTCACATTCCTTGATTTGTCTGCAGCATTTGACACAACAGACCATAATATATTACTTCACTGTCTCCAAGATGTATTTGGCATTCATGATACAGCCTTACTGTGGTTCAAGTCCTACTTGGTCAACAGGACACGAATTGTATCTGCAAATGGAATACACTCCAGCCCAGTTGATCTATGTTGTGGTGCTCCACAGGGATCTGTTCTTGTACATGTTCTCTACATTCGATACACTCAGCCACTCTCAAGTGTCATAGATCATCATCCAGTGTCTCACCAATTGTATGCTGATGACACCCAAATATACAAATCTTGCCACCCAACTGAAGTTGATGCTACCATCCAAGGTGTAGAGAGGTGCATTTCTGATGTGAAATCATGGATGACATGTAACAAGCTGCAGATGACTGATGATAAAACTGAGGCCATTCTGATCACAACACAAGGACTTTCTCATTCACATCCTTTACCTTAAACAATAAATATCAGCAACACAATGTTAGAGTCACACAGTCAGTATGAAACCTAGGTATTACTCTGGACAGTACTCTCACATTGCACCAACATGTCATGAACTTATGCAAGGCTGCATATCTTGAGCTGAGACGCATCAGTTCCATTCGCAAATATCTTTCAGTTGATGCCACTAAAACACTTGTGTGTTCATTAGTACTTTCATGACTGGACTATTCTAACTCAATTCTGTCTGGTTCGTCTCAATATCTACTCCAGAAACTTCAGAAAGTTCAAGACACAGCTACTGGGATCATTCTTAGCACACTACGATCAGAACACACCTCCCACTGCTCTGTACCCTACACTGACTATCCATTCAATCCAGAATCAAACACAAAATTTGTTCTCTGTGCTACGTTTCACTGATAGACTCCAGTCCAAGATACCTATCTGACCTCACCCATGTGTACATACCAGCAAGATACTTATGCTCCTCTTCTGACAAACGTATATTCATTATTCCCGCTATGAAAACGAAGTCATATGGACAGCGTTCTTTTGCATACCAGGGCCCAGCAACGTGGAACAAATTGCTCACTGAACATAGACACAAATACGCAGTGATCCCATTCAAGAGTGCTCTTCAAACTCACCTATTTCGACTGCAAGAACAAACTTAAAAACCTAATAATGTTTTCTACCTTAAATAGTTTCAGCATGTTTTTAAATTTTCTAATTTCATGTTGTTTGTTTTTTGTAATTATTTTATGTTTTTTTTAATGTTATAGGTGTTATCTAATGTAGTAAAGCACTTAGAGCTTATAACGATAGGCGCTATACAAAGTACTCATTATTATTATTATTATTATTTGCTGAGATATGTGGACACTGAGTATTACTCGAGGATACACCACCCAACTGAGGATCAGTATCCTCCATTCTCTCTGTCAGTGTCTTTACATAGGAACAAAGTCTCTGATGCAGGGGTAGAAAGCGCAACCTCTTTTTTGGGGATTACAACATCCCGCTGAGACAGACTGAGGGAATACTGCTGGTCAGGGGTTAAATTGGTTTCCTGCAAAGTGGAACCAACTGTCTCAGTGAGAAATGACTGGGGGTTTCTGAGTCTGTTAACCCGGGGCTTGGGATCAGGTTCATAATCAGGTATGGGCAGGAAATTGGTATACATTACCAACTCAGTATCTGAGTGTTCTGGACTGGGGATCTGAGGTTGATAGGACTGATTGGGGTTTGGCTTTTCGGGACTTTTTTGGACCAGGAGAGCTAGGGAAAGGTGGAAGGAAGTTAAAAGAAAGCAAGAGGTTCCTGTGAAGGATTCTCATGTTTCCTTTGCCATCTTCTCTCTGTACCCTGTAGACTGGTATGTCAGGGTTGGTAATCTGCTTGACTATGTAAGGGTGGTGTTCCCAGTGGTCCATCAGTATATGCTTTCCCTGGAATGCAACTTTCTTGACAAGCATGAGGTTGTTGACTTTTAGCTTGGCGGTTCAAACTTATCAGTTGTCAACATCCTTGTTTTGTGCAGCCTATTTCCTGGCCTCTTCAGCAGCACATCTGTAAGCATACTGTAGGCATTGTTCAAGTTTCTGCACATAACTGGCCAGATCTTTGGCACCATCATTTCCTGGACTTGTATCCAAATAGGCATTGACAGATAGCCCAGGATGCCAACATTAAAAAATGGGGGGGGGACTACCCAGTGGCATCCCATTTGGTGGCATTTTTGGCCTGGATGATTTGTGGTCAGCTTCCAGTATACCAAGCATTTTTAACATGGTTTGGTTGAAACGCTCAGATGAACTGTTCCCCAGGGGGTGATATGGAGTAGTACGAGCTTTGGCTACTCCAGCTAACTTGCATATGAGCCTTTCAGGGAAAGAATAAAACTTAAAGAAATACTCATAAAGGGTCTTGGTGGTTGTCAGGGCTGTTTGGTTGTGGCAGGGAACAGCTTGAGCATACCTGATGAAATGATCTGTGTTCACAATAATATGCTCTAAACCACCCTTTGACCTTTCAAGTGATAAGAAGTCCATGCAAACCAGCACCCAAATAAAACGTAAATGAATTCTTACAAACGGTTTCAGTTTACACACTACTATTAGTACTGCTGTTCTGGTAAAATAAACGCGATCATTTTACTAAACCACGAAAACTGATAATATTCACAAATGTATATGGCGTGTATACTGTATGGTTTAATTTCAATTCGAATTTCAAAACTTATCTATTAAAAAATATAAAGGTACAAAGAATTTCATAGTTACGGTTCAAAATCAAATTCAAATACTACTACTACTACTAATAATAATAATAATAAAGCGAGCTTACAATTCAACAAATCCATGAAAACTGATAACTCTACCAATGGTGGTCTAATTTCAAATCGTACTTAACATTTTTTTATAACTAGAAAACAAAATAAAATGTAATTATCATCGCTGAAATGAAACATAAAAAGAGTTATTAGTAACTGTTAAAGTATATACACTACCAGTCACTTACATAATAAATTTATAGTAGCACGTCGAAATCAACCACGTTACTTTTTCAAAGCAAAATGTCCAATGACAACCTTTGTTTCAAGCAAGATATTTTGCAGATTTGCTTAAATGAATTTCTGTTTCGCTATGTACATGGTACAGCATTGGCTGTGTATGTTTAATTCATAACTTAGCTTAATATTAGCTACATGATAGAGTAGGTGGATTTTAAATGAGTGAGTAAACTATAATAAAAAGTGGTGAGAAAATATAGGGACAGTACACATACTTTATATTACAATACTTTTAGGTGTATTATATTCAATAGTGCATTTAATTAATCCAATCCTAACTAATCTCATATATTTTAATTAATTAATTAATTAATTAATTAATTAATAATAATAACATAATTTCATTAAAAAATATATAATTTATACTACAAATACATTAAGGGTATTTAATCATAACAAGTGATTTTAATTATTCCTTTCCTAATTGATCCTACTTGTCCTAACTTCAAAAGCAAACAAATTCAATTAAAGTGGATTAAAAAGAGGAATAATTGTTTCATGTTTAAAGCATGATAATTTGATTTATAAACAAGTGATAATAAAGATTATACAAATGTCTTCACTCACCTTAATTAGACATGTTACATGTTTGCACCTTTTGAAATTCCCATGTTGTTCATGTAACCTTTTAATTACAGTTACCTCATCATATACAAAATAATACATATTGTGTTAGGACTTATTAATGAGTAATGCAGTGTTAATACTTAATCTTTTGTTATCATTGAATGTTATCTTGTGAGACAAATCGCAAACCAGTAAGTCAACTTATTTTATTAGCAGCAGAGAGGGCGAACAGATTCTAACTGGTTCACTCTCCATTTCGCAAAATAAGCTCTCCTGGAAAACCGCAAAAATCGCGATTTTTCTCAGTATCCAGTATGAGACAACCCTGTTCACCGAACTTAATAGACTCAAATTTGACTTACTGTCTAACGCTGATTGCGATACATCGCAGGAAAATACGCAATCGCGTCGGTGTCAAGTTGAGAGCTCGACCTCTCTGCTGCTATTATCCAAAAATTGTATCAAGACCGACTCGGTATCGTGTTCGAGGATCATGTAAATTTATCGTGATAAATCCGTGTGGGGTTGACCGAGCATGACTAAATAAATTTCTGAACTTGTTTATGTCCATATCACCGCTACACCAAGTCAGCAGCAGGGAAGTTCTACAGACCAGACGGTTCCGCCAAAATAAAGCCTCCTACGAGAACTTTCTCCGTAGAAGCCTCAGAAAGCAGAAATAAAGCTTCCTACGAAAATTAATTTGCGTAAATTCAACCTCGAGTGCATTTTTTGTGTGCAAAATCAATGATTCTGGACAAGGAAAAAAGGAAGATTTTTGGGGGGGGGTGGGAAATTTATTCTGGTGTCGGTGATGTTTGCAAAGTTTGGGCTGCGGATCCTAATTTTACGTCGCATTAAAACAATATAGTTGAAAATAATATGAGTCCAAAAGCTAGTACAGTTGGAGAGCCTCATTCTGCCAGATTAGCGCGAGAGCAATTAGCGGCACTAAAGAAGCTTATTCCGACAAAACAATTATTCAAGAGAAATGTTCGTGGTTACGAAGATGTACAACATGGAATTGCCGAGGTATCATCGAAATGGTTGAAGCCAGTTACCGGAACAATCGAGCAAGTTGTATTTGGCGACGAAAAAGATCCGGATACCAAGAAAAAGGGAATTTTTTCCATGTTGAAAGGTATTGAGGAACAATCACGAACATTACCGGATCGATTAGCAATAGCAGCAGCACAACAACAACAAGGGAAACAACCTGCAATTGTTTATAAAATAGGTAGTAAGGGAAAACCCGGATTGGGAAAACCTGTATTGGGAAAACTCGGAGTAGGAAAGAGGAAGTTTAATACCGATAATTTAAGAGAAAATTTCACCGATGAGGGATGGGAAATAATATCACAACCGCTATCTACGCTGTATAGTATAGATCAATTTGGTCAATTTGCGGAAGATATGTTTAGTGTTCGAAATGAATATTTGACTGAAATAGGAAAAGGAAGATATCCAAGTCGTAATAATTGGTATGGTATGTTATATAAAGTTTACTCTGGAAAAATACAGGCGAGTGAAAGGGATCCATCTTTTAGAAGACTTTTAGAAGCAGCAGACGATAGATATAATTATAATAAGCAACTAGCGGAAAAAAGAAAACAGCAAGAGAAAGAAAGAAAACAACAGGAAAGGGAAGAAAAAGCTAAAACACGGAGAAGAAAAATAATACCACAGGAAGAAGATATTCAACCACAGGAAGAAGATATTCGACCACAGGAAGAAGATATTCAACCACAGGAATTAGGAGCTAGACCAAAAGAAAAAATTCCACCTCAGAAAAAGAAGAGAAAATCAATAAAGAAAAAAGATCAGAGTGACGAACCGATAGTTGTACCCGAATACAAACCATCTGCGGACAATGGTTCGTTTGTAATTGATACTAGAATACCCGCTGATAATTATTTGAACAAGAACGTGTTGTATTTACTCAGTAACGATGATTCAAGAATTATGATGGCTGCGGATAATTCTCTGGAAAATAAAAGATTTTTTTTGAAAAAAGATATTGCTGATAAAGTCGAAGAAGTTGATTGGCTGGCGATAATTTATTTTGGTAGTTTAGGAAAACCAATAAAATATTCTGATGAAAATTTTACGAAATTTTTATCGGATGTTGGTGAATACAAATTAATGAAGATAAAGACAAGTCCATCACCTACAAGGGAGAGTGCTATATTAATCCCCCAGTTTCCCCCCCCCCCCTTCCTTCCACCTCCCTTCAGAACCATCACCTGAGGAGTATAGTCCTATATCTCGCCGCCCCCTTTCAGAACCATATACACCGACAAACTGGAAGGGTCCCGTACTTTCCCCCCCATTAAGATGGGGTATTCATCCAGAGGGTAAGGCACTCAGGATGACCCCTTCACCTCCACGAGAACCATGTTCACCACTGTCGTCTGATTCGCCAGGTCCATCGTCAGATGAATCGAAACCAAAAACAGGCAGCGGATATACCATTTGCCCTGACAGCGTTGTCAACGACGTATCTCGCCTCGAAGTTTTAATCGGAGGAAAACGAGCAGGAAATAACTCCCGTGAAATAATCAACGAAGCCTCAGATATTTGTCAGCGATTATTCCGCGGTGGCATCATCAATTCTCACATTTACAAGGAGTTTGTTGATGAGCTCATCGATTAAAACAACATAATTGAAATAACATGATTGTTCACAAACATCAACGCAGACCAAGACAGGTCCGCATAGTAAACTCTCGATTGCCCGTATACAAATATATCCACGGCAATGGATTCGGTGATATCATTGGAAGCCTCGTCACGCGAGTAATACCTAAAATCGGACCCACGATCAAACAATTCGGGTTAAAAGCAATAGGAAAGATTGGCGAGACTGCCATTTCTGGTATCGGTAATTTGGCCAGTAAAGGCTTCAATGCTGTCAAAAATAAAATATTAAATTTAATGCGCAAAAAACAACCCGTCAAATTACCTAGCACCAGAGAAATGCCACCCGAAGTCAGCAAAGCCATAAACGACGCGGCAAATAAAAAAATAAACGACCTAGCGCAGGAAGTTGCTAAGACAAATCTAGCAAATGAAGTTGCTAAAACAAATCTTGTAAATACAAGTTTTATTTCAGGCAGCGGTCTTCGTTTTAGATGATATTCTTAATAATAAATGTTCGCACAAGTGTCAAACGAAGTGTTCGACATGGACGAGCCTGTAGGTAGAGACACATCCGTGCGGGATTTCCAGTATTTCTCATACGACGCAGTGACACCAGATGCACCTAATCGCATTGAAATTCAAGTTCACGACACAACGAGATATTTTCTTCCATCAGAGGCATATATTGAATTTGGTGGCGAATTAAGGAGAGCTAATGATACCAATTATCCAGCAGATTCCAAAGTTGGATTTGTCAATAACGGAATTATGGCTTTATTCAAGAGCGTCACCTACACGATTGATGGAAGAGAAATTGAATCAATTACAGATAACGCTGATGTTGCAACGACGGTGATAGGTATGGCCAGATACTCGGATGATTTTACCAGGTCAGCTGGTCCTAGTATGATGTTCGCCAAGGATACTAACGACAGTGCCGATCATATCCAGTATAACATCGCTATACCAAATGATGCAGCTGGTGCCGGTCCCGCCACCCAGATGGCGGTAATGATCGACACCAATCCCAATTACAATCTCGGATTTGCCACGCGGAAAACTATGCTGGTTGGTCCTAGTTTAAGATTCTCCTGTGCAATTCCACTATCCCACATTTTTGGATTTTGTAGACACTTCAGAAAAGTTATCTACGGAGCGAAACATACTATTTCGTTTATTCGAGACCCCGCGAGTAATGACAGAGCTATCTGGAGAGACAATGCTACTGTTCCTGATGCAGGCAAGGTAATCCTAAACAAATTTACCTTGTGGATGCCAGCAATAACTCCATCGATACTTGTGGAAGAAAAATTATTGTCATTTATGAATCAAGGTGGTAAATCCGTTATGTCCTGGTTAACAACAACAACCGACTTTACCGACATTAATATTAACGGAATATTTACCTGGCGAATTGCATCACAGCAGGGCTTTTCGGCACCTAGACGTATCTTTATAGTTCTCCAAAACACAAATAGATACGATCAAACTCACAGTCATATGATATTTGACAATTTCGCAGCAACAAACGTATCACTGAGAATAAACGGCCAACAAGAACCATCCGAGGAAATATCAATTAATTTTCCCACCTTTTCGACAGCCCGCGCGTATCATCGCTTGCTAAGTTTCATGGGACGCGATCAAAATATCGATACAGGATTACAAATATCACAGATGGATTTTAATACTCGCTACCCCATCTATTACTTTTCCTTGGAACATCTCGACCTGGTAAAACAATCTGTTGTTGATATCCATTTCAAAGCCAGAATTGACACAGGTGGACAAGTAGCAAGAGCCATCGCGGTGATTCTCGGTGATAGAACAATGATCCTGGAAGGCATCAGTGGTAGAATGAGAATCATCGACGCACCCGTAGAGAACATGTGACAAATTCCAAATTTAGATTAAGCGGTTATTAATATGCCATACGAACACGTCAGTGTAACTCTGACCCCGGGTCAGATGAAAAAACTCCAATCAGCGATATCAAAGCGATGCGGTATGAAATTAACCCTGAAAAACGATCAAATTCAAGGCGGACCTAACAAACTATCGCTGAGTAAAAGTCAACGTGAACGTTTCTCCAAGGCCAAATCAGCGAATACTGGTGTTCATGTGAGCCTTTCCATAGGCGCCATCAGAGACATGGTCAAAACAGGTGGATTTCTTCCTTTCCTATTACCTCTGGCGAAACTAGCCCTTCCGGCGATTGGAAAGGCACTAGGATTGGGCGCGCTCGGAGGTGTAGGTTCTGAATTAGGCTCCACAATAATGCGAAAAATTACCGGAGGAAGATATCGTAAAAAAAAGGGATCCGGCCTTTATCTAAGACGACCCCCGTACGGATCCGGCTTAAGTCGAGCCTACCAGCCTCAAATTTAGATCTAATCAGCGAAGTAAAGAAAAAGAAAATAAAATTTTTCAGAGGCGTATTTATGCGAGATCAACTACCAGACAAACCAAACCCTACCGAGACAGGAATAATAAATCTTGATGAAAATACCGGCCCTGGAACACACTGGGTCGCCTACGCGATTAATCCTCGCGAGGTTGTTTATTTTGATTCGTACGGATTAGCACCACCAAACGAATTTATCAACTATGTGTCTTCGCTGAGACTTCCGGTTTGGTATTCGACTCTTCCAACACAAACATTAGCAGATCCACCAATATGCGGCCCAGAGTCAATTAATGTTCCTGATGCAATTTCAAAATCATCCGGTCCTTATCACAAAATTGTATTTGAATACGCCGTAGATAAATATCATGGTTGACATTTATGGTAGATCCCTCTTCAGGAAGGAAAAAAAAGAAATAAGCGACATCGATACATCAAATTTCGCAACCAAGAGCGATATTAACAATCTTCTATCGCTGTCAGAGGTAGATCCTGGCGAGGTTGCTGTTTTTCAAAATACCGAGGGAAGATTACACACCAGCAACGTGAAAATAGCTGATATAATCAAGCGAGACGAATATAATGATCACATCAGTCAATTTACTCGCCAATCGGAGATGGTATTAAAATCTATCGCTGATATTAACGATATTATCGCGGAGTTTCCACCAAAGGCCGATCTCGTGGATATAAAACAAAAAAATAGCGAGTTATCAGCGGCGATGCTTCTAAAGTCCGATAAGGCATCACAGGATGATTTCCAGGAAAAAATAACAAAAAGATTTAACAAGGTAAATAATGATCTTAAAAAACTCGACGAGGTATCAAGTAAACTCAACAAAAAACTCGACGAGGATATAAAAAAATTCATCGATACCTCCTCAACTACACACAGCGATCTCATCGAGAGAGTAAAATCCATCAACGAGGAAATTACCAAAATAAATATCTCGTTGGGTCAGAGAACAACAATCGACGATCTCAACAAAAAAATCAGCGAGGAAATTAATAAACTCAGCGATGTTGTTGCTCCCGAATTTGCCAAGGGGGTTAACGCGATACGTGAATCGATAGATGAGAAAATAAAAAAAATCAACGATGAAATTAACGTGGTACGTGAATTAGCGCGTCAAAAGGTCGATACATCAGTGTACGACAGAGCTATTAACCAAAAGATCGATAGATTCGTTTACGCCACTGATATACCAAAATTGAGCTCGGATCTTCTCGACGCAACTACAAAAATTAACGATATCAACACAAAAATATCGTCAATGAATATCCCAAGATTGGCGAAACTTTATGTGCCAGATCATTTGATAGACAGAATTATGCGATGCAATCTAACATTTGTGTTAACCATAAATAATCTTACCTGGATACCCCAGAATAACACATTTAGCTTTACCGCGCCAATTGCTGGCGTATATCGAGCACATATTATCTCCGATATAAAATTTAAGGTACAACCGGAACAGAATCGTAAAATTCATGAATTCTACCCTGGATTTTTTATTATTTCGTTAAGTGAATATAGCAATACAACATTCACGCTAGAACCGCCAGACAGAACCACCATGGGACCGGTGAATTATTTTGTAATTTTCGAATATTTATCCGAATACACGCAATAATCCGTAATTGTTATCGTAGATTAATAAATGACCGCATCTGACTACCGTTACAATCAGGCGAGGTCATGGCAGGATTCGCTAAAAAAACTCCTAGACGAATATCAAACAAAAATAAAAAAATACCAGCGTAGATTAGTTACCATTGATATTGCCGTGTACGCGGTATCCGCGGTAGTCGCTGGTGCTGGAATAATTTTATCCGCGGTAACAACGATAGCGCCAATCGTTGCAACGATAATAATCTCGTCAACAACGACAATCGCTGGCGTTCTCAATATCGTAGCGAAAAAAATCTCCTCGTGCACAAGTGAGAAGTTATCATTGTACAAGAATAAACTAACCAAGGTCAATGACGCGTATTCGAAATTATCATCGCTGCTTTCTGAAAGTCTCAACGATGGCGTTATCTCCGATCCAGAATTTTCCTCGATGATCAGCATTTACTCGGAGATTGAACAAATGAATATTAATAATGTCCGAACTAGCCCAGATCGTGACAAACACGACACCGCCGACAACAACACTAATATCGTTAAGCTCAACCAAGCCTGAATTTAGCATTAATTTTTCAACACCAATCAGCGTCAAAGAAATTGCACTAACACAACTGCGTGTCTACAACAGCTGGCCCAATGTTAGATCGAAATCATTCGGTAAAATGATGTCAAATAATTCACTTGTTTTTGCCAACAAAAATAAACCCGATGGAACGCCCGATTGGATCGTCGTTGGTATACCAACAGGCAGTTATGAAATTGATCAGCTAGATAAGGAGTTTACCACCAGAATATCAAATATAACCGGTGATGCTACTCCGGGAATAAAGATATCCTCGCACGATCCAACTCTATCGTCGATGATAGAAGTGAAATCGAAGTACATGGTAGATATTTACCAATCATCGATTAGGACCGTGCTAGGTTGGCCTGAAATTGCACCTCTGGCAAAACCAGAAAAACCAGATTTTATTATTCCAGGTTGGTACGAGGAAGCTCCTCCAGAACTACCGGAGCCAAAAAAATCAGATTTTACCACCGACGAAGGATGGTACGGAGATATCAAACACAAGCCTCTGATCGGTAGCGCCATCAACCTCATAAATAACCACAAATTTAACCTGGTAATGTTCGCTTTTACTTTTATTAACGAAAGAATTCTCTCGTGGTTGCCTCTTCCTAAAATTCCCCCCGGTGTGAAAATCTTCGACGCTACCAACATTAACAGGATAATAGCCCCCATAGACGGTATCTTGGTAAGAAGAACCCTCGACGAATTTATTCAAGAACATGAATTACAATTAAATTTATTGCGGGGATCATTTCATGAATGCATCCTAAATAAATCAGGTTCATGTAGCGAAATTATCGGACGAGTGAAGATTTTAAATCAACTCGCGAATGATATTGAATATTATCATGGTATGTTCATTCGGGCGATAGTCGACGATATATCAATTGCCGATTATGTTCTTCCTATTAGCAAATTCGAGTTGATCAGAAATTCAGGAGAAAAACAAAAATTCATGAGAGTATTTGAATTAACGAAGGAAACGCTGCCAAATTTCAAATTCCCCAATTATGATGTTGATGAAATGAGAAAATCCGTCACTGATACCATCGATGATTTATTTCCGAAATTACATGCCGCGTGGACTAAAAAAGTACAATCAGAATTGATTCTCAAACACAATAACGATCCGACCA
The DNA here is from genome assembly GCA_028554795.2 of Sinohyriopsis cumingii. Lineage (NCBI taxonomy): Eukaryota > Metazoa > Mollusca > Bivalvia > Unionida > Unionidae > Sinohyriopsis > Sinohyriopsis cumingii. The sequence goes on from CM068829.1 coordinate 132,522,651, forward strand.
AAGGTGGACGGCATATATCTCCTGGCATCGTTAATATAACGGAAGTTATCGCGATTTATCTTCACGCGGATGTTGTCGAGGGCAGCTACAATGTTGATTCGTCAATGTCAAATCAAGCGCAGCAGGGATTCATCTTGTATTCGTTTTCACCTAGCGCTTCTCCTGGTTATTTGATAATAAAAGAACCAATGAATCCGTTTTACCTGCGATGTCATAATTGGTTATTATCGAGGATAAATTTCAAACTAACGGATCAGAATGGAAATTTGCTTGATATACGCGATGAAACGATAAGTATAAATCTGCTGGTAAAATCATAGATTTTCAAATCCGTACACCAGGGAAAAATGGGCCAAAAAAATAAATAAAAACCGGGGAAATTTTCAAAATTGGAAGATTTTTTTAATTTTTGTTTTTTCGTGGAGATCTTCAGGAAGATTCAAGATCTTTGATTCTACTTTCATCGACAAGTTTTTTCAGTTGTCTGACACGCGAGCTTGTAATTTTTTTTGATTCATATGCATCCGATAAAATCAACCTAGCTTTCTCAACCAACGTCGATAATTTAACAAAATCCTCGATTTGATCATCGCTGACTGTCGCAAGTGATTGGTACATCGCAATTTGGATTTTCTTTATTAATTTGTACTCGGACGGCAGTGTGTATTTATATTCGAGTTTCCCCTGAACAATCGTCTCGAATTCGGATCGGATTTTATTCGCGTCCAACTCCGATGGAAGATTTATTTTTTTTCTCAGTTCATCGATGGCTTCGATGATGTCGTTTATATTTTCTTCGTCCATATATAACAATCCTGTAATATTCAATTAATCTTCGATCTCACTTTCTGAGTCTGATATTATCGAAATATAATAAAACTCGATCCAAGCGTCAGAATTATATGAAAATGTCGCGTTGATTATTCTTTCTGCCGCACGATGCACCGATGCTAGACTAATATTATAATATTTTGCAGCGGCTCTCATTGACTCAAATACAAGCTCCTTTCCTGTTTCTTGATTTACCGATTTAACCGCTTTAGCTGGTCGCCGTACGCCACCGGTATTACCAAATCTTGAATTTTCACTCGGAGTCACCGCTCGGAGATTTGACAGTTTGTTGTTAAGCTTATCACCGTCGATATGATCGATGACAAGATCACCTTTGATAGGTCCGTGAAAACACTCGAACACAAATCTGTGGCATAAATAACTTACTCCACTAAAGTTATGCAATAGATAACCCGAATTGCTAACCCTACCGACATTTTTCTTTATTCTCGCATTTCTGACGGTACCATCCGATGATGCTTCGTAACCCTCGATGGTTGGGTGTGATCTAAACTCGTATGTGATTGTCATTGCAGGAATCGTCGATTCTGGATCCATATACAATATTCCATTTGTCTAAATCGTAATTTGCCTTGAATCGATTAATATAATCTTCTTCGCAGGTTATCACCGAGGAAGATTTCTTTTCGTAATATCGGCGCAATTCCCGATAATTTTTCCCTCCACAGGACAAACACAACCGTGTCTTTCCTCGCGTGCCAACTTGACAAACTAAACATCGCTGTGGTCCTTTGCTGCCGTGTCGAATCGCATATATGTGAGCGCCGCAATAATCTCCTCTGCAGGATTTGTCGCATGATTTTGTTGATCCGATTGGTATCCATTTGCATTGCATATTATAATTTAAATATTTGTCTAAAATATAATAATGGATACATTTGATCTTGATGAGGCAGAATATATCATTCCTGAGGTTGATCGTGCCAAGAAGGAATTCTTCGATGATGGAGCGGTTCATGTTTGGTCGACATGGAAAACTAACTCTGTTGATGCTACGATGAATCTGGAACGGGCCAAGAAAATAATCGAGCACATAAAAAACTCGCATAAGGAAGAGCGATTTATCTTTGGAATAAAATTTATCGCACAAATGCCCGACGACACTTGGATTATTCGCGATAAACGAGATCCCGTGCGTGGCGGTAAGAAAAATGTTGTTCTTGATAAAAATTCGAAGCCAGGATTGTTATTGGGAATTGACGGTCCTTATTATGCTAGGGCGTATCCATCTAGCGCTGTTGTTTATGGAATTTATCGGCTGAATAATAATCCTGACATGAAAAATCTACCTGCGATGAAAAAATCAGAAGTCGGTGACTCTACGATGATAAATTGCGTTGCCGAGCGTGTCATCGAGCATATGAAAAACGCTCGACGTGGTTCTGGTCTGACCCAGTTGAGGTTGAGTAAAATTAACACGTGGGCGAAGACAGTTGCTGATGGTGCATCGATTGACGATGTAGCTGTGTTGAGTAAGAAACTTAAATTTCCAATCACAGTGAAAACGCTATCGGGAGAAATATTATACTCGTCGCCGTATAGATCTCGAGGAGCACCAATCGAGATTGTCGATCATAATTCACATGCGTGGTCGCAGTCGGTGATGATATTTCCGCGAGATCGTACTGTTAAATTTTATCCCGTGGAATCTTCCGCAAAAGACAATTCCGATGCCATGTTCAGATATATCAAAATATTAGCCGCGTCTGATCCAATATCGGTTTGGTTATTTTCGAGCGAAGAAAAATATGATCAGTTTATCTTGCCGCGCGGAGATATTTACCGTGATGAAAAATTACATGAATCGATGAGAAATATCGCGGTGAAATATTCGACAAATCCTGATCAGTTATTAACGAATTGCTTTACGGTTCCGTCTGTTGCTGCTCACGCTGCCAGAGAAAGAAATTCGTGGAAACCTACGAGAAACGAATATCTCGCTGATATTCAACTCAGCTGTATCGAATACGGCCATGGCGGATTGTGGAATACCAAGTATTATTTCGAAGATATGATCTCCGTTGACATGAGCGCGTGTTATCCTGGAAGTTTCCTCGGATATGGCGATTGTGCGGATTATTTTGCTAAATTCGGTCATCCCACCAACGAAATGACAAGGGTAGCGATTAACGGGCCGTTGCCTGATTTTGTTATGACCGGATTCGCTTGCGTTACTTCATTCGAGTTTGCTGAAAATTTACATAAAATCTGTTATATTTGGTTTGGTCGGCATTTATCGCAGCGTCGTTGGGTCCCTACGGTGTTGTTGAGATATATGCTGGATTCGTCGATGTTAGTGTCGTTGACAGTGAGCGAGGCGATTATATCGTATAGGAAACAAACTGAAGTGTGGTTGCCGACGGATTGTGAAAACGCGAAAGATATCGGAAGAAAAATAATTGGTAAATTTACTCAAGGAGGATCCGTTGATCATAAACACCGACACGCTAGGTTGTTTATCAATGATGCCGAGATGGATTTTATTATCGCCGATACGGTATCGCGAGGAATATTCTGTAACAGAGAGAATATTATCATGGACGGAGCAAAGTTAGGTACCGTGATTAGTTACCTTGATGGAGAATCAGCGCAATATACACACTTACGATCGTCGATGCTCGCTTATGTGAGTATAAATTTACTGTCGATGATAAACAAATTTTCTGATATCGCGGTAAGGGTCGCGACGGACTCGTTTTATATCGATAAAAAATACCAATACAGGCTAGAAAAATTAATTGATGGTAGCTCTTGGGGGACTTGGAGGATAAAAAACGAGGATATCCTAGATTATTGTGAGGACGCTGATGTCGAAGATTGCGATAAATTTCATCGAGATAAATGTGAGAAAATATCGACGGCTGCATCTGCATTTGACCCAATTTCACGTAACAAATTTGTCTACATGAATGGTCCTGGTGGTAGCGGTAAAACAACGCGAGCGATAAATTTATTTTCAAACTCTGATATGATCGTGTTGACTCCAACTCACAGATTAGCGCGAGAAATAAAACAACGCGGCGTTGGTTCTTGCACGTATCACAGTTATTTCAAATACAGCGGTGGATTGTGGGATTCGGCTCGCATGGGAAATAAATATATCAACAAGATCATAATATTTGATGAAATTTGTACAGTAAGTCTTGTCACGTTAAAATCTATCTTGGTCTGGCTGGAGGGGAAAAATACCGCCGTGATAATGTGCGGCGATCATGGTCAGCCTGATCCTATTGATGGTGAATCTCCTCATGAGTGGCTCAGGAACTTCGTTGATTATTACGAGGAAATCGACGCCGATTATAGATCTGATGATATTTTACTGACCGAATTCAAAAAAATAATTCGATTACAACCGAATAAGTTTCAATGTGATGTAATGAGAAGAATAATCGACGAGACTCCGATGGATATTTTTCTAAATTTGTGGCGTCCCGATCATCTGATTGTTGCTAGTAGGAAAATTGTTCGTGATGTTATCCAGGAAATGTTATTCAAGTTGCATTGCGAGAAATTTCCAACGTTGCAGGTGCCGTTATGTTACAGGCCCGCTGATACCAGGAAACAAAATATCAGTGTTACTTTACCCTGCGGAGAGGAAAAGATCTTGGTCTTGAATGATATTATCCTCGTTGATATTAATCTTGTCAATGACGCGATAAACGCAGAAAGATCGCCATGGAAACTTGGATATGCAACAACGATACATTCGTCGCAGGGATTGACAGTGCATGGCCAGGTCTGGATCGTCGATGATAGAATTTCCTGGTCAAATTTAGTGTATTTAGCCGTGTCGAGAGTAAGAAAATTATCTCAACTAGGACGAATTCGAGTAAATCACATTAGTGATGCTGGCGGTAGTTGAGTATCTTCGGGTATTATTTGTAATTCTTCCTTGGTAAATCCGCGTTGTGGCGCTAACGAATCTAGGATATAAATAGCTGGTCTTCCTGACGATCTTGTTACGGCGGATATTTTATGTGTTGTAACGCTCCAGTTTGGATCGGTTGCTCTTTTTCTGCCTCCTTCAGCTTCGCCCTCTTTGTACAAATACCTGACCGTGACACTACCTAGTACAGGCTGAATCGTGGAATCTCGCTTTAGGGGTATATTCGATTTTGTAATTGCAATTGCGGGTTTCATTGCTATTGTTCGAGTTACTTCGTTATTTAGCGCGTTAATCACATGAGGCAATCTTGATACCCAATCGTGAGATCGATTATTCTGAATAAATTCACGCGCGTACTGGTATCCGAATAATCGTTCTGCAAGCGTTTTATTGAATCTTTCGACGATAGCTTGATTGTGATGAACACCTACAATACCGCGACGGATTTTAACATTATTCTTTTTCATCAGTGAAGTAACCGCGCCAAGAAATTCTCGACCTGTATCAACCTGGAGAAGCTTCGGCCATGTCAACGGGGATCGGGAATAAATTTCGTTAAACGCCTTAGCGATTTCCGTTGCTGTTTTATTCGATAATGGCTCGGCTTCTTTGTACCTGCTAGCGATATCAACGACTGTCAGGACATATTTATATGTGACTCCATTGACGGTATCGTAAGGAAGAAACATAAGATCAGCCTGATGGACCTCATTAGGAACACTGACGGTGAAACTTGCATATGGTATTTTCTTAGGCGGAGGAAGATATATTTGCCAAATTGCCTGTTTCGATAACCACGATTCAGCGGTGGATTGTTTTACTTTAGCGGCTTTAGCGAGTTTGGCAATTGCTGATTTTCCTCGCCAGAATCCTCGCGGAGAATAATATATCTGCTCCATTATTATTTACCAGCGCCGAGTACTAATTTACCTTTCATTGCGCCTTTTATCAACCAAGTTGCCAATTTTTCTTTGAAACTTTTGTCAGGAATCGCGTTTAGTGCGTGAATTAGCCTGATATCAGCGAGATGCCTTTGTTGTAAATCTCCGCTGCGGTATGCGAGATCGTGGTAGTAACAAGCGCTATCGATGGCGTTTACTGGATCTTCACTTTGCTTTGGTTGGTTATAATCGTCGAGTCTGATATCGAGTCTTGTTCCAGGTCCACAGTAATTGTATCCTGGTAGATGCTTCTCTCCGGGATATTTCGCCCAAGGCGTTCCAGGTAGATTTGTCAAGGAGGCGGCAATGTCTCCTCCGGTTCTTTTAGTTTTTTTTTAAAAAATCTGAACTTGCGTGTCTTGCAAACTTCGCATTCTCCTGCGATTGCATTTCTGTTGTTACGTGTGACGATTTCGATTGGATTTATCGTAGCTGTGTGAGTGCGACACTTAACACAATATAGATCCATGTATTCTAGTAACATGAATGTAATTGATTTTTCCGCCACAAAGCGACGCGAGCAAATAAAACATCACGCGGCATTACCAAATTCGATAAGAATGATAATCATTGGCTCGTCTGGTTCTGGAAAGACACAGTTGTTGCTAAATTTGATAATGAGATGGCTAAAATGGGATAAGTTGTATTTGGTTGCACCGTCCGTTGATGATCAGCGATGTTATCAGGTGTTAAAAGAATTTAGCGACAATACCGACGAAGGCACAATCGAATTTATCACAGACATTAATGAAGCTCCATCCGTGGAAAATTTAGATGGCGATGTTAATAATCTTGTTGTTTTCGATGATGTTATGCTAGACAAGCAAACCAACCCGGCTAGGATATTCTCGCGTGGCAGACACAAGAACACCGATGTTATTTACGTGACACAGCGATACACGCAGATTCCCAAGGTGATCAGGGACAATTGTAATATTTTGTCAGTGTTCAATGGCGTTGACACTCACACGCTGAGAAATATTCATCAGACCTGGTGTAACGGCGACATGGACATAAACAAATTCAAAAATTTATTCAGCCGCGCTCAGGCAACACCGCATGGTTTTATCACGATCAATCTTCATGATCCGCGTAGTAGGTATCGAATCGGTCTCGATCAAATTTATTCATGAAAACGCAGCCCAAAGATGCAAAATCACACTAACACAATAAAATATATCCAGACCCCCCCCCCCGAAAAATCTTCCTTTTTTCCTTGCTTGAATGCACACAAAAATTGCACTCGGCGGGGATTTTACGCAAATTAATTTTCGTAGGAAGGCTCAAAAGTGAAATCTGAGGCTTCTACGGAGAAAGTTCTCGCAGGAAGGTTTATTTTGGCTGGAACGGCTGGTCTGTACAAATTCCCTGCTGCTCCAAGTCTGATGAATATTCCGTAACGTGTGAGTATCAACTCTGTTAAACACAGCAAGAATATTACAATTATCCCTGATTACTTTAGGAATTTGTGTATACCGCTGGGTTACATAAATCACATCAGTGTTTTTATGTCTACCTCGAGAAAATATTCTAGTTGGATTGGACTGTTTGTCCAGCATTACATCATCGTACACGACTAAATTGTTAATAAACCCATCAATGGAATCAACACACGGGGCTACATCGATATCAGTGATAAATTCAACAACATCGTATCCGTTTTCATTTAACGATTTTGCATTTTCATTAAAATCCTTTAGTACATCATAGCACCGCTGGTCATCTACAGATGGAGTTACCAAATACAACTTATACCATTTTAACTATCTCATTATCAAATTAAGTCACAGTTGTGTCTTGCCACTTCCAGATGGTCCTATAATAATCATACGAACAGAATTTGGTAGTGCAGCATGATGCTTGACTGGCTCTTGTTTTCTTGTTGCAGAAAAATCAATTGCATTCATGATATATATAAAAAGAATATGGATTTATATTATGTGAAATGCAGGGCGCGTACGCCAACAAATGATCTAACAACTATTACAACAAAAAATAACAGATCGGCGGTTACAGGTAAGTGTGTACGATGCGGTACAAAAAAAAATTCAAATTTATTCCCGCACAGTCAAAGTAGGTGATATTGCAGCAAAAATTAACAAAGTTACCAGAAACTCCGTGGGCTAAATACCCAGGAAAAAAAAAAACATCTCCCAGGATATAATTACTGTGGCCCTGGAACCCGACTTGATATCAGACTTGACAACCAAGACCAACCAAAACCAGGTGAGTATCCGATAAACGCTATTGATAAAGCGTGTCATGCTCATGATGTAACTTATAAAAGTAAAGATCTGCAGCACAGGCACATAGCAGATGTAAAATTAATTCACGCGCTAAATTCCGATACAAATAAAACTTTCAAGGAATCATTGGCTAATTGGTTAGTAAGATCCGCAATGAAAGGTAAATTAGCGCTAGGTGCTGGTAATTAATTATAAATGGAATCGATTTATTATTCCCCAAGAGGATACAGGAAGGGTAACGCAGCGATTAGTAAACTTGCCGAAGCAGCAAAGGTTACACGTGTTACTGCTAAAAAATGGTTATCCAAACAGGCAATATTGCTAATTTAGCTACCACCGCCTAAAAAAATTCACTTTGCACATTTTGATGTCAGCGTTCCTAATGAAGTTCATCAGGCTGATATTTTATTTTTACCACATGATACCATTACAATTGGTAGACGTCAAATGACATACAAATACGCGTTAACTGTCGTTGATGTTGCAAATAGATGAAAAGAAGCAGAGCCGTTGTCAGCAAAGACAGCAACTGAAGTAGCTTCTGCGTTTAAACGAATTTATCAAAGTGGACCCTTGAAATGGCCACATTGTTACAAGTTGATCCTGGCAAAGAATTTCAGGGTGTAGTATCATCGTTGATGAAGCAACATAATGTCACCATTAGACGAGGACATACTGCAATTCATCGTGATCAGGCAATTGTTGAACGATTTAATCGAACACTTGCTGACCGGTTATTTGGATATCAGTACGCGAAGGAATTCATTCAAGACCAGAGATCACACGAATGGGTTGCAAGATTACCAAATGTGATAGCCGCGCTAAATAATGAAGTAACTCGAACAACCAACATGAAACCCATTAGCGCAGTCACACAAAAAAAACCCATATACTCGTACAACGACGTGATTTTTCAGCGCAGCCAGTGCTGGGTAATGACACTGTAAGATATTTATATGAGCCCGGGGAACTTGAAGGTGGTAAAAAAAAGAGCAACTGATCCTATTTGGAGCATCACAACACACAATATATCTAACATAACAAGATCCTCGGGTAGACCTGCAATCTACAGACTGGATTCAACTGCTCCTCATCGTGGATTTACACGGGAACAATTACAAGAAATTCCTGAAGACACTCAATTACCAACGCGATCACTTAACTAGCACCCCTGCATCGATTACATTCAAGACAGGTCAGCATCACATTTTCTCCTGTATGACCGCGGCTGTCCACGGTAAATTGTTTTGGATTATTGCTCGAGTACTGCCATAACATTATACAGTTACAACTTGCACAATGATTATTCTGCTGTTGTTTCAGCGAGTTAATAAATTCAACGTCGAGATCAAAGTCGCGTTTTTTTTATTTTGACACTTTGTTTATAACTAGCTATTATTTTTTCTTATTATATCGTTGTCAATAATATCATTGATCACTGACTCGTCCAAGACAATTCTCCGCAAATGAGAAATTCTTCTAACTCGAGACACTGCGAGATAAACCAAGTTTGACCATTCGATACGATCATCAACCATCCAAACAACTGTATCAGTAATAGTTAATCCTTGAGATGAGTGAATCGTCATTGCGTATCCTAGCGTCCACGGAGATTTATCCAACGATAACGCATCTTCAACAACATTGACATCAACTGCGACAATATCATTTAATACGAGATTCTGTTTCCTTGACTCTGTCAAGGATCCTCGTATATCAACGTCGATATTCTTGTCGATAACACAGCGGCACTGGCAATGTTGGAAATTTTTCCTTGTGTAACTGAAACAACCGCTGTTGAAGTGTGTCTCTATCTTTCTACTTGCCACTATCAAATCATCCGGTCTCCACGTATCTCAAAAGTCATTCAAGTAAGTTTCTGGAATTATTTTACGCGCTATTTCACACTGAATTTTGTTCGGTTGTAGTCTGATTAATTTCTTGAACTCGTTTAATTCTGCATCAAGAGATCAATAATCATCAGTTATCTCCGAGTAATAATCAACAAAATTCTTCAACCAATCGTGTGGAGATGGCCCAACAAACGGAGGTGGTTGACCGTGATCGCCGCACATTATCACACCTGTATTTTTCAATAACAACCAATCAAGAAATGTTTTTAATATTTCCAACGACACGGTACACTCTTCACCCCAAATTATGATCTTTGGAACATATTTCTCTCCCATTCGATCAGAAGTCCATGTACCGCCGCTGTATTTGAAAAACCCGTGATAAGTACAAGAATTAACTCCTCGTTGTTTCATCTCCCTATTCAATACAACATAACTGAACATTTTCGAGGAACTCAGCGCGTGTTGATCTCCATGAATTTCTCTCTCTCTCTCTCTCTCTCTCTCTCAGCGTGGGCAGCAACTGACGGGACTGTAAAACAATTAGTTAATAATTGCTCAGTATTTTCTGAATATCTTTTCGCGAGTTTTCTCATTGCGAGTTGGAGAGATTCTTTATGATATAAATCGCCATTTGGTCTTACAAATTGATCGTATTCTCCATCTTCGGAACTCTTAAACAACCACACTGACGGGATCATTTTTACTTATCTGGCTAATAAAATCAAACATTCCACTGGAGTAAAATTTCACAAAACAATCTCGTGGAAATATTGTTACTGCCTTAGTCAAGCGTGAGCGTTATGATCAATAATTTCAATTGGCGTCCCTCTCGATTTATTCGGCGATTCATATAAGAACTCTTCGATTAACGTTTTTACAGTTATTGGAAATTTTAATTTACTTGATAACTAAGCGACATCGTTTATTGACGCTCCGGTATCCTTGACCGATTCAGTCCACTTGGTTATTTTGTCACGTCGCAGATCAGTTAAACCGTTTCCATGCTTCGCATTTGTAAAATATTCCATTACTCGTTCGGCTACACAATTTAACGATGAAAATCTCATCGGGGCAAGATCATTAATGTTAGGTCTATCATTTAGTTGATAAATTCCATAAACAATCGCGGTCACAGGATACGATCGAGCGTAATATGGTCTGTCAATCCCAGTTAATATTTCTGGTTTGGAATCTTTACTTAACATAGCAGTTTTTCCATTAGCAAGGACAGGATCACGTTTGTCACGGATAATCCACGAATCGGAATCTGCTTGCACAATAAACTGTATTCTGAAAAGACATTTCTGATGAAGTAATAGATAATCGTTTTCGCACGTGCATCGTTCATTGTAGCATCAATGACACAGTCCTTGGCAGAGTCATCACGTACAATTTTGAATGTCGACCACGTGTGAGATGCACCATCATCACGAAATTCTTTTTTGGCATCCCTGATAATATCAATCAGATCAGTCAGATCTCGCCTCCGCAAGTCAGGAGTTAGCCTGTCAAGATCAAAATCTTGAAGCTTTCCAAGGCTTGATTGCAGATAATCTCTCAAACTCATCTATAATATATTTCAGACAAGTATTTAAATAAAAATATTATATATAACGAAGCAGTGTAAATGGCTTATGATATGATCCGTAACTCCATGTGGCAAATCATGTGTAAACGAATTCAGCGGACAACATTCACAATGTGTTCATAATGGTAGTTTAGACCCAAAGCCTTGTCTACGGTGTGGTGTCGGAGTGCGAGGACAAACACAGCTATGTGTGCACGCGGTGGTAAACGGTATAGAGAACTGAAGCGTTATTATGACAAAAAAATAATGACAGTGACAGAGCTATAAAGTGTGTAGAAGATTATCTAACTAAGTTTTCAGACAAATTATAATTTAGACAAATACATTATTTATAAATGGATAAAAAGAATTTGTCAGACATCCTATCATTAAGAATTATAAAGCGTCTCGTGATGGTGTAGTTAGACACTGTCAGCGGGAAAAAATAGTTGATGTTGTTAATAATGCTGGTTATCTAAGGTTCAGCGCTGGGAATAAAATGTATCTTTGTCATCGTTTCGTATTCGAATGTTTCTTTGGGGTGATCAAAGACAATCTTGTGATGGATCAAACTGACACAAACCCTCGGAACAATTCCCTATACAACCTTCAAGCTGTTACACAGGGTGAGAATTCTGCACGAGGAGGGACTGGTAAATATAAAACAATTGGAATGAATTCAGCTGGCAAATATTTTGATATCTGCATGCCTTCAGTACGACAAGTCGCAAAAAATATATATAAATCAGCATTCTCAAAGAAATATAACCAAAAAATTATTTTCGAATATCATTAACAGAGATAACCATGTAGCATTTACTAACTACTTATTTATTTTATTTTGTCAAAAATTCCTCTTTACATACTACTTCTTTCCGACTTGAAACAAGGGAGATAATTCTGTAACGTAGCTCTCCATAGTTGTAGTCGTAATTAATTAATTAACTATCTACGTCGTAATTAATTAATTAACCATCTACGTCGTAATTAATAACATAAAAGGATATTTATGGTTTCTAACTTACAAACAGAAAAAATAACTGCGGTTACACACTGCACAACAGTGAGTTATTTTTAGATCCGTTGCAGAAATATACAGTGTATTTTTTCGGTTATTCGATGAAACAGTCGGGTATATATTTTTTCGACTAATGTAACTGTTATTTTATCAGTGCAGAAATTAGTGATTTTACTTAGTACTGTCTGTATTACACTTTCCATAGGGTAACTGCATAATAATTTTTAAATCATATACCAGTAGATTGGAACCATGGCGCAGTGGTAGAGTGGCTGATTCTCGTTCTGGGGGTCAGTGGTTCGAATCTCGCAACGGGCATATTGTCGACGGTACCGATAATAGGGTTTTCTATATAGTGGGGGCGCCAGCACGCCCGTGTAATCTCTCATCACGTCAAATACGTGGTGAGTGAGTTTTGCACTACATCGGGATTTGATCGGGGGGGGGGGGGTATAAGCGCGCTGAATGTTCTAACATTGTTTCGCTGGGGCGCCCCAAAATAAACAGTAGCGTGGATGCATAAGTTCTAAGTCACATGAGCACCCACAAAAAAAAGATTCAGAAAGAAAAAACAAACAAAAGTGTCAAACAAAGACAAATATCTCCTAAGAAAGGAGACCGCTCATCATGCTACTGTTTATTTTTGGTCTAAAATTTGTTTCTTTTAAATATATAATATTTATATACAATGAAAATATCAATGATGTTATTTCTGCTATTAAAAAATTAGAACTCGACGACATAAATATATCCGATGAACTAAATCCTGAAAAAATTATTTCTGATTTTAAAAAGTTGCAAGAAGCTAAAGACGAGGGAAGATATATTTTACCGTCTCAATATAGATTTATAAAGAAGATTCAGACGGCTATGTGTTAATCACTAGCCACAGTAGAAGAAACGCGGATAAAAGAATATGTCAGTCTCTCTCGTGCAATCGAAAAAATTAGGTCAGAATTATCTCGTGAATATGAAGCAAAGAAGATAATTAATTCTCGTGTGAGGCAACTAAAAAAATTATGTCAGATCGTGAAACGATCAAAAACGAAAGTTAGACTCCTTGATGAAATCAAGGATTTTATCAAGGATGAAATCAAGGACGTGGAAATGAAAGTGAAAGTGAAAGTATGTCCCTGACTGTTAGGAGAATTATGTTTTTCCTCCACCACTGACAGATTTCAGTAATTTTTTTGTTGTGTTTTTCACTGAAATGTTAGATTTGTACGATTTTTACTACATAAATACCCTTCAGAATTAGCAAATATGTTGCCGTGGGTGAGTTTTACTAGTAAACACCTTATCAGAATTAGCAAATCGAATAATTTCCATGATTTTTACTAGTAAACACCCTATCAGAATTAGCAAATCGAATGATTTCCATGATTTTTACTAGTAAACACCCTCTCAGAATTAGCAAATCAGTCGATGTGCACAAAATATATATAAATAAAATATTTTTACTGTTGCCCATACACAAAAATAAAATTGTTATACTTTTTTGTGAAATCAGTCGATTTACACCATTTTGCCTACCTAAATACCCTTCAACGTTGAGAAATCCGACGATGTGCACGATTTTGACTACCTAATACCCTTCAGAATTGTGAAATCAATCGATTTGCACGACTTTGACTACATAAATACCCTTCAACGTTGAGAAATTCGACAGATTTTCAGTAAAATATAAATTTCTTGTGAAATCTGAGCGACAGCTGGGGTCTAGTCCATATGTCAATCAGCTTGTTGACTTTCTCCTTGATTTTATCTACGGGGACGGAGAATTATTTTTTTTACGATTGGAATCGTAGATTTTTAGGATTTTACAAGTAAATTAATATTTGCAGTCGTATTTCGTAAATCCAGCAAGTGGCTGGGTTGGTCAGTTAGTTTGAAATTTATTCTTGATAACAGTGAATTATGGCATCGTAGATAGACCGGATTGATCGGTTCTTGTACAATCAAAAATCCGGTGGTTCTTTCGGTGTGAATGAATAAAGAATAAATCCTTGCTGCGCTTGATTTGATATTGTTGTGTCCGTGCTGTAGCTGTTATCAATTACATCACACACAAGATTGACCGCGACAACCGGAGTAATATTTACGATTTCCGGGGATACATGTCGTCCTTGCCCTTGTGGATCAATGTTGTGCCGGAGAATGGTTGCCGGTGGTAGTGTTTCTTTGTACCGTGTAAGTATATCAGAAAAGTAATCATCGATTACATCACTGACTAATTTTTTTTAACACGGTTGCGTTATACCCGGGAAATTTATAATTCGGTAGTGTAGCTTCTGTTATCGAATACGCGTTTAAAAATTGTTGTTTATAGCGATTTATGTCGTCGGTGTAATCAATTGTTGCCTGGATTACTCGCTGGTTAATATATTCCATGTCGAATACAAGCTGATTTAATATTTCTACTTGTTTAATGATTTCGCTGCGTGAACTTGTTATATCAAAAAGATGTTTCTGAAAACGCTGCCGTAGTTTTTCTCGTTGTATTTTATGTTCTTGATTAATGATTTTAAAATTTTCAATAATTCTATTTAGGTAAATACCCATGGCTTTATATCCTCCTCTGGGACCTCGTTCATAAATAAAGTGAAACGACACATCCTTATCACTGAAGATAAAATCGATATCCAAAGTTGCGCTTTTTATCTCAAGTAAATGTTGTTTGTAACGCGGGGTAACATCGTGGTATGATTGCTTGTCCGTGACATAATCAGACTTTTTTGGTTCTGGCAGTGGTGGAGGTATCGGTGGTGAAATTTCAGGCCATCCAACAACTGTTCTGATCGATGACTGATATATATCCACGGCGTAGTCGGGGAAGTTTATCTCGATTGCGGAAGACAGCGTTGGTTCGTGAGCGGTTTTTGCCATCTTGGATTGTTTCCCGGTGATATTTTTTATTCGACGTTGTAATTCCTCACTGATTTCATCGATTTGATAGCACCCGGTTGGTATTCCAACAACGTTCCAGTCGGGTGTACCATCTTGTTTATTTCATTTTGCAAACACAAACGAATTATTTGCTGGCAATCCACCAAATGATTTTCATCTGATATTTGGCCAGCTGTGGTATACTCGTAATTATGCTAACGCGATCTCGCTTACTGGAATCGCAGTTGGAAAATTAATACTGAGTTCAGGCTTGGTTGAGCATTTTGTTATCATTGTTGTTCTTGCCGCACTTGTATTTGCGGCTATCTGCTGAAGTAGTTCTGTCATTGTTATTTATTATTTTCGTTTTCAAATCGTGGACTTGTTTGTATGTGTTTGTCATCATCGTGAATTCGGAATCTGATATTGTTTCGTCGTTGAGGATTGATGATATCAGCGACGATAATTTCGAGTACGCGTCCGTGGCTGTGTTTAGCCGCGTGACACAATCGTGTAGTTTTGTGCTCATGCACGTTGATATCTTTTTCGCGATTATATTAAAAACACCTGCAAGTGCTGCTGATGATGAAACGCATATTGTCACTGCTATTGCAGTTGTTACTGGTGTCAGCGCTGATAATACTACCCCGGTGGACGCAACTACCACAGATACCGAATAAATTATAGCATCCAGCGCGATTACACGACGCTTGTATTTTTTTACTTTCAGCGTATACTGGTCAATGATGGTTTTTAACTCTGACTGCCATTCGCGCACTTGACCGTATCTATATTGTTGTGCATCTGTTGACGCTGTCGTTGACTTCATAAACGCCATTATTATTTTACGCAGTAACAAATTGAGGCGTTTCAGCTACAAATTCTAGACACCACCAGTGAGATGTTGCGGTCAATTTCTTATCAGCTGCTTCCAGTATAAATGTTTTTTCGGTTCCGCTATTTAATATGATAGTCACAACCCCGGAAAACTTGTCGGTGGAATGTCGCCAGGGATATGTTGTGAATATCTCGAATTTTGCAGCACTGAACACAGACAGCCTATACACACCAGTAACTGTTGAGGTATATTTAATAGTATTATTCTGCGCTGACCATGTTGCGAATCCAGATGATAATGTGTATACTATGTTGTTAATATGCCCGGGAGTAACTCCGGGTGAAATTTTAATTAGATTAATTTTGTTAACGATCTCAGGAATCCCACTTACGACATCTTATTGTGTTTTCTTAATCGTATCCAATGGTTTTTTTTTTATATCAGAGAGTTTTGCGTCAACGGTGAGCGGAGTACCAAAGAATTCCTCTGCGGTTTCATTAATTTTTCTAAAGTTTCTGCGGGGATTTGTAAACATGCTGTCGTGAACGTCGTACTCGGCCCGCAACGTGGATAATTTACCGTCAATGTTATCCGGGGTAGCTCCAAGAATCCTGCGAACTATGTCATTCTATCTGATATTGCTGGTTTTTAGCTTGCCATGCCGGTCCTGAAAAACAACAACCTCATCCGGATCTATCCCGTATAACGTTAAAAGATTATCAATTTCATCTTTGGTCGCATATTTTGATAAACCTACATCATCGCGTTTTTCACCTTTACGCTCGAGAGATCTTCTGTAAATGTCAACCATTATTCTTTAGGGATTGTTTAAAATGTTAAATTTATCCGCGGTATACTCGTGCACGACTTTGTGAGGTGGTTTGGTTGATTTTGATAACGCGTCAAGTACATTAATTACTTCACGGTCACATATCGGAGGATCTGTTAATGTTTGTGTTGGTAGCGTTGAATACCAGACTGGAATGGGAGTGCTTTGTACGTATTTTAGAAATTCAACTGGCGGCGCTAACCCATACGAATGGAAATAAACAATTCCACGTGGATGTATCGCGTAAGCAACCCAATGAGTTCCTGGACCATCGCTGTTATCGAGATTAATAATTCCAGTTTCGTTGGTGCTCGGTTGGCTCGGTAACTGATCTCGCATAAAAACACCTCTAAATTTTTTTATATTTAATTGTTTAGCAGCCTCGAGTAAATCAAAATTTGACATCGGTGTAAAACCGCTGGTTTTCAAAACCGTTTGGGATACCATGAGGGCGGAGTTCCTGGAAGTATTAGACCCGCTCCGTATTGTTCCACTGGTAATCTTAGACGACCCGGCTGACGCATATTTGACTTTTTTGGACGCCTTGTTGGTTTCTGTGTCCGTGATGATCTTTTCTTTAAGCTTTCCTTGTGTAATACTCCTTTTCCAGTTGCTTTCTTTAATGCCATTCCAGCAGCGGTTGCAACAGCACCTAACGCGGCTGCTTTTTCAACAGCTGGGGCAGAAACAGCAATTAATGCTGGTATTGCTGCGAGAAGTGGAAATATAGCACCGGTTTTAATCAAGTCTTTGATGGCACTTGGAGCGAAATCAAGTTGAACTCCGGTTTTTGCTTGCTGCGCTTTATTGAAATGTCTTATTTGAGTTTTAGTCAACGATAACTTGTTTGGACCACCACTAGCAATTTGATCTCGCTTCAATGTTATTTTTCCCGGGTTGCGCTCGCGTTTTTTGACTGTAATTTTGTCGCCTGACCATGAGTCAAAGTGACATTAACGTGACTATATGACATTTTTTATAATTAACGCGGTTGGTCTAATTGTCTACATGTTTTCCACTGCAGAATCAATGACTCTCATTCGCCCACCAACACCTTCAAGTAACATTGATTTGTCGCTGAGTATAACAGCAATTGCTCTGCAATTAACACCACCTGAATTTACGCTTGCTCGAAAATGTATATCAACGACAGATTGCCTAACTAAATCAAGATGTTCCAGCGAAAAGTAATAAATCGGGTACAACGATGTAAAATCTAACTGTGATATTTGCAAACCAGTATCAATATTTTGATCACGTCCCATAAATGTCATCAAACGATGATATGCACGTGCTACATAATTATTTTCAAAATCCAATACTATTATCCTCGGATGGTTCTTGATGTCCGTTTATTCTTAAAGATACTTAAGAGACACCAAGTTTGTCAAATAAGATTAGATTTCCTTCTTGGTTGCTTGTTCGTGTAAAATTTTGAAGAGCAACAAAGATATGTCTTGGTGCAGAAACACCTTGCTGTGATGATATATGCCAAGTAAATACACCATCGACGGGATTTTGATTACTATCGGTAGTTGTTGTTAATCACGATAATATTGATTTACCGCCTTGATCCATAAAAGAAAGTAGCTGCTGTTCTTCAGCGAGTGATGGGGTCATTACCGGCATCCACAATGAGAGTTTAAATAATATTACTTTACCATCAGCACCACCTTCTCGCCAGATAGCATCATTATCTTCTTTTCGATGAAGAACACTTGTATGCTTGGCTCCAAAAATAACCTTTCTGACATTTCTGCAAAATCAAAAGATGTGGGACAGTGGAATTGCACATGAAAATCTTCTACGATCACCCTTTAACATTAATTGACGCGTTCTAAATCCTAAATTGTAATTTGGATTGCTATGAACCACCGGCCATACATCGGCGTCAGCGTTGTCGGCAAAGTTTCTTGGTCGTCTTACAATATCAGGTCTCCCATCGGGATGGTCAGCATTATCCTTGGCGAACATCATAGTCGGACCAGCTGATCTAGTATAATCATCTGAATATCTTGCTAGGCCTATAATTGTTGTAGCAACGTCGACATTTTCTTGGATTGTCTCAATTTTTTTCCATCAATCATATATATATATATATATATATATATATATATATATATATATATATATATATATATATATATAGCACTTTTGAATAACGCCATGATGCCATTATTAACAAAGCCAACACTGACATTAGCTCCGTATGGTGTATTAGCGACAACATTTGTTACAAGTTCACCTGTGACTTCAATAAATGCTTCAGCGGGCAAGAAATAACTACTTGTATCCTGAACTCGTAATTCAATTCGTCCACGTTGATTTGGCGACACTGCTTCATAAGAATAATATTGATAATCACGCACAGACTCATCCATGAGTACTGGTGCATCCATGTCCGCTGGGTCAGATGTACGTTTAAACATTTTATTATAAGTTATTATCTTCTAAAACGAAGACCACTTCCTGATATCAGACTTGTATTTATTTGTTCAGCACCTTGATTTATCAGCGCTGCTAGTTTTTGATTTGCGGCTTGATTTATTACTTTACTGACATTTGCAGGCATCACTTCAGTGCTTGGTAATTTCACTGGCTGGACCGCTTTTGGTCTACGTATTAATCGTGCTAGTCTGTCCTTAATTGCCAAGAACGCTTTACTGGCAACATTACTAACAGCACCAGTAGCGTTATCACGAACAACGTCAATAGCTTTCATTGATAATTGTTTTGCGATCGGTACTGCTATGGAAGCTATCCTTCTGGAAAAACCCTGAACAACATCACCGAGTCCATCTCCGTAAGTTGCTTTATAGGTTGGTAATCGCGAGTTTATCACCCTAACCGGTACAGGTCCACGGTGAGCATTATGTATAATCATCTTATTTGTTATTCATTTATCTAATCGCGATAACAGCTAGTCACTATGATAGTCATCAACGATTTCATCAATGAGTTCCCGATAAACATTAATGTCCATGATACCACCTTGAAGTAATCGTCGACAAATATCAGCTGCGTCATTGGTTATTTCCGGAGAATTATTTCCAGCTCGTTTACCCGCTATCAGAATTTCTAGTCGTTAAACGTCATCGAGGATATTATTAGGACAAGCAATAAGATCACTTCCTAAACCACTACCAGTAGCACCAAGTGCTTCTAAAAATTCTTTTTCTGGAGATTGTAGTCGAGTAGTTTGTTGTTGCTTCGCTTTAATTACATCTTGTCTAAATTTTAGATACCCTGGATCTTTCGTATCAATACTCGAATTTTTAGAAGCAAAATATAATACAGGAAGCCATTTTCCATGTTTTACTTTTTCAGCAAATCCAGGTTTCAGATAATTTTCTTTAGAATTATAATGATGCGCAGCAATATTAATTAATTCATCTCGGTCAGTAAAAGTATTATGAGCTTCGTCGGTAAACATTACTGAAGGTCGAATCGCAGATTTTGATTGTTCTGCTTGTTGCAGGGGAGGAGGAAGTTGATAAGACTCTTGCTCAGGTGGCGAATAGGGAGGTGGTGGCTGTTGAGGTTGTGATCTGTATTCTTTATCAAGTCTTTGTATTTCTTTCACAAATCTCGCAAATTTTGGATCATTTCTGGCCTGTTTTTTTGTTAAAATATACACGATATACCCACCTGATGAAATTTTCATTATTCACGGTAGCATACTTTGGTTTTAAAA
The DNA here is from genome assembly GCA_028554795.2 of Sinohyriopsis cumingii. NCBI lineage: Eukaryota > Metazoa > Mollusca > Bivalvia > Unionida > Unionidae > Sinohyriopsis > Sinohyriopsis cumingii. Next base: position 132,543,264 of record CM068829.1, read on the forward strand.
TCCTTTCTTTTGAGTCATACTTGCTAATGTTGCAGTGGGTAAATCCTCTTCTTTTATTTCTTTAAGTTGCTTAATAATACCTTCCTTAAATTTTGCAATTAGTTCAATATTTTCTTTTACTGGTTTGGGTTTAGGAGCAAGTTCTTTTTTCACGTCGGCGACTTCAGTACGAATTTTGCTGTTGCCTTCAACTATTTCTTCACCGACGGGAGGAGGCTGAGCTGTAGCTATCTCAGTTGGAAGATCTCGTAAAATCATTTTTGTTTTTTTAGCCCGCTCAGCGGTTTGTTTTAATACTGGAAGAATACCCTTCTTCCTCTCCTCCTCATCCTCAGTACCTCCCCATATAGCTTTTTCAGTAACCGCTGTAATGGGTTTAAATAATTGTTCAGTACCCGTAGCAAATTCAGCTTGTGCTTCTTGACATTCTTGAAGTTTTTGTCTTACAGAATCACGAACAGGAAGAATTTTTTTTATTGCTTCTAGTTGCTCTCGAGCTAATCTAACAAGCAATCCTGGTATTTATTTCTTTTAAATGCCTACCTTTATTAGAATTTCTTTTGACTAATTCATCTGAAAATATTGTGTTTATGACTGAACGTTTACATAAAATATTTATTTTTCTCTCAAATTTCCTGTGAAAAGTTAAATACAGTACTGTATAGACTTTTTTAAAAAAATTTATTTAATTTGCAGTTGCTTTATTGCATAGTTGGATTGTGCTGTCATTTTTTGTCAAAACAATATTAACTTAATTTTTAAACAGTGTAAAATAATAAAATCAGACAAATGAAGATGTTTATGCAGGGGGTATGGTTGCTACAACAGCCTGAGCTGTGAGTAACCTTAAAAACTTCAAAAAATTATGTTAAATTATTACAAGGTGGGGGGGGGGGGGTTTACTATTGTTCAAACAGAAAACAATCGCATCTCATCTGTGAAGATACATGTATAAATTTGTATTAATCATTTTACTATAACATTAATTTCATACCAAAGGTATCAAGCAGGTTTTATACTATTTTGTAGCAATAATAATAAAAAGAAACTGCTGGTTACAGGTAGAGGTAGCAACGATATTTATATTCATTGAGTATACAGTTGCTACCACAGGAGTCTGATGTTTTGTCAGTAAAGTACCTAACACCTTAATGTACTATAAATATATGTATATTTATTATAAGATGATTTCATGTTGTCACAGATTTCATTGTACTTATTTGATAAAACATCAGACTCGGTGGTTGGTACCGCTACCAGGTGCTCAAGGGAGAGAACACATTTCCGGATAAAGATGAGACAGAGGGTATGTTACAATACAACCCTATTCCCACGAAACGAAGATAAGTATCACAATAGTCTTGGTATATTCTATATTTAGATACATAAATAAAACCTCTCCCGCGTGAAACCCTACATGATCAACACGTTTTGTGGATTATTCATGAAAATATTCTCTGAGCCGTATCAAATTCTTAACAATAATGTACGGTTTAAAGAAAAGCTAAATGGCATCCTTTGCGCATGTTATCACATCAAATGTTCCCACTATTCACGAAATTATCCAATCAAAGTTGAAAGAATGGAAGCCCCGTAAAGACGGGTACCCACTCTGTACAAAAACAGTTTGATGGTTGCACTCGGCCCGACAGAAGCGCCCTCTACTTACGTTGTTATCGCTACATAATATTATCACTCTTTGTTTAATACTTGGATCAATGCATCCCTCATTAATTTCATTGCAGACGCTAACAATAGGGTCATCTAATCATGAACTGCAGAGATCTCAGAACGCTTAATTACGCACATTTGGACACCAATTTTTTATATGGGACGCAGAAAATCACTGAGGCGGGAGTCCTCCATATGCATGTAATAGGTGTGCGGCAAAATTCAAAGACTTGCCATTCCTGTTTCAGCCACCTGCTTTGTGGGAAAACGTGTTGATCAGTTAACTGTGCTGATATTTACAGTGACAGAATTCAGTGACTGAAAGACCCCTTGATGTACCTACATGTTGCCATTACAAGAGTACATCCAAAAGAACATGATGCAATAGTTGCCTGTACGAAAACTTCTGCGCTGACTTTAACCAGATTCCAGGTGGAATTTTAAAGCGGATTTCACTTAAAGCCTAGATTCCACTTATAAATTTTAGGTGGGTTCAGGGCGGATTCAGGGTGGAATACAGCCCGAAATATGCAAATTAGTCCGTCTATTACTAGGCAGAATTTGTTTATTCCGCCTACTAGGTGGAATTTGTTTATTCCTTCTACTAGGTGGAATCTGTTTATTCCGCTTATTTAGCCTAGATTCCCCTTATTATCACTTTCAGGCAGATTCAGGGTGGAATATAGCTCGAAATATGTAAATTACTGTTACTAGGCGGAATCTTTACTTCTGCATAATTAGAAGGAAATACCTGCAGAAACCTTATCCAATAATGGAATTGTCAAGGCGGATTGCAGACGGGATTTTTTAAAGCAATTTCTGCCTAAACCATAAAAAATATGCTTCAGATTTCTATTAAACTGCCTAATGATTTTAAGACATTATTGGGAATCAATGATAAATATTCACAGTAATATTTAAAATGGATCATAAATTTTATTTTGACAGACATTATCAAATAAGATTTAGGTTTTTCTTGTCCTAAGGGGCAATGCCATTTTCTTTCTTGCATACAAAATCTAATCCAACATGGCATCACTTAAGTATTTTTCATTTCACTTTAACGTTTGGTGAGATTTCACACATATTTTGACCAAACGTTCATTGAAATTATGTTGAAGTCTCACTCAAATTTCTTTGAAATATTTGTGAAGTTTCACAAAAAAAATTACTAAAACTTCTGTAAGATTATCACTACAATTTTGATCATTATATAGTATATTACTAAAGTTTTTTTAGTGTTTCAGACATTTCAGCAAGTTTCAAAGAAATAATGGATATGAATTGAACAGGACTTTATTAACCAAGGTGATATTTAAGTGTGCATGAAAACAATTATACTGATGTTGTAATTATATGACATCCAAGGCAAGAGAAATGGGAGTTAATAATAATAATAATAATGACTTTATTTAGAGAAGGTAATTCAATTAGTTACAGAACTAATCTACGTTGAGGCCTTCTATCTGTGATGTACAACATATACAGTATATACAACATGATGTGAAATATCCGACACTAAATAATTAAGTGGTTTTAAAAATCAAAGTATCAAGCCTGGAGCATATGCACAGGCATCTGTGAACACATAAACATATATAAAATATAAAATATTAATCTGCATTGAAAAATTCAGCCGTGAAAATAATGCAAAATTACAGAAAAGCATCCATTTGAGACAATTTGATTATGAGAAGAAGAAAAGCTAGGAGCCTGCCTTATGTCACTTGTACTGTAGAATGGATTTTTGATTGCACAAACTATGATGCTGTTGTGGTCTCTCAATTAGTCCTTGTTCCAAAAGCAGCTATGACAAACGTTTATCATGATATAATTACTCTTATTTTACACTGAATTCCAACACACCAAGAATATTTTGATAATATACACAATAATGCCTCACGAGATTGAAAGTAGTTTGATAGACATGGATATCTGGCAACAATTCCCACCAGTGATATACACGTTGTCCCTCCTTAAACTCTGAAGTTAATCAGTTTGGAGTTGTATAACTTCGAAATCATCCTGATTCCTGATTCAATTCCTTGTCCTATTTAGCACGTTAGCCGTTACTGTAAAGCTCTTTATGGCACAAAAAGCAAAATGCTTGTCCTGGCATGCAGTTTTCATACAGACTGACCAATTATGTTCCCATCAAATTTGCGTTCAGGGTATTCTCATTGCCGCACATTTTTCAAATCGTTATTCAGTCTGGCGTCCCGCTCGAAAATTCGAATCGCCACGTTTTGCAAACATATTCAGTTACTGTTACGCGACGATTCATTGGGCAATTACAACATTTTGACCAATCAGAAAGCTTTATACAACGATCCTCTGTTAAACAATAAACGGAACAAGTACTTATTTGAAAGCTCGTTGTGGAATGGGACCGGATAGAGCATTATTTAAAAAAAAGTTTCGGAGACGATTTTAAAAAAATGGGTCCATATCGAGGAAATTCAGGTCAGGAGAAAAGCGAAATTATGTTTTAAAACGGAAAACAAGATGAAAACTTGTTTGAGGGCAGTTAAATACAATTGAAGTTAAACAAAAATACAACAACAACAAATTTGAAAAAGAAATTTAACAAGGAAAGCTGTGGAAAGAAGTTATAAATTGGGCCAAAAATAAACAATAAAATTACAGCTATCAGAAACAGGAAATATAAATGCTGCTGAAAATCATTCAAATTATACAAGAAACAATAAATGTTATTATATCTTATTGATATTTTTATTGAACTGTCAGTGATATTACAATCACAAAATATCACTATATTTTCAGTCATTTAACTTTACAGAACACAAAAGCCAAGTCCTAATTATGCCTTTTTAACAGATGTAAATGACTAAGTTCTTCATTCCGCCTAGATGTTGGTTAGAAAATAAACTAAGTCCAGATTCCTCCTTTCATATAATAGATGCCAGTGACTAAGTTCCTAATTCCACCTAGATGGTGGGTGGAAAATCAACCAAGTCCAAAATTATGCCTAAAGATGTATTTATAGCAGGAATTTGACAAAAGTCCATCTTAGAGTTAGACGGACTCTAGATGGATTTATCTTTGATTTCTCAAATTTTCCCAGTCCGCCTTTGTTTTAACCAGATTTTTAACAATTTAGGCAGATTCCGCCTGGAGTCTGCTTAAGTTCCAGGTGGAATCCGCCTAATTATTTCGTACGGGCGGGTGGCAAGTTCAAAGGCTTTGACTGGCGGCCGGGTGAGAAAATGTACTTATATTTACAGTGATTGAATTCAGAGTAAGAAAGACCTAGAGATGTACATGCGGTCATTTATAAAAGTACATCAAATAAACAAATTAGCTTTCGTTATTGTGTTCATTTCCGAATGTATCGGAATAAGTAGTGCACGTGACCTCAGAATCAAGACATGTTGAGACTTAGACAATTTGGATAAGTATTTTGGGGTAAACGGCAAACTTACGAAGATTGAAACGAGATTCAGAAGAGTGCTAAAGCTGCTAGAATTGATAGTTCGGATAGGACAGTAACTAAGTGTAAGAAAGTGTGTGATGCCTAGCAGTATGTTTAGAATAAGTCCTTGGATTGACAAAATTCAGTATCACTCTGATGGACGAACAAGAGTTATTTAAGAGGTACATTGATTGACCATACTTTTTTTTAAACTGCCCCTCGCCTTAGCCCGGTTAGTTCTAGTGTTGTAGCGAAATGTATTCATCAAGACATCAGTAGCTAGGTCTAGTTTTGATTACGTTGACAAACAAACTCTTGCCCATTCGCAAGCATATGTTTTGATAGCTGATTGACCATTAACTCTTTTCCGAGTAAGGTAACAATTATCAATTTCCTGCATGATATCCTTTGATGATAAAACATACAAACATGTGTTTTAAGATCAGAATCGGTGATCTGGATATATATTAACTGCCTCTTGTACACCATTTCGTCATAAAATTAGTTTGAAACTGTAAGTGAAACAGTCTCCATCTAAAAATAGATGCACTCACGTCTGTTGATTCTGTAGGAAAGACGGGACTGCAACTTTTGATGATTGGACTCCAATTTTTACCAAAATGGGAGTCTGGACTCTAGTTTTAAAATTCTACTCCTAGTGAGACCTCTGAACTGGCAAAATTTGTTTGATCAGCGCTGCTATAATTCAAGCACTTTAATGTCATTTACCAATTTACTGAATGTAATAGCATTCTAGAACACAAAATATAATGCTGACTCGAAATAACTCTGTGATCTTTGGTTATGTAGAAGTGTTATTATATTATATATGTATTAATATAATTAAAGACAGAGAGAGGACAGGGACAGGGATAATAACACATAAAAACCATTATAATTTGATTAATAAAGGGGCATCCCTATTGTTCTAACCAGTTCTTTGTTCTAGGATGGGGCTGGGGGGTGACCTCAGATAAAGAGATATTGTTCCAATGGTACAAATACATTGATAACGTATTCGTTAATGCATTTGTGTTACTTATCAGTAAGTCTTTACAAAAATAAATTTTGGGGTAAATACATCATGAAGAAAGCATGATTTGCATGAAAATTCAATAAATGACATGAGTACATTATATCAGCAGTTTGAATATGTTGAAAGTCAGCCATACTGGCCTGATTTGTGAAATGTTTCAAAATGCTTTTCAGATATATTAATTCCGATAATAACTTTATATTTTCTTTATTGTAAAAGTTGAAGAGTTATTTTGTTTTAAAGACTCTAAATGTGTTAACTTTTATCTATTTTGTTTTGATTCAGATATAAAATTTACAGGCATTGGCACATGATCGAGACAAGTGGAGGGAACTGGTCATATGTTCAGCAGCACGGTAGTGCCTCGATGACCACACTAGGTCATGAGACTGATGATGATGATGATGATAAATTTGCTAACAGATATTTTTTTATAAATGTAGGAGCTGAAAATCAGCCTTTTATATTTCCTTACTTTGAACACATTAATAACTACTAATCTAATTCAGGTATATGTTTTCCATAGCTTTAAAAAAATAAAAAATATTTCATATGATACGAATCAGCCCTAATTTTTGTCTGAATCAGCCCATAAATTGGACAGAATCAGCCATGGTTTGAATTGCCCATCATTCCAGTGCAGGCGACAGTAAGGATCATTGACCGTAAGGAACCATTCTCACTTTTGTTGCTGCTTTTCTTAATAAATCAATAAATAGCTAGAATAATTATTGTTGCAGTCATTTACCATAATCAGTGACCTAAAGCATAACAAACACTTGACTGGGAAGGACACTAATAGTCTAATATATAATACATGTCATACTGGTTATGCTGGCATTCACTGCTGACTGTTTCAATAATGGGTGTCAAGTTTTAGAATTTGATTACACATACCTTTAAATGGCACATATTCACTTTATTTAGATCCATATCTATATTACTTTGAAAGGCCATTATTTGCATGCCCCAAGAAATCCATGAGGCAAAAATCAAAATTAACGAGGTAAACTTAAAGGTGTGATCCAGTACAAACCTGATTGAATGTCATGCTCTATGACATCAAATTGAAAGCTGTGTGTGTTGAAAAAATGTGTACTACCCTGTTTCTTGTTATTATACACCTGATTGTCATCTTTTCTTGACCTTGTTTAGTAACTGGCCACCATCGTAAAAGTCCATAGCAATCAATAATTTTCATACTTAAGTTTTTTGAAGACATTTCAGGTACAGACCATTATGCAGTCATGATTGAATTGACTTCGGTGAAAATACATTAGTATTAAAATTTAAAACTATTTAAGTAGATGTGCCCTCATGACTACATTAACATACGTTTTAAGTCTATAAAACAAAAGTGCATTCTTCTGAATTAATCAGGATTTTAGTTTTGATCTGAAGATACTTCCATGAACTGCTGAAAAATGTAAACAATTGCCCAGGTAAAACGAATCGGGTATTATTCATAAACCATATTTTGGGGGAATGAAGTACATTGTTTATATAAAAATAACTGCACTATTAAAATAGTATAGAAACATGGTAGGAATGCACTCATTTCAATATGACAATGGATTGGCATTATTACAGCACCTGGTGAACGAGTGGAAATGTCAGAGTTACTTTTCTGTTGAAGACAGTAAAAAAAATGTTAACTATAGTATAAAAAAATGGAGCAAATTTACTAGCTTTAAAGAGTTCTCTAATATAACATCAGGTTGTATTAAATTTGGTTTGCTTCACTTTCGACTTTGTTGAAATTGAGATGTGACTTAAACCAACATTTTCAATGTTGTGTTACACCATACAGTCAATTTTGCACAGGTGTGCTGCAAAACTCAACCCTTTTACTCACTTTAGCTAAAATACAATGTTTTGGGATAATCCCCAAGTGTGCACCCTGACCTGCACTCATGGGATCCAGTACTATCAGATATGATTATATTTTTAAAAAAGCACAGATTAGAATTGATATTTCTCTAATAATAGTCTTATTTAGTGAGCAGTTTTATATAAAAGGTTAGAGGAGATAATATCCATTCAGTCATGTATGGTGTGTCCAAAATATTTAATCAATGATTGCACCGTTTATACAAAAAGTGATATTTTTACTGTTGAATGCATTGTATGCATGCAGATATACTGCACTTCAAAATTGCAGATTATTACAATATATGTGATGTGACTTGAGTCAGTTTGAGTAAAGTGCATTACTCGGAGAGGATTTAAGGTTGTTGACTTGATATGGCCTGGCCAGGATTTGAACCCATACTCTTACTTTTTCTAGTATGGTATTCTTAACCTTGTGTTCTCTCCATTTTCTCCATCTAGCGGCGTGGAAATTGCACAGGGACCTCTCAAATGCTGCAATTTCTCTGGTTCTCGATTTCCACCATGATCTGATTTGGTGGGCCAAATGGGACTGGTTTCTGGTCTGAGTCCCCATGCATCTCTCCACAACCCCACTCATACCTGTTTGCAAACATGCGATATTCAGGATGGGTAACCCATCTAGAGCTGGTGGCACTGATTCTAAAGGGTTTATGGTCCCAGAATGAATCTACCCACCATATCAACAATTTGGAAATGAGATCAGTGTTCTTAGTACCTAATGGGTGCATCCACCAAAGAAGAGGTTTCTACATGATCACCAATGACAATACATTGGTTGTAGCTTACCTTAGGAGACAGGGAGGCACACATGCATTTTTTGCATGGAGGTTTGGAACCGCTTTCTCTGGATTACTTTAGAAGCAATACAAGTTTGCCACATTCCTGACAGGAAGAATATTTTGATGTACAGTCTGTCCAGGAAAAGGAAGATAGTCCTCATGGAATGGTCACTCCACCAATCTGTAGCAGTCTTTATTCCAACATTAGTGGAGTTGTTTCCCACCAAGCTAAACAGCAAGCTCCCCTTTTACATTTCTCCAATCTTCAACCAGAATGCCTGAAATGGGTTTGTCTGTTCGTGTCTTCCTACCTTCCAGGATGATCCATTAGGTCATCCACAAAGTCAGGCACTCAACCTGCTCAGCTAATTTTGATTGCTTCTTTGTGGCCCCAGCAAGTGTGTTTCAGTAATCTTCCCAATCTGCAGGTGGACCACCACAGGACATTACCTCTGAGAAGCAAACTCCTGTCACAGCACAGGGGCTCTTTTCTACACAACAATGCCCAGATTCTCCAGCTGTATGCTTGGCCCATTTTAAATGATCTCTCTGCAAGAAGTTTTCGATCAGTCACCAATCACATCATTCAAGCCAGGAGAATGTCAATGTCTAAGGTGTATAATGCCTAGTGGAGAACATTTTTGTGATTGGTGTAGTAGAAAACAGGTCAATCCTGACAGTTCCACTGTTAGTAGAGTGATTGATTTTCTTTTCTTCCTTTTTGGATGTTTGGCTTCTGCTATTAAGGACTATCGAGCAGCCCTTTCCAATACTCTCAAATTTTCTAAAGGCCCAGTTTTCAGGAATGATTCTCACTCAGCAAACCTGATCAGATATTTTGAACTGCAGTGACCACTTTCTCTCTCTCTAATGCCAATATTAAATCTCTACTGTGTCTTGTGTTCTCCTAATAAACCCCCTCTATAAGACTAGTGAAGCTTCCATTGAGAACCTTAGTCTCATGACACCTTTCTTGCTTGTCTTTAGCATAGTGACTTTTTAAGTCAGCATCATTAAATATTCTGCACATTAATTTGAAACAATGTACAGTGCAACACATTTAATGCATGCTCAGGCTTGGTTGTCTGTTTACATATTATCTGATGCCACCATAATCCTAGGAAGAGTGGATTTGTTTATTAAAGAGTGATCAGCTTTCCTATTCTGCTGTCTTTGGTCATGATGTAGTTATCTCTCTAGTGATTTCCTTTTAGTTGCATCCAGATGTATGTACTTAATTATGTCAGATGATATGCTTCTGGCAAAAAAATGTTCATCAGATTACTCCCAACATAAACAGACATTAAGTAGTAATTAGTTTATCATTTTTAAACAAAATGATTTTTAGCACAAGTATAACTGGTGAAGGAAGAAACCAGTTAATTCCCAGGAAGAACCACCAACCGATGAGAAGCTACTGGCAAGTTTTCTCATGTACCCACGTTAGCTGAGCCCAAGACTTAAACCCATACAGACAGAGCTGATCTGGAATGGTGAGTGCTTCAGACACTCTGCCACTCTCTGCCCCTATTTTATTTAGCATTAAGAGAAATCGAATAATTTATTCAAATTTATTTGAAACAAATAAGTATAACCTTAAATTAACTTTAATGTTTACAATAATTTGCCTTCTGAAGGTATGTTTGTATAGACTATACATATTGATGAATTAAGCTGAAAAATAAATTGGCAGTGACCTTGCACATCCATGACAGACAATGAAGTTTAAAATTATGACCACCATGTTGCTGCTGAAACATTGTAAAAAGTCACTAGAATATTTCTTGTATGCTCAGCTCATACATCTGCTGTTATGGTTGGATATGATTTCTTATAAAATGAAGGTTTCATTGACTCTATGATTATAGTACATGCTTTATGGACTGGTTATTTTTTATGGTAATAATTACTTGACCAATGCTTCATGATAACATTTGGCTATGAATGTGGAAGTTTTGTTATTTGTGAATAGTGCATGCATGCAAAGACATTTTCCCTCAGCTATATTGTCCATACCATTGCCAAATTTGTTTTATGATATTGACAGCTAGAGTTCCAAAATTGTGTTGCCTTTCAAATAAAAACAATGTACAAATGGACAAAATTGCTGTTAAAGATTGTTGGTTTGCAGTGTTTACGTAATATTCCAATAACCAAAAGGGTTATTTGCAAGCTTGGTGTTCTGTAACTGGTTCTTCAGTTTTCTCTTTTTGTTCAAAGTCTCTTTTCTACTGACAGCTGTATGTGTTGAAGAGCTGGACAAGAGTACTGATGCACTCTCATATAGACTGATCTGGCTCTCATCAGTTTTGGGATCATGTAGATTGGATTCCTGCAGAGAACCGCCTCCACTTTCAATAGAATATAAACTTAGGGAAGATAATGACTGTCAGGATGTGTGAGGCAAACCCTCACCTCTGCTGGAGTGTCCTAGTCACCACCTGTCCCTTGACCCAGGAGATGTGCACTTCCTGTACTGAGTATGTTAATCCCAAGAAATATGACAGTGTGCAACTATTTCATATGTGAGTTTTATTGATGAAATACAGTTGTTATTGTTATGAGTTGATGTTAATGAAAAATAAATGTTAATTAGAAGCTAAACTAGATTCTGTTTGAATTTAGCAGGATCAGCAAAATTTAGTCTGATCAGTATAATTTTTATTTTGGTTATCCTGTGGGTCTTTGAAAAAAAGGCCTAATTTTGAACCCTGGGTGTCATTGGGATGGAACCCCTGGTGGGGACCTAGAGGACAAAGTGCCCAGAAGCTTCTTCATTTTAAGCTTTTCCATTGCATAATTTTTAACCAACTGTAAAAAAAATGTATTCAAGCAAACATTCCAGTTATTATACACATTTTGGCGGGGGGGGGGGGGATCCACAACTTCTCCAACCATTCTGCCACCAAGTAGAGATTTCCTATTTGATTTTTAATGTTGTTAAATGAAAACCTGACATCAGATAAACCCTGTCAGTAAATGTTTGAGAACATTCATTCTGACTTGCTCAGCTTCAGTGCAGTGCCATCCCTCATTAATTATTGCAAGTTGTTGGGTAAGTGGGAAAAAAATAATTAGCATGTCGTTTAGAATAAGCAGAATTGACCATACCCAGTCTTAATTCCCAGCAAAGCAAATTCATGCTGAAAAAGACGATCCCTTTCATCATATCTACTCAGTTACATGTAAAAACATTATACTGTGAGTGTACACTCTGCCATAAGTTTTTTGATTATACAAAGGCCTTTTCTTTATGCATCAAATAGCTCTGACATGATATGCAGTGTGTAAAGTAAGCTTTGGGACATTGCTGTTTATGATCATAACAGATATTGAAATTAAATTGAGTACTTAAGCAACCTTTTGCATTTGATGGAAAAGAAACTGGCCTTTTTCAAAAGAAAAAGGGCAAGTTAAGAAGAATAAAAGGCCTTACACTGTGTAACTACTACACTGAATTTACCAGGGCAAGAAAAAAATGACAGAGCAAGGAAAGAAAAGAATAGTGAGACAGAGTGTGTGTGTTTACTCAGTACATTCAAATACACTCAAATACATAATTTTGCATATTAAAAATATATTTATATTGTGTTAATGGTTTACTTAAACAAAAATTAATAATGTATTTTATGAAATATTATTATATAAATATTATTAATATATGTGGAGGATATTTGATATCAAATGAATAGCATATATCATATAGTGGGTGAAAATACTAGAGTGTTCCACCCATGCGATGAAATATATACATTATTAATTAGTTATCAGCAAATTTTATTTTTATTTTATTCTCATGAACCCTTATAGCTTGTTGATCCCCATGGGTGTCTTTTTGTACCAGCACTGTCTATGTTTGGGTTTGCCACATTTATTGAGAGGTAAAAAAGGGACTCTCAGTGCCATTTATCTCTGCAGTCACTTGTCTGTATAAAAATTTGTAAAGACTTACAGGATTTCAGGTATGGCATATGCATTTGGTTTTATTAGTCTGAGAAATAGAATTAAGGACTTTTTCAAATTGTGTTCATTTGTAAGATTAGTCATCCTAATGACATTTCAAAAAAATGTTTAAGTTTTATTTATTAAGATTATGATGCATAGTTTTATTTTCAGATCTGTGTTAAACTTGTTCATCTTTTACAAGGGTATGAAACTGAAACCTATGCTTGCTAACCTGAGGTTTTTGGGGTACTTTGCTATTTGATTTGAAGTATACCAGGAACTCTGTAACCAGCGTAGTGTTTAATGTGCAGCACCGTCAGTGAGTTTTAACAATTCTTGTTATGCTGAAGTGACAGAAGAAAATTAAAGATTCAAGCAGGTAAAAAAGAAATCTTAAAATTTGCTTAACTTCTACATGAAGCAAAGTCCAGAAATGTATAACATTGTTTTTTACATCATGCATTTTTTACATCTTGCATTTTTTTACATCATGCACTTGTTTACATTGATTCTATGTTTTAAATATTTCAACTTTATTTATTTGCAATGATCCAGCACAATTATTATGTTTTATTTCTTTGACTAACCCTGGTTCATATTTTTGTGTCTTTCAGTATTACAAACAAGATACTCCTTGTTGCTTTAGTCTGCTTGCAGAGAGGTGTCACCCCACTTCAGATTGTGTATTTCCTCTCCTGTCTTCATTCTAAAGTGCATGACATAGGTGAGCCACATTAAATGTAAAAGAACAACTGGACTGTCATGACCCTGAGTATTAGCATCACATCTTCTCAAGGTTTGATGCCCTCCATTTGTTTTCTTTTCCAATTTTGGGGGATTTTTTTATCTTTTTTGGAACAGATCTACATGTCTGCTCTTGTCAAGAAGATTCAAAATTCATCCATTTTCAAATGGGCAATGCATTGATTTAGTTCAGATGGAGGAATATATTATGGAAATCTTTCTTCACATCATTCTGAAAAAAAGCCATGAACAATTTCAAGATGCCTTCAGTTTATTTCTTTGTATTGATATTTGTCTCTTGTTCCATTGAGGCATCAACATTAGCAGCATTCACATATTTTTAAATCTGACACATTGAAAGAAATGTTTTGGCTGAAGAATATGAAAATCATCAAGTAATAGTTCTACTGCAATTTCATGAGTTCTAAGTTTTTTCCATTTTCATTTTAGTTGCAGACACCATAGATCAGGCAAAAGTAGTTGAAAATGAAGGGGAGGTAAGTATGTTCTGACCAAAAAGGTAGTTCCATAAATGAAAAAATATAAATGACAGTGAATTATCAAAATTATTTTGCTTGAAAAGTCATTAACTCTTTGCCTAGCTTAAAATAAATTAACAATCTGTACTTTTCAGCATTTTAATATTAATGTAATGATCTCAGATTAAATATAGTTGAAACGTGCAATTGAATCCATGTTAACTGATATCACTATTTAATACCTTTTGTATTTTTCTGCATGTTAATAATTAATATATTCTTTAGGTTTATCAATATCCATTTCATTACACATTGGCATTTGAGGGCACTTTTAATTATTCTTTCATTTATTCCTATATATTCTGTCTGCCAAAAATATTTTCTCTGGATTATGTTTTGTTGTTGTTTGTAGGGCTTAGCGTTAACGCCATTATTCAGCACAAGATAGGCTATACATGGCAGCCAGTATTAATGGTGGAGGAAGAATCTGGGAAAACCCCGGAAAGAACCACTGACCCACGAGAAGCTACCGGCAAGCTTTCTCACTTATCCACATTGGTCGAGCCCGAGTCTCGAACCCATGCAGACAGAGGTGAGATGGCAGTGATCCGTGACGGAGAGCACTTTAGACCACTCGGCCACTCGGGGATATGTTTTGTGTTTTTGTCTTTTAGGAAATTCCTGAACTAAGTAAACTTTTTGTTCAGGAGTTTTTGATCTCCATGACTTCACTGGCACAAAATAGTTTTTAAAGTTTGCAGAAAGTCTAAAGTTTTCAGTGCATATAGTACCCTTCTTGCATCCACCATCTGCAGGTTAACATCATACATTTTTCCTTTCAGCTCTGGGGTAGTTTGTTCTTTCCAATCCTTTGCAAGTCTCATGAATAAAAAATAGAAATTAAGGCCTCACTGAGCATACTTTACTAATCATTAGAAGAACATTCTGTGAAAGAAAGTTAAGGTATTCATCCTAATGACTAACTCTTATTCCAGTTAACTATGTTAATTTTATTAAGTGTATAATGAACAAATATTGTGTGGTATGTTTGTTTTCTTAGACTTGTACTCAGAACTAAGACCATATGCTTCGGTTGAAGTTTTATTGTTTAGTGTTTATATTTCTATTATTTCTATGATGTTATAACAAAATCAGAAGAAGCGGAAAACTCAGTCAAAATGTGCATATGATGTCAATATTGTTCAACTCAAAGATTTCATGAATTTTATTATTATTATTATTATTATTATTAACCAATAAAACTAGACACTATATTCTTTATTAAATGTTATGTTTCCAAACCCAATAAAGGAAAAAGAAATAAGATACATGAAAGTATTGCATCCTTCCATTTTAGTCTTACATATACTGTTTACAGAAATAAAGTGCCTCCAGTCCATTTAAGTTGTTGAATAGATATGTCACATGCTTGTAGTAAATAATAAAGTCGAGATAAATCTTATCCGCAGTCAACAACTGATAAAATGGAGGCTTGAAGTGTTTACATTCATCAGTTAACAAATGAAACTTGTCTATGTATATAAATATACATCCTAAGCTATGTTTAATGGGTATATTTGAGTGTATTAGAGTATATTTAAGTGTATTTCAGTATAAAGATGTGCCATGGTGTGGCACTATGGACCCATTGACACTTTATATGAGTGATGTGCATTTGCATAAGGTCAGAGACCATTAAGGGTAGAAATACAGTATGTTTATTGGGGTGTTCATTCACATTTGTCAATGAAATTGTTTTAGAAAAGCAATAAGGAAAGAATTTGTTCTGTCTCTTTTGGTACCTGTATTCACTAACATTATTACTGATACATCTTAAATTTGAGTTGCAACAAACAGTCCCTACTTACTATACACTGTAGCATTGATCCTTAATTTCCCAGACGAAAATTGTTTCCAGTGTTTGACTGGTTCATGTTTTCTTGGGCAGACTCTGCTGAATAATCACTGTTAGCTTTATTGGATTTATTGTAATTTATGTTGTGCTTAAAGCACTTGACCTTTCATGCATTGTAACCGTTATTCTTTCTTTTTGATTTATTTTGATTGTGTCAGTTCTTGCTGTTATTTTGATTGCCTGCTGTGTGTTGTTTCATTTTTCAGGATCAGATGCAGAGGAGCTGGTAGGTTTTCTGCCTTCCTTCAGGTTGACAAGCCACTTTCATAAACAGTGGACAGGCTGTGCCTTTTGATTGACCACCAACCAGAAAGCTTCTAATTAGGTAGTTAAAATATCTGCATTGCTAGTATCACTGGTGCATGCTTCAGAAATCCTATGATGCATGTCAGATTCAGGAAGAGCATCTATAAAATGTACCCATGCTGGAGGAGCTTGGAATAAGCTTGACAAGTCAGTGTTTTGATAAACTGCAACCAGTTCTGAAATTGACTTGTACTTTTGTGTGATGTGGGTATGTTGTTGGGTTTAACGCCATTTTTCAGCACACAATAGGCTATACATGGCGGCCAGTATTAATGTTGGAGGAAGAACCCAGGAAAACCCCGGAAAGAACCACCGACCCACAAAAACATACTGGCAAGCTTTCTCATTTACCCACATTGGCCAAATCCGAGACTCGAACCCATGCAGACAGAGGTGAGATGGCAGTGATCCATAACGGAGAGCGCTCTAGACCACTCGGCCACTCAGGGCCCCGATGTGGGTTTGCAGTATGGCATTAAAAATCCTCTGCTCTGTTCATACAACCATAATGCAAGTAAATTATGCTAGAAGAACTGTTTTATTTTCATCTTTGATTGATGTCAGTTGATGCACGTGCTCCACCAGTGAAGCTATTTGCTGTATACAGGGACTTAAGTTTAAATCCTAACCATTCAGCTGTGATCAAATTATCTCAAACTGATATAGATAATCACTGAAGCATTCTATTACATTATACAATCATGGTTTCATCTTAAAAAATGTATTAGTTGTATGCCTGCATGATTGCACAGAGTGGGGTAGGGTTATATTGGTATGTCTGATTTATGCTTGCTGATTGTTTAATCGAACAGAGTGATTGACAAGTGGTGATAGGTCAGTTCTTGGGTGTACCAATGACAACAATTCAATAGGTGGCAGGGTCCAGTTTCGTAATTTGGCCCCTGGCAAATTTCTTAACTTAAGGCTATGGTGTGACTTTTTCAGCTACTATTGTTTACTATTTATAGATATGGATATATTTGTGAACTAGGTGTTTTGGGCTTGTGTTGTTCTTGAAATTGATGTCAGTCATGTACACCTTCCATAGTTGCTCTGCAGTATGTTGATAGTGAAATACCAATAGTTGGCTAGGAAGAAGAGCTAGCCTCCCATAGCAGTAGACACGTGGGTTCAAGGCAAGCCGAGTATCTCAAAAACGGCTTGGATGACAACTATTCTGAATTACATCAAACTATTTAGTAGACAATGTTTTTCAAAAGTTTCATCCAGGGAAAGGGCTTGCGTTTGCATTGTGAGTACTACATGCTGTCAAAAATGGCATTTGGATGTGAAAAATGCAGGTATAAAATAGGGGTTGGGGTGCATAAACCTCTTCTGCTATGAACTGCCATTGACTTCTCTGGTCAAGTGAATACTATTCTTATGCTCTGTTTTAATATAGGTATCTAAAAATATGGACCTTTTTGACCTCACTTGTGTATTTGATTTTTTATGATTTTTTATACTAGGTCACTGATTGCGGCATTAAATTTGTACATAAAAACTGGACCCTGCCCCCTTAAGGAAAATTGATCATTTTTTGATGGTGCAGTCAGCCACATCTATTACACTTTTCTGTTTCTTTGTGTATATTTAAATAATTTTTATGCATTAGCTTTATTATATCTCCTTCCTTTTTTCATATATTACATAGTGTTGTATGTGATGCTCTTTGGAGAGGGAGGTAACTGTGTTTTGTACCTCCATGTGAGAACTGTTTACATCATGACAAAGTAGCATATTTTGGATATAACTTACTAAATATGAGAACAAAATGGTAACCATAATGTATTGTCTTGCACTTTCTGTAGCTGTCAAGGTTTTGTACCTCAATACAGACACGCCTAAACAATTGCATAGCATGTCAACATGTATTCTTTAAAGTAATTTAACTCCACAGGAGCAGATAGAATTCAGAGGAATCATACATAAACACACTGTTGTGAATATTGAATGTCACCAGTGGAACAGTCTTAGAAATAATGATGCATATGGCATATTACTTGGTATATTTTGGTGAGAAGAATGAAAGTTTTAGCACACCGACATAGTTTATACCTTCATGACCCCACTCTGAAGTTGACATAAGAGATTCATATCTCACACTTGAGTGATAGTAGAAAATGTTTCAGTGTTATGTATATATCTTGAAATTTCTAGGTTCAGTTAACAAAGGGGGAAAAGCTTAAAATTAAGTGGCAGCTTCATGCATTTGACAATGCACATACAGTTTCTCCTCTGAAAGTCTTATGTTTTCACTGAATGTTAAAAGTACATCAGTATCACTTGTTTCTTTTCTTTTTGCAGGTGTCAGTTTGCATAGTAAGAGATTAGGATTAATCGGTTAGTCATGCTGAAAGAAACAATAGCTTCAATCTCATCCAGATAGTCATTCTGATCTAAGTGCACAAGAGAGTGACTTTGACGGACAGACTTAGCTTCTGCAGGAGTTGTTTTATGGTACGTGCTTATCAAAAGCCAAGCCGGTGATATGCTTTTTACCTTGAACTGGATTTTCCACTATAAATATTTGTTCTATACCTTATCTTATTATTTACTATGATTTTGTAAACTCCAGAAAACATTAAAGTCAGTTGTAAGTAAATTGGTGTCTGAGAAGAAATTTCTCTGTTAAACTGTATTGAGTAATTTGTATATGTATGGTCAATTTCATTGGCTATGTATCAATGAATTTATTTGATATGTCACTCCTTGTAAGTTTTAGGGTCCTACACATCAGTATATCAATATTCCAGCATTGTCTAATGTTAATTGATTAAACTTTGACTTTTCCAGACTAGCTAGACTTGTGTTGCGATTACCCCCCCCCCAATATACACTGACACAACACTGATGTTGCTATTAGCATCTCCAGAATGATAATGAAAAGTTAGGAACCACTTCTTTTATATCAGTCTAAGAGTACTTCTAAAGCACATGATTTACTTAAATGTGTGATTTCTTTAAGTTTGCTAGAAGAGTTTAGAGAAACTTTTCACTTCTGTCACTGACACCTAACATAGCATTTATGTTATTCCCTCCTAAAATGTATAACTTCCAGATCTCTTCTTGACATTCATGAAACATTGTAAAGAAATTTTGATTTTGTACTGATGCTATGGTGGTAAACAAAGACCAAGAGCATTGTAGGTTGCAAACAATTTGAAATCTTTCAAGAAATGCAGTCAGTCATAATTCACAATGTAAATAATGCAGTGCTTTTTGCCGCAAAGAGGTAACTTTTTTAAAAGCATAATACCATTTTTAGTTTTGTGCACAAAAAGTTTTCCTTTATACCAATGTACTAGATAATGTCTAAATATGTGATATGTACACAACTTTTGACATAAACCATTTTGAGCCAAATCCTTAAGGTGGCAGGGTCCAGTTTCGTAATTTGGCCCCTGGCAAATTTCTTAACTTAAGGCTATGGTGTGACTTTTTCAGCTACTATTGTTTACTATTTATAGATATGGATATATTTGTGAACTAGGTGTTTTGGGCTTGTGTTGTTCTTGAAATTGATGTCAGTCATGTACACCTTCCATAGTTGCTCTGCAGTATGTTGATAGTGAAATACCAATAGTTGGCTAGGAAGAAGAGCTAGCCTCCCATAGCAGTAGACACGTGGGTTCAAGGCAAGCCGAGTATCTCAAAAACGGCTTGGATGACAACTATTCTGAATTGCATCAAACTATTTAGTAGACAATATTTTTCAAAAGTTTCATCCAGGGAAAGGGCTTGCGTTTGCATTGTGAGTACTACATGCTGTCAAAAATGGCATTTGGATGTGAAAAATGCAGGTATAAAATAGGGGTTGGGGTGCATAAACCTCTTCTGCTATGAACTGCCATTGACTTCTCTGGTCAAGTGAATACTATTCTTATGCTCTGTTTTAATATAGGTATCTAAAAATATGGACCTTTTTGACCTCACTTGTGTATTTGATTTTTTATGATTTTTTATACTAGGTCACTGATTGCGGCATTAAATTTGTACATAAAAACTGGACCCTGCCCCCATAAGAGAAATAGTTGTATCAGGGGAAATAACTCTCACAAAAGAAAATATTCCAAAAGGGATGCAACTTAGATACATGTATGTGACTTTTGCCAAATTTACTTTTTTGCATCAAAGGGAGACAACTCGAGTCCAACAAAACAAGTTATTCATTCAAATGTAGGACTCACGGTACTAATTCAGTTCCCACAGTAAACATATGCAAACACCATGATATTAAAAATTCAATAACTTAAATATTTTGAGTACTCATGATCAAACCTATATTTATCAGTATAGATGAAACCTGGATGTCAGCTTCTGTGTAGAGGAAAGGATACGAGCCGCAGCATTTTCTGGACCTACATGTGTTTGAAACATGTGCTTTCAATTCTGCATCAAAGAGTCAGGTGCTAATTTTAGTAATGAGTGTTCCAAACTCAAGACTGTTAAAGGACTGAAATTCCATCAATAAAACAATGTCTCTATTTTTTTTCACTTACAACTAAGACAAGCTCTCAAAAGATTATTTTTCCTGCAACATAACTTACATTATTAACCAATCCTGGTCAGCCTAACCCATATATACTCTATTTTAGGTTCACCCATTTCCAGGCTGGTTTCCATTTTTCGATACCATTAGTACCGTGTGTCCTGTAGATAACTCATAGGATTCCACAACATCCACCATAAATTTTTGTCATGTCCCAAATGCATAGGCAACATATTCATTAAAGGTCTGTCTTGTCACCAGTTCTTGGTTCACTTGAGAATATACCATCTTAAGCTAATGGTGCAATTAATGAGCAGTGGCATCATAAAAAGGTAAGATTATTTGATAACAAAATGGATGAACCATACCAATCAAGTCACAAACATGAAGTGTTTTAGTGTGCTACTGCATGGACTACATTACAATATGAAATACATATTGGGCAAAAGCATTGTTAGTACAAGCTGCATCTATTAGTTGCACAAGGTTTTGGTCATAAAGCTTGGTATCACAAAATAGCAACAAATTAGATACAGATTTTCTTACTGCGAAATATTTACTACAAATGTTCAGAGTTGAAGCATGTAAGTGCTTGAGGACACAGTGTGTCAAGCAAGTAACTAGCTATAAAACTTAAAATACTCATATCTGAGTATTTCTTATATGCAGGGTTATTAGGTTTAGTATTGTGTTATGCAAGCTATGGGTGTTCAGTGCATGTATTTATACATTAATCATCTGTAAAAGTTACAGATGGGGAGATGCAGGGACCCTAACCCTGAACATAAAATGACTAGCTAGATAAAAATTGGGATTATTCAGGTTCTACTGAAATATACAAAACACAATAGTCCAAAACATATTTCTTTAAAAAAAGAGAAATTACAAAATTAACAACTCTGATAGTGTTATTTTTTGCAAAGAAACTAATTCAACTATTTTATCAATTTACCTTGGCCACATCTGACTGATTGAGACGTTTTTAATGATGAAAGAATAAATCACACTACAGCTCTTGGACGAAGAAAGAGAGTGGCAAAGGTCAAGAACACAAACTTTGTATATATTGTCATCATTAACCAGTCAGAAGTTACCACCTGCGATTGCTGGGCAATAAAGACTTATTAAATACATGCCAACCATTATGCCCTTCTCACCAAATTGTTTTCTACTAGACCATATATAGATGACTCTTTTTTGCTACAGTAAGAAATAAAAATACATGTATGGCAATAAAAAGTTGTTTTCATCCTTTTTATTATCATCTCTTTAATTCTACTCTTATAAATTTGAGAATATTCTTAAAATTGTGACTGCTACATAAGAATAGTATAAGAGTACATGTACTTTCCTTATTTGCTGTTTATAGCAACTGTATATGACCCATTCCAAGAAAACAGATGGGTTGCTTCAAAAGTTAACTTTGCCTAACAGATTCATTTCATTGATAAGTTAGTTAATTAGTGAACCAGTCTATATTTTGAAAGAAAATATTGTCCGATGTTAATTGAAATGCTTTTTGGTGTGAAGTGTGGATGTTATATGATGGAAAATGTTAGAGTGGATCTTTTCAAACTTCACAACATATAAGACCAGAAAAAAGGACATATCAACACCACTTTACAAACTTTAAAAGAAGAATATGAGAGTAATGTAATACAGCACTCTGAGCACCTGACTAAGATCTTTGCTGAATTCCAGTTCACAATCATTCAGTGATTCATTGAAAGTTACACATGTAGACTAGTTGAAGTGAGTGATGAATATAAATAATTTTTCAGTATATTTTGTGTTTATATTCTGGTTCCAGTCCATAGGGATTTTGCCCTTTATGACAAGAATTTTGAGCAGATGCTGAACCAGGTTAATAGTAAAAATGTATCTTTTTTATACATGCTGTAATTCTAACATGTATTATACAGTTGACATCTTTTACGAACCAATTTATGCTTTTTGCCACTTATAATAGCAATTATTACGCTTATACCTCTCGGGGTGTTGGCATGTATGTTATTGGCCAATCAAAATAAAGTACAAAAGATATACAGAGACTGATATCAGTATGTAAATATGAGGATCTGAAATACAAAACAAGCTGCAGAATTAGATCTACAAATTTCTGCACATATGACAACAAATAAAATGCTAAATGGGCAAGAAATTATACAAATACAATGTAAACAGAAAAGCCATGTGCTGAAAATGTGCAGGGGGTCAAATATATTTGTACAACATCCACAGGCAACACACCATAGGAGCAATGCACAACATGTTTTCCACAATGAATACACATTTAAAGTATGTCCACCACAACCAATCTGGTTGCTTGTGAACCAAGATGTGGTCTTTTATAATTGACTTGTCTGAGCAGCTCCAAAACATTCATAACACTCACTGTATAAGAGGTGCGAATTCAAGAAGCCATAACTTCAAAATGTAGTATCCACATGATATCCAGTTTTTTGCAAAATCTTTGATATATACTGAGATTTATTTTGGTTCTTAAGAAAGTTTATTATATAAGCATGATTGAGAGTGTGTTCTTCCCCAGTAATGGCCATGGTGTATGTGGAGGCTCATTAGATGGATACTGACTTCTTGTGAATGCTTTATTCTGTGTAAAATTGTAATTTCCTCATTTGTGAATCCTAAGCTGGCACTGGTTCTGCACTTTAGAAAATGCTTGATAACATGTTCTATAATTATTAGGCATAAGTCTCCTGTAGTCTTCTGTATTCCCCAGTGCCAGTAGATCTGTAGATAAGCAAGATTTCACTAAATCTGTGATTTGTTTGGAAGATACTGGCAATGAGGCAGCAGAGAAAGACTTATTCTTATGACATTACATGTATATTGAAAATAAAAAACGTGATGATGAAATGGCACATTCATTACATGACTTCATGTTAATCAAGGAAATAAAGTGAGAATTGGAGTCTGTATGAGGATATATATATGCTAAATTTGTGGTTTCTTTGCAAGAAATGGAAAGCATACTTTTTAGACTGGTATCTGCATGCTAAAACTATGGACATTGAAAAATCGCTACTTTTGGAAACAAGGGGCATAACAGGTGCAGATTTTCCAACAGCAGTTAATTTAAGAAGTTCTATTAATAGTGATATGATTAGTCAAATGATTCATGAATGAATTTCCAAAACACCAGTGGTGAATCTTTATGGACTGTCACACACTTTAAATAATGGAGGAGGGCTTTGAAACAAAAGAGAAATAATACAGTCTTACTAGAATTTAGTGTTATGTTAACAAGACCTAAATGCAAATGAATAAAGATGATGTAAAGTACAGTCTCACAATGTTTGTAACCAAAGATAAGAAAACCAGTGGCATGGATTATCCAGTAAGCATTTGGGAGAATTTATAATATCAGTTCATCAATATATGGAAATGCATAGTCATATAATGACATTTGTTATGGATCTAGAATTTAATACACTTCAAGACAGTTTGGATTTCTTGATGAAACACCAAGCAGGCCTTGATATCAATAAACAATCCTTGTTTATATATAAAGAGCAGGGAAATACACTGTGGACAATTGGATTACTAGGTGGCCACTTTCCTAATGCATTATTGGACTAGCAATTATTCAATTTTGGTTTAAACTTTCCTCAGTGGAGTGGTGAAAAGCAAGGAAACTGAGACATGTTAAGTCTCGAGTTAGTTAAAAGCAACACTCACTGGAGCAAAATAACTTGTGTGTTATGAAGGTGTGTCTGAAACAAATGTTTGACTCAATTGCAGGTGAAACAGAAGTGAACTTGTTCTCTAAAACAAAGATAACCCTGACAGATGTCCCATGAGGCTGTACGAGTTGTACAATGCCAGATGGATGGCATGTCTATAGACATTTACATGAAGTATGTATAAAACACGGATGAAAGCTTGCAAATGCATGCTAATAAAATTCAATTGATACTTTTTTGTTATTTGTCATACAGTTATGCTAGATGTCCAAGCTCTGAATACTTTTAATTTTCAGAGAAGAATCTTACTTGTAAATATATGCTTTAGGTCAATTCTTTTCCTTTTTATAGATTAGTTTTATTTTTTATGTCATGTGTTTGTCTTTCTGACCTTTCATTCTCTCTATCAAAAAATGAATGCAAAAAGAGCCCAGTAAATTTATATGTTTTAAGTTGTATACTGTCTGTCTGTCCATTCATTTTCCAAACTACTCTTTCTCTTGAACTGAAACAGTATAAATAATAAAAGTAAATAATAAATAGTAACAGTAACTATCTTTTTTATTAAACATTAGCTTTTTCATGGATGGTTGTCCATTTGAGAGGTACAGCTAGTGATATTTGTTTTCTTCATTTTACCTAGTACCCAGCAGACCTTGATTATTTGTTATTATCCAGATTAATTGCTATGCGAGATCCACAGATCATAAGGTATTATATCAGTTTTGGTATGTATGCCAGATTCTTTGGATTTTTTAATAAACCATTCACTCTTTGTGTCAACTGTGACATGTTTATATGATGTCTGTATTGATGAACAGCTCATCTGTGAGAAAACTGGACATAGGATTTGTGGCTGACCACTAAGGCCAATGTATGTCAATAGAGCTGAAGCAGGCAGTTAGGACATTCATGGAATGAAAACATAAAATGACATACTCTTCTGCTGCTTTAAGAGACATCCAGCCAAAACAAGTTAATATTGAAATTAATATCAGAATTGAAAACTGAGTATGATAGTTGTGCATCTGTCTCAACTAATTCTATTTTCAGGACATCATGTCTCATATTTGTTTTTTCAATAACCCCTTACTTCAGCTTTTAAAATTGTTTTGATTCCACACCCAGTAAGTGTGTTCAGGTCATTCTACAAATAATGCTTTACTGCAAAGACTAGAATTAAACCGTATGCCACAATAAAGGCAATCTGACTTAAATTATTTTGTGCTATAAATAAATAGCCATGCTATAGCATGACAAATTCTCTCAATAGTAGATGTATAAGGAATCTCAATTTGAAACTACTATATTAGAAGGGTAGTTTTCAAAAGTGAGAGGTAGTTACATCTTCCTTCACAATCCATGCATCACTTCTTTGGATTGATCATAGCTTGTGTGCTTCATAACAGGATGTTATTAAATCTTAAATCAGGTTTGTCACTCTTTACAAAATGTAATTTTATTTCACATTTTTGCACACAAGTTACTTGATTTTAAATTTTCTCAAAGCTTTATATGAAATAAATATGTCATTTAAATTAAAAATGTCCAAAGAATTTTTCTTGGCTACATAATAATGTCTCCATCATTTTAAACAAGGATTATGATGAATTTGTGAAATATATTGATAGACTTTTTTCAATGGGTTTACTGCAAAACTTGTATAAATTTCAAAGTGTAAACTCTAATGTGACACTATAAAAGTAACTTCATCAGATACAGCCCCATTCTTTATGCTCATTTTCTGATTATCTTAAACATGTACAGACAACCGATTGAAGTTTTTTAAAGATTGTATTTATTTTCAGCTTGCACTATTCGCTTTAAAATTTAAACTCAGTATATTTGTAAAGGAAATATATTACTTCCAATTTCTTTTACATAAATATTTGCAATGTTATGAAAAAAGAAGTGTTTGCATTACATATTGTTAAACATAATTATTGGTTTAATGGACACCATTTGGGTATGTGAGAAAGCTTGCCAGTAGCTTCCTATGGATCGGTAGTTCTTCCGGGTGTTCTTTTGGGTTCCTCATTTTCCAGATATGCTGGCTGCTTTGTATTAATGCCACAAAACCACATCTTAATGGACATCATAAGTGATCATAGATGACTATTCAGTGTCCATATTTCTGCTTTCTCAGTTGCAGCTTACAGCTATGTAAATTGTATACACAAGGATCTATGACTGGCCAGCCATACTGTATGACCCTAAATATGCTTTCCAGCTTCCATCCCAAAACCTACCAAATCATCCTGTCAGGATTACTTTAATTGATTTGTTGTAAATTGCAGTGAAATAACAGTGATGAAGTTTAAGTATTAAAATTATGTTTCTGTAAGTGTCCATTGTATTTGTGTCATCTGGATATTATGTTTTGAAGCTATAAGAAACATATGATTTACCTTTCTTTTACAGTTATATTGTATAGCTGCCTTTCTGTGCCACTACTTGACTTTGCCATTTCCAGACGTTAAATAATTTTAGCAACTATTTATGCTGACAGATCTACCACTTATGGCTGACCAGTTTCTTAGAAATATGCCTATGTGGCTGTTTAGTTTTGCAACTGCTGCAATACCCCTCTGGTTTGCATGAAATATAGCACATGAAGAAAATGAAGGTTTTTTGGCTTCATGATGACTTCATTTTCAGTATATACTCATCCACTAGCAGCTTGAAATTTTTACCTTTTCAAAACTTGTATGTCTGGTACTCCATCCTGTTCTTTAAAGTGAATTGTGTGATTAATAGCTTCCAGTTAATATAGCCTCCATTGTTTACAACAACCAGAGCAACAAAATGGCATGTAAACAATGTGCCCATAAATTGTTTGACTTTCTGGGACAAAAGGAGCCTAACTGTTACAAAGTAAGCAAAAATGACATCTTCCATGAAGAAAATGTAAAATATTTATCCATATGTAAAAATATTCCTTTTCAAATCCTATTGTATGAATTTGTATTGTGCTCCGCTCTGTCTATTTTTTTCTGTTACAACAGTGGATTGAGAGTTAGAATTGGTTATGATAAGTGCAGTAGTGCATCAGGATTGTCTGTGAACAATATTGTCAATAGCTTTTGAGTTTTATTCAGAAAGAGAGTGTATTCATTTAGAAATAAATTCGCCAGTAGTAATTATAAAATCTTGAAGAAAAGTGTTTCGCTCTGTGTGCTGTCTGAATTGTCAAATTATTTGTATTTATACCATATTTTTTGTCATATCTTGTGTGAAATAGCTCGATTTGTCTATCAACTGAAGTCCGAAATAAAGTTATTATTATTATTATTATTATTATTATTACAGTGTATTAAATAAAGATCAGTAGTACTTGCCTCTGTGATGTTGGTTGTTTATAGCCATGTTTAGAACAGTCTGCACTTTGCCTTCAGATTCTCAACCAAGGTTATAAACGATTAAATAAAGGTCAGTGGTGATTATCTTGGGTTTTGCAATTCAATAATTGCAGTGTCAAAATGCATATTTTGCCTAAAAATAGTGGTCGCTGGTGGTGTTCTACAAGTGGTCACTCATGACTGCATTTTTATATTAAAATCGATTCATGCATGATGACAGTGGGCATAACTGACAGGTGCTTACTCATACTAGAGATTGCTTGACAGGTTTTATTGTATCACAGGACACAAGTAGTAACAGACAATTGACAAATTCTTCTTTAGAAAATATTTGTGCATAAAGATGAAGACAGCTGATATATCTTCTGTACATAATCCATTATTATTATTATTATTGCTGTTTTCTTTTCATGAAGTCAGTACATGTGTATTTTCAAGTGGTACAACCTTATACAATGAGCCAAATTTAGATTGTCAGTTTAATAGTTTTACTGATTTGCAAGTACAGTAATGAATCGGACCATATTTTGCTAGAATTCATTCATATTCGTCTCCCACAATATTCATATAAGCATCATATATGTCATTATGTGTATGCAACAATAACTTTAAAGCTGGTAATAGATGAACTGTGATCTTTGTTCCGTAAATTATTTGTTAAACACAACATATTTTTTCTACCTTTCTCATATTTCATGGTAAGTATACAACAGATTCATGTCGAGCATTGCAGTGGTGACAAAATTAATTGGATGTAATGTTTTATTAAAAGTTTAATAATCCATGCCATTTATTGAGGTTCAAAGTAAATGATTTCGGTAAACAAGTAAATTAATTGGAAATATGAATTTCAATAATTATTTTGATCATCACCAACAAATGTTAGGTGATTGCTACATCAGTCAGTCTTGGAGATTTATGTTGGTCGACCGCTTCGGTGGTCTAAGTGGTTAGAGCCTCTGCCTCGGATGTGGAAGGTCGTAGATTCAAACCCCAGTCGAGTAATAATTAGGACATAAAAATGGTACTAGCAGCTACCTCGCCTGGCGCTCAGTTTTAAGATGTTGGTTTTAAGTGTTGTTGGCCTGGTGTCAGGACAATATGACTGGGTGGGAGTTGATGCTACATGTCCTCGGCATAATGCCCCAGTACTAGATATCACGATGAACTGCCACACTCCAGACATTTGAGGGATTCAGGTGAATTTTTTTTTCAATCTAAGGTAAAACTCAGAGTCACACACATACACGCACATTTATGTTGGTCTTGCAACTTTCTAATCATGAAACTTGAACCTGTGTTAAAAGTCAAAACTCAGAAACATTTATTATATTACCTTCATTGCTCCAAGTTCTTGCTCCTTTTCATTTACTTTGTACACACTTTAGGTATCATGTTTCGCTTTGACAATTTTCTTATATATCCCTAAGCAAATATCGTCCCCAGTTCTTGGAACATGCTAATTCTTTGAAGGGACATTCTGAATAACATGACACATTTAGGAAAAAAAAATGTGCATTACTCCTGACACGCTTAGAGCTTTCTTTCATTGTATAAAAGAAATGTAACAATGAAATGTCAATACCAAATCTTCTTAGGAATTAATCTTAGTAAGGCTTTACAATACCAAGTAAAAACTTATGAATACTTCTCATTTTTGACCTGATCAAAAGTCAAAGCTAAATTTCAGATCATACAACAACAGATGTTTTTTATGGTTTTGTCATACCTCTGGAATGTTTCTTCCCCATCGTCTGTCATATATTTATGGTTAAAACTTATAAGGTATAACGGTACCAATTGCGCAAGTCCAGGTGGGCGGAGCTTAAGGTGTATGGAACATTGCATTCAGAATTAAAGAACAACACTAGCTGTGATTGGTGCATTATGTAAGAGTTGTACTTTCTGTTTGGCTTAAAAGAAAGTTGAGCCTCTTGGCAACATGTGAGTTTGTGTTAATTTCTGTCTAGATCATATGTTGTATTTTTTATGATTTTTTTAAAATATGGTACACATGGCTGAAAATGTGCTTGTTGTGACTAGATAACTCTTACCCCTGTCTAGTTCCAGTAGAGTTATCTCTCTTAAATGCAATGGAGTACCTGGTTATGTCATTGTCAAATTGACAGTCTAGCATTGTTCTATATGACAGTGTGTGACATGCATGCCCAGGTAGGACACAAAGTATATTTATTTCACAAAACATTAGCATTGAGGTATATGGAAAAACAATTGGTACCGTGATACCATAAGAAACGTTTAAACAATTTAACAGTATTACATTATTTGCTAATACATCTTCTGAATTAATGTTATGGTACTACAGGAAGTCAAAGTAGGCAACAAATTTCGCTTTTAGTGTTTCCTCTTCTGCTTCAACCATCAATTCGGTTTCACCAAACATCATCTTGACATCGACCCGGATGTTGTCAGTTGTGTCTGGTAACTTGACCCCGACCCGACCTAACATTTCGCAGTTGGGCTCTGTAACAAACATAGGGTTCTTATCGGGGCTTGCATAGATCTTTAGCAGCATTTCTTTTTGATTCGATTTGATGGTGACATGCTTGCCAGTTCTGGCTTCACCAATTTTGACGGATTCACCAACTTCGATATATTTCTTAAACACATCTTTGCATCGATCATTCCCTCCAACTGAAACTTTCTTGTTTTGTGGGTGTTTTTTGGGATCGAATGGAGGCGAAATATTAATACCATAAGTATATTTGGCTATTCTAGATGTGATGATCTGAGGCTTGTGCCCAAATATTACAGCGCCTTTCAAAACTACTAACCCAGCTTCACTGGGTATGATGATTTTAGCTGTGGGGAAAGCCTTCCTAATAGCGTCTTGAATAAGCTGGCATTCAGAGAAACCGCCCACCATTAGCAATGTTGAGATTCCCTTTACGCCTGGTTTTTGAAGGAGATTTGCTATATGTTCAGTAATGTTTTTGATTGAGTTTTGGAACAGGCTTCTAAACAGATCAGCATCCAATCGCATCTTATCTCCTTTCCATTCAATTTTTTTTCCATAAGGGGATTGCGCTATCGCATCTTCTATTTTCTCCCCGCTTTTCTTTTCATAGGTTTCTTTAATAGCTACTGGTATCTTTACGTTAATCTTTTCATTTTTGTCTGTTTGAATGCTTCGTTTTTTATATTCGAGCTCTCGAAGCAAATCCATGTGATCAGCCTTGTTTTCATCGCAAAATTTTTTAAATGTCGGGGCTCCGATAATTTTAATTATCATTTGGTTAAATTCCTCATCTACTTTAGTGCCACCCCATGCTCCACCACTGGCTTTGTGGACCTCTTTTATTGTTCCATCGGGTTGCTTCTCGTGGACAGTGATGTCTGCCGTTCCACCTAGAAAATAATACATACTAAGTTGATAGAATGATTATATTGATGTAAAGTGAGTAAAGCTCTTAATGTAGCTGTTCAAGAATAAAACGATTATATGGCAGTTCAAACAATGGAACTTGTTATGTTTTGAATACATGTACGGTTATGATGTACGTATGAAGATAACACACGTTCACAAACATTTTTACTGATAAACAGTTCAGCAGCAGGTACAAGCATCAAACAAGCCATGGGCGCCAATTTTCTACGGTCCGTAATCGCCTGTGGCTGGCTTTGGTAAGATTACATCGTTTCTCAAGAATATGCACAAACTTCCTTAACCAGTCATTGAGTTTTGACCTACATGACCTTTGCACGCTGTTAAAATGAACCAATCAAAGTTTTCCAAACAGTCATTTTGATCGATAAAACAGACACTTTCATTGATTTGCAGGAGATAGCAACATTGAGTTACTGATGATACTTTTTTATGCATCCTCGTGAGAAACGAAGATATCTAATCACAGGAGATAAAAGAACATTGAAGACTGGGGCCTGTGGCTCCGACAATGCATGTATAAGCTGAGTTAAAACAATATGGAGCTTAACCAACATGAATTGAATTTTACAAATTTCATTCCAATGTAACAGTTATGTTGTTTCTTATGATTTTGATTTTGATTTGATACAGTTTGTTTTAAAACCTATGAAACAAACATCACAACATTTTACCTCCTAGATCTATGACCATGTATTTCTTGTCATCAAATTTGCCCATGCTAGAAAGCTTGTCGGTGGAAAGCAGCTGACAAAACATGGCGGCGGCCTCGGGTTCCAGGGCTATAGTCAGCAGACCCCCATCTATACCAGCCTGTTTTATGAGAAAGAGTTCAATTATGCAGCTTAGCATTTATTATCACCATGGTTTTTTGTTTTAGAATGTCGGTTGTTTTACATTCTTAATCAGGCACAACTCTTTTTATCTCGTTTAAGAAAGGGGCTTTAAGGCATGAGAGATTGAAGCTGTCCGTACATGTACACCCTGATCTTGGAATTTAATGCAGCCCCTGGGGGTAGGCTATGAGAGAGGTAAAGTAGTTTAATAGAAATATAAAATAATTCTCAAGAGACGAAAATGAACACCGCTCCGGTGGCCTCGTGTTTAGAGCTTCCACCTCGAATGCGGAAGGTCGTGGGTTCGAGGTTACGAAGTTAGTGTTAGGACTGGTCGGCCTGGTGTCAGGATAATATGCCTGGGTGGGACAACATACTACATGTCTGGGACATGATGCCCAAGTGCTAGACATAACTATAAACTGCCACACTGCAGACATCGTAGTGATATGACTGAAAAATTGTTAAAGCTACGTTAAAAATCCAAGTAACACACACACACACGAAAAAGAACAAGAATCGCTCTGCGTGATCCCCGAGTAAAGTGTGAAGACATCTTAGGTGGATTATTTAATTAAACGCTTGGGTTATCTTAAGAGACGTACAGTTTTTGGCTCCTTGGTTAAAAGTAATAAACAGCTGATATCCTCGGTACTACTTTAAAAACTTGAAGATCGAGAATGTTTTTACTCTGGTTGTCGTCTGTTCACATTTTGAAGCTAAAAATGAGACAGTCCTGTGTAGTGACGCGGAATATTCGAATGCTGATACAGTTTGTTTTAAAATCTATGAAACAAACATCACAACATTTTACCTCCTAGATCTATGACCATGCATTTCTTGTCATCAAATTTGCCCATGCTAGAAATCTTGTCGGTGGAATTTCATATTCCTTCAGGCACTTCGACGTATTTTTAGCTATACATCTGAATACTTTACGTAAGAGAATGTTATGAAATGAATATTATTTTCATTTATAGTTATTTTAAAGAAGTACTACTAATAGAGAAGATGACCACATTAGAAATAACTTTTCAGTGATATGGGTTTTTGAAACTCTCGATATGACATGGATTGTTGATGTTCTTTTTGCGGACATATGACCACTACCGAGTACAGTGAACATCTTAAGAGATTTTTTGTAATGCTTAAAACGTTCGTGAATACTGTAAATTCAGAATAATTATCGCAGTTTAGATATTTCATTTATCTTATTACTGAGATTCTGATTCTTTTGTTGTTTTATCTAAATGAAATAAAAGGTAAATATACTGAAGTCCCAGTGTATGCTGAAATTATTTTCATATTTACCTGCAAGATTGATACTTTGAAAACTAAATTTTATATTTGACGTAAACAATTTTTTAAAATATTATATTAATATTAAAATATATGTATTATTTGTCAGATTTCCTGTAATGTTGCCGTTGGATACACAGCTGATTTTCTTCCTGCCAACAGACGAAAAATAAAACTTCTTCCTGACGAAATGTTGTCATGCGAAATGTATCGGAAGCAATCGTCTATCTCCTTAGCTTATATTTTGTCACGCTTTTGACTACGGCATTCGTATATAAATGTATGATATCATTCAAAGCAATCATAATGATTCATAACGGATTTTGCTAAATTTCAGATTCTTTCAGGCACTGTAAGTGAAATAAAGAAGCAATAATTAGAAAATAAAACTATAAAGACTAATACGGATAAATTGGTCAACAAATACATGGTTAATTAATAATTAATTAATATAAATATGACGCTACCTCATTTGCTGCTTCTCGCATAAACTGTTTGGCAGAGTCCGTCCAGATAGCTGGAACAGTAAGTATCCAATGAATATCGTCCGCCTTTAGACCCGTACCCCTTGTTTCTAGCGTCTTTAGCAAGTGGTCCTTCAGAAAACGGATTGCGAGTCCAAAAACTTTTATTGCTGACATCTTTAATCCCTTATCGTCTTCTATCTCAATCCCTCTTTTTATCTTTTAATATAAAGAAAAAACAATGCATTTTACATAAATATTGTATAATGCATACCCCACAATCTCCTTAATAAAAAATATTAAAATGGTGTATTGATTGTAGGAGTGAATAAGATTACTTTTATTACTTTGTGCAAGAAAGTAGTTTGCAGATTGCACTACCGCAACATCTCTCTCTCTCTCTCTCTCTCTCTCTCTCTCTCTCTCTCTCTCTCTCTATATATATATATATATATATATATATATATATATATATATATATATATATATATATATATATAATGCTCTTCCTTTCGGCTTTCTCATTTACAGATTGACAGAGAGAATCGGCACATATTTCACTTTCATTTCATCCTGTAGACTTTAGGAGATAAAACGCATTTTACATTTTATACATATTTAAAATCTGAAAATTATGCATACTGTTGCCGCAATATTTTATTACCTGCTTCTCGTGCAGCACCATTTTGAATCGTCGGAAAAAGTACCAGTTGTTGTGTTCCTTATCTTCAGCTAGTGCTGAGTACTTATTTTCGGCCTCATACCCAAAACTGTCAAATTCACGTTTTGGATTACACAGGACGCACGTTGGTTGTTTAAAAGACAAAAGATTTCCGGAATTCCATGCTTGGTTTGTGCTGACTTTAGTTGGATCCTTTTCATATTCATGCTTGAATGAGAAGGCATATCCACTGTAGGTTGTTCCAAAGTCAATTGCAGCTACGATAATCTTTTCCTTCTTCGACTGCATTTTCTAAAAGAAAAAACAAAAACAAGACTAAAATCATGAGACAGTGTTCTGGCGAAGGTTGTGTCTCACCTTTTTCTGAATTATGGGTAGGGCTTTCACAAACTTTGACATTGGCCTGCATAAAAATATAACATTGTCTTGCTTAAGAACTTTAACGTTGGCCTGTCACAAATGCTAAACCACTGGCCTGCACAAAAATGTTAACATTGTTTTTATCATTGGCGTGCACAAAACCTTTAACAATGGCTTGGGCGAGAGAGCTTAACATTAGCCTGCGCAAAACCTTTTACAGTGGCCTACACGAAAGCTTGAAAACGGAACTGAAACCAAGTGTTTAATATTCAGCTGCAAGATAGAATTTAACAATAGCCTGCACACAACCTTAAACATTGGAATTCACAAAAGCTGTAACACCAGGCTTTGCACAATCTTTAACAATGGTATGCAACAACGACTTTATCACTGGCCTGTACAAATGCTACAACATTGGCCTACACAATACATTTAACATCAGCCTGCACAAAAGCTTTAATATTGGGCTGCACATAAACTTTAATAGTGGTGTGTGCACAAGATTTACTTGGCCTAGAACTTTAATACTAGCCCGCACGAAAGCTATAACTTTGGCCTGCTCCAGAAACATTCGCTTGAACAAAAAGTTTAATATTGCGAGAAATACTAACATTGTGTTGATTCCATTTACGTCGAATCCGACGAATTCATCATCACTATGTCATGCACTTTAAAAAATAAAAATTGATTAGAAAAGACACAAAGGATTTCATCTTTACTCTTTATAGCAGCAAGACACACACACACTTATATATATATATATATATATATATATATATATATATATATATATATATATATATATATATATATATCTTGTTATATCAAAACAGAAGAAAGTATATAACGACACTTCAGTATTAAAACTTAATTATACTTTGGCAAGTCCTATTCCTTTGTACATATCATTGAAATACGAAACTCCAAATTCTCAATATTCCAGTAATCGACGGGAATACAGTTTGTAATATATGCCCCCAACTGTTGAAAGCCATTTATAAAATAGATGTCTAAAAAATTTTCTTATTAATTTTGTTTGCTACCTCTCTCTCTCTGTGTCTCTCTTTCAGACCTCTCCGGTGGCCTAAACCGCTCCGGTGGCCTAGTGGTTAGAGCGTCCGCCTCGGATGCGGGAGGTCGTGGGTTCGATCCTCAGCCGAGTCATACCGAAGACTTACAAAAATGGTACTAACAGCTGCCTCGCTTGGCGCTCAGTATTAAGAGGTTAGTGTTAGGACTGGTCGGCCTGGTGTCAGGATAATGTGACTGGGTGGGACATCATGCTACATGTCTGCGGCATGATGCCCCAGTGCTAAATATCACTATAAACTGTCACACTGCAGATATCGTAGCGATATGACTGAAAAATTGTTAAAGCAATGTTAAAAATCCAAATCACACTCACACACCGGTGGCCTAAGTGGTTAGAGCGTCCGCTACGGATGCGGGAGGTAGCGGGTTCGAACCCCAGTCGAGTTATACCAAAGACTTATAAAAATGGTACTAACAGCTGCCTCACTAGGTGCTCAGCATTAAGAGCTTAGTGTTAGGTCTGATCGGCCTGATGTCAGGATAATGTGACTGGGCGAGACATTATTCTACATGTCTCCGACATGATGGATGTGTCCCAGACATATAAACTGCCACACTGCAGACATCGTAGCGATATGACTGAAAACCTGTTAAAGATGCGTTAAAATCCAAAACACATTCACAGGCAAACTCTCTCTCTCTCTCTCTCTCTCTCGCGTGCGCGCGCGCCAGAAATCAGTCAAGTTAAATGAAGAGATGCAAGCAAGCAAAACGGAAGATAACGTATTTATTTTCTTTCATTTTATATCCATAACATAACATACTGAATATTAATGTTGATAACTTACATCGGCCTTTACGAGTACGGATCCTACGTAGGTCAGGTTTTGGAGAAGGAAAAGAAAGTTTAAGAAGAAAGATTATTCTACTATTATAAAAGGCAAATTCAAATATCTAACTGGCTGCTTACCTACTAACTTACTTACCTACTAGTCTATCCACTTACCTACTTACCAGTCTACTTACATTCGTGCGAGCATTATTGTGCAGAAACGGACACAGCTGCTTACAAAACAAGCTAGTACTGAAGAAACATTCTGTTTTAGTCTGTGCTAGGCATAAAGGTG
This sequence comes from Sinohyriopsis cumingii, assembly GCA_028554795.2. NCBI lineage: Eukaryota > Metazoa > Mollusca > Bivalvia > Unionida > Unionidae > Sinohyriopsis > Sinohyriopsis cumingii. The sequence continues at coordinate 132,580,229 of CM068829.1, forward strand.
TTACGAAGGTGTCTCTTTGTAACACCATTATGCCCAGAGCAGGCCAAAACAGTCCGAATATCAACAATCTTAAAACCACTGATTTAAAATTTGTTGTTTTTTGTTTTGGCAAATCTAGAAAGGATGCCTTAAAATCCGTTGACAGTCACGAGAGAGAGAGAGAGAGAGAGAGAGAGAGAGAGAGAGATCATAACTGTCAGCGTTTTGTGCATATAATTATTATTTAGATACCTATTATGTATGATGACTGAATCCTAAATTATACAATAATTATAAATCACACACACTGATAGAATGAGAAATGTCTGGGCTTGCATACGGAAATCCTCAGCGACCTTCTTAATAGGCCACAACATGAACGCCCGATCTACTTTCGTTTTGAAATAAGGCTCCTGTGCTTGTGTAATACAGAACCCAGCATGTGGCATGTCTTGGATATTAATATAATTTACCAGAATATTGGCATTGACCTATCATACTTGTAGATGTAGGATATTTTCTCATGAACTGCCTTGAAATGCAAATATGGTTCTGCATGGATTCTTACCTCACCAAGGGTAAATTGCTGTGTAGGCTCAGTCGTTAATCCTAGCAACGAAGAAAGCAAAACCCTTTGTTAAACACTCTAGTAATTGAACTTTGTTCCTGTTTGTCAATGGTATATGACAGATAGTAAGTCTAAAGTCGGACCATATACCCTTACATGCCTTCTAAAATGTCGATCCTTCTTGCTCTTGATTGTGACCAGGAAGTTTATACCGGGATGATTTACATAGTGTTTAGCCTCGTTTCAGACAAGTGCTTATTTAAGTAAGTACAGTTTACTGATAACAGTTTGCATTATAAGCTGTGCTACCAAAATAAATTAACATAGCCTCAATCTTTGCTTGTTTAAATATCTATGCAAACCGTCGATAAACAATGTGCACCCAGTTTCAAATAAGAACAAAACAGAACAGATTGTTTCGTCCGTACTTTAGGCCTCCGGTTCATAATACAAAACATATCAAAACCGCTCCGGTGGCCTAGAGGTTAGAGCGTTCGCTTCGGAAGCGATAGGTCGCGGGTTCGAACATCGGCCGAGTCATACCGAAAATTATAAAGCTGGTACTAACAATTTCCTCGCTATGCGCTCAACATTAAGAAGTCAATGACAGTGTTAGGTCTAGTCAGCCTGGTGGCAGGATAATATGACTGGGTGGATCATCATGTTACATGTCTGCGGCATGATGTCCCAGTGCTAGACATCACTATAAACTGCCTAAAATATAAATCACACACACACACACACACACACACCATATTAAATAGACTTTGAAATGGAGTGTGCCCTACACAGTATTCTGATTTGTTTAAATGGTGATTCTGATACTTTTTAGCAGCCGACCTCTTAGTTTAAAAGCAGAATACCAACCTTTGAAACACTTTTAATTGGACTTAGTTTCTGATTTCACAATATATATTTTATACATTATCCAATAAAGGGTTTATATGATACATCTGGTCGAAAATAGTTCCGTCTTAAACTGATATAAAAAGCACATGCACACACAAAACACTACTCATCATTTAAACACTTGATATAGTTTGCAAACTCTTTGATCTTTTTTTTAAAATCAGCGTGTCTTCATCTTTCAATAATTAAATCCTGTTTATAAAATCGAAAAGAGGCAAGTGCTTTTCTGAAAATGAAAGGTAGATCTAATGTAAAATAGTATCAGTTTAGAATAATGACTTGGACTGACTGTAATAAGCATTTGTTGTAGAATCTTAACTGGCCAAATCTGTCACGAGGAATCAAATAGACGTTGTCTGATCTTAGCTAGAAAAATGTTTATGTCGCCCATTGTTTGCACTAGCTATGCATAGCTAAAACAATGAGAAAATAGAAAATTTAACTTTACTAGTCCATGTGCTTTTGCTGGTATTGTCTGGTTTCTTTAAAATACTATACGATTGGATAGGATATATACTTGTCAGCATATGTATAATTTTATTTCAGTACTTTAACTTTACACATCTGAACATATTTTGCATCAAACACGGTGTTTATACAGCAAAACACAAATATTAATACACAGGACGTTATGACTTGCATGCAAATGGATGCAATATACATGCTAGTAAACATCCACGATAAAGAACATTGACGGATTCTTCACGTTGCGGTGGGTAGTATTTAATATGTAATATTTTAAAATTCGTGCATACCATATACGGAATGGGAATACTGGTATAAAAAGCATAAAACTATTTGAATTCCAAGTACTTTTCTTTATTGAAAAACACGCGTGAGAACCATTTAATCAAATAACTTATTTGGAGTGTTTTAAAATGGTAATCTGCTATTTTAAAATGGTAATGTGTACAAATTGCATTTCTTAGTAGCACAAGGTTTTCTTCATAAATGTTGGTAGCACAAAGCAGCAAAATACTGCTAAATCTTTTATATAAATGTATAGAGCTGAATCATGCAAGTGCATGAGGATGCAGTATGCATCAAGCAACTAACTAGCAATAAAAATGAAAATACTCATCGTATGTTAGTATTCTCATCTGCTGGGTTAACATGGTTAATACTGAGTCATGTAAGGTACACGTGTTCAGTACTCGATTAATCATCTAAAGGAGCTATAGAAGGAGAGATGTTGAGGGTGGAAGCGTAAAGAAAGATGTGTGTGTGTGTGATTTGGATATTTAACGTAGCTTTAACAATTTTTCACTCATATCGCTACGAGCAGAGAGGAGGCGAACAGACCTTTTGCTGAAACGTAACTTTGAAAACTAAAAACATCATACGAAAACAATAATATAAAACAAGGTCACTGACGCTAAACCAAAACCTCTAACTTTAGCGAGAGTTTCTTTCCCAGAGTCTCTCTTCCAGAGTCTCTCTTAGGGCTAGTTTCTTTTGTTACTTTAGTTTTGTCGTTTGCGTTGTTTTTTTAAAGTATATGTGTAGTCGTTTACCCATATGACATGTCACTGACGTCGCACCTCCTGTGCTGCTAAAATTATCAAACAAATATTTTATCAAAACCTATACCATATATTGTTCTGGGATCGTGTAAGTTTTTTGTTATAAATCCGAGTGGAGTATCTTGTGCTTTTGAAAAGAAGTTTCTAAACCTAATTATGTCCATATCTCCGCTGCACCAAGTCTGATGAATATTTCTCAGAGTATGTATTATTAAACACAACTAAAATATTACAGTTATCTCTAATTACTTTTGGTATTTGTGTGTATCGTTGAGTGACATAAATTATATCTTTATTATTATGCCTACCTCGAGAAAATATTCTAGATGGATTTGATTGTTTGTCCAACATTACGTCATCATATACTACGAGATTATTAATAACCCCGTCTAGTTCATCTACAGACGCTGCTTCATTAATATTGGTTATAAAATTAATAATGTCGTCACCATCTTCATTTAACAATCTTACGTTTTTATTAAAATTTTTAAGTACATCGTAGCATCTCTGATCATCAACTGATGGTGCAACTAAATATATCTTGTCCCACTTTAACTATCTCATTATCAAATTAATTGAGTCTTATCAGACCCAGATGGACCTATTATAATCATCATGATTGAATTTGGTAATGCTGAAATATGTTTTACTGGCTCTTGCTTTCGTGTCGCTGAGAAATCAATTATACCCATATTGTAAATATACATGAGTCTATATTGTTTACTTTGTAGAGTTAAAACTCCAACCACTGATTTAGTCACGGTCACAAAAAAAAAAAAATAGAAAAATAGCATATGGTGGAAAATGTACAATATATAACATAATTTTTTTCGTTTTTGCCTAAAATTCAACGTAAGGATGGTGGTGATATTGCTACATTAATGTCAAAATTTCCAGGAACTCCATGGGCTAAATAACCAGAAGAAAAACATCTACCTGGATATAATTAGTGTGGTCCTGGTACCCGACTTGATATGCGACTTGATAACCAAGATCAACCAAGACCTGGAGAGTATCCATTAAATGATATTGATCGAGAATGTCTCGTTCCTGATGTAGCTTATAAAAGTAAAAACCTACAAGACAGACATATTGCAGATGTGAAGTTGAGTCATTCGTTAAATTCTATAAAAAAAATTAAAATATCAGAGAATCACTCGCCAATTGGTTAAGATCTGCGATAAAAGGTAAACTAGCATTAGGGGCTAGTAATTAATTAACCAATTATTAAAATAATGGGATCAATTTATCGTATCCCAAGAGGATATTGGAGAGGTAGAGCAGCAATTAGTAAACTTGATGATGCATCAAATGTTACATGTTTTACTGCTGAAAAATAGTTAGCAAGACATGCAATATGGCAAATTTAATTACCACCACCTAAACGAATTCAGCATGCACATTTTGATGTCAGCATTCCTAATGAAGTTCATCAGGCTGACATTTTATTTTTACCACACGATACTATCAAAATTGGAAGACGTAAATTAACATATAAATACGTGTTAACTGTCGTTGACGTTGCAAGTAGATATAAAGAAGCAGAGCCACTATCATCTAAAACAGCCGCTGAAGTTGTATCTGCTTTTGAGCGAATTTATCAACGAGGACCCTTACGATGGCCACAACTATTACAGGTTGATCCTGGCAAGGAATTTCTTGGTGCAGTATCATCTCTGATGAAAAAACATAATGTCGAATTTAGACGAGGACATACTGCAATACATCGTGATCAGGCAATTGTTGAACGACTTGATTGAACGCTTGCTGAGCGGTTATTTGGATGTCAATATGCGAAGGAAATAATTCAAGATACAAGATCTCGTGAATGGGTTGTAAGATTACCAAAAGTGATATCTTCATTAAATAATGAAATTACTCAAACAACTTATATGAAACCTATTAATGCAATTTAGAAAAAAAAACATATACCAATATAACGACATGATTTTTCAAAACAACCAGATATTTATATGAACCTGTTGAACTTGAAGGTGTTAAGAAAAAGAGCGACTGATCCTATCTGGGGTTTAACGACACATAAAATATCTAGCGTGGTAAGATCCACGGGTAGACATGCAATCTACCGATTAGATTCAACTGCTCCTCAACGTGGATTTGTACGGGAACAATTACAAGTAATTCCTGAAGACACACAATTACCACCGCATTCACTTAACTAGCACCTCGACGTCGGTTACATTCAAGACAGGTCAGCATTACATTTTCGCGTGTATGACCAAACTTACTATTAATTCTGTCTACGGTAAATTGTCTTGGATCATTACTCGAGTATCGCCACAACATTACTGTGTTACAGCTCGCACAGTGATTATTTTGCTTTGTTTCAGCATCATTATAAATTCAGCATCAAGGTCAAAGTTTTTTTTTTGGTCACACTGTTCAAAACTAACTAAATTTTTCTTATTATACATTGTCAATAACATCGCCAATGGTTTCTGTAACGTAAATAATAACCCTCCACAACTGAGATATTTTCCTAACTCTAGACACTGCGAGATAAACTAAATTTGACCATTCGATACGATCTTCGACGAGCCAAACTCACGTATCAGAAATAATTAACCTCTGAGATGAATTAATCGTCACTGCGTATCCTAGCGTCCATGGAGTTTTGTCAATAAATAACACGCTGTCAACAACATTGACAGGAACTAAAACAATATCATTTAATACAAGATTTTTTTTCCTCCTTGACTCTGTCACGGGTCCTGATATATCAACGTCGATATTCTGTCGTCGCATATCAACCAGTCGATAACATAATGATATGGGTAGATTTGAAAACTTTTCTGTATGTAAGATAAATAATTGTTGTTGAAGTGTATCACGAACTATCTTTCTACTTGCCACTATCAAATCATCTGGTCTCCACGAATTCCAAAATTTGCTCCTAGGAGTTTCCTAAATTATATCACGCATTATTTCACACTGAACTTTATTCGTTATAGTCCGATTAATTTCTTAAACTCTCTTAATTCTGGATCAAGTGCTCTATAATCATCAGTTATTTCTTCATAATAATCAACAAAGTTCTTTAACCATGTATGTGGAGATAATCCAACAAAAGGTGGTGGTTGACCATGATCGCCACACATTATTACAGCAGTATTTTTTGTTAATAACAAGAAATGTTTTTAATGTTTCTAACGACACTGTACATATTTCATCCCAAACAATTATCTTTGGAATGTATTTTTCGCCCATTCGATCAGGAGTCCATGCTTCTCCTTTCCATCGAAAACAGCTGTGATAAGTACATGATTTAATATTTCTTCCTCTCATTTCTCTTGCAAGTCTGTGTGAAGGGGTTAAAACGATCATATTAAAATTCCGAAATAGTTCAATCACACGAGTTGTTTTACCAGAACGTCCAGGCCTATTGATATAAACTTTTTTATGTCTAGTTACGGGATCATACACTGACGGTGAAGATGATAGTTTTAATGTATGATATTTTCTGCAATAAATATCTTTAATCGAAATATCTGCGGATTCATAATAAGCAAGTAAATGTTCTTGTTTTATTCTCCATTCGTCCCTTGATACATAAGTGCCGATATTTAATTTTTCCAACAATCCTGAATATATTTTATTGATTTAAAACGAATCTGTAGCAACTCTGACAGCAAACTTAGAAACTCTATTTATCATCGATAATATATTTATCGAAACGTACGCGAGCATTGAAGATCTTACACGAGTAAATTGTGGTGACTCACTGTCCATATAACTCACAATTATACCTAATTTGGCTCCATTTGACAAGAAAGCTATTTCACGACTTATAAATGTATTTTTTTCCGTTGTATCAGCAATTATAAAATCTAACTCAGCATCGTCTGTAATCAAACTTGCACAATGTCGTTTATGATCTTATGATCCTCCTTGGGTAAATTTACCGATTATTTTTCTGCCCAGATCTTTTGCGATTTTATTTTCGTAATCAGTCGTATCAGGATTTTCATCATCAGAATATTTCTTTTGTTGTGGTAATCAAATTTCTTTCTGCGGACGAGATGATATAGTTGCTTCACCTACTGTCAGAAATATCAGTATTTTTACACCGAGCATATATCGTAATAATACTGTTGGTACCCAAACTTTTTCTTAAAAATGTTTGCCAAACCAAGCATAACAAATCGGATGAAGACCTTTAGCAAACTCAAATGACTCGAACAAGCGAATTCAGTCAGGTCAAAATCTGGTAATGGTCCGTGTATCGATATTCTGGTCATTTCATGTGTGGGATGACCAAATCGCTCAAAATACTTAGAACACTCTTCCATACCAGGAAAACCTCCGGGATGCAACCATATCAACCGAGATAACATCTCTGTGATTGTATTTACTATTCCACAGTCCGCCGTGTCCGTGTTAGTTTCCACGAATTTTCTCTTTAGCAAAATGAGCCGCAACTGACCAAACAGTAAAACAGTTACTCAGTAATTGTTCAGCATCATCGGTATATTTCCATGCAAGATTTTTCATTTCTTTGTGAAGAGATTCTGTACGATAAATAACGCCATCAGGTCGTACAAATTGATCATAATTTCCATCTTCAGAACCCTGAAATAACATACTGATACAGGATCGTTTTTACTTATTTCTTTAATAGAAATCAAAAATATCTCCTTGGTAAATTTTAACAGTTAGATTTCGTGGAATTATTGTTACTGCATTAGTCCACGCATGCGCATAATGATCAATAATTTCAATCGAAGCTCCTTTTGATTTATATTTTGATTCGTACAAAATCTCTTCGGTTATCGTGTTTAGTATTATTGGGAATTTTAGTTTCTTTCCTAGCTCAGCGATATTTCTCCCCACGCTTTTATTATTTTACGTCTTTTATCCGTTAGACCGGTTCCGCGAGTCGAAACGGTAAAATGTTCCGTTATTCGTTCGGCTACACAATTCAGTCTTGAAAATGTCATTGGTTTTAAAATATTAACGTTCTGTTTTTTATTTATCGGATAAATTCCATAAATAACTGCTGCTACAGGATACGCTCTTTCAAAATACGGTTTGTCAATACCAGTCAACATTCCTGGTTTGGAATTTTTACTCAGTATGGCAATTTTTTCATTCTGAAGGACAAGATCATATTTATCACGGATAATCTAATTATATGTTTCTTCTAGTACAACAAATTTTACTTTAAAAATATATTTTTTATTGTCGAGATAATTAAAGATCGTTGCCGCTCGTTTGTCGTTCATCGTAGCATCGACACCAATGGTGATTTTGAATGTTGACCACACATGAGATGCGCCATCTTTGCGAAATTCTCTCTTGGCGTCATGAATTTTATTACTCAAACTTTTATTCTTCGGACGAACTAGAGCTTTTATCGGTAAGTCAGAAAATATTCTATCAAGATTACATTTATTTTTAGACGGCTTGATCTTAGATAATCTCTCAAATTCGTTCATATTATAATTAAGACAAATAGTTAATTAAAATATTATATAAGGGCCCCGCGTGGCCGAGTGGTATAAAGAGCTCTCCGTTACGGATCACTGCCATCTCACCTATGTCTGCGTGGGTTCGAGTCTCGGATTCGGCCAATGTGGGTATGTCAGAAAGCTTGCCAGTAGCTTCTCGAGAGTCGGTGGTTGTTTCTGGGAATTTCCCTGGTTCTTCCTCCCCCATTAATAGTGGCCGCCATGTATAGCCTATCGTGTGCTGAAAAATGGCGTTAAACACTACAACAACAAGAAAATATTATATATATATATATATATATATATATATATATATATATATATATATATATATATATATATATATATATATATATATATATATATATATATATATATATATATATATATAATGATTCAGACAAGGGACAAATGCAGATGCCTAATGATAGGTTCTACGACTCTTTATAACAAAGCTTGCCGAAACGACTTTTGCGGACATCATTTGCAAAGTGTTCGTAATGGAAGTCTAGGACCAAACCCGTGTTTGAAATGTGGTGTTGAAGTTAGAGGAAAAACGCAATTATGTATGCAATGTGGTGTAAAAAATAAAGAGAACTGAAAATATACTATGATAAAAGAATAATGACAGTGACAAGGTTATAAAAGTGCAGAAGACTATCTGATAAGATTCTCAAAGTAATGATTCAGACAAATAATCAATTAACCAAATAATACTGTATATAAATGGAGCAAAAAGACTTTTCTAAACACTCAAGCCAAGACTTTGTAAGATATTCTATCATAACGAATTTCGAAGCAAATCGTGATGGTGTAATCAGCCACTGTCGACTAAAAGAACAGTCGGAAATGTTAGTAATACTGGTTTTCGCAAATTCCGTGCTGGGAAAAATGTAACTTTGTCACCGATTTATATTCGAATGTTTCCATGGATTAATCGAAGATGGTCTTGTGATCGATCATATCAATGGTATCAAAATCGATAATAATTTAATTTAAGAATTGTGACACAGAGTCAGAATATCAAATTCGGAAATGCTGGTTATAATGATAATAGTGCAAGATGAGTTGTATCTACAAATATAGAGACTGGCAAAGAAAATATATTTCAATTGATGTATGCAGCTGGAAAATATTTTGATGTTCGCAGCTCTTCTATATATTTAATCGTAAATAATATAACCAAATCTGCTTTCTCTAAGAAATATAAACAAAATATTACATTTCAGTATTGTTAGTGGTACCTGTCAAACTAAGCTATCTCTGGTAAAGTAATTAAGTAGTTACCTCGATTATATTTATTATTTATGTAATTGTTTCTTTTTTGTCATGATTCAGTAATTAATTAATTATGATACTGATCGTTAGTTTGTTACTCTGAGACCTTCGGTATGAAAATGCGTTCAAAATCCCCATTCATATAATACTGCTACTTCCTTTCTTAAGGTCAGTGACATGAAGGAAGGGAGATAATTTGTCATGACGATTAACCACCTGTGTCATAATTAGTATCAGTGAAGTAACATAATTGTATATATTATATATGTGTTCATATTAGTAGAAGGATAATTTATGGTTCTAACCTACAAACGAAATCAAGGTAGGAACATGTAAGTCCTTTTTCTATCTGTAACATCACGGTTACATGTAAGTTGCTTTTCGATCTTTTCGATCTGTAATATCACGGTTACATGTAAGTTGTTTTTTTCGATCTGTAACATCACGGTTACATGTAAATTGCTTTTCTATCTGTAATATCATGGTTACATGTAAGTTTCTTTTCGATCTGTAACATCACGGTTACATGTAAGTTGTTTTTCTATCTGTAAACATGCAATAATTTAACTATCTGCGTAATAATTAACACACATACTTTAAGAAAATATTTTACGTACCTCCTGTCCACTTCAAAATGCGAATTTCCAGGCTGACTGAGAGAGAGCGATTCACTGTCTTTTATAGTCAAACATTTTGGGAAAACCCATCAGTCTGGAACGTTCCAAACGGCTTGAACGTTCTATATTGATGATTGGTTTTCCCAGACCGTTTTTTCCAGAACGACTTGACAACACAAATATCTAGTATGTTCTACATTTTGGGTTTCCCCAGACGGTTCTTCCAAAATGACTTGATCACATGATTCTCTAGAACGTTCCAGACTTATGGGTTTTCCCAAAATGCCTGACTATAAAAGCAAACCAGAATTTCTCTATCCCCCAGTCGGACTGGAGTTGAATTCGAGAGAACATGTGTGTGGTTTGCGCTATATTACATATGTACTATATCATCCTGGTTGAGGAATATATATATATATATATATATATATATATATATATATATATATATATATATATATATATATATATATATATATATATATATATATATATATATATATATGGAACATTTTAAATTTTCAGATACTAGACTTCATGTGCTATTGATGATTTTATTTAATTGTATGTTTGTGCATCACTTTGTACCAGATGATTTCACAAAAGTTACAATTATACCGCTACTAAAGAGCAAAATTGGTAACCTGGCGGACACAAATAACTAAAGACCTATAGCTCTTATGACTATTATCTCAAAAATATTTGAATGCATCATACTGCAAAGATGTGAAGTCACAATCTCCGATAATCAGTTTGGTTTTAAAAAGCAGCGTTCAACAGATTTATGCATATATGCCTTTAAGGAAACTGTTAGCTATTATGTACAACATGGTAGCCCAGAGTTTGCATGCTTTTTAGACGCTAGCAAGGCATTTGATAGGGTCAATCACCGGACACTCTTTAAAAACTTGATTGATATTAAAATACCTGTCTACATAGTTCATACTTTAGTTAATTGGTATGGAAACAGTTGTACTGTGTGCGATGGGGAAGTGTAATATCCAGTGCTTTCGATGCAACCAATGATGTGAGGCAGGGGGGTATTCTTTCCCCTTTGTTATTTAATATATATATAGACGAATTAAATCGTCAGCTCGGAGAGTGTCACGTGGGGTTACGTCTGCCACCAAATGCGTTGTTCCTTAACAATTTTAGTTTTGCTGATGATATGTCATTGATAAGTCCTTCTATCACAGGTTTAAGAAAATTATTAAAGATATGTGAACAATACACATTTGAGAATGATATCATCTATAATACAAAAAAATCAGTATGCATGGTCTTTCAGTCAACTTCTTTCAAATTACCATCTCCTCCCCCTGTACATCTTAACGGAAATGCTCTTACATATGTCAACAGTTATACCTATTTGGGTCATATTTTGAAATCCAATCGGTCAGATAATGAGGATATGATGAGACATTACCGATTTTTGTGTACTCGAACAAACATGCTTCTACGCAATAGATTGTTCAAATCCTATTGCTACACTATGTATTGTGCTCCTCTGTAGACAAACTTTAGTGAATGTCTGAAAAGAAAACTAGTTATTGGATATAATAATAGTCTTCGTTTTCTATTAGGTCTTCCTAGGTGGAATAGTGCCTCCAACATGTTTGTAAATTGTAATGTATTCAGTTTTGATGAAGTAATGAGAAAGTATGTTTTCTCAATGATGACAAGAATATCTAATAGTAAAAACTGCATATTGAAATCTCTTTGGAACTATGACATTCATTTAAATTCTCATATTATTAGTAGATGGAACAAATTGCTCTTTAAATGTGTCATTTAATGTCATTCTTAACAATGCCTGGCACGATTAATTGTTGTAGATGGATATGTATACTTGTATGTATGATATATATGTTCTTTTATGTTTACAATGTTTTTACTTTATAATTATATTTTAATTTAGAAGTATGGACTTTGTAGTCTGAACGTAAAAATTATTATCTTATATATATATATATATATATATATATATATATATATATATATATATATATATATATATATATATATATATATATATATATATATATATATATATATATATATATATATATATGAATTTTGAAAATATTAATGCTATTATTTCTGCAATAAAATATTTTAAAAAAGACGGAATAAATATTCAACTTGATCCAGAGATTCTGATCTTGAATCATTACAAAATCGTAAATTTCAGGTGGATATACACTATCATCTGAGTATCGGTTGATTAAAAATATAAACGAAATTATGTTACACTCTTTATCAACAGTGAAAGATATAGAAGTAGAAAAATTCGTACCGCTTTCTATCGCGATTGACATTATTAGATCAAAATTTTCTGACAAATACGAAACAGAAAAGAGTATAAATACACGCTTGAGACAACTGAGAAAAAGCAAATTATATCAGATATTGAAAATGAAAATACTGTCACTTATGAAAGAAGTGACAGTAGCGATGAAAACTAGTGAGAATCGTTAAAAAATATTCTGTTATAATATGTAAAAAAAATATTTAAATATACCAAATTAGATATTCTATTCAAAACTAGACATTATTTTTTAAAGTTGATCGAGTTTAATACAGGAATGTGCATAATTCAGAATCTGATCTCTATCACACGTGATCATATAAATATGTTCTCGCCGCAGTTGATTTAGTTGTTCCTGCGTCAATAAATCAATCTTTGTTACCGTACTCATCAATAATTATATCAACACTAAATTGTTCTGTGTTGACTGGAGACTGTGTCATTATTGTTCTGATGTCGTTTTCAAGTACCTCCCCCTTGTCATGTATAAGAACCCTCACGTGATGGTATATTATATAATATACCTATTGATTTTATTTAATTGTAAAACACTCTATATGATCGAAAAATCCACGGACAATATTTTAATTTTAATGATTTTATTTTTTCTGAATTATTCTGAATTTTGTAATTTTTTCATGAAAATTAGTCAAAATTCATCGTTTTAACACCTATTTTAGTCCTTTCTCTGCTTAAACAACAACTAAAATTAGTCCAAAAACTGATTAAAAAAGCCATAAAAAATTAACAGTTTTAGGTGTGTTTTACGAAAATTTAGCGATTTATTGATAATTCATTTAGAGAGTCGCTGGATTTTTCGTCCTCAAAAATTAAGAAATCTGATATATTTTCCTCGACAATTTTATGCAGAAGAAAATAAATCTTTCACGTTGAGGTTGAAAATCATTAAGATTTGACATAAAGATTTATATGAAGAAATTCTACACGTAGGTCAATTAAGTGTCCGGATTGGTCAGTAAGTTTAACATTTATTCTTGATTATAACGGATTATGACATCGTAGATAAACATGATTAATAGGTTCTTGCAAAACCAAATATCCAGGAGGTACTTGCGGTGTAAAATTATACAGAATATATCCTTGCTGAGCCTGATTTAATTTTTCAAGATCTATTTGAAAGCGGCCATCAATTACGTCGCAAGCAAGATTAACTGCAATCATTGATGTTATACTAACGATTCCTGATGAAATATGACGACTTTCACCGTACGGATTATTATTGTGTTTAAGAATAGTTGGATGAGGGGATAGTTTATTCCATGACTCGAGTATTTTGGGAAAGTTTTCATTAATAAGATCATTGAGTGATTTCTTTAGCTCGTCAGTTCTAAATTCTGGTATTACAAACGTTGGTAATTGTTCTTCTCTGATCGCATAGTGTCGTAGGAACAGCTGTTTAAGGGTCATTGTACGGGATTTTCCATGGTAATCAGCCAATTCACTGCCGAGTCGATTCATATTCAAATGACAGTTTTATTCATGTAATCAAAATCTGATATAACCTGATTCAGATGTTATATCGTTGTAATAATCTGTTGTTTTATATCATCGTTGTAGTAATGTGTAACGCCAGAAAATAAATTTTGCAATTGGTTCGATGATCGTCTAAACTCAGAGTTAATGGGATTGCAACATGATTTAATAAACTGTTCATGGACAATCGGATTTAATTTATCTTCATGGGTATATAAATCACATATTATTGTAGGAAACTCATTCTCCCAAGAATAATAATATCTCCACGGATATTTTCTCCGATATTCTGGTTCCGTTATGTATTTCTTTTCGTCGGTGGAAAAACCAGCCAGCACTGGTTCTGGTGGTCCTTCATATTTTGGTGGGATTTCAGTCCATCCTAAAACATTTCTGATTAATACTGAAAAATATCTTCATCGTAATCTGGAGAATTTATCTTATTGTAGCAATAATGTTGGTTCATGAACTGAAATAACTATTTTCGCTTCTTTTCCAGTTATAGATTTGATTCTCAGTTGAAATTCATCATTCATTTGTTCGATCTGAAAATTACCTGTAGGAATAGAAACAACATTCCAGTATGGTGTTCCATCATCTTTATTTCTATTTGCAAATACTAGTGAATTATTCGCCTGTAATCAACCAAATGATTTTGATCTGATATTTGGCCAACTGTAATATACTCGTAATTGCGCTAGTGCGATTTCTTTCACTGAAATTGCAGTTGGAAAGTTAATACTAAATTCTGGATTAATTAAGCTTACCGTTATCATTGATGTTTTTGACGAAGTCGTATTATTTACAATCTGTTGCAGTAGCTCGCTTGGCGATATCAGTGGAGTTGACATTGTTATTTAAATCCTGATTTTCTAAATCAATCACTGTCATTGCTTCTTTGTAGATTTTGATCATCTCCGTAAACTCAAATCTGATATTTTTCCATCACTAAGGCTCGTTGATAATAGCGAGGATAATTTGGAGTATGCTAGCGTTTCTGTGTAATTTTATTATATAATCATGCAATTTTGCATTTGTTCACGTGCATAGTTTTATTGCAATGATACTAAGAATACCGGCAATCGTTGTTGCAGCTGAAACACAAATTGTTACAACTACTGGTGCCATCATTGTTATTGTTGATAATAATACGCCGGTTCCAAGTTTAGGTGTATCTCCTATTTTTTCTATTGCCTTAATAGCCATATCATTAAATTTTTCCAGCATCTTAACCTATTGTTCTTCTGGTTCCGCTTCTTCTTTTAGTTTTGGCTTTGGTGTAAGAACTGTTTTTATTTCACCAATACCTTCAAGTATTTTTCATCTGCGGGGGGTGGCTGAACAGCAGCTATATCAGTTGGAAGTGTTTTTAAAAGTTATTTTGTTTTCTTAGTTCTTTCTGCTATTTTTCTAGTATTGGGAAAATATTAGATAATTGTTGAGGTATAAGGCCTTCTGCTCCCAAAGGATTTACTCCAACGTAACTACCACAGGTTGGACAGACTGATTTTGATGCCTGTAATTCTTCATCAGATGATGGTTTTGCTGATGTGGATAGTTCACAAGATGAAACTGGCTGACAAATCACCATTTTCAAATGGCTATTGACAAGCTGTGTCTTGTCAATAGCGTCAGGATTCCATGGGTGTATACCAGTTTTTCTAAAGGCTTCTTTGACCTGATAAGTGGTAAACTGATCAAGGGCATAAGACAGCACTGTTGAAAACTTGGCTTTATTTAATATTTGATTCTTGTTGATGTAACCAAGGTTAACTGTAATTGAGGTGAGTTTTGCTTTCAGTGGACCATTGATTTGCACATCCATTGGTTGTATAATGTGGGTTGTGTGTGGTTGCAACCCACAATAATTCAATTTGATTATCTCGTGTAAGCTTGATGACATCTAGGTTTATGTGGCTGTCATGGTTGTCCATGATAAGTAGCACTGGTCTTGCTGATGAACAATGACGCATTTTTTTTCCTTAAACCAGTGAGTGAAGAGTGTTCCATCCATATACCCATTAGCAGAGTTTCCAAATAACCATGAACCTGGAACACCTTCCTTATAAGCCTGGGGTAAACATCTTTAAAAAATCAAAAAGGATGGAAGACTTTTTCCACTTGCAGATATGCATAAATGCGCAGTGATGTGACCGGATGTTGTGACAGATTGTTGGTAGCTGTATTGCCTTTGATACCAATAACTTTGTGACTATTTTTTTCTTTTCCACTAAATTTTGTTTCATTGCAGTTGAAAATCTGATCTGGTTTGTTGTCTAATCCTAATCTGTGTAATGTGTCTTCAAGAAGAGTGAAGTATTGAGTCATCACATGCATGTTTGACATCCTGTTCCTGCCTCGGTCATGTGGATCAGCATGTTTCTCTGATAGTTTAGAATGTCTTTTAAAAGATTTTCGGAACCATTTGTCGCTGGGACCTTTTTTCATGTTAAATAGAGAATGGCGCCCATTTTGCTTCATGATGGTAATTACATACTGCCTGGTAATTTTGCTGGTCAGCAGAAAACCTTGTTGTGCCGAATACTTCATATAATTGACCATTAACATTTCTTCATTTGTTGTTAACATTGGACATCTTCGAGGGGCCTTTTCTTGTACCTTCCCCTTGACATGGTCTTCTACAGTTTTTCTAGGGACTTGGAATTCCCTAGATGCTTGTGAAATTGTGAGCTTTTTCTGCTTTACAGATAACACAGCAGATTGAAGTTCTTCAGTTCTATACCTCTTTAGCATTGCTAAAAATAAAATTAAGTAATTCATTTCTTGTCTTTACTGCTGTAGGTAGCATTCACCAGAAAGATGTTATTTTTCTTAACAGTTTTCATATTGCTTGTGTTGATTTATTTGAGGAAAAAAATCACCATTTCTCTTTCTCATGAATTATTAAAATTGTGACAATGAAGTATAATGATGAACAAAAATTTTATAAATCTTAAAGTAAAATTCATTAAAATAATGTGCAGTGGAAAACACCTTTTAGATGCCTTAATATGTGGACTAAAGAATATTTGTCAGCTGACTAGTTGGTTTTTTTTCATAGCTGTTTCATATACATGTTTGATAACCGAAAGAAAGATAAATAAAACATATATTAAATTCCGATTAGGAGGTTGTTTTTATTTAATTGTCCCAAAATAGTAAGTATTTAATTTTACTAGTTTAGAAATTTTTTGATATAGCCTGGAATAATTGATAGATGCATTCGTGTTGATAGTAATGGTGCACGCAGTTCCATGGAAGGGTAACAATTGTTTTTCAGTGTAATATTTTCTAAAAGCGTTGTTTCCCCCATTTCGGGAGAAATATAATAAGAAATATAATAATCAATGCTCACTGGCTATTGCCCCTTGACATTTCTTTGCAAGTAAAATATGGAGTCTGGAGACGCCGTGAATGCTGGTGGAACTGTGTTAACAAGGTCTGATAATAAATTAGATATGAATACTGCGGCCATGCTATTTGTTGTGCTTTTGCATAAGTGTGGAAAAAGGAAAAATGCTTGATTGAGGATGCTTTATTGTGGAAATGTTGTAATGAGCCTTTACAGCGTCTGCTATAAAAGCGGGAGCCTACATCAAGATATTGTTTTATGACGTAGTTCTTTTTGACCTATGTAGCTAATTGTACCACGTGACTCCCGACGTCAGTAAATGGAGGCGTAAGGGGATAAAGTGGGTATTTGGGTTAGTTTCTTTACTTAATGGACTTACATAATGCTTATTTCCGCTCGGACTTGTCAGCTTAAATCAATCTTCTTATTTTCTAAACAGGAACCAAAACTTCGCGTGTTGTCACGAGTTATTATTACCATGGCGACAATTGGTACGCGGCGAGAATTGACCTATCGCCAGTTGTCAATCATTCTGCTCGATTGACCAATCAGTGAGCGCTATTTTACACACCTCCAGGCACTGTTTACGTCCGCCATTTTCCTCCGACAAGCTGCTTCTGTCGATATCGACTCGGCTATTGTATATATTTACAAATTTCGCAACGGTTCGGAGAAGTAGCCCCACTTCGCCTGGAGAAGTCACCCCAAGGATCATATATACCAATTCTGAGATGTCGCCACATGGTTAAGGCTTTATTTATTGTTGTTTTTCTTCAACTTAATAACTTATTAAATTTATAAAATGTGCAAGTTTTCAACTTTTCCATTTGATCAGCTCCGCTTCTGTACTTAACGAAAAATAAGTGTCATCTGTCCCTTTTGCTCTGCTCTTCAAATCATTAGATGCATTTTAATAATATTTGTAGAGATAGTGTTATCAATATTTTTTATTACATTTACATCTAAAAATGAAACATGCGTACTAGATGCAGTATAAGTAAATTTAATCGTCGGGTGAAAAATAAATGATTTAGGCGATCAATAATTTTTTTCAATTCTTCAGTTGAATGATTCCAGATCGTAAATATGTCATCTAAAAATCTGAACCAAAGAGATGGATTAAACTTTTCGTTTTGAATAAAATCCTTTTCTAATTCACCCATGAAATGGAAAAGTATATAGGAGCCATATTAATACCCATTATCTGTATGTAACTCGTATTATTAAATTGAAAATAATTATTTTCCAAGATGAGTTTTTATTATTTTACAAATATCTTCGCTAGATAGTGTGATATTATTAGGATTGTTATCAAGAAAATATTTGCAGGCTTCAATACCATCTGCATGCGGAATGTTGGTATATAGTGATGTTACATTTAATGATACCAGGATTGAAATTATCAGATAGATGTGGAATAGACTTCGACTTTTTAATGAAAGTAGTTGTATCTGTAATGTATGAAGGAAGTGATTTCATTAAAAGTTGTAAAACACTATCAATAATTTTGGATAGGTTTTCAGTATATGAATTACAACATGATATAATGGGTCGTCCTGGAAAATTTAAAGGTAAATTATGGTCAGGGTTTGTATGAGTTTTGGGTAATATGTAGAATTGAGGTGTACGTATGTTAAGGGGGAAAGTATCAAATTCCTCATATACGGAATTATTATTTTTGAGGTGTACGTATGTTAAGAGGGAAAGTATCAAATTCCTCACATACGGAATTATTATTTTTAGCGATCTCATTATTGCATGTTGAAATTTTTTATTTAATTTCTAATTGACGTTCAACTTCTTTAACATAATTATCTTGATTCACAATAATAATAGTGTTTGACTTATTATCCTTTTTAATCACTATACTGTCGTCATTCATTAGCTCACCAATATCGTCTGGTATGTCTTTTAATGTTATCACGCCCGCCATTTTCACAGAAGGTTTGTCGGAGGTTAAGAGGTTGTCAAGTCAAGTGTTCGGTAGGCGGAGCGATCTACCTTCTGGCGTAAGGTCAATTGGTCTCTAACCAGTAGTGTAGACAGTTGAATTGCCTTCTCTACATAATCCATCATTGCAACATTAGTTTTATTTGCATTATTTTTATTATTATTATTATTATTATTATTTACTTCTTTTGATGAAGTCAGTATTTTCTAGTGGTGAAACATTATACAACGCTCAAAATTTATATCTTTAGTTTAACAGTATTACGTTCTGCTTGCAAGTGCAGTATTGAGTCTAGATCCAATTTTTTTACAATTCGTAAGCATTACAAATGGCATTATGTTTATGCAGCGATGCCTTTAAAGCCAGTAATAACTGAACTAAAATTTAATTCCCATTGAGCATTTGTAAAGTACAGCTAGTTTTACTACCATTCTCATCCTTCATGGCAGGCATACAAAAGTTTCACGTTGAGCATTGCAGTGGCGAACACAACTAATTGGACTATCTTACAGGCCCTTCGTTTCCTGCAAGATAGTCAATGGTGGTAATATCCGACACAGGATTGCATTATATGGCGTTTTCTGGCAACAAATAAATAACAATATTCTTTTCCAATCGCAGGCCCATCTGGAGATACGTCGTTCGTATTGTATTGTCCTGTTGTGTTTCGATTTGTGTTTTCTTTTCGTTTTTTGTCCTAGCAAAGTTTAAATAGGCGAAACAAATTCGAAAATATATCTAAGTGGACTGTTTGCTATGTTCTTGGTACATTTGTGGAAGAGAGGTGCCGTAATTTGTGTGTGCCCTCATTTTTTCTGTTCTCATAACTGGATCAAGTGACTTATGCAGACCAAATAGGAAGTGATCAGAATCCAACGGCCACGTATGGGCTAAATTGTTATATGCAGGGGGTAGAAGCGATGACGGGTGGAAGAGCCACAAATGGGATAAAAAGGCAAAACGCCTACTGTGACACTACTTATATTGTTTTATTAACAGATGAGTAATCCATTCCATTCGTTGAATCTTAGAGTAAATAATTCCTGTAACTAAAGTAAAATTAATTGGAAATACTATTTCGTACAGATTTGAATTGATCATGATCAACAACATCGAGTGTCATGTGGTTGTAATATCAAACACTTTGGGCTTCTTGCCAGCCTTGAATTCTTGCAGCGTTTTAATCACGAAACATGAACCAACAAATATGAAAAATGTATTATGCTCCTTTTCAGTTACTTTCTACATACTTTTAGTATCATGTTTTGCTTTGACCTTTGCGCTCGAGCCTGGCTTTGGTGTTCAACAACTTTTCATTATAAAAGTTTTTTATTTTCTAAAATATCCCATAAAAATATAAATTATTATCCCCAATTTTCGGAGTAACCTTCTCGTTTACAAGGACATTCTGAATAAGACATTTACTAAAGAAAATATTCCCTATCGTTGACAATTGTAGAGCTTTCTTTCATCTCATCTAAAAAAGATAACGACGATTCTTCTTCAATAGTCTATATCTTAGTAAGCCTTTACAATTGGAAGTAAAAATTTACGAATACTTCAGGATTCATAAGTGGTCGAGTTATATTTTAGTAACCCCTGGAATGTTTGTCTTCCCTTCAATAGTCACTTATTAAAACTTTTATGGAACGCGCAAACTATTTGACAATAGCAGAATATTTGTATTTTAATAATTACATCTTCTTGAGTTTAGTTTTTTGGTCCTATAGGAAGTCAAAATATGCGACAAATTTCGATTTCATAGTTTCCTCTTCTGCTTCCACCATCAATTCAGTTTCACCAAACATCATCTTAACATCGACCCGGATGTTCTCAGCCGTGTCCGGCAGCTTGACCACAACCTTACCCAGCATTTCGCAATTGGAATCTGTAACAAACATGGGGTTCTTATCGGGGCTTGCGTAGACCTTCAGCAGCATTTCTTTCTGATTCGATTTGATGGTGACATGTTTACCAGTTCTGACTTCACCAATTTTGACAGATTCGCCAACTTCGATATATCTCTTAAACACATCTTTGCATCGATCATTCCCTCCGACTGAAACTTTCTTGTCTTGCGGGTGTCTTGCGGGATCGAATGGAGGCGAAATATTAATACCATAAGTATATTTGGCTATTCTAGATGTTATGATCTGCGGTGTGTGTCCAAAAATAACGGCTCCGTTCAAAACCGCCAAACCAGCCTCTTTGGGTATGACGACCTTAGTCTTGGGGAAAGCCGTCCTTATGGCTTCTTGCATAAGCTGGCATTCAGAAAATCCTCCCACCATTAGCAAAGTTGAGGTTCCCTTTACACCAGGCTTTTCAAGAAGATCTGCTAGATGTTCAGTGATTTTGCTGATACAGTTTTGGAAAAGGCTTCTAAACAAGTCAGCATCAAGTCTCATCTTATCCGCTGTCCAAACAATTTTTCCTTTATAAGGAGTTTGCTCTATCGCGTCTTTGATCTTCTCTCCACAACTCTTTTCATATGTGTCTATAAGAGCTACTGGTACCTTTAATGTAATCTTGTCATTCTTGTCTGTGCGAACACTTCTTTTTTTTGTTTCGAACTCTCGAAGCATTTCCATGTGGTCAGCTTTGTCTTTATCACAGAACTTCTTGAACGTCGGGGCTCCAATAATTTTAATTATCATTTGGTTAAATTCCTCATCTACTTTAGTGCCACCCCACGCTCCACCGCTGGCTTTGTGAATCTCTTTTATTGTTCCATCTGGTTGCTTCTCGTGGACAGTAATATCTGCCGTTCCACCTAGAACAAATTGATATTAAGTTGATAGAAAGAACTCATTGTACTCATATAAAGAGAGTAAAACACTAAAAGTAACTATTCAGGAGCAATGGTTAGATGCAAATCCAAATAATATAACTAATTTAAATTGTATTACCTATAGAGAAAACACACAAGTTCAAAGTTTTGACCATTTTACAACAGGTTCAAGCACCGTCAGAAGACATATATTACAAATGTTACGCTCCTTTACCCCACACTGCCGCATGTGCAGAATATCCTCATTTTGATAAATATACACAAACCTCCTTAAACAATCACTGTGAAAGAAAGTAAAATGTTCTTGATATTGTGACCGCACATGACCTTTCTCGCTATTTGAATGAGTCAATCAGTTTCTTTTCCAAACAGTCACTTACCGATTGATAGACGATACACTTTCATTGATGCGTAGGAAATTGTAACATTGCGTTGCTTGCAACAGTTTTGTTTATGCGTACTTGTTAGAAACAGGAAAATCTCAACACATACAGCCAAATGTTTTAAAGGAACCTAGTGGATTGTTGCATGTAGCTTGCGTCAAGGCAGGTAATGCTCAGTTCAAAAACAAAATGAGGCTTAACAATTCGTCATGAAAAATAGACAGTATGAGGTAAATATTACAAGCTTACAATGAATCGAACATTTGTTTATGTTGTTTCTTGCGGTTTGGATTGGTTCAGTATAGTTTGTTTTACAAATATAAAATAAACATCACAACATTTTACCTCCTAGATCTATGACCATGTATTTCTTGTCATCAAATTTGCCCATGCTGGAAAGCTTATCAGAGGAAAGCAGCTGACAGTACATGGAGGCAGTCTCGGGTTCCAGGGCTATAGTCAGTAGACTCCCGTCTATACCAGCCTGTTTATGAGAAAGTGAAATTATAAAGCTGAATTTTTATTATCACTGCTGTTTCTTGGAAAATGCTGGAGAATTTGTGATCATGCCCGTCTGTTTGTTTGTTCAGAATGTGATGCAACGCTTCCCAGCTTATTTAGCAAAGTGACTTTAAGGTACAGGAGATAGAGATTGTATGTATTTGTCAATGGCGGTTTTAGAATTTGTATGGTAGGCCACAAATACCGTTTTAAAGGCTGTCTACCGCACATAACGTTTTATAGTTAAAATCCACCGCTTCTGAAAATTAAAAGAATTTTTTAAGAAAAGAACAAACACACACACCTACACCCGAATATTGTATTTTTATGTGTTGTATCGCCACACCAGAGAAACCAGCCAGAACCAGTTTACCGGAGACCAGAAAGTTTCCACCAGTACAACGACTAGTGCAATGATACGTGACAGAACAACTAGGATTATAATTGTTGAGGAATAGATGACATGTGTGCAGTAAAAGCTGTTAATTAATTACCTTGTTGTTGGATTATGGGGAGCTTGAGGCCAAATGAGGTGGTGTAAGTAATAAAGGAACAAAAGGTGGTCATGATGTCTTATGAACCTTTGATGAAAAATGGCAACCATTTGCAGATAAAGATCAAATAGAGAGACCATCCATATTAAATTATTTCTGCAGACACATTAGAGTAAGTATTTAGATATTATGTAATGTTTAACTGCTATTGCATCGTTCAAGATGTTTAAAGTATGATCTGTCTGGGTAACTCTTACATTTTTTTTCTTCAAATCGAGGCAAAATGCCGATGTGTTCGCTTTTTCCCAAAGTTAAGAAAACCACAGCATAAAAAATATACGTTCAACAGTGCTGGGATAGCAGAGTTTAAGCGTGTGCAGGAGAGTAGCAAAGGTTTTGAGTCTGCATGGTGTATTTTAAAGGTATTCATCTTTTGTATTTCAAGCATATAAATTAATTTCAATCCCTAGATAATATAGATTAGTAAACACTATATTACAAGATAATTATGTTTAATACTGAGATACATTATTCATAAAAGCATAGGTAATATATTTTGTCATTGTTTACTTAAAATCTAAATCAATCTTTCTTTAATTTACAGTGATGAAACTTGCGAAAAGATTGTTGAATCTGTGCCATGAAGAAAAAGAAGCCCAGGAGGATGAGATTCAAGAATACAGCTTAAGTACAAGCCATGAACTTCCTCTGTGGAATGAACATAACTTGGAGAACTATTGGAGATCAATCGGCAACCTTACAAACTCAGCAACAGGAAAAATGGAGCTAGAAGTTCTTTGCAGACTGAACATACT
Organism: Sinohyriopsis cumingii; assembly: GCA_028554795.2. Lineage (NCBI taxonomy): Eukaryota > Metazoa > Mollusca > Bivalvia > Unionida > Unionidae > Sinohyriopsis > Sinohyriopsis cumingii. Next base: position 132,604,660 of record CM068829.1, read on the forward strand.
TCTCCTGTTATTACACCATTCTTATACTTATACAGAGAGGACATTCTCTGTTTTTACCAAAATACAAAGTGATTCGGGTGAAAACTGAACTATTGAGAGCCTGTTAAGTGTGCAGCTTAAGAATCACAATGAATGACTTCAGTGGTTACCAGACAATATTACCAGACAGTAATCTTGTGAAGGAAACAAAACATTCTTTTGGTTGTTGATAAATTTGTTTGCAGTGAACTATCAGATAAATAACTCTTCCGTTTTCATTAATTAAAAATATACTGACTCGTAATAACAATATTGAATATTTATGTTCAAAACATACTGTTTCTATTATACTATGAAGAGAATACATATGGCTTATTTTGCTTAAAATTCCCTAGTAGAACATAAAATTTATGCCAATAAAAAACTCTTTTTGGTTTAGAAGTCAATCTACTGATAAAAATGTGTAAATCTACTGGTTTGAGATTCTGGTTCTGTCACACGTATCAATCTGATGTACAAAGGGAGGGGTGGGAGTTGCTGTAAGAGAACTGAAGTAAGGGATATAAGAGAAGTGATGTACTTTAATAACAAGTTAAAATAATTTCAATGAGATTGAAATGTCCGTGAGTTTCTCTGTACGATCTCTGACCAAAGCATCGAAACATCTGAGATGGGGTATTGAATTAAATGAATGAGTCATGCTCAGGATTCTCACATTTTGGGCTAATTGGTCAAAAGTAAGAAACAGTTGAGATCCCCAGCTTACATTTACCCACATTGGACATTAAACAAGATTTAAATATGCAACTGCCAGTGACTCCTCTGTCTGCTCTTATTTCCAAAGTCTTGATCGTTTGAGCACAGATTTGTCGATACATTAGTACTTGAAGACCCAGTATGTTTTACTTAAGTTGTCAGTTGTTTAAAGCCCAGCATTCTCGAAAACGTATACTTTTCGGAAACTGCAGGCAAGAACCGTTGAAAATGCAGCCATAAAGTTTCAATACAAATGAATATTTTTTTCCAGCAGTGGTTTTAAAACAATGCTACTAATGTAAAAGACAACCACATTAAAACCAGCTTCTATATTTGTTTTAAAAAATCATTCAAATATGACATTTATTATTGACATTTTTGTTTGCTGACCTAAACTCTCCTATGGAAACAGTGAATATTGTATGAGATTTGAGTCATGCAGCCACACCAAAAGCTCGCTATTGCTACAAATTAACAATTAATGGTTGCTGTTTTTATTCATTTATAGCTAATAATTTTTTACAAATGAAATAAAAGGTACATATCTTGAGTTCCCACTGTATACTGAATCTATTTTCATATTTCTATGCAAGATTTATACTTTCAAAACTACTAAACTTATATTCGACGGAAACAAAATATTATTTAACTTTTCTTTACAAATATCCTTTATTGGTGCCTTCTGACACAGCCGATCTTGTTCCTGCCAAATGATGAATAATACCAATACTTAGCTGGAGAAAGTGTTGTCAGACGAGTATATCAAAGCAGTTGTCTATATCCACAAAATATTGCTGTCATACTTTTAATGCCTGTAGATGTTTGGTTAATTACTTTTTATAGTCTTGGTGAATAAAACTATGCTATTGCATCTTTTACGAACCAATAGATATTTAGGGAATAAATAATATAAATTTCTAAAGAAAAATTAAACCAATACAATCAATTCATACTTAGTTAATTAATGTTTAATTAAATAAATAGAATGCTACCTCGTTTGCTGCCTCTCTCATAAATTGTTTGGCAGAGTCCGTCCAGATGGCTGGAACAGTAAGTATCCAGTGAATATCGTCCACCTTTAGACCTGTACCACGTATTTCTAGTGCCTTTAGCAGGTGGTCCTTCATATAACCGATTGCCAGCCCAAAAACCTTTCTAGCTGGCATCTTTAATCCCTTATCATCTTCTATCTCAATCCCTCTTTTTATCTTTAAATATAAAGTGGAAAAAAAACGCAGGTGACATAAATTCCATGCAACTGGTTCAATACAATCTCTTAAGTGAAAATATTAAAGTGGTGTATTGATTGCTGGGGGGTGGGGGGGGGGTGGGGTGGATAGCACTGATTTTTATAATCTGTGCACAAACGGGCTATTGGATGCCAATGCAGCGACACAGAACATTGAATAGCTGCATGAGCAGCAGAGAGGGTGAACAGACCATAGAATTCCGACAAACAAATAAAACAAACAAAATAAAATCATGTCGTAGAAAGGTCCAGATTTTTACAAATTAACGTTTCCTTGAAATGTTTTATTTCTGTAATGGCCGATTATACTAATGAAACCCCAGTTCGAAATAGTAGCTGAAAAAATAAAGTACTCTACGTGTTTATTTATTTTTTTTGTTTATTTTTTTGACGACCAACGTTGGTAGGTACCCTCTCTGCTGCTATTAATTTACCACCATACCAAGTTTGATGAAAATTTCTCAACGCGTTCTCGCTGTCGTTTCTCCTCATCTGTTTCATCTTTATTTGTTCTATGTTTCAAGTAATATTCAAGTTCTGATGGTGGTTTTTCTATTTTTGGATTTATGTTCTTTCTGTGTTTATAATACATCATCAAACTTCTGTATCGATCTCCACCGCAATTTTTGCAAATCTGATATAATCCTCTAACGCCGTTGTTACATCCAACACAACTTCGTGGACCAGCATGAGGATTTTTCTTTATAAGATAATTATGTTTTTTACAATATTCTCCACGGCGCATTTGTTAGTGGTTCCCTGACGCAGCCACGCATAGTTGAATGATATCTTTTTAATTAAATTTACACCCCTTCTGCTGATATTAATTAAAAGATTGTTATATTAAAAAATAATGGTACATTCGGAATCTCATACTGCAAGAATAGCTCGAGAACGATTAGAAGCAATTAAAAAATTTCTTCCTGTCAGAGACTCATTCAGAAAAAATCTGCAAGCGCAGCAAGAAGCACAAGTTGAGTATGAAGAAGAAACTAAAAAACTATTTAAGCCCGTCACTGCAGCTACTGAGAAAGTTACAACTGTCATCAAAGAGGATCTTCTTCCGGTATCAAAACAAACTGCAGCACAACAGCACAAACTAAAAAAATAGCAAGAAGAACTAGAGAGACAAGGAAGATTTTACGAGACCTTCCAACTGACATAGCTGCAGCTCAACCTCCACGTGTTGGTGAGGAAATACTTGAAGAAATTGGAAAACTTCGTACTGATCTCGCCGACGTTCAAAAAGTACATGCACCTGAACCCAAACCAGTAGGAGAAAACTTAGAATTAATTGCAAGATTTAACGAAGGAGTTGTTGATGTTATTAGAAATACTGAAAGAGAAAAATTACCTGAGATGATATTAAATAATATATTTGATAAATCTAGTATTTTAAAACCCCGTCATGAAAAAACAAATGATGATAATTTCATTAAATGGATATATCGCGTATATTACAACAAAAAACAAGCTAGAGGTCTAGAATACGAAAGTCTTAATAGAGAAGTAAAAAGACTTTATAGAGAGAGACTGAAACAACAAGAACAACTCGCCCAGCAGAAACCTCCTCCACCTTTACAACAAATAGAACAACAGCAATTGATGTTAAAACCATCTGGAAAGAAAAGGAAGCAGATGGCAAGGGAAATGAAACGAAAAGCAGAAGAAAAATGGAAACAAGAAGAAGAAATATTTAGAGATATAGAACCTAAACAACAGGAGAAATTACGTTCACTGGGTAAAGAAATTGATCCTGACGATGATCCTCCAAGCGCTGTGGGAAGTGGGTTCCTGACTACATCAGAAGGAAATAATTTTATTTGTCCTGATAATATCATCAATGACGTGTTACGGTTAGAAGTTCTCATAGGGGGAAAACGTGCCGGAAATAATTCACCAGAAATAATTAATGAAGCAGCTGATATTTGTCGGCGATTATTTCAAGGTGGTATCATGGATATCGGCGTTTACCGAGAACTTATCGATGAACTTATTGATGACTAGTTGTTAGATAAATGGTAAATAAAAATAAGATGATAATACATAATAATCATCGCAAACCTGTACAGGTCAGAGCGGTAAACTCACGATTACCAATCTATAGAGCTACTTACGGAGATGGACTTGGTGATGTTATTCAGGGATTATTTACAAGGATAGCTCCCAAAGTAGCACCCGTTGCAAAACAATTATCGATGAAGGCTATTGATATTGTTCGTGATAAAGCTCCTGGTGCAATTGTCAATGTTGCTGGTAAGGCGTTCTCGGCGATCAAAGAAAGACTAGCACGATTATTGCGACGAAAACGACAACCACCAGTAAAATTACCAAGTACTGAGGTGATGCCTGCAGATGTCAGTAAAATAATAAATCAAGCTGCAAATCAAAAACTAGCGGAATTATCTGAAGAAGCGGAAAAAATATAACAGCAAATTTAATAGCAGGAAGCGGTCTTCGTCGACGATGATCACCATTTGGAAAAATGGTAATTATAATAAAAATGTTCAAGCGCGAATCAGACCCAGAATTTGATATGGAGGCACCTGTCCTTAAGTACGAATCTGTACGTGATTATCAATTTTATTCCTATGACGCAATACAAGCAAATCTGCGGGGGAGAATCGAATTACAGGTTCACGATACAAGTAGATATTTTTTATCCGCCGAGGCGTTTATTGAAGTAGAAGGTAGACTTGTAACGAATGTTGTAGCTAATACGCCATATGCTGCCAATTTGCGTGTTGGTTTTGTCAACAACGGAATTATGGCACTGTTTGATAGCGCCACATACATGATTGATGGAAAAAATATTGAATCGATTCAGAAGGATGTTGATGTTGCTACAACAATAATTGGTCTAGCGAGATATTCTGACGACTTTACAAGATCAGCCGGTCCAACAATGATGTTTGCCAAGGATATTACTGACAACGCTGATCATGTTCAATATACTAAAATACGGACACCACAAAATACTGCTGTTAATCCACAACCGGTTGATTTTGAACACGCAGACAGACCGGGTGCTGATTTTGATATTATAGGAAGTGTCAATGCGACTTACAACTTAGGGTTTGCAACACGCCGAGCAGCGCTGTCAGGAAATGATAGAAATTTTTCGTGTGCAATTCCATTATCTCACATCTTTGGATTTTGCAGAAATGTTAAAAGGTAATCTTTGGAGCTAAACACACAATTGTGCTCGTAAGAAAGGTTAATGATAATGATGCAATCTGGCGAGGTGATGGTGTTGCTGAGGGTAAAGTAAATATATCAAAAATCTCATTGTGGATGCCAGTAATGACACCATCTATTACTGAAGAACAAAAATTACTATCTTTCATGGATCAAGGCGGTAAATCACTGCTATCATGGTTAACAGTAACCACAGATGCTGCTCAAAGCAATGTTAATGGTTTATTTACATGGCATATAGCATCACAACAGGGTGTTTGTGCACCACGACATATTTTTATTGCGCTGCAAGATAATGCTCGGACGAATAATCAAGAACGTTCACATATGATATTTGATAACCTTGGAGTTAATGAAGTTTCCTTGCGGATAAATGGACATCAAGAACCGGCTGAGGATATATTGTTAAATTTTAATCAAAATCATGTAGCGCGTGCATATCATCGTTTGATGTCATTTATGGGACGTGATCAAAATATAGATACCGGTTTGCAAATATCACAACTAGATTTTACAGGTCTATATCCGATTTATTATTTTTCGCTGGAGCATCTTGATTTATCCAAGCAATCTGTCGTTGATATACACTTTCGATCTCATGTTACTAACCCGCCAGGTGGTGGTGCCTTCTACAGAGCAATCGCGGTCATACTTAGCGATAAAGCCATGTTACTTGAAGGTGGTAGTGGTCGAATGAGAGTCGTTGATGCACCAGTGGAAAATCTTTAATTATTCAGAAAAAATATTATTTATATAAAAATGTCGTATAGTCATGTTAATGTTACTCTCACTCCTGGTCAGGTAAAAAAGCTTCAATCAAAAACCGCCAACAAATGCGGAACTAAAATATCACTAAAACGAGATCAGATTAGTGGTGGTCCAAACAAATTATCGTTGACAAATAATCAGATTAAACATTTCAATAAAGCCCTAGAATCAAAAACTGGAGTTCAATTTCATCTTTCTCCGAGTGCCATCAAAGACATGGTTAAAATAGGTGGTATATTTCCACTTCTTGCGGCTATTCCAGAGTTAATAGCTGCTGCTGCTCCAGCCGTAGCAAAAGCAGCCGCGTTAGGTGCTGATGGAACAGCTGCTGGAATGGCTCTAAAGAAAGCAACAGGAAATGGATACAAAAAAAAGGGACGCGGTCTAAGATTACCGGGATCTCGTTGGGGGAGAGGTCTAAGGCTTCCACGTTAGACGTTCCAGCATCAAATTTTGATTTACTTGATCCTGCTAAAAAATTAAAAATAAAAGCCTTTAGAGGTGTTTTTATGCGAGATCAATTACCGAAACAACCAAACAAACTCGAAACAGGTATTATTAATCTAGACTCGAATTCAGGACCCGGTACTCATTGGGTATCATACGCGGTTGATCCACGTGGAATCGTTTATTTTGATTCGTACGGGTTAGCTCCACCCGTTGAATTTATCAAGTATGTTGCACCACTTCATAAAAAATTTGGTATTCAACGCTACCCACACAAACAATGACAGATCCGCCAATATGCGGCCGTGAAGTAATTAATGTACTCGACGCTATATCAAAATCATCCAAACCACCGCATAAAGTTGTGCATGATTATACAAGTAACCGATTCGTTGCGCGTAAAGCGTTTTAAACAACAGGTCTTATTATAATGGTTGATATTTACGGAAGATCTTCTACCAGTAAGAAAATAAAATCCGACGTTGATCTGTCGAAGTATGTGACTAAAGATAACCTCGCTGATATCATGAACATGGCTGGAGTTGACCCAGATGAGGTTGTTATTTTTCAAGATCGATATGGTAAGCTAAAAACCAGCAATATCAAATGGAATGATATAGTTCGACGAGTACTTGGTGCAGTTACGGATAATATTCCCGTGTTTACTGACGATGGTAGAATCAAAGATTCAAGTATATCGTTTGCAACAATTAGAGATGAAATTGCAAAAAGTGTTGCTAATCGCGTGAGAAACACCGGTGACACAATGACAGGTGAACTTAACATGAACGGGAACAAAATAGTAGCTGTAACAACTCCAAAATCTGACAACGACGTCGCAAACAAACTATACGTCGACGAGGTGGACAGTAAACTATCCATGCTGCGGGCCGAGTATGATGTTCACGTGGGCGCTTTTACAAGACTTCGAAGAAATTTTCAAAAAACCGACGAATCCGTAAATAAATTCTTTGGCACTCCGCACACCATTGATATAAAACTCGTTGATATCAAAAGTAACCTAGACACGATCAAACAAACACAGCAAAACATCGTAGCGGGAATTCCTGAGATTGTCAATAAAACCAATTTGATTAAAATTTCAGCTGGAATAACTCCCGGACATATCACAAACATCGTATACACGGTATCATCGGGTTTTGCAACATGGTCGCAGCAAAATAAAACTATCAAATATACCGCAACAGTCACTGGCGTGTACAGGCTGTCTGTGTTTAGTGCTGCAAAATTTGAAATATTTACAACGTTTCCATGGCGTCATTCCACCGACAGGTTTTCCGGGGTTGTATCTGTTATATTAAATAGCGGAAACGAGGAAATATTTATCCTCGAAGCAGCTGATAAGAAATTAACCGCAACATCTTACTGGTGGTGTTTGGAATTTGTAGCTGAAACACCTCAATTGGTTACTGCATAAAAATATATATGGACGGTGCACAATACAGGTACAATCAAGCGCGTGAATGGTAGGCGGCGTTAAAAGATCAAGTCGATCAATATACAGTAAAAGTAAAAAAATATCGACGACGATTAGTTATCGTTGATGTGATTGTTTATTCAGTATCCGCTGTTGTTGCTGGAACCGGTGTCATATTATCAGCGTTGACAATGATGGCACCAGCAGCTGTAACTATTTGTATTTCAGCAGCAACAACTATTGCAGGTGTGCTTAATATCATCGCAAAAAAATATGTACTTGCACGAACGAAAAATTATCCGATTACATAATAAAATTACACACAGCGACGGTAGCATACTCGAAATTATCCTCGTTGTTATCAGCGAGTCTTAGTGATGGAATTATATCTGATTTCGAGTTTTCAATGATGACTAAAATATACGACGAAAGTATCGGTATTAAAGATACAAGTATTAATAATGACAGAATTACTTCAGCTGATCGTGACCAACACAACTCCACCAAAGATAACGATGATCTCGGTAAGTTCGTCTAATCCTGAATTTAGTGTTAATTTTCCTACTGCAATTCCAGTAAAAGAAATAGCACTAGCGCAATTACGGGTATATTACAGCTGGCCAAATATCAGATCAAAATCATTTCATGGTACACCAACAAATAATTCGCTTGTATTTGCTAGTAAAAATAAACCCGATGGAACACCTGACTGGGTTGTTGTTGGAATACCAACTGGCAGTTATGAGATCGAACAAATGAATGATGAATTTGCGCGTAGAATAAAATCAATAACGGGAAAAGAAGCAAAAATATCAATTAATGTTCATGAACCGACCCTGTCCTCGACGGTTGAAATACATTCTCCCGATTATGCCGTTGATATTTATCAATCCACGATAAGATCCGTACTAGGTTGGCCGGATGTCCCCCCGGTGTATCATGGACCACTAGAACCGAAAAAATCTGATTATGTCACAGATATACAATCATATCATGAAATTAATCCATCATACAAACAACATCTACTTAATATAAAAAAAGCAACGTTGTTGGGTTATAGTTTTTTATTTGTTGATAAGGACCGCATACGGTGGAGTTTTATTTATGAACAAAAACCTGGAGCAAGAACCGAATCTTATGTTATTCACCTGATTGAACTAAAAACATATTTTGAGATCATTAATCGAGAACATAAGATACAGCTAGAAAAACTACAACTAGCTCTTCAAGAGTATCAACTTAATTTGTCATCAGGCAAAGTTTTCCTGGATGAAATTATCAAACAACAAGAAATATTAAATCAGCTTGTATCCGACATGGAATATTTTCACCAGCGAGTAATTGATGCAACAATAAATTATACTGACGGCGACAATAAAGATAAAGAAAGATTTTTAACCGCATACAATATAAAACAAGCTGACCTAGTGAATTTTAAATTTCCAGGATATAACGTAGACAAACTAAAAAAATCTGTCAGTGATGTCATTGATGAGAACTTTCCTAAAATACATGATGCATGGAGAAAAATAGCACCACCTCCAACTGTTCTTAGATATGATAATGATCCACATGGCGGCGGAAGACACGTATCTCCGGGAATCGTTAATATAACGTCGACGGTCGCGGTTAATCTAGTTTGTGACGTAATCGATGGCAGCTATCAAATAGATCTCGGAAGATCAAATCAGGCTCAACAAGGATACATCCTATACACATTTACACCACAAGTTTCCCCTGGAAGTTTAATCGTGCAAGAACCAACTAATCCTGTGTATCTGCGGTGTCACAATAATATGTTAACACGAATAAATTTTAAACTCACAGACCACCTTAATCGCTTAATTGACATACGTGGAGAAGAACTTGTGATAAATCTGTATGTGAAATCTTAAATATTATGTAATGGAGTGTTTTTATACACGAGGATTTCAGACTCAAATTCGATCAACTTTAAAAAAAAAAAAAATATTTTATTATTACTGATATGGTGATTGGCACAAATTAATCAGATTGTGTGTTTGGTACAAATTAATCAGCCTTGCAAAAAAAATATTTTATTATTACTGATATGGTGATTGGTACAAATTAATCAGATTGTGTGTTTGGTACAAATTAATCAGCCTTGCAAAAAAAATTATTCTGAAATATGTTTTTATTCAGAAATATGTTTTTTTTTTTCTGAAAATTTAATTCTAGCCCACACGTGGTCAGCGTTGACAGGGACCCCAGTTACCAAAACTTTCATTTTCATTATTACTTTGGATCGTTTCACCAGTATCGGGGTTACTTTGGATCGTTTCATCAGTAACGAAGTTACTCGCTGACATAATTTTTCTTAATTGTCTTATACGAGTACTAATCGTTTTCTTTGCCTCGTACTCGTGGGATAATAGCGATTTAATTCTTTCTACGGCGACAGAGAGAGGAACGAATTCCTTCACCTGATTATCTTCTACGGTAGCTAGCGACTGAAACATTGCCGCCTGAACCCGTTTCATGAGCTTGTATTCAGTTGATAGTGTGTGTGTTCCCTGGTTTTTACGTTCTTGTAAAATCTCAAAATCAGAAACTATTTTTTCAGGATTTAGTTCATCCGATATATTAATTCCATCTTTTTTCAATTTTTTAATAGCAACAATTACATCATTGATATTTTCATGGTTCATTATGTAATATATAAATCTTTAAAATAAAAAGTTATCCTTATAGAACCCCTATCGAGTCTTTAGCGAGTTCGTCGGGATGTTTCAAGGACAGCACAACATATACAATGAATGAAGAGCCCCTATCGAGTGTATTAGCGAGCTCAGATTATGAATGAAGAGCCCCTATCGAGTGTATTAGCGAGCTCAGATTGTGCATTGGACGGCACAAACATATAACTTAATTAAGGAAATGAATATATACAATGAATTGGATATATACAATGAATATATGCAAGGACAGTACAAACATACACGCTCAGCAAAAATCCCACCCACAATAATTAATCCAGTGGGTGATACGAAAATATGTATCAACCACCGGTCAATATGATGGTTGAATTTTGCTGAGCGGGGGGTTTTGCGGTTCCCCCATTATTATAAAAATTGCAATTATGCGCACCACCGACAAATTGTCAGCCATTGGGATTCGATCCTGGACCGCGAGCGTCACAGTCCAATACCATACTGATTGAGCTATCGAACCTTGTTACAAACATATGTTTCGGAAGTTAATATATAGCTAAGGAACCAATATTTACACTAAAACAGCGGTTTCTGAATAATAACTACTTCTGCATTAAAATAACGGTTTCTGTATTATAACAACAGTTTCTGAATATATAAACAGCGTTTTTCCTAAGCAGACTGCAAATACAACCTGCGAATCAATAAGCGGCATGAACACACCTGCAGATCGATTTATACCATAACAACGGTTTCTGTTCTGTACCTATATTACAGCTTCCCTGCGGATCAATAACATTGTCATGATTTCTCGTAATGTTGTATGATGGGAAATATTTAAAAACCATAAATATACTTCTATGAGTAATTAATTACGACGTAATTAGTTAAACTGACTAATTACGATCATAAAAAATAAAAAATCTACGAAGAAAACTATATATTAAAAAATAATCCCCCCTTATATAATCAAAAATTCAGTAGTATACGATCAGACAGTACTGGGTCCCAATGGTTTTGATAGTTAACAATACTGAAAGGTGATTTTCTGTTTATATTTTTTCGAGAAAGCTGTTTTATATATATTTTCTGCTACTTTTTGTACTGATTGCGGGTGAATATCAAAATATTTAGCAGCAGAAGATATTGAACGAAATATAATTGCTTCGCCAGTTTCTGTGTTTGTGGAATTTACCGCCCTTCTAGAAACTGTCTTACATCTTCCAGTATTACCACGTATATTATTCTCACTCCGTGATATAGCTTGAAGGTTGTGCAGGGAGTTGTTCTGAGGATCTCCGTCAACATGATCAATAACAAGATCGTCTTTGACCAAACCCTTGTGACACTCATACGTGAATCGATGACAATGATATCTTTTCTTCCCAACTGTAAATCTAAGATAGCCAGTATAAGAAACAGTACCAACCGGTCTCTTCAACTTGCAGTGTCTGAAGACACCATTAATATCTGATTCATAGTTTGTTATGACAGGATGTGGGACAAATTTATTTTGCTCCATATATACAATAATATTATTTGTTTAAATCATTGTTTGTCTGAAATCTTGATATATAATCCTCCACGGATTTTATAGCGTTTTCACCGTTATTATTTATTTTTGTCATAATATCTTTTAAGTTCTCTGAACCGTTTTCCACCGCACTTTCCACATAATTCTGTTTTTCCTCGCACTCCAATACCACACCGCAGACATGGTATTGGTCCTAAGCTTCCTCGCCGTATGTTTTGTAAGTGCATCCAACAAAATTCCTTTCTGCAGGATTTGTTGCATCGATTTACTGAGCCGATCATCAACCATCTGCATTGAGACATTGTATATATAATATTTTTTATTTTAAATATTTGTTTTAATTATATGAACGAGTTTGAGAGATTATCCCAAACTAGGCCTGTTAAATATAAATTCAACCTCGACAGATTATCTCACTTGCCAGTGCGAGATTTGGTTGATCCGAAAAATAAAAGTTTGATCTCGAAAATTCACGACGCCAAGAAGGAATTTTACACGGATGGTGCATCTCATACATGGTCAACGTTCAAGATTATATGCAACACTGACAAAGTCAGTGTCGACTCTGTCACGGACGCCACAATGAACGACAAGCGACAACTATCATTAACTACATCGCTGAATACGAGGGCAATCAAAAATATGTCTTCAGAGAAAAATTTATTGTATTAACAGAAACAGGTAGTTGGATTATCCGTGACAAATATGATCCTGTCCATGGCAATAATAAAACTGTCATATTAAGTAAAAATTCCAGACCGGGTCTACTGACGGCTATTGACAAACCGTATTATGAGCGAGCGTATCCTGTAACAGCGGTTATTTATGGAATCTATGAGATAAATAAAAAACCCAACGTTGATAAACTAGCGCCGATGAAATTTTCAAGGTTAAATTGTGTAGCCGAACGAGTAATAGAACACTTTACAAACGCGATGCGTGGAAATGGATTAACTGATTTAAGGCGTGAAAAAATAAACTCGTGGGCTGATTCAGTTAAGGATACCGGTGCTACAATAAAAGATGTTGCTGAGTTAGGAAAACTATTAAAATTTCCAATAACCGTAGCGACAATAACGGGAGAGGTACTGTACGAATCGAAATATAAATCGAAAGGAGCTCCAATAAATATTATTGATCATAACGCGCACGCATGGACTAGCGCAGTAACAATATTTCCACGTGATCGAACTGTTAGATTTTACCCCTCAGATATGAGTATGTTTGATTTTATTAACGAAATAAGTAAAAACGATCCTGTATCGGTATGGTTATTTAAAAGTAATGAGGAAGGTGAATTTGATCAGTTTGTTAGACCAAATGGTGAAATATATCGAACAGAATCCCTCCATGACGAGATGAAAAATCTCGCGGAGAAGTTTTTAGAGTGCAAGCAAGCGGAAAATACTGACAAATTACTAACTAATTGTTTTACCGTTCCATCTGTTGCGGCTCATTTTGCTAGAGAAAAAAATTCATGGAAACCAACACGATTTGATTTACTCGAGGACGTACGCGCAAGTTGCGTCGTATACGGACATGGCGGATTATGGAATACCAAATATAATTACAATGATGTTATTTCGGTTGATATGGTTGCATGTTATCCGGGAAGTTTTCTAGGATACGGAGATTGTTCTGTATACTTTAAAAGATTTGGTCACCCAACAAACGAGATGACGCGAGTGGCAATTAATGGACCATTACCTGATTTTGATCTGACTGGATTCGCCTGTATTGAATCATTCGAGTTTAACGAAAATCTTCACAAGATTTGTTATGTTTGGTTTGGTAGACATTTTTGTGAAAAACGTTGGGCACCTATAGTTTTATTACGATATATGCTAGATTGTGCGATACTGACATCGTTGGTGGTCAGTGAGGCGATTATATCATATCATGCACAGACGAAAGTTTGGTTGCCCATGTCAGATTCTGAAGTTATTAGCGAGTTTAAGGATGTTTCCGAAGATGATATTCCTAAAATTCTCGAGAATAAACTCAAAACCGCAAAAGATCTCGGTAGAAAAATTATAGGTAAATTTACTCAAGGTGGTGCATATGATCATAAAAGACATCACGCACGATTAATTCTAGATGATGCCGAGTACGATTTTATAATCGCTGATACAACAGCGAGAAATATATTTGTAAATCGAGAAAGTGTTTATTTATCCGACGGAACAAAATTGGGTACGATCGTTAGTTACATAAATGACGTCTCCCCACAGTATACTCATCTAAGATCTTCCATGTTGGCTTATGTTTCTATAAATTTATTATCGATGATTAATAGATTTCCTGAGACCGCAGTCAGAGTCGCAACAGATTCATTTTATATTTCAAGTAAATATTTAGAATCTGTTATGAAATTTACAAGTAATGATGAACGATGGGGTTCGTGGAGAATAAAAAAGGAACTATTACACAATTATACAGAATCAGCGGATGTTCCAATGAGAGATTTTTATCGTAAGGGTAATAAAATATCAGAAATGTCGAAAGCGCCATCGTTGAGTGATCCAATAACCAGATATAAGACAGTATATCTCAATGGACCTGGTGGATGCGGCAAAAGGACTCGAGCAATTAATGTTTTTAGAAATTTAGATATAATCGTGCTGACACCCACACATAGACTTGCACGCGAGATGAAACAACGGCAAGTACAATCGTGTACGTATCATAGTTTCTTTCGGTGGCGCGGGGATACATGGACTCCTGAACGAATGGGAGAAAAATATATACCTAAAATAATTATTTGGGATGAGATATGTACGGTGTCATTGGATACATTAAAAATGTTTCTTGATTGGTTGCTGACGAAAAATACCGCTATAATAATGTGTGGCGATCATGGTCAACCGCCGCCTTTTGTTGGACCATCTCCACATGATTGGTTAAAAAATTTCGTTGATTATTATGAAGAAATAGATGATGATCATAGAGCTCTCGATGCAGATTTAAAGGAGTTTAAAAAATTAATCAGATTACAATCAAACAAAATTCAGTGTGAAATAATACGTGGAGTGATCTCAGAGACCTCAATGAGTGATTTTTTAAATTTATGGAGACCCAATGATTTGATCGTAGCAAGTAGAAAAAAAATCAGAGACGATTTACAACAACAGTTATTTCAACTACATAAAGAAAAATACTCAGAATTACCCATACCGTTGTGTTATAGACCATCAGATACACGAAAACAGAATATTAATGTTGATAGTCCAGGACAGACTGAAAAACAGAATCTCGTATTAAATGATATTGTTGCCGTTGATATCAGTGTGGTCGAAGATGCATTACACGCTGACAAATCTCCATGGGTGTTGGGATACGCTATGACGATCCACTCGTCTCAGGGATTAACTATTTCTGACACACGTGTCTGGATTGTAGACGATCGCATCGAGTGGTCAAATTTAGTTTATTTAGCGGTATCGAGGGTCAGAAAAAAATCTCAATTACGTAGAATTATAATTCCTGAAATCTTTGATAAATTTAACATCATCGATGATGATATAATAAGAAAAAAATTAATCGGATACAAACAATCTGATAAAAAAAATAAACGTGACTTTGATCTTGATGTTGAATTTATTATTGAGTTAAAACAGCAGCAGAATAATCATTGCGCCAGTTGCAATTGTGTAATGCTGTGGAGGTATTCGAGTAATGATTCAAGACAATTTACCGTAGATAGAAAAGATAATAGTCGCGGTCATACACGAGAAAATACCATGTTGACCTGTCTTGAGTGTAATCGACGTAGAGGCGCTAGTGCTAGTTAAGTGATCGAAATCACTGAAGTGATTTTGGCGGTAGTTGTGTATCCTCGGGAATTATTTGTAGTTGTTCACGTACAAATCCACGTTGAGGAGCAGCCGAATCTAATGTGTAGATTGCAGGTCTACCTGAGGATCTTGTCACGGTGGATATTTTGTGTGTGGTAACACTCCAAATAGGATCAGTCGCTCTCGCTTTACCACATTCAAGTTCACCAGGCTCATATAAATATCTAACTGTAACATCACCCAATATTTTTTGTTTTTCAATATCTTTTCGTTGTGTTGGTATATTTGTTTTTGTAATTGCATTAATGGGTTTCATGTTGGTTGTTCGTGTAATCTCATTATTTAATGCAGCTATCACGCTTGGTAATCTTGCAACCCACTCGCGAGATCTTTTATCCTGAATAAATTCCCTCGCGTATTGATATCCAAATAACCGCTCAGCGAGTGTTCGATTAAATCGCTCAACAATTGCCTGATCACGATGAATTGCAGTATGACCTCGTCGTATTTTGGTATTATGTTGTTTCATCAACGATGATACTGGACCAAGAAATTCCTTGCCAGGATCAACCTGTAGTAGCTGTGGCCATCGCAGACCACCTTGTGGTCCGAGTCCTCGTTGATAAATTCGTTCAAACGCATCGGCTACTTCAGATGATGTTTTCGCTGATAGCGGCTCTGCTTCTTTATATCTACTTGCAACATCAACTACGGTTAACGCGTATTTGTATGTTTTTCTACGCACAGTATCATGCGGTAAAAACAGAATATCAGCTTGATGAACTTCATTAGGAACACTGACATCGAAATACGCGTACTGAATTCGTTTCGGTGGTGGTAGATAAATTTGCCATATTGCCTGTTTGGATAACCACGCTTTAGCAGTA
This sequence comes from Sinohyriopsis cumingii, assembly GCA_028554795.2. Lineage (NCBI taxonomy): Eukaryota > Metazoa > Mollusca > Bivalvia > Unionida > Unionidae > Sinohyriopsis > Sinohyriopsis cumingii. The sequence continues at coordinate 132,621,382 of CM068829.1, forward strand.
GAATGTTTAACCGCTGCTGCATCAGCAAGTTTACCAATTGCTGCTTTGCCTCTCCAGTATCCTCTTGGTGAATAATAAATCGATTCCATTATTAATTACCAGCCCCAAGCGCTAATTTACCTTTCATCGCGGATCTTACTAACCAATTAGCTAATGATTCTCTAATATTTTTATTTTTTATGGAATTTAACGCGTGAATTAATTTCACATCTGCAATATGTCTATCTTGTAGATTTTTACTTTTATAAGCTACATCATGAGCGTGACAAGCTCGATCAATAGCGTTTATTAGTTCCTCGCCTGGTTTTGGTTGATCTTGATTATCGAGCCTGATATCAAGTATGGTACCAGGACCGCAATAATTATATCCTGGTAGATGTTTTTTCCTGCTGTATTTAGCCCATGGAGTACCTGGAAACTTTGACATCAAATTAGCAATATCACCACCGCGCTTATTAGGTAAAAACGAAAATTTCTTTCTACCGCATACAGAACATTTTCCACCATACGCTATTTTTTTTTTTTTTTTTTTTTGTTGTAACCGTAGCTAAATCAGTAGTTGGAGTTTTAACTCTACAACGTAAGCAATATAAATTCATGACATAATATATATATGGATATAATTGATTTCTCAGCGACAAGAAAACCAGAGCCAGTTAAACACCACCCTGCGTTACCAAATTCCATCAGAATGATTATCATAGGACCATCTGGATCGGGTAAGACGCAGTTATTACTTAATCTGATAATGAGATGGTTGAAATGGGATAAATTGTATTTAGTAGCACCATCCGCTGATGATCAGCGATGTTATGATATACTTAAAGATTTCAATGAAAACGCGCGATTACTGGATGAAGGTAATGATGTTATAGAGTTTATAACCGATATTGATGAAGCACCATCCGTTGATTCCATAGACGGATTTATTAATAATTTAGTTGTATACGACGATGTGATGCTAGATAAACAATCAAATACAGCCAGAATATTTTCCCGAGGGAGACATAAAAATACAGACGTGATCTATGTTACTCAACGATACACACAAATTCTGAAGGTGATCAGAGACAACTGCAACATTTTAGTTGTGTTTAATGGCGTGGATACACACACACTTAGAAATATTCATCAAACTTGGTGTGGTGGTGACATGGATATAATTAAATTCAAAAATTTCTTTTCACGAGCGCAAGCTACTCCGCACGGATTTATAACAATAAATTTACATGATCCAAGAACAAGATATCGTGTGGGTCTTGATAAAATATTTGGGTAAATTTAATTAAAAAGATATCATTCAACTGTGCGTGGCTGCGTCAGGGAACCACTAACAAATGCGCCGTGGAGAATATTGTAAAAAACATAATTATCTTATAAAGAAAAATCCTCATGCTGGTCCACGAAGTTGTGTTGGATGTAACAACGGCGTTAGAGGATTATATCATTTGCAAAAATTGCAGTGGAGATCGATACAGAAGTTTGATGATGTATTATAAACACAGAAAGAACATAAATCCAAAAATAGAAAAACCACCATCAGAACTTGAATATTACTTGAAACATAGAACAAATAAAGATGAAACAGATGAGGAGAAACGACAGCGAGAACGCGTTGAGAAATATTCATCAAACTTGGTATGGTGGTAAATTAATAGCAGCAGAGAGGGTACCTACCAACGTTGGTCGTCAAAAAAATAAACAAAAAAAATAAATAAACACGTAGAGTACTTTATTTTTTCAGCTACTATTTCGAACTGGGGTTTCATTAGTATAATCGGCCATTACAGAAATAAAACATTTCAAGGAAACGTTAATTTGTAAAAATCTGGACCTTTCTACGAGATGATTTTATTTTTTTTGTTTTATTTGTTTTGTCGGAATTCTATGGTCTGTTCACCCTCTCTGCTGCTGCATGTGTAAATCTAAAAGATGCGCGTTCACGAAATTTATTTGATATAAAAGGAACCAAGACTAATGAAGATGTAGCGAAGTCACAGCACGTTCAATTTGTTGATGAGGCATATGTGCAGTGCAGTAACATTGTTTTGGTAGAGTACAGTGTCTCTAGTGGAGTGTACAAAAGTTATGAGAGACAAAATATTATATTATTGTGAAGTATGCAAAACTAACATATTAGAACCTTCATTCGGAATACTTTTAGACAGTTTCCATAATAATGTGAAATCGATGGTACAATTTAGGATAATAATCTAGGAATTCATACACTGTAAGTTATTTTTAATTATTTGACTTTGTTTGATTTTATATTTTAGTAAAATAAATTTATTTTATTTTATGGAAAAATGAATGCTTGCTCGACTTTACCTTGTCTTATTACTATGTTTAACCCCCTAAACATAGCAATACATATAAACATACGTACAACATTCTCAGCTAAAGAGTGTCAGAAAATCAGCAAATACTTCATTTTGATTTCATCTTGTTCACTTTTGGAAGATGTAACATATTTTACGTTTTATACATTAAAATTTACATGTAAGAATTTTAAACGCTGTTGCCATATTATCGCGTTACCTGCTTCTCGTGCAGCACCATTTTGAATCTTCGGAAAAAGTACCATTTTTCATGTTTATTTTCTTCAGCCAGTGCTAAGTACTTATCTTCTGCATCATAACCAAAACTATCCAGTTGACCGTCTGGCTTACACAGGACACATGTAGGCTGTTTAAGGGATAATAGACTCCCGGAATTCCATACTTGATTTGCGCTAACTTTGGTTGGGTCTTTTTCATAGTCATGCTTGAAGGAGAAGGCGTATCCACTGTAGGTTGTTCCGAAATCAATTGCAGCTACAACAATCTTTTCCTTCTTTTTTGACATTTTCTGAAAGAAAGAAAAAATCTGAAAATTGTAGACATGGGTGCCTTCGAATACTGTATCTATTGTTTCTGAATTATGAGCTGAGCTGACAAAAAAATCTTCAACAATTGTTTGCACGAAGACCTTAACATTAGCCCGCACAGAGACTTTAATATTGGTATGTACCGAGACTTTAACATTGGCCTGCACAGAGACTTTAACGCTGGCCTGCACAGAGACTTTAACACTGGCCTGCACAGAGACTTTAATATTGGTATGTACCGAGACTTTAACATTAGCCTGCACAAACACTTTAACCTTTGCAAAAAACAATTAACTATGGTATGCATACAAATTTCTCATTGGCTTGCACAAAACCGTTAGCATTGACCTGGACAAAAATGTAACAATGGTCTGCACAAAGATTTTGACACTGGCTTGCACACTGGCCTGCACACTAGCCTGCAAACTGGCCTGCACACTAGCCTGCACAGTGGCTTGCACACTGGCCTGCACACTGGCTGGCACACTGGCCTGCACACTAGCCTGCACAGTGGCTTGCACACAAATTTCAACACTGGCTTACGCAAAACTTTGATATTAGCTTGCACAAAATTTTTAGCAATGGCTTGCACAAAATCTTTAACAGTGGTCAGCGCAAAAATTTGAACACAAGCTTGCGTACTTTAACATTAGCTTGCACAAACCTTTAATATAGGTCACCAAAAAATTTTTAACATTAGTCTGAAAACTGTTTTGCAGTTGGTTTTCACAGAGACGTTTACATTGATTGACCTACACTAAAGCTTCACCAATGACCCGCACAGAGACTTTAATAACACTGACCTGTACTAAAGCTTCAACATTGACCCAGATGGAATTTAACAAAAGCCTTGTCCTTGGTGTGCAAAACCCTTCAATACTGTGCTGATGGCAGGTAACACAACGCCGACGACGTAAACATTGCACAAAGGATATATATATATATATATATATATATATATATATATATATATATATATATATATATATATATATATATATATATATATATATATTCAATAACTCGCAAAATGTAATAATTCTCTTGAGATCGTAATTTTTCAAATCTTCCTAATTTATATGCATTTCATCTAAGTTTTGTTAAATTGTTCCAAGATATTTATAAAATAAAAATTGGGATATTTTATCAAACTCTCTAAAACTTTGCAAGAGAAGGCAATTTTCAGAGGATTTTCAATCCAGTTGAAATGACATAACCGGAAGTAAAATCATATATATGTTGAATTGTGTATTAAGAATTGTATATGTATAACTTGTTGGCTGGGTGATATAGAAAGGGAGGGTTGTTTAGAAGGAACGAAAGAAGAAAAGAAGGAAGGAAACATGAATAGATTCATTGGATGTATGGAAGCAAGTAGATTAGTTGATACAGACTATTTTTCCTTTCCGGAGAAAACGTTCTTCCACATTTACTTTACACTTCACACTGGGTGTCACTACACGAGTTAGCATTAAGGTATTAATTACGGGTAATAATTACATATGTTCGGGGCGTAAGAAAGATTTCATATATGATATAAATAATACTTTCATACAGGTTTTAAAAAAATTCAATCGTAGTGTACGGGAATTTTTTTACCTATATGGTATTATTACTTATATCAAATATTAGTTCTGCATTTGTATTTTCAAGCATTCTCCTGTATAATCCAGTGGTAAAACGTTCTGTTCTGTTTTGTGTACATTTTAGCTAGCCATCTAGCCAGATAGACAGATAGATAGATAGATAAATAGAATTTATCATTTCAAATAGGGGGCCCCGAGTGGCCGAGTGATCTAAAGTGCTCTCCATTACGGATCATTGCCATCTCACCTCTGTCTGCCTGGGTTCGAGCCTCCGATTCGGCCAATGTGGGTATGTGAGAAACTTGTCAGTAGCTTCTCATGGGTCGGTGGTTCTTTCCGTGGTTTTCCCGAATTCTTTCTCCACCATTAATACTGTCCGCCATGTATAGCCTATCTTGTGCTTAAAAATGGCGTTAAACCCTACAACAACAACAACAACAATCATCTCAAGTACTGATTATATCAAATAGTATCAATTTTCAATGAAAGATTTTAGTTCAGGTTCATTTTGTTGCTCTCTCTCCCTCTCCCTCCCTCTCTCCCTTTCTCTCTCTCTCTCTCTCTCTCTCTCTCTCTCTCTCTCTCTCTCTCTCAGTCTCATCCTCTTATTCTCTAACTGGTCATTAAGCTACAGAAAACGAGGCAAACCAGCCAAACTGGCAGTGCATGAGGTCATGTTTCTGTCTGTCTGATGTATATGCATGTATATGTCTGTATGCAGAGTAATCGGCAACAATGTAATAAACATTATTATCATACTAGAGAACGCAGATCTGATTGAAATGGAAATTAACTCCACTATTGTTGGAGATCTCGATTTTAATCAGACAGGAAATAAAGTTTACTAAACACATAAGGAAAATTGTCTGCATTCTTTGACAATCTGCTGAAATTTAACTTTTTATGAATATTTTAGTTTGAAATATAGCAATATGTATAAAAGGTTTTGTTTTCTTGCACTTGCTATAGTCATGCTTTTTGAAGTAAGTCGGCAATAATGTAAATCCCTGAGTCAAAGCATATAAACGATTTATATCCCCGTTTATTATCAGATAAATTTGTGAGATATCTATCATATAATCATATATACTTTTACTTGGAGTCCATTTCTAACCTCCAAAAACTTAGCTCCACCCCACCCCACCCCCGAGTCATGTCTACGATGCTAATGAGATCCCCCCCCCCCTCCTCTATCATACCTACACTTACTGAGCGTGTATAGACATCGGTCCTAAAGTATACCCCGAACTCAAGGGGCTTAGCCCATCTGTCGCAACCTGAAAACTATTATGATCCCCACCCAATGCATATACTTACTCGGCATTAACTATCTACCGTCCTGTGTGCATCATTATTGTTTTAAACCGGCTTACATAAAACAATTGAATTTTCTTTGCAAAACACATAGACACTGCAGATCAAGAAGGTCCAATAAAACTAAAAGCTCTAGAAAAATGTACAAACATTTCTTTCATGGCTTTATAAACTAATCAGGTCCTAAATGCATTCATAGAAACATGTATAACGAATTTCATTTATCTTCCTCTATTCCTGAATTGAGCTTATAAAGGTTTTGTTTAAACAGGTCCAACAAAGTTTAACAATTTTAAACAAAATTTACAAATTGCTTTAACGACCTCAAAATCAAATCAGTTATGCACACAATTAAATATAATATGCTTACAAAATGTCATTTATCTATCTCAAGTTTGAAATTGCTTCACAGTGCTAATTGTTTTTGTGTCCAGAATTATTAGTCTACAAAGTAAAAGTTAATGTGCGAAAATAAATTGACTATTTGGTGTAATGGCATGAAGATCTTATTTTGTCATCTACTTTTGACCACAGTGAAGTGTAAAATTTTGTGGCCAACAGTTTTTATGATATATGAATAGAACTGATTGTTAACGAACATATATAAGTGCCGACGGACGTACGGATGGACAGCACGAAAGCATAATAAATGTATAGAAATAATCATTGTTTTGCTTTCTTTTGTTCGTTTCCTTTTTTGTTTGCTTTTCGGCGGGGAGGTGAAGTAGTTTCTTCTATCTTTCACTTGTATTTCGCATGAGCAAAAGAAAGAGAAGGTTCCTAACGCTTTGAGATCTATCGGAGAGAGAGAGAGAGAGAGAGAGAGAGAGAGAGAGAGGTCGGGGGTGGCGGGGTAGGGAGGGAGGTGAGAATCAAAAGAGATGGGGTGGATCAACATAGAAACGGAATTTTGAACACAAAGAGAGAGAGAGAGAGAGAGAGAGAGAGAGAGAGAGAGAGAGAGAGAGAGAGAGAGAAAGGGGGTGGCGGGGTAGGAAGGAGGTGAGAATCAAAAGAGATGGGGTGGATCAACGTAGAAACGGAATTTTGAGCAGAGAGAGAGAGAGAGAGAGAGAGAGAGAGAGAGAGAGAGAGAGCGGTAGAGAGAGAGAGAGAGAGTGATAAATGAAGTTGGAAAGTACATCATAACTGGCAACGTTTTGGACATATTACCCAGATAACTGTTGGATGTTATAATATAAACATTTATAAAACAATAAATTGTATACACTAATATAATAAGAAATGACTGGGCATGCACACGAAGGTTTCGCCTCCCTTTTGCATAGGAACCACAATGAATGCAAATGTACTTTCATTTTGAAATGCCTGCTTCTGTATCTGTATGACAATTGAGCCCAGCATGTAACCTGTCTCTGATATTGCTATAAAATTACTACAATATTGACAGATGTATCATACTTGTACATATATTTTCTAATTAACTTCCTTGTACACTATAACGTGTCTCTACATGTTCGTTACCGCCATCGACCAATGGTTAAATGTTATGTAGACTCAGTCGTTAAATCCAGAAAAAAGCCACATCCCTATTTCAAGAAGCGATGATGGAAATATTCTTATTAAACACTCTAGTAATTGATATACGTCGCTGTTTGTCGCTATTTTATATAACAGATCGAAAGTCAACGCATATATATGCCTTCATACCTTCTAAAATAGCAATCCTTCGTGTAGGTGGTGACCAGGAAGGATTTTATACACGAACGATTACAGTGAAGAGCCTCGTTTTAGAAAAGTACTGATACTCGCTTGTATTATACGTTGCGCCAAAAATACAGTAGCATCACAACTCATTGCTTTTTTTGTTTTTGTTTACATATATGTGCAAAATGTCAGCAAACAACGTACGGTTCCTACGCTTTGCTTCGGCAAGCGAGTCCGGTATTCTCCGGAGATATATATTAAATGCAATATTTTATGGTAATGCTTAAACTTTTAAAGAGAACAGAATTGATCAGCTTGATTGGTTGATATTTATCGGCCCAGAAATCTTTTCCGTTATAATTACTGAAGTATCTGATCAATACTAATTGGCCAGTGTCAAACTGATTCCAACTGTAGCTAATATCCAACCGTATTACACCAATTTGATTGTAAAATATGCATACATTGCATCTTCTTGTCTTGGAATAAACTTTTTTTTTTTATAACGTACACTGCCATATTTCAGTGTACCATTGACAAAATAAGGAATAGCTAGAACTGAGATGGCCATGCCTACTCAACAACAGAGCATTTATGTAGAACAATTGTATTTTCTTTTCGGAACAAGAAGCATAGTTTTGCTTGATATTTAAAATTTCGCCTAATTTGGATTTTAATAAATAAATTATTACTAATTTAATTTATTATATATTTTATAATAAGATATTGAAATATATCGATGGGAGAAAAAATGTTATTGTCACATTGGCGATATCATGTTTTTGTTACCGTTTTGGCGATATCACGTTTCGGAACTAATTTCATTTAAAAATAGGAAATATATTTACGCTTATATGTGTCACACAAACCTGTATTTCTACGTATATAGGCCTCTTATTTTTGCTTCTTCTTCTCCTTCTATCTTTTACTCTCTTGCTCTCTCACTGTATGTCTGTCTGTCTTTATCTCAGTCAGGATGAAGAGGTCTTAAAACTTTCTACCCTTTAGTATATGTATGTAATCAACGACGAGGCTCAATCATTAATGCCTAAAAAAGAACCTAATACAAGAAAAAAAGTTGCATTAATGTATTACGGTTTCTAGAACTGGTTTTCCAGACGAATAATACAAACTGTCAGTGACTGGACTTACATGACCTATTGCTCTTGTATATTCTATGTCACCCATTTGGTGTCGTATACTCTGTAAATCAGTACAAATTTTGTATAAAATAATCTTGATTCACCATATCAGTAAAATCGTTTAAATGACGATTTTAACTCTCATTACAATCATAACGAACAAAACTATAGAGAAATCGGCCATTGACGAATGTTGATTGCAAACCGAAACTAAGTAACTATCGAAATTCGGATGCAGCCTCCATTACCGCAATAGAATGCAAGCTTTCCAAGACCACACAAAACATGAACGCAGAATGTTACGTTCTGAAGTCTGTCGGATACGATTGTTCTGTCATGTTTCTATAGTAGCTCCTCCACCCATTTCATTAACATCCACTATATCAATCCGCGCAAGAAACGCGTTATAAAAATAAAACACCTCCTCATTTTAGTATTAAAGCAGTCGTTAATTTCACCTAACACACATTGTGAAGCAGTGTATGCACAAGCTAAATTTGTACTGAAAAATAAAACTCCTTTTTATTGATGTAGTAATGATGTAATGTAGCCGTTAATCGCATTGGTCAGAATGGGGGATAAATCATGCAAATCAACGGAATTTGCCTTATATCAAAAGAAAATCAAACTTTGTTTAAGTAGATTATATATATATATATATATATATATATATATATATATATATATATATATATATATATATATATATATATATATAAACATTTCACTCGTGAAATGTAAACATGACAATAACTATCTAGGTGCCTAAACTTTGTAGATGCCTTAAAAGCTGACAGACACGCAATCAGTTAAACAATCTTAGCAGAAGAGGTATCATTACGTAACGGTCTTAGCGGTTTACGTGAAGAGATTGGCTAACGACCTCTTGTAAGTTGAATAAAACAATTCGTGGCAAACATTTGGTGTTAGATGAAGGGTTCTTTAATTGTTTCTTGCAACCTAAGTTTTCTGATCAGAAAACAAACGACAAGTATTAATTTTATATGGATTTCATGCCTTTGTCATTTGTCGGAAGACCATTACATCCGTTCCGGGATCGTATTAGATGAGTTGAGAATATACAAAACATTTTGTCACAAAAGAACTATCCTTAGCAAGTCCAGAGTTGCCTTTGTGGTTTTGTAGTATATAAAGAAACGATAGTTTTACAGTTTGATAATCGATCTTTTCTTGGACGTTTTGGACTAGTAACGTACAGTAAAACCCCGTTCTACCGGACACCTTCATATCACTGACACTTGTTCAGGTAGCATCATTCCTGAACCATCTTCTAAAATTTCTTTCATGTTTCACCCATGAAAAACAATTACCTGTAAAGGTTAAATTGTGTGGCCACTTATATATCCTCCCTTGACTGCATTTTTGTGTTTCTGTATTAAAATTCTTCCCCGAGTAGTACTTTGAATTTAAATATTGTTTCAAACCTCTACTATTCAGTTCATCACCCGCAGAGTCAGGAAGTATCCTATGGTAAACACAGCAAATTATTGATTCATTATCAAGATAAAACGGACGAATGACTCCAAGAATCAGTTTAAGGACTTTACGATATGATGACTTCTATCTACCACCTATTCGTATGTATTGTTTCCGTATGAAACTTTACCGTTAATCCTAGACTTCTTTATTGTTATGACATCACACGAAAGTGTCAGAATTCCCAGTCGGTGACCCATTTCGTGGTTAAGTGTAATGTAAGTTTTGGATTGAAATCAATTTACAAATTCAAATATTTTCAGGCAAAACATGATTAAAATCTTCTTTAATAACTTTAGTAAATTATATTCATACTCAAGGAAACTCACTCAATGTTCCCATTATTCATTTTAAACATGCAATTACTGAAGAGTAACAACCAGGAAATAAATCCCATTAGCCTTGTAACAAGATGAATTAGATTGGGGTCAGATTATTACATTGAAGACACTAAGAATGATAACACAAATAAGATGTTTATTTATATATGATTAGATATTGAAAATTCCTACACCAAACCCATGCGCATTAAGTCCAACATTGGATTTTTAACACAATGATGCTCAATGAGTTAAATAACTGACTAAAATAAAAATGATACGGTCTTTAAATGGAACGAATTGTAATATGTAATGAATTGTCAAGAATAATAAATTAATTGAAATGAAACAAAAATGAAACGCAAAATATTACTCAAAAATGAAACGCAAAAGATTAATCACTCAAACAATTGTATGATTTCAAATACACAATGACACGTTTTCACTGAAATAATGATAACGATGATTTTCAAACAAACAATGATGATGACTTTCCACAAATAACAATGACGGTTTTCGCTCAAATAGCGATAACGATGTCTTTTCTGCTTGAACAGCGATAATGGTGGTTTTTCTGCTCGAAAGCAATAATGGTAAGTAACCAAAAGCCGGAAGATAACTAGTGGTGTCCACTTGACAACCACAAAGTACCTTCAGTCCCACCAGTGTCGAATGGTCAAGGAGCCACGACGAACGGTTCGCCCCAGCCTGCCGAACGATCCCTAGGAACCTATTGTTCTCAGCAGGCCCGTTTGTCTCGGAGCTTTGGTCCCTCAACCACTATCTTCCTCCGAGCCAGAGTCATCACTGTCAGCTGCACACCAGGTACATACCAAATCACACATAACCACTTCTGAACATAGAAAACAGCACCACGGCTAAGACCATCCCTCCAACACATAGCTTCACAGTTGACAAAATAGACAGCATCAACAGCTATACAGCTGCCCAAACACACACACACATACACACACACACACACACACACATACACATACACACACATGCAACACGAACAGTCAAATAATGGCTTCCACAACATCTCCATCACATCACATACAGCACAGTTCAGAAGTATCACAGCTCCAAGACGGACAGCATCAATAGCTCTACAGCTGTCACACTGCCCAACGTAGTCAGCCCAGACAGACTGGTAGATTCCGACATGAACATATTGTATCCACTCTCAGTCAAACAAATGGTTGCCACAACAGCTCTACTGATGGAGATATTGCGCTGTAAAGTGGACCGCTCACTGACAAGACTTCGTAATGTCAGGTTAGAATCTACCATGAGCCTATATGTACACTAAGTTGCAATGCACGGCCTGTGAGCACAACGTATATCGGTTTTCCCATCGTAAGCACTTTGCTCGTGCACCGTGAACCGAACTCATTATATTGAAATAATGTACAATATAAATATAAACAGCAACAGCAACGGTACAGCAACTAAAACAATTTGAAAGTGAGCATAATATCCGAATGCTAAGAGGTGCAAGAAAAGCCGACATCCTTGTTATATTAGGTCAGTATGAACAAAACCGTTGTCGTGATGAGGAGGAATGAGGAGGAACAAAACCGTACTCGTGATGAACAAAAATGTCTTGCATCTGCTATTACCACTGAAGCGGCTCAGTATGTTTGTGCAAAAGCACAGCAATCACAAGTACGTGAATTCAAATTGCAAATGCGTAGTGGTGAATTAGAAAATCATGTGGCGATTTTTCCACCCATACACAAGCCAGGCAAAGGAGGTCGACAGCTGATAGTAAATATCATTCCTGGAATCACATCAGAATTACAAAACTTTGACCAGTTTGGAAGCAGATATCGTTCTGAATGTGCATTTGGTTATGCCGCCAAGTCGCCATAAGGATGAATTTATAACAACTACACCGTGGATTCGCAGCGCGGCACACGCAATCATCGGTTGCTTAACCGACACAGCAAGCACGCAAATGAGAACTTTCTTTGCAGATGTTACGTGTATGTAATTAATACCGAAAGCTGCTCACCAACCATGACTTTTACTGTATTATGATTAATGAAAACTATAGCGGACAATAATGCCCGAACCAGGAAAAAAAATTCTCCAATTTACTGCTGTGCAACGAAAGATGAAATTTCCTTATATGATCTAATCGGACTTAGAATGTTTCAACGTTCACCTCCAACAAAGATCAAACAACACAAGCCGCTGAACAAGTACCATGCGGGTTTTGTTATACAGTAATTAGGTGTGACGGGTAAACTGAACCACCAATTTTGTATCGTGGCAAGGATTCAGTTGAGACGTTTCTTAAATTAATCGAAGTTATAGCAAAATGGATTTAACAACAGCTCCATTCACCTGCTAATATGATTATGACCCGTGAAAACATTCGTCAGTTCTCTGCAGCCACTAATTGCTGGATCTGTGAAGAAGCTTAAACTGCCACTTAAGAATTTTCCCCACAGAAACAAAAATCCCTGTTGTGCTACATAGCTTGCGTAGGTGCGATGGTCTCTTAATAGTGCAAGCAGTAGCCACAACATCAAACTCACAGAAAAGCGTGATCCCCAACAACATGGAAATATACATGACGTTTCGGCTGGGTCAATTGCAGTTCATCGATTCGTTCTCGTCCATAGACAAGTTAGCGAGAAATCTAACGGTGAATAACTTTGAAATCACTCGTCGATATTGTCCACAGTGCACTAGCGTATCTAACATTGTCTTGTTAACGCGGAAAAGTGTGTATCCACACTACTGCGACAAATCTGCTGAAACTCTGTTACCACGTTTTATGCATTGTTGTCACGTGAAGGTATTTCAGAAAACATGGATGACTATCACAGTCTGTATCTGCTCAATGATATGTTTTCGATCGCTGACGTGTTTGTGAATTGTCATGACACTGCGATGCACATGAACAAGTTCGATCCCACACATTACTTCTCGTCACCGTGTATGCCTGAGATGCGTTCTGGTCGAAGAACAAAATCGAGCTGGAATTGCTCAACGACATTGACCAACATTTGTTCATTGGGCGATAACTTCGTGGCGGGATTTATATGGCCAGACACAGACACGCTGGTGCAAACAACCCAAACTAATGTAGAATACCCTGAACATTTACGATAATCCGCTGCCATCAGATGTGTTGTCGGTGCTTGGCATGTGGCTGCCTCCGTATTAGTGCGAGATCGTGAATGAATCTGGACGTAAAGAAACTGAATGCACTATACTAGTACCAAGTCTTAGGACAAAACAAAAATATGTTCCCAAGTCGTGAACACATCGACGGACCATATCGTCGCAACACAACGTTACCCATGCAGGTACCGAACGAAAATGTGTCCGAGTGTAGGCTGTGAAAACATTTTCTGAGTAGATAAAACAGTCTTTTGTCGAATCGCATTAGCTGGTTTTAATCCAGTGAGGTGTGTGAATGCATTGTTCAGTTCTGCTATGACTAAAGGAAGAAGTACTACCCTTTCCTGAGACCCCTGAAGCCTTCCTGCGAGTAATGATGATAGAATAACCGTTCTGCAAGAGTGCGAATAAATCGTTCCACAATAGTTTGGTCATGATGAATGTTGACGTGTCCAACACGTACTCGCACATGGTGTTTGGTTAATAGCACAGCAACAGATCCTTGAATTTCTTTACCAGAATCCACTTTTAATAATTGTGGTCATGTAAGTGATTGACGTGTATAAATGCGTTTAAGTGCATTTGGGACACTTGCAAAATATATTGATGTCAGCGGCTCAGTTTCCTTGTATCTGCTGAAAACATCGATAATAGTTAAAACGGACTTGTAGGTATGCAATCAACCTTCTCTTTCAGGGACACGATCATGTGGAAAAAACAATAAAATCAACCTGATGGACTTCATTATGAGCTTGGACATGAAACCATCCACGTAAAATCTTTCTTGGTACTGGTAACTAAATTTGTCACAACGCTTGTTTAGCCAACCATTTTTGAGCAACCCCATGCCGCTCTTGTTGACTTTTCCACGGCGGCTTCACCTATCCAGTACCCAGGTGGACTGTAGTGTATTGTTGTTAATGTCCTGCACTTTGTATCCATTGTTTATCGATATCAAGATGATTAAATTTTAAGGAGTGGCTTTGCCGAGTGGACTTTGTCCACCATGTGCAATCTTGGCCCTCATGTCTCCTTTAAGGATCGATCTTACGATTTATTCTTCAGCGCCTGTCCAGAAATCGTATTCAAGTCATGGATGAGCTCCATGTCGGCTCGTTTACGAGCACGGATATCATTTGATTTTTATAAGCAAGGTAACGTCGGTAACCCGCAGCATCAACACCAACTATGGTGCTTCCCCAGGCAGGCTTTAATTGGCTGTTAGAATCAAGTCTTATTTTTGGCCATCCACCGGGTCGACGGTAATTGTATCCAGGAATGTGTTTTCAACAGGTTATTTACTCCACCGTGTTTCTAGTAACTTTGTTAATGCAGCCGCGATATTACCCCCACTCTATTTTAAACCCTTAGGAATTATGGCTATCCCAAAAGACCTGAAAGGTCTAATGAACGTGAACTTATTTGCTCCGCATCCAACACAAGTTCCCTTGATCACTGCTCGCCCATTACGTGTTTGAACTCGAGTTGGATTTGCGATACGTGTTGTGGCGCGACATCGTAAACAATATGACATAACGTATTATCCAATGTTATCAAGAAAACTTAACTTAGTCGTCATTCACTTCCTTTGATTAAATATAGGCGTGCTCCACCAGCTGAAGTTGTTAATTATTTAACCAGGCACTATGGAACCTGGACGACATAGTCGTCTACCTGGTTATTCGACTATACCAGAACAAACTCAGTTGGTTGAACCCATATGCGGTGATCTTCTCGTTTAAGCATTGCATGCTTTTGAGCGTTTACCAGCCCGCAAGCACATATTAATTTCACATTAAAGTATCTTTAACATTATAGAATTGTCTATTAACATTAATGGAAATTGCCCAGCTCGACGACATGGTGCTGATATGGATCGCAGCCGATTTGCCACGAAAGCGGTTTGTCATAGTTGAGCAACCGGGTTGTTTCTGATGTCGACCCAGAAGAGCTTGTGATTTTTGAAGATCAAAATGGAGAACTACAAACGTCTAATCTCGCTATTCAAGATATTATTGTAAAATTAAAAGTCGCTGTTGCAACAGACCGTGCTGAAGTGACTGAAAACGGAGGCGTTTCAGCTGCTTTTATCAAAGACAATATTGATGATATTAATGGTATAGCAAAACAATATGTGGATGAGCAAATCAAGATGTGTCCGCACCGCCACATGTAGTAAGTTCATGGACCACATTCGGGAGCCTATTGACAAGAGAAGGACAGTTAAAAACTGAAGTTGAAACAAATGGCCGAATTGTTTTCACTGCTATCGAGGAATGTTTTGATGCACCTAACACTCACATCTTAAGGGTGCGTGCGTCTGGATCGTAGTTATTTGTCGTATCCAGTATTATAGTGGCGACTGGAGTACAACGTCAATAGTGATAAATATCAACCAGTGGGGTAGATCATGAGTAACTCGTAGCCACAAAGATAATAATGTTCAAAAACCATTCATATATACAATATCGACGTCATTACTCGCCGGAGGTAAAATTTGGTTCGAAGGAATCAACATTTATCCGGACGGGTACTTATCCATCTTAGGTGTTTGTGTTAAACATTAGATTTATCAATATATGTAAGTAATGGGATCTGTCCGCGGTGACCAGGTTACGGAATTTACCGACGGGGTGTTAGACCAGTTTACAGCAGTTGTTAATATTGAGGAATTCTTTCTACAATGGCGAAGTGGTATTCACTGGTTTATTCATTGCGGTTAAGTTCACTCACGAATATTTTACACCAACATTGACTCGGCTAAGAAAAGAATGATTTCGACAGTTATTCAACAAGGACGCCGTACTTGTTCGGCTAACATTTATTGAGTAAACACGATCCTTAGATGCAAAAGGTGCAACAGTAATCGGTCTTTTTTAAACGAAAAGGGTGCCAAGCCATCAAAGAGCACAATCGCCGGAGATTTAGGAGTTTCCAAGGCAGAAGTTCTGTATAAGTGCATGAGAGTTATACCAGTAAAAAGTCTAATTAATGGCTAGAAGTGCGCGTGCATATTGCACCTGCTAGTGATGATGAAACTTGACAGGGTTTGCCTGTCTTCCAATTGTACTACGCGATTGTTTTACTAATAAAATAACTCTGATACACCCTCAGTGCTATCAACGTGAAAAAGTAA
Source organism: Sinohyriopsis cumingii (assembly GCA_028554795.2). NCBI lineage: Eukaryota > Metazoa > Mollusca > Bivalvia > Unionida > Unionidae > Sinohyriopsis > Sinohyriopsis cumingii. Next base: position 132,638,049 of record CM068829.1, read on the forward strand.
TCGAAGCAGACCAACAGCTGCAAGATGAAATGACCAAGAGAACCGCGATGATCGTGAATTACAAACGCGCGTGTTTGGTTTTAATTGCTATTTGAGGTCTTGTTAATCTATCGTGCTATAAATCATTTCCATAATGTCTTGCAATTGTAGCTTTGATACTTCTAGTTCTCCTCGAACAGCTTGCAAAGCCTGAAAGGAAGCGGTTATAGTAACCAGTCTCCATCTAAATATATCTTGAACTTCTGAATGTTTCGTCTGATTTGCGTCTGTTTCTAGACAGATGAGAGTTAAGTAACTTCCTCGGCTGTACTGATCTACAATAGTCAATTTACCAAGCGTGATCTCACCGTGTTCTTATATCTTTCAAATTGTTTTTCCCATATATTTTACGATTATGTCCATCCACATCAATGTGTAACCTGATTTGTAGCTGCATCAGTTAATCTAACAGTGTCATTATTAAAGCCTAGCTCAGTTGAAATACTCGAAGCATCGTCTGTTTAATTGTCTTCATTGAACGAAATGGGACTTTGTAATTTTCAGAAGATTGACGTAATTGTCAAGCCATGAAATCACCTTCTCTTCTTCATCATTAATTGCAGTGCTTTATATGCTTTATGCAATTCAAATGTTATGACATCACTATACAATACATTCTTAACAGTTAGAAAATACAACAGAGTAGAGTAAGACCCATTGTGGTAGTTGGAAATGTGGGGAGTAAATGTTGGAAATGTTAGATTCTTCCGTCTCGAACATTCATAACCTGTACGCAAATCTGAAGATGGCTGTTTATATTTCATCTCATTTAAGGCTAACAAATTATCATTATAGTCTGCTACGTAGATTGTGTCAATACCATTGTTAAAGTCACATGGGCCATGTATATTCATTTACTCATTTTAAATTAAATAGAAATTGTTATTTTAAAATTTAACACTAATTTTCTTTAACCAAAGTCTATTCAATCCTGATTATTGAATGTTCTGCACCTTAAGTGTCATCAAAAATTTTTTAGACGAAAACTATCGATCTCTATGGTCTTTTACAATGGTGGCATGTATTAAACTTGGGTCAAGAATGGCGTACGTCTATAGTAAAAGTCACTGTGGCATGTATGCTCATTTACTCATTTGAAATTAAATATAAAGTGTTCTTTTAAAATTTAACACTAATTTATTTTAACCATAGTCTATTCAGTCCTGATTATTGAATGCTTTGCACCTTAACTCTCATCAATAAACTTTCAGACTAAAATTATCGATCTCTATGGTCTTTTACAGTGGTGACCATGTACTAAACTTGGGTCAAGAAAGAGCACGTCGAATACAGGGTAGTACGAAACTGTTTATCAATAAGTGTAGCTTTCATTGTGACATCACAGCGCGTGAGATTCAATCCGGATTATACCGAATCACACATTTTAGGATCATTTCGTCCAAAAATGTCTACGTACTTTAACATTGATATTGCCATATGCACTTCCCGGGGCGTCTGGATAATGACCTTCCAAAGGAATCTGGGTGCATAAGAATCCAGAATGAAGTGAATACCAGCCATTTAAAGGCATGAAGAATCAAATTCTACAAGCTGACACCCATTACTGAAATAGATGGCATTGAATGCCTACATGACTTGTGTGACTTTTACTCTTTTATAGAAGGCGAACACTTGAGAGTTATATTTCAGACATTTAGTGTTTTCTTCCTTATTACCATTACCTGGCATTTTCATTATATTCATATGTACTTATAAATTGTATAACCCATCTGGGATGGAGACAGCCTTGGTCTCAATATTAGCATATGCTTAGTTAATGTTAATATTTAAATCAAAGGATATATTGTAATACCTTGCCACACCATTTACTGATTTATTGTCTGTATATATATATATATATATATATATATATATATATATATATATATATATATAAGAGAGAGAGAGAGAGAGAGAGAGAGAGAAAGTAACGTCACCAGTACCGTATTTTCTGTAGGATTAGATAAATATATTTTTTCATATTATCACATATAGATATGATCTAATTTCAAAACATTCGAGACCGCTCCAGTGGCCTAGTGGTTACAGCGTCCGCCTCGGATGCGGCAGGTCGCGTTTGTACCCCAGCCGAGTCATACCAATGACATACAAATGGTAGTAAAAGCTGCCTCACTTGGCGCTCAGAATTAAGAGGTTAGGACTGGTCGGCCTGGAGTCAGGATAATGTGGATGGGTGGGACATCATGCTACATGTCTGCGGCATGATGCTCTAGTGCTAGACATCACTATAAACTGCCACACTGTAGACACCGTTACAATATGACTGAAAAATTGTTGAAGCTACGTTAAAAATCCAAATCACACACACACACACACACACACACACACACCTCATCTTATCATATATAGATGAGATTTTAGTTCAAAGAATTCGACCTATCCATGAATATGTGGTAGTATAATAAAGAATACAAGTTCATTCTGTTGTAGTCTCATATTTCATGCGTCATACGCATTCCACACGTCACCACGCTTACATCAGACAACATACACATTCGCATCTCATACCTCATATATTTTGCATATGCACTTGATACTTCGCATACGCACTTGATACTTCGTATACGCTAATCATACACTTCCCCGACCTCATACACATCATAATGTCACAGTCATCATCAAAACTCTTCATAGTCTTCTAGTGACGTGGTATCTCTATTTACTTAAGTCTACCTTTCTATAATTTGAGAACAAAACACTTACCGTATATTTATTGTACTTGAGGGCAAAATGAGAAACAAATCGATATTATTTTACGAAGTGAAACTTCTTTCCCATACCAGACCTAGCTCTGTATTGAAGTGCTTCTCTGTTTCATGTGCTAATATTAAATTAAACGGCAACCAAACAATGACAATTACGTGCATAAACAAAAAAATAATTTATTTAAAACATTTTGAAAAAGTTAGCTAAATATTATACACCCTTAAAGAATACAAGAACTAAATCAAATTTGACGATTTTTCTTGCAAAAACGCATTGTGCGTAGATGTTTCAGTAACTTAAACAGTAATAACTAAACTGCAATCTAAGTTTCCGTGAATTAATTTGAAAACGCAACCAAGTTAACTATCACAGAGCCCTGTATCGGTGACAAGCATAAATCAGATATCTTCTTTCACTAAAAACTTATGATGTATCAAAAATTAATAATATTTGTCGTTTGTTGAATTGTATATTAAATGCCTTCTGTAATCAACATAATTACTTAGCAACATTATATATATATATATATATATATATATATATATATATATATATATATATATATATATATATATATTGAACTGATCGTCCACAAAATTGAGTTAAGTGCATATGCGATCACAAGACATGGATATTTATAGTTTCTTTGTTAAGATATAAATTATCAGTCCCTGAGTGAACGCAAAGACCACAGTGTATGTGCCATGTGTGCCCAGTCTGACACGTGTTAATACTTGGTTCATTCATGATACATGCTAATTCTCGGACATGCTATGCATTCTATTCCGGAAATGTATGTAAAATCATTCCTCAGGCTATATACCATCTTCTGTGAAGTGATTAAATTCACAATGTGCACACACAAAACTATATATTACCGAAGTCTAAGTATTGATCTTTAATGGTGCCGGAAATTACTTAGTGTGTAATCTTCGCACCACGTGCAATGTACGTACATATTTAAGTATCGACAGATTGTGTCACAATATCATAGAGGAGATAATGAAGGAAAATGTCTACTTTACAAAAATAAAATCGTAGTAAAGTATTGTCTAAGAAAGTGTGAACTTTTCCTTCTAAGGAGACAATGAATAACACTACACACTTACTGAAGAAAATGTTCCTGGTTCATGACATGCTTAGGAAACTAAACCCAACCAATCGAATCACTCAGATCATCTGAATGAAGGATAATATTAAGTTATGATGGCTTTGGGTGGTCAGATCCTAATGACGTTATTGATAATTCTTCCACAGTAGTCTCATTCCTAGTAAAGCCTTAGAACATCATGTAACAATGTACGACATTCTTCACGATTTATCTTTCGATAATATGTCTGCATGATTAGTATTCGGGTCTTATGCAACCTGAGATAATTCATACAAGCAGTTTCGTAGTATCCTATAAAATGTTGTTTTTCGGTTTTTCTTTGTTTCTTCAACAATCACATATTCTTCGATAAGACTTTCAAGGAACGTGTAAAAGCTGACATATCATTAGAAAATAATTAATAAGTCTTCTGTATTTAGCATTCTAGTCTATAAGAAGTCAAAGTAGGCCACGAATTTGTCCTTCATTGTTTCCTCTTCCGCTTCGATCATCAGTTCGGTTTCACCAAACATCATCTTGACATCGACCCGGATGTGATCAGTTGTGTCCGGTAGTTTGACCACGACCCGACCCAGCATTTCACAGTTGGGATCTGTAACAAACATGGGGTTCTTGTTGGGGCTTGCATAGATCTTCAGCAGCATTTCTTTCTGATTCGATTTGATCGTGACATGCTTGCCAGTTCTGGCTTCACCAATTCTAACGGATTCACCAACTTCAATATATTTCTTAAAAACATCTTTGCATCGTGCATTCCCTCCAACAGAAACTTTCTTGTCTTGTGGGTGCCTTGCGGGATCGAATGGAGGCGAAATATTGATACCATACGTATACTTGGCGATTCTAGATGAGATGATCCGAGGTTTATGTCCAAATATTACGGCACCTTTCAAAACAGCCAAACCGGCTTCATGGGGAATGACTACCTTAGCCTTGGGGAAAGCCTTTCTGATAGCTTCTTGCACAAGCTGACATTCAGAAAATCCGCCCACCATTAACAAAGATGTAGTACCTTTTACACCTGGTTTTTCAAGAAGCTCTGCTAGATGTGTAGTGATGTTGCTGATGCAGTTATGGAAAAGGTTTCTAAACAGGTCAGCGTCAAGACGCATTTTATCTGCGGTCCACTGAATTTTTCCTCGATAAGGAGTTTGCTCTATCGCGTCTTTGATTGTCTCTCCGCTATTTTCTTCATATGTGTCTTTAAGAGCAACCGGTATCTTTACGGTAATCTTGTCGTTAGTGTCCGTACGAACGTTTCTTTTCTTAACTTCGAGCTCTCTCAGCATTTCCATGTGATCAGCCTTGTTTTCATCACAAAACGTCTTGAAAGTCGGGGCTCCGATAACTTTAATTATCATTTGGTTAAATTCCTCATCTACTTTTGTGCCACCCCACGCTCCACCGCTGGCTTTGTGGAGCTCTTTTATTGTTCCATCGGGTTGCTTCTCGTGGACTGTAATGTCTGCAGTTCCACCTAGAAAACACACATGATGCATTTATAGAACGAAAGAGGTAATGCAATGGACAGAGATATGTAAATGAAAATGATGTTCCGAAGATAACAATTACAAGTCAAAGCTAAAATCTACACGTCAAGCTAAAAATTAAAATATCTAATTGCCTTTTAATGCGTGTGAAGAATACCCATTGTATAACAAGAGCTTGATTTAAGTAATGTGGAGCAGCAGATACAAACTTCAGATCAAACTTCACCGATCAATAGTGTGCCAGTAGAATGGTATAATATTTATTTTCCATGATGTTGCTAAACACTGCTTAATTGGACCCGATGGCTTATACATGATTTGTACACATTTTAAAGGCTGTTCCTACCGTATTAATTATCTGAGATCGTCTTCTGAATTTGGATGAAAAAAGACGACATAAACGTTTACCTCCTAGATCTATCACCATGTATTTGTTGTCATCAAATTTCCCCTTACTAGAAAGCTGATCGGCGGAAAGCAGCTGACAGTACATGGCGGCAGCTTCGGGTTCAAGTGCAATGGTCAGGAGTGTCCCGTCTATACCAGCCTGTTTATCAAAAAGAGTTTTTCTTTATCGGAAAAATATTAAAAAACATAAATATTCATTGTAGTCGTGTAATTTAAAACCGTCGTTTCGAAAATCATTAAAACTTTAAAATTCAATGTTTTTCAGCTTAATAAGCTTTGTTGTGTTTTAGGGTCTTCAAATTTGTCTTGATCGCTGACAAGACAAAGTTTTACCTTGTTACGAAGCAATTCCTATCGAGTGATTCCTAGTTGATGAGTTTCCTTACAACTCTTTCTGTCTATTTCCCCTTAAAAATATTATGACTTCTTTCTTCTAAAAACGCAAATAAAAGACCCGAAGAAATCTTGCATAAGAAATTATGCACAAGTATGTCAATAAAATGAGTATGTTCAAGCGTCATGAAATAGTTCAAAAATACTCTTCATAGTGAAGATAATTCCAGTAGTACCAAACTCCATCAAGTGCTATTTGAAAGTTCCCATGTGCTACTGAACTTTTATTGAACTGTTTGCTGAACTTTAGACCACTTTAGAGTAAATTAAACATGTTAGAGATTTATGTAATTTTAACCAAACTACAATTGTTCATGCACTTAATGAACCAACTTCACAAATATGAATTCACAAACTCGCAAATAAGTATTGTAGTGAGGTATGTAATATAATCGAATTACAGCTGCATATGTTTTCATTGCACAAACGTGGCAAATAATAATCCATAACACACAAATAATTATTGTTACTTCATAATTTTAATTGCGGCAGCTGACATCTTGAATTTGTTTATCTTTGCTGAAAAGTAATAAAAAGTTCAATACAGTTCATTCCATATTTCTAAATATAAAATTATTTATTTTTGTAAATAGAAGAGAAAAAAAAAACAGGTTATAGTGTTATTTTTCATGTTCAAAATAAAATCTAACCCATACAGCAAGTAGCATGACAGATCAATCACCTTTCATAGACCATGGCGTTTATTCCACCTTTAAAAGAAAGGAACAAGGCTGAACTCGAGTTGTACAGTTATTTTCTCGGCAATCAAAAACTAACACGCAGCCAACTGCAAACTTCCACCTTATTTCATTTAAAAATGCTATATTTTGTTGTCATTGGTCTCAAGGGCCTTTTCAACACATTATTGGCTATATCGCGCCAAGGAAATGGGAGGTAAGAGACCTTCCATAGGACATAAAGGCAGTCTACAATCCCTGGCCTGGCCCGGTATGGAACTACTTATATATATATATATATATATATATATATATATATATATATATATATATATATATACCTTGTATGTTTGTATGGATACATACTTATATAAAAGAACTTTGTATACAATAAAGTCAGTATAATAAATTATGTGAATTAAATACCGAATTATGCTGATTGTATAAACTACTATCAAATATTCCAAGAAAAAAGTTATATTCTAGCGTGCTCAAGTCAAAGCAATTATTATATATTTCAGCAAAGGTTCGCCGTTTGGCTGCATTCTGCAATAAAGGTTACGATATACTTCTGAAAATCACGAACAAGAGTAAATGTCATATCTATATCCTATCTACATAGCTATCTATACAACACAGTTCTCAAACTCAGCTCTACCCTTGTTGCATAGTGGTACGTCGATTTGAAAGGTCAAAGCTTATTCATTATACAGTTCACGCAGCACAATTCTCCGTGCTATAGTTTGAAACTTTAACAGAAAAACTTATGTCGAACACTTTAAGTTTTCAAATGACCTTGACCTTGCCTTAGGATTACATAGATGATTGGTGTGCAAATATATGAAAAGTAGAGTGTCCCTGAGTTTATTGTTTGTGTATTACAGACATTCCCACAAGCCACTGGATAATCTTTCATAAGATTTCGATTGAAGTTTCTCTCTGTGGCAGTAATTCACTTGTCTGGGGGGGGGGGGGGGTATGTGTATTTCTGTGTGAGAGGAGGAAGCTTCATAATTTTAAAGTCTAAGTATGAAAACAATTCCAAGAGGGGTTTGAGACTTATTAGGATACAGAAAACCAAAGCATTAACCAATGTTGGCGATGCCACCGTTACCGCCGTCGGAGTAAGTAACCCTAGGTCGCCTCTATGATGAAGCAAGCAAAGACAATAACCTCGTTCGCTGCCTCTCTCATGAACTGTTTGGCCGAGTCTGTCCAAATGGCTGGAACTGTAAGTATCCAATGAATATCGTCCACTTTTAGACCGGTACCCTGCTTTTCGAGTGCATCTAATAGGTGATTCTTAAGATGACATATTGCCATCCCAAAAACCTTTCTAGCTGGCATCTTCAGTCCCTTGTCATCTACTATCTCAATCCCTCTTTTTATCTTCGGATAAAAAGGCAAGGATAAGTACATTTTACTGAAATACGATTTTACTTACACGTAACATTGAGAGAAAAAAACGCTGTATTAACAGGTGGAGGAAATATCGTCATTTTATGCAAGAAAGGTGTTTGTAGCAACTCACAAAAATAAATATTCTATGTTGACCAAATCATAAACGTTTCAACTGCATTTTCAAGCGAAAAGTTTAAAAAATTAAATCAGTCAACATTTATTAATGTAACAGTAGTTTTAATAAACACAGAGTAGCTTATTTTTGTATTTTTGGAAGGCACATCTGGTGCATTAATCACTAAAATAAAGGCAAATGTAAATATTTTTGAGCGTTGTTGTTAATATAGGGTTTAACGCCATTTTTCAGCACATGATAAGCTATACATGGCGGCCAGTGTATAAATGGTGGAGGAAGAACCAGGGAAGACCCCGGAAAGAACCACCAATCCACGAGAAGCTACAGGCAAGCTTTCTCATATACCCACATTGGCCGAGCCCAAGACTCGAACCCACGCAGAACGGTGAGTGCTTTGGACCACTCGGCCACTCAGGGCCCCTATTTTAGAGCGTAAAAAATGTGCTACTAATCGTCTGTGACAAAAAGAATAATGAAGACATAAAACTGGTCGTCACTCGTATTGATGAATTAACAGGTTAAAATGTTCTGGATTTTCTGATATGTGTTGTCTGTAATAAATCTTTAAGTCGTTTTTTTAATCAGATATTGTCATAGAATCAACAAACATTATACTTCGATTTCATCTTTAACACTTTTGGAACATATTCCATATCTCACATTTAATATATGACAATTATCATTTAGCACTTTTAACTAATATTGCCATATTATTATATTTTAAATAATATTGGCACATTATTATATTTTAAACAATATTTCTATATTATTATATTACCTGTTTATCGTGCAGTACCATTTTGAATCTTCGGAAAAAGAACCACTTTTGATGTTCATTATCTTCAGCTAATGTTGTGTACTTATTCTCCGCATCATACCCAAAACTGTGAAATGCACCATTTGGTTTACATAGGACACATGTTGGCTGTTTCAGAGATAAAAGACTCCCAGCATTCCATGCTTGGTTTATGCTCACTTTAGATGGGTCCTTTTCATATTCATGTTTGAAGGAGAAGGCGTATCCACTGTAAGTTGTCCCAAAATCAATTGCGGCCTTAAGAATCTTTTCCTTCTTTGATGACATTGCCTAAAGGACAAAAAAGTTTTCTTAAACTTAGAAAGCCAAATAATGGAGTTCATACTTACTAACTCTTCTTAATAAATGTATATATACACATATATTTACAGATTTCCTTGAGGTTATAATTCTACTGTACACAAGAAATAAATGAATTTCTTCAAATATCTACGTATATCCGCGTGCTTTTAAAGAGTTTCGCTGGATATTTTGATTGCTTTGAATTATCTGTTCGCCTGTCCGATTGCCCCTAAATTTATCTCCGTTAAAATCCACTATTTTGGATATTCACCAAACTTGGTACAGTGGTTGTTAATGTCATAACATTATGTGAGGGAGTTAGATTGTTGCAGCTCTCATCTAGGGCCTCTGGTGTGTGTGTGTGTGTGTGTGTGTGTGTGTGCTGGGGGAGGTCACGAATACAACAACGGCAATAATAATAAAACATTTTTTACCACGCTTCACACATGCGTTTGTAGCAGGACACATCATATGTGTACCAGATTTTGTGCTGCTCCCTAGCCAGTGCCTGGAACTTTATCCATCTGCTGGGAACTGAGCTTTTGGAAATGGGCCTCTTTGTAATACAGGGGCTTATGTCCCGATGGAACAAAATGTAGCTGAAATCTAGTTCATATATATAATTCAGAAATCAATGGTACAGATTATGGCATGGATTACAAAATATAGTTACCTTAAAATCCCATATTTTTATTTTTTGTCTTAGTATTAATTTTTAAATTATCTTTAGATGTACACAAATATGACTTACTAAAACGTATCCCAGTATTTCGTTTTCTTATGATCAATGGCAAATTGTTAGCGGTGAAGTATATGTATATTTGCTCTCTGAAAAGACCATCGTACCCGTGTTTTCTTTTTCTTTCCTCTTTGTTTTTTGTTTTGTTTTCTTTAAGTTGGAAAACGAATCGATTACACATAGTGGATAAGCAACAGACATTGTACTCATCAAGTGATTTAATTCTAGGTTGTAAACTGGTATTTAGCCGTGTTTCTTTCTTTATAAATTGGAACAGAAATCTGCAGTTTGTATCGACTTGATAAGCTCGTGCAACAGGGACAAGTTAGGTGAATGCTCAGTCTTGTTTCTAAGGAATATTGATGGGAGCTGATTGAAGAAATAAGAGTCCATAATCCGTTGTTAGTGAATTCACAGATGTCGACAGGGTCGGGCTGTCCACTGTGAAACCGGGTTATTTTCCACTGGGCGAGTTGGGGTTGGGGGAGTGGGAAGGAGCCACGGGGCCTTGGGTCAACAGGGAGGAAAGTGGCATTGGCTACGAGTCAGACCCGGAATGTAATTCATGTTTGCCAAGTACATTGTGTTCCTTTCATTCCATGACCAAGCCAACTGTGGAATTTTAATATAAAAATTAGGATAGTGTTTGAACGCTAAAGACCCAAATTCACTAATGAGGCACAAATCAATGTCGCTGACACGTTAACTCATTATAAACGTTACTTTCCTTAATGCATACTTTTTTTGCTATATCACTATACGTCTATCATTCCCAAAAGATCAATATAAACAATAAATAAAGCATGGATATAAAAATATCGCAACCTAAATGGTGTATATCAATACCTACGTTACTGTCGCCAGTGTAAAGATGGATAAAGATGGAAAATAAAACTAAAGATTGAATTAAAAAGTCTCGAATCAATCGTGTATACTCTTTGAGAAATCTAAAAGCAAATTTTTTATAATTATACCCTGAACATTCATTCACGAGGCTTCAGAATGTAGGTCGCTAAGGTCATGATACATACGTAACCCTTTTTTATGCACGGCGTTTTCTTGTGTAAAACGAGGGTTTTGGAGAGTATAAAAGGCGCTCAAAATTCACTTGTACGTTTTATTATTAAAAAAAAAACAACCAAATAAATGGTTATTGTTGATGCATATCATTTTTACGTGCCATATGTTGTGATGCTCGTTGGTTATAAAATATGGGATACTTACGTTACTTGTTCCAAATAATATGAAATCAAACGATTGAATAATCCCTTCGAAAATGTAATCATGTTTCATATATGTCTGAAAATAAAATCCTGATAAATCTATCAAGTAATATTTTGAAACATTTTGCTTAAATAATGCTTAATAATGCGTACGTTACCGATATATACGTGACAAATATATACTCAACTACGGAACGCGTGATGATAGCCGGCCAACTTTGCATGCTGAACGGTGTCATCAAGTACAACGAGGACAAGCCAGTAAAACTGTGTTATACTCTGTGTAATAAAGACCACCTAAAGGAAAGCGATTCCAATTAAAACTTTTGATTGACACGTTTTTGCTGGACAGGAATCAGTGAAAAAGAAAGAGTAGATATCATACATTAAAACAGAGTGACCTCTTTGATTATAAACAATGTAATCACTTTGTACTGATACATACGTTACAGAGCGTAATGTATGTATTAAGACTTAATCCAGAACAAAAATGACTATCAGTGTAAAATATTAGTACAACTTAGATCTTCATTTATTATACAATTATTCTTAAAAAAAGAATTAATATTGGATACATTTTTAAAAAAGTTTTAAAAGTGACTATGAATGACATGATTATACCCGGTAACTAATGGTTAAAGGATTAACATAAAAACAAAAAAAGAACAAATCTTTAGTGCGAAGGTAAATTATAAATAAACTAGGAAATACATCAGTGCAAAGGTAAATTAGAAACAAACCACGAGCATAAATATTTATAAAAAAAATAAATTAATTTCAGCTATACTCAATACTTTACATGATAATTTGGTAACGTATTATCGATACTTTCGTTATTAGTCCCCTACAGGTGAAACCGGGGGACTCTAGGTTTGCACTCACTCGTTCCTGTTTATGTTAGAATGGCCTAAACAAAAAAGAAAATACAAAAGGCCTACAGGGAACGCCAGAAGGCTAAAGGTCCGGAGTTACTTCAAAAAGAGCGAGCTAAGCAAAGGCCATATTATGTGCCATCGTCACAAGTAAGAAGAAAAGGGAGGAGAGAAACATGAAAAATAAATTAAGAAACAGACTTTCACGAATGAGAAAAAAAGAAAGAGAAGAAAGCAACGAAAGCATAAGCGAACAGACCAGTGGATATGACAGTGATATTACACCAAGAAATGAAGAGCAGAATGATCACCTGATAGTAAGGATACAATTTATTACTAAAAGTAACAAAGGAAATTGTTTGCAGATGATCAGACGTAGGGCTCTTGCGCGTGACAACAAAAATATAGGTATTCTAAAATATGTCGTTTCAATCCTGCGACGTAAGATAAAGACAAAAAATAAGAAAATTGAGCGACTAAGTAGAAAACTCAGACTGTTGACAGCACCTAAGGAAATAACACCAAGTAAACGAGCCGATGCAGATGTTGAAAATTTATATATGACCCCAAGAAGACGGAATCTTGTAAGAAGAAACCTCCTTGTATGTAATGCAGTTTTGTCTGAAATAAAGGCCCTCAAAGTTCAAGCTCTAAGAAAGAATGGAGTCAAAATAAGTGAGAATCCTGAAAATATAATCGGTAATGCAGATGACTTTCACGAACTTCTTAAAACTCTGCCCAGCAATGGACCTGGAAAAAGGTAAATCTTGACAACGGGAAAACCAAAATGAAAATCGTGGAAATCAAATGTCAAGTAGAAAGCTTCAAAGAAGATCTGAAAAATCAGTTAGAGCTTTGTGACCAGCATGTAAAGAGAGTCCGTGAGCAGTACTAGCACATAAGGCAGCTAAAAGAATTTCTTCCTGAAGATGAAATTGTTGTAGGTCTTTGGATGAAATACAGACGGCCTACTGGATTCAGTCAATGGTTACCATCCATCCAGTCGTTACATACTACAAAGAGAACGATTAACTAAAACACAAAAGTTTCGTTTTTGTCAGTGATGAAATGTCACATTATTCTGGCACAGTTGCTGCATTTCTGGACAGACTCATTCTGCAACTGAAGGAGGTGAAACCTAATCTAATGCTTATCCATTATTGGACAGATTCACCGTCAAGCCACTACAGAAACAGATTTATATTCTGGTTGATTGCTAATCACAGAAACCTGTACTCCATTGGTGCCAAGTAGAATTACTTCGAAGTGGGGCATGGGAAAGGGCCAAGTGATGGATTGGGAGGGACAGTAAAAAGAATGGCAGATGAAGCCATAAGACAGGGGGAAATGCTGTAATCCAGGATGCTTCGGATTTCATGCATGGGGAACAAAATCAAGTATGACTGGAGTCCTCTTCATTCACGTCTCCAGTGAAGCAACCAAACAGAAACAATGTGAACTAAATTCAGTTAAGACAAAACCATTGCGAAACACAATTAAATGTCACGCAGTCGACATCACTGATGACCCTGTAAAATTGATGACCCGTCAAACCTCCTGCTACTGTTTAGTGTGCATTATGGGTTCTTACTGCGACAGCTGGACCATTCAGAACTTCTCTTGGAGTCAGCTGCCCAATTCATCGGACGAGAGCACTTCGTCAGTCACTGTCAGTGACTCACCAAGAAGTACCCATCCATCTTTACAGTCAGACGTAGCTATGGATCCTACAAACTCTGAAAACGACACCTCATCGCCTGCATTTGTTGGATTTAAAGAAGAAGATTTCGTAGCTGCCGTATACGATGGAAGATGGTACCTTGGAAGGATTGAAGAAATTGATATGGACGACAAAGACTGTGAGATTAATTTTATGAAAAAAGTAAAAGGACTGTTCAAATGGCCGGAATAACGTGATCTTGTCTGGATTGACGAACAAAATATCTTTTGTAAAGTCGACTCTCTTATTCCATCTGGAAAACCTGAGCGACTAGTTAAAATACCTGATGCCGAAATTGAATTAATTAAGAATGCATGTGCTTCACGTTAGTGAAATACATACGCTACATAAACAGTACACGTGAACAGTCCCCTCACTTTCATCGGCAAAAAAATGTTGTTTTCTATATGTGAGACTGTATATAAGTTCAGGCCTTTTTAATTGCACACATAAATGTACATTTAAGTTGTTTGAACTTTAAAATATCTCCGTGTTTTACACTACGACACATACGTTACCATTCTACGTTACAAAAACATTTTATAAAATACATTATTTTGTTTTATTTTAAAAACTTCGTGAATTTACTTAATTAAGCATAAACATTTTAATCATTTTATCTTCCTATAAAATATATAATAAGTCATAATGATTATATACAGGAGAAAAATACTGAAATGACGAATATACGTGTTTAATAGGGTTAATCAAACATATTTGTAACAATTTCATGCCTTATTTTCATGACCAAAAGTAAAATAGTCAAATAAAGTTGTTGTTTCTATATCATTTTTTTTCTTCCATTTTTATACGTCTAATTGCGCCTCATTGGTGAATTTGGGTCTAAAATCTGTTTTAAGAAGTAAATAATTTATTCTCGTTTGAGCGTGATAATTATTGTTCAGTGCATTAAAGGCAAAATAAAACTGGAATATTAGGTAGTACTTAGTAATACAAGTTGCTTTTAAAAACGTTCGATTATAAAATGCCGGCAGGAAAAGAATTAAGACTGTGCCAGCCTCGTACTGAACGGGATTTATTTCCAGAGCAGACAGATAGGCACCCTCTCTCTCGCTGTTTCACGGCGTAATGTAAACCAAAGGATCTCAGAAGTGTAACTTAACTGGACATTGTATAAGACAGAAAATTCTAGTGATATACCCCACCACCACCACCGGGGCCCCGAGTGGTCTAAAGAGCCCACCGTTACGGATCACTGCCATCTCACCTCTGCCTGCGTGGGTTCGAGTCTTGGGCTCGGCCAGTTGTGGGTGTGTCAGAAAGCTTGCGGGTAGCTTCTCGTGGGTCGGTAGTTCTTTCCGGGGTTTTCCCGGGTTCTTCCTCCACCGTTTATACTGGCCGTCATGAATAGTCAGTCTATCTTGTGCTGAAAAATGGCGTTAAACCCCATAACAACAACAACAACAACCCTACCACCACCAGTACTACTTCCGTCAGGCCTTTCACCTCACTCACTGTATACATAACTTGATAGCTTCTCTCGATAGCACATATAAACAAGTCGACTTATTTAAGGTGCAAAAATCTATATAGCCGTCTTTTAGAGTTTTACCATATTTAGGCCAACTACGGTGATTAATCAATAGAGAGTATGAAACTTACCTTGGTTGTCGATTTCACGTTCTAATGTGAAAGCGTATGTACTAAAGACCAGGAAGTAATACCATGTGTCTATATTTAGTCCTTTTCAGTATTGACGGAATGCCTCGATTTCATATTCAATATATTCAGCTAGACGGGCAACAGTCGCGACTGTCAAACTGATTTGAATTCTTCTCAATTCCTGCTTCATACAACATAATACATCAGCTGAAAGTCAAGTATTTATGACGATTCGATTTCTTTCTTCATGTAACTTCTGACATGTGTCTTTCTAGCTCAGTAGTAAACTGTCACACGAACTGAGAGACCGATGTTGCCAGTTGTTCATAGATACACAAGCTCAGACAAGTTATATGTTTCTGGATATGGAGTGGGATTACCGCCATATTTGGCCTCTTTTTGAATTTTAACTGACACAGATCAGTTCAAAGCATTGTAAAATTTAGAGTATAATATCGTTTCTTTAAATGTCTTTTAAGAAAGTATTCATCATGATTTTCAAAGTCGGTGTAATTTACATAGAACCTAAATTTGTAGAACTTCTTAACGATTTTAAATCACAGTAACTTGTAAATATCCACAGCTAAATGAAGATAACGAGAGTAAACTGTACATTTTACATACATAATGACAAGAAATCACTTTCAGTGTGGATGCACGTCTAGTATCAGATCGGAAGTTTGTATATGTAGTCCTAATTTTTGGCATATTATATTTCATTTATACTGCATCATATTTGTATGTCAAACCATATACCTTACATATGCTTGCAAATATGTTATTTAAAAGTATAATGTTAGAGCAAAATCGTTTATTCATATATCTGGACATTGCTGCTTCAAAATCGATGTTGATAAGTATAGCTCTGTGAAATCAATAAACGGCATAAATTTTAAATAACGAATTCTACATTGATGATAAAACAGTCCTGATTTCAAAATCGATAATTTTTCTTAGCTTTCTCCAATTTTAAAGTGAGGGAATCGATCGATCGATGGCATTAATGTTATTATCACATAATCGGTACACTTTACATACAGTATGTGCAGTTTCATATTTTTGATACGAAAACATGTTACATATCACTTTATGCGATTCTGATTGGTCCAAATAAGCCGATGAAATTCTTACAAAATATTCTCTTTTCTGGTTGGCTGGGATCGTGGGAAAATTTCATCACTCAGCCTACTGGAACTTTTTGCTTTTACTTTTATACTGAGGGAATTGTGGAATAAAATGTCACGTCTGTCTGAATGTCACGTGCCTGCCAGCGATTACCTAAGTCAAGAACAAAGGAATTGGTTAGAAGCCATGTATATATGTTAGACCCCGCGGCTATGGTGGTCCTGTTTGTAATTGTTACGAGAGCCAGCTTTGTTTGGTGTCAAAAATCACTCGTGGACGTTGAAAGCTTTGTTCAAGAACAAAAGGCCCTTATTGGCGACGTAAATCTATCCCCGTTGACAGACGGCCGGAGCATTGTCTGTTAAGTTGAATAGAACAGGGTAGAATCTATATCCAATCAGAACTGAAAGAGGGTGTGGTCACCATTTCAATCTGAATTTAACTGAGTAATTTAGACTAGAAACTTCAGTAATTGTGAAACATCGTGCTGGAAAGTTAAAGCAATAACTCCGGGAAAGCCACTCGTAAATTGGCGGGAAAACTTAGAAAATTCTAAGGAAAGACAAAGCTTCGTAAAGGTCAGTGAGTTATTTGCTCGATTGTTGCAAAATATTACGGCATTGTAATTGTAATTATGTGCAGTATGTATACTTCATTACTAGAATCGTTAGGACGTAGAATTACCTTAGTAGTGTTTAATTTACATGCGTATTTGAGAAATGAGCTATGATTATGTGAAGAATTATGTAGTTTGCTAGCTCGTGGTTAGAATTAATATTGTAATTCGCTATTTGGTTACTTCGTAGTAAACTAGTACATTTATTCATGTGATATTCTAGATTTTGCAACTGTTGAATTGAATTGTAACTTTAGAAAATGGTTACAATGTGTAAAATTAGTTAATATGGATATTTGAATATATATGTACACTTGTGAAAGTGTAATGTACAGAAATGCTTCTGATTGTTGTGCTATTGTTCAGTATAATGAGATTAAGAATATATATATACATATATATATATATATATATATATATATATATATATATATATATATATATATATATACACTGATGTGACGCAATTTATTCATGTCTGTATGATAGGTAGTTGATACCGTGCTTTTATTACGACGTTGTTTACCATACAAGAACGTATGGGTATTTCGATGTGCACGAATGCGTGACCGAAAAATGTAATAGCCTTTATCTGATGATTGATTGTTGGTTTAGTGTGAGACGAGATGGCTAAGGAAATATGCTAACGTCCTTGTGTTTTTACAGGAAGCTTTTAGGGGACAGACTTCCGGTGTGGTTTAGTCCCGAGTCTCTAGGAGAGAGACGGAATAGAGCCTAGTGGAGAAGTCGATTTTGAATCGAAGGCTAGTCGGAGAGCAGAGTCAAGGGGGAGGAGGAAAAGGAGTCGAGGATGAGGAATTGGAGAAGGAGCAGGCAAGGAGAAGGTGTTAGGAGGGAAGTCGGAAGGAGAGAAGAAATTGGCTGGATAGGAGAGATACAGATGAGTAGAAAACAAGGACAGGTGGAAAAGCGATCTCACAGGATGCAATAGGCTATCACTTGGTCGAGAGGAAGAAGAGTGATTGGGAAATTAATATCATTTGAATATTGAATTGTATTAAATTGTTATTCTTTTGAATTTCACCTTTTGTGTTCTCAATAATTTAACTGTCGGCATTGTTGACTGGGGGCTCGGAGCCTTACTTCTTTCTATCACTAATTTCATCCCCCCCCCCTTACAAAATCGAGCCCGGGGTGGGACTTTTATGGTAACTTAAATAATATATTTGGAGCACGCCTCCCCAACCCTACCAAACGCCACACCGAATATGGCCCATTTACCCCAATGTGGGCTCGTTACGCCGTGTATCATGCGCTAAAAAGCGGCGTTAAACCCCAAACAACAACAACAACATCAACATCAAAAATAAAACTGTGAAAATTGGTCAATTGATAGAGTGCGTGTGGAAAGGGATGGTGGTGGTGAGGGTATTACTGTAACGTCGAATCCAACATATTCAACTCTTTTCGTAAATTCAATATTAAATCATTACCCATTTGAGATCTTTTTGTTTAATTCTTGTAAACACAAATATATTGCTATGGAATGAGAAACAAGAAGCAAGTCAATTTAATGGCAAGCAAATTGTAAATAGGTTGTACACACGACCAATCCATAAAATTAAGGTATTTCAAGTCTCTCTCTGGTAAAATGATATCAGTGTCTGTTTGTGTGTGTGTGTGGGGGGGGGCACTCACTGTATGTCAAAAGCATATTAGTATCTCAAGTAGAATAATTAATCGATTGCTTTCAGGAACTGAAGCAAACTAGTACACAACAACATATCCTTTTCTCTTAGTGCTTTTACCATTTTTAGTACCAAATTCAGTTTGAATATACATTGTAGTCACGTTAATTACTTTCAGTGTCCAGCAAAAAAGGGGAGGGAGTCGTGCGCGAAGATCTTAGAAGGAAACAAAACAGCGTAAAAGCGCCTTCTATTAATATATCTTGTCTGAACAGAGGTACTGTGTTAATATATTTGTATATCAGATAAAATATGCTTACTGTTGAAGTGAAAGATTCGTCATCAAGCTTCTGTATTTTTTCTCTTTATGAAGTATCATGATATGACAAATTCATGCATTTCCCTGTCTGAATGGACTAACATACTATGACAAGTTCATGCATGTCCCTCTCTTTATGGACTAACATGCTATGACAAATTCATGCATTTCCGTTTTTGAATGGTCTAATATACTATGACAAGTTCATGCATGTCCCACTCTTTATGCAATAACATGCTATGACAAATTCATACATTTCCCTGTCTTTATGGAATAACATATTATGACTAGTTCGTGCATTTCCATCTCTTTCATTGTAAATAATGAGTCGTCAAAACTAGTGGTGATTTCACCAAGTTGCTCTTCTCTTGCTTTACATTCTCAGGAAAAGAGAACATTATATTAGTTTGTATATCTTCTCTCATCAGTTGTGCTTTTGAGAGAGAGAGAGAGACAGACAGACAGATTGTTATTTATCCCTACGAGCCTTGGTGAGCAAAGGCTGGGCATTGTTCAACGAATTTCATAAATTTAATATTAAATCATTATCCATTTGAGATTCTTTTTATCACATATTTTTTATTATAGTGGAGATTATTTAGATAGAAAGAAGACGAATTTTGTTCAGTGTGAAAGACACTGTGCCCATCATTTCTTGTGCGTATAAAATAGTCCCAAACAAAGTTGAACAAGTAAAAGTAGATTATACGTTTTTTACAAACTATACGTTAAAAAACAAGAGTCCATCCGAATAAATATAACATTTTACAAAGGCAAAATCATTTTTGAACACAAAACGTCCAATGCATGTGATGTCATATTGTTTGATATGGTACACAGTACCAGTTAGTGTAGGCCTACAGTACACGATCCATGTTAGTTGGGAGACCGGTTTGTCTCCTTATTCTTCTGTGAACAGAGGTGGGTTTCTTTACTTCCTTAAGTTAACATTTAAACCAGGCTTGCATATAGGGTGGATTCTATGCTACAGATGTACTCCACCCTCACCCAACACAACCACTATCAGCTGAGCAATACCCATAGTTTTACTTCGTGTTGTTGTTCTTGCCTTGGGTTTTTACGCTATTTTTCATATGATGATATTGTTATACATGACATAATAAAACCCTCTGGGTGTATTAGCCATATTCAGACAAACGAGAACATTTTCCCCCAATTCCCTTTACTCATTCAAGTTTAAAAATGGCCGCCAAAATGGTCATTGAAAACAAAAAATTCCAGAAGGCAGAGTTAAAAAGATTTTCCCACGACCGCATTTAATCAACAACGAGAATAATGCACATGGGCTTGCTTGAGCCAATCAGAATCACCCAAAGTGATATGGACCAGTCAGAATCAGCTAATGTGACATGGAACAACTTGTGATATCAAAACTATGAAACTGCGCATACTCTAGGAACACTGTACTGACTACGTGATAAATTAAGAATATGACGTCATTGGTAATGCGGTCCGCCTCTGCAGTGCTAAATTATACCAGCCTATGTATCTCTCGCTGTTATTTTGCGCTTCTGTACTACTTGTCCAAGCAATGAAAATAGCCGTTATTGTTTTACAACTAGCAAACAATGCAGTCCAACAGTAAAAATAAGTTCTGACTTAAATTATCTTTTGATGAGGTTTTCCCGCTTTAGTGCTCATTTTCACGAGTGGACTGAACCTATTACACAGGCCAAGTAATGTTTGATCGATGTCTATGGGATTGGAACAAAACACAAGATCTAAAGTCATATTCCATATTAAAAATATCCAACATTCGAGACGCTACCGTACTTACGGTACTTTTCACACTCAGACTCTATCGGGGAGGGGGGGGGGGCATATATAACGGGACTCAGCCCTTAAGTGGCCTCGAAAAGCGTTTTTAAAATAAACAATTCTGGCAATAAGAACTTTCCTTCGTTGTGTACATAGTTGCTTTTTAAATCTTTATATTGTATTTACATGGACTAGGGGCGGGGGGGGGGGGGGGCATTCCAAATGTCAATATAACCAGCACCAGTGCCTCAAACTCTCGGAGAGGCCCCAGAGGCGTAGCTATGATATTTTGCGCCCGGGGACGAACTATAAAATTGGCGCCCCAGCCCCCTCCCCGTTTAATCACATTTTTGAATATTACCCTTGTTTACTTATTATACTTATTATAATGTAACGTTGTAAGCCTCATTTTGGCGCCCCTGTACCTTGGCGCCCGGGGACATATGTACCCCCCCCCCCAGCTACGCCTCTGAGAGGCCCGGGCCCATTTTATACTCACTCGGCAATTGAGTCCTCGGCAAATTCTGTCACAGACACGTAAGGTTGTCCATGTACGTGTGCAGGTACATTGGTACAGTAAAAAAGAAGACGAAAACGGACAGTTTTCACTAAAAGAGTATTAATACTGTACGAACATATCAAATGCTAGACGCAGTTTAAGTAGATGGGGATTCTTCACCTACATTCACAGGCCAGCGATGGAGAAGGATCCCTCAACACTAAATGACACACTGGCTACAGGTTCGACTGAAATTGATTTAAACACACTAATGGACGCATTAGCAACCCTTCAAATGGTGGACCTACATGGATTGCAAGGACGACTTAACGTAAGATAAACGTATCTATCTATCTATCTATCTATCTATCTATCTATCTATCTATCTATCTATCTATCTAAGGTCTCTTCTTGTAGTGTTGCATTGTGTGTATTTGCATACACAATCGTAACGTCTACAGACCGTAAAACTCACAGCTTGTAAAAAATCTTCCAAACAAATACGAACTGCTATAGCAACAGTACGTTTAGTAAATTACCACAAAAATTGAACAAATACATTTTCTAGTCGGTATTTTGCATATTATTATGCTAAAATTATATCTCAGGCAAAATAAAATAACTTAGTCTTTCGCGTAAAATATCGCATTTACATGTGTTGCTAATAGTGCTAGATCGGAACATCTGTTAAATCAAGCACCAAACATATTAGTTTCGGTTTTATTTAGCAGCTTTGGCTCAGTCTGGTCAAGCGCTCATTGAACGTTATCGAGGAAGACTTCCTGATGGGAACGGGTTGATTCGGCTCGGAACTGAGTGGTTTCGGCCTACTATTGTATGGGGTCGATTCGGACCGTCTCGTTTCGGCCTCACTGTATTTAGATTTGAATACACTATACAAGTAGAAATGACAACCGAATAAGTGATCACCAGTAAAGATCTGTTTGTCAATACAGGGATTGCATGATGTAGTTATCTTAGTACTTGCTGTGTCAACATAAACAGCATTGGAAATACGAGTATCAGAACCAATGGCTCTGCCTTTTAAGAACTTTGACCAAAACAAGATCAAAAGTAGAAAATCCATATATCTTGAATTATTAACGAGATACGCACAAATAGCGTTTGTCCTCCTAGTGTAATTTTTGTATCTTGTTATATAAGAAACATAAATAATAACTCTAAAATAAATTCGACTCATTATAGCACTGGTGTAGTGCTAAATGAAAAAGTGAGAGAACGCAATAAAGAAGTGAGGGGACGCATGGTACTCAGATGCTGGGGGAAAATGGCGAGCGCGAAAAAAGTAAGCATTACATCCTGCATGAAAGCCAATCCATACAAAAACACAAGTTATAGCAGAAAACAATTAAATATACATACAGCATACACTGTAAAATAGGAAGATCATTGGCAAAGATCACTTAAAACAAATAAAAAGTGGGGACGAAACCAGCTAAAAGACTTTATATCTGAGGAAGGGAGTGCAAACCATTTATAATTTACTGTTTAGACCAAGGAGAAATCTGATTAAAATAAAAAGTTTTAGAAAATAGATAAACCCCATTCAACGAAATATCTAAATAAAGTTTTGAACAAAATTCTTTACGATCTTTAACGGAAGAAAAAAAAGCTACAAGAAGATACCTTTTGGGGGCAAATAGACATATGAAAACCATTTTACAAACTTTGCAAATATAAAGTCAGGTTCTAACCTCGATAATAAAATACACACCAAAAATTGTAACGGATTTTTTTAATTTATTTAGTATAATGAGTGAAAACATGTTTATATAATCTGATTTTTTGCATAAATGCCTGCTTTGTCATAAAATTAAGCTATTGTTTGGTTTTTTTAAAACTCAATTTATGCTATATCGTTGTCATTGTTTACATTTTTTATGAACCCATCTGCCAGGAAGAGTTACTGTTCTTGCTAGCACGGGTAACATTAAAATACCTAATTTGGTTTTTTTCCACAAATATCCTCGCATATTATAGCATAATTTTGTAAAATGGTCTCCAAAGTATTTTGAAAAGTAGTCATTGGTCTGCGTATATACATTTGTTTATTTAGTTTTACTGCATTTTGAAAAAATGATGTTCTCGTTTATTTCTGCCGAATATGTTGTACAAAAGGTTCAAAAGTTATATACACTAAATATAGACAGTTGACCTTTATACCATGAATACATTCAAATTTAATAATGTCGTCTTTTTACATATAAAAGTAGAGAAAGTACTGAGGTTCCCATTTTCAGAAAATCATAATATTGTTCGCAAGCCGTATCTATCATCTTACCTGGTCGCTACCTAGAACAACAAATAAATCTCCGTTGTTTTTTCTTTTTTTTTGCTTCTGACTTTTCTGGTAGGGGAACCAGAAATGTCAGGGGAAAAAGTGAAGATCTACTTGTTGGTTTAATTGTGACCCTTCCCATCCCTTTCATGGAAGTAGTGAATAGGGATAGTATACGTACAATGGAAATTAGCATTACAGACCCCCTTGGGAACATATACGTACAATGGAAATTTAACATGGCGAAAAATCGTGGGAACATATACGTACAAGGGGAATTTAACATGGGAATAAATCGTGGGAACATATACGAACAAGGGGAATTTAACATGGGAATAAATCGTGGGAACATATACGTACAAGGGGAATTTAACATGGGATTTTTTTTTTAAATTTAAAAAAAAAAAAAAAAAAAAAAAAAAAAAAAAACGGGTAGGCAATTGAAAGGCTATCTCTTTTCGAGAAATATGGCTGGGCCTTTGGGTTTATGTTAATGTATTCATTAACATAAATGGCACCGCATTGGTCTTCTTCTTGTCCTTAGGCTGCGTCTCACTGTTGGCCCGTAAATTAGCACTCTTTTCAGGCATCCTTGCCTCTCCACGTAAATCCTACGTATCCACAGGCTGGTGTTTGTCCTGTGGACAACGGTCCACTTGGATCGGACATACATGAGCAAGTCTGTCCGAAACATCATGGAAGACACAAGGGTGGATGACTCAACTGTGGTCCACATCTTGAAGCGACGAGAACAGGTGAATCAATGCACTGAACTGCGCTTATTTATAGGCAGAGGTAGGATTGAAACGGATTGAGTTCATTCACCAATCCGAACACGCGTTACAAAATTCAGTTACCCCGCATCCAATCCGAAGAGAGCAGTCTGTGACGTCAGTTGGTCTATATAGATTCGTTAGCGCTTGTGTGCAGTCAATCTATGCGACAGTGATTCAACATGACGGAAACTCAGAAAACGATCCATTGGGGTGCACCAACAGGGGAGACTGCCCAAGGGAACCCGGACTTACTTTCAGAAGAGGTGAATTGGGATTTTGTGGATTTTCTCTCCTCGCAAGAATTTGTTCCGGAACCTTCGTTACCTTCTTCATTACCGCAAGTGGAGAATTTTAGACAGAGACAGAAAGAAGAATTGGAGAAATTTATACAACGACAAAAGGAAGCGGAACAGGCTTTTCTCCTACAGCAACAGCAGCAAGAAGAAGAGGTAAGAAAAAAACAACAGCAACAACAGCAAGAAGAAGTAGCAGCAAAGAAACAGGAGGGTGAAAATCAAACGGTCACGGTACTGTTGGACATTTTAGCGGAGTTAAGAAGTTTGAAACAAATGTATCAGACTTCTTTATTACGACCGAAGAGAATACGACCTTCCCGAGCTAAACACGTCAACCCTGTGACTAAGCCTACCGTACCACCCTTAGTGATTTCAACCCAATCATCATCATCAACGTTACGCAGTCCAGAAGTAGGCCTTGGCCGTGGCAAAGGCATAAGGCAGTTAAAGTTGATTGCTTAAACTCACCCCTACACCATAAATAAAAAAGGCCCTTTTCAGGGCCACCCACATTTCTCGAAAAGAAATACAATTTCAATTTGCCAATAACTAAAAAAAAAAACCCACCCATTTTACCCCTATAGTACGTGTCTGTGTATGAGTGCGTGAGTGTAGCTTCTTATTTTAAAATCAAAACTCAAAGACACTTACCTTATATCATTCATTTATTCTTTTATCCATTGTTACAATCCAATTCACAATTCTCAACACAACACTTTAATTAAAAGTTCATTGACTTCTTCTGTCTCCTTGTTTAGTCTCTCTGTTTTTTGAATTTCTTCACTGTCACACTCTTTTCCTCTTCTTCCTCCTCACTTTCTTCCCTTCTTCTTTTCTTCTCCTGTTTCTTTTTCTTCACCTGTCTGCTTTCTTCCTCTGAAGAATCCCTCTCTTCCTCTGAAGAACCCCTCTCTTCTTCTGAAGAATCCCTCTTTTCTTCTGATTCCTCTTGTTTCTTTTTTGGGCAATCTGGAGACCAATGTCCTTTTTCTTTACAATAATAACAGGTATCTTGACTTTTGTCTTTTTTAGCCCCTGTTTTTGTTCTTTTTTGACGGTCTGGACACTCTGAAGACCAATGCCCTTTCTTCTGACAGATATAGCAAGTATCTTGACTTTTATCTCTAAAGGAAGGAGAGTAGTCCGTAGGCTGGTCTGAAGAGAATTTTCTAATGACCCCTCGCAAAGCTCTGACGAAACGTTCCATCTGGTTAGTCTCTTCCATCGTTGTGCTCGGCTTGAGAGTGAAATGAATAGTGAAAGGACAAGACACACACCCTTTTATATACACTGGTCTGCTATGACTATAAAGTAGCTCATGGTGTTTGAACTTGAGTCATTTGACTTTTTGCTTTCAAGATGAAACGATCTAATTCATTTGAGAAGGAAGAAGAAGAAAGTAAGAGGCAGAAACGTGATCTATCGCCTCGTACCAGAGCTGAAATCTTGGCACAAATTCATGCCAGTGATTTTGAAGAGGACATGAGTGAACCAGAATCAGAACCCTCTAAAACAAGTTCACCACCCTTAGTCAACCCTGAAAAATACTATTCCATTCGAGAGACGGAAAAGCGCTCCTCTAGAAAATTTAGAACCACGGCTTACAAATACACGGTGAAGTTTAAAGATTTCAAGGCTGAAGTGCCGTTAGAGAAAGCAGAAGTGTTCATCACTGAGGTGTGGGATTCTTTGCTCACTGCACTCAAGCAACAATGTCAACCCAAAGAAGACGATCGCTTGAGACTTTCCATACAACACGACGGTTTGAAATCCCCTGTTTGGATCGAGTTTAGCACCCCTGCAGAATTGACCGCTTCCAAAGTCATGGACAAGATTCAACACGTGCAACAATCTAATGACCAGTTTGACATCACCGATGGAAAAGCCACATTGGACATGACCCACGTTTCTCCTCCTCAAGGGACTGGACGCAAAAAGATGTTATTGGTGAACGACCTTCGCAGCATTAAGCGTAGCCTTGTCCAAATTCACAATCCTCATGACCAGATGTGTTTAACCCGTGCCATCGTGGTGGGACGAACCTATGCCAACAAGAACGACACGGTAGAATGGAAAAGAACCTGGAACACTATTCAACGTTCCTATCGAGCCAAACAACGAAACGAAGCAGAACTCCTGTTACGACAAGCCGGCCTGTCCAAAGACACACCCTGTGGCATTCCTGAGATGCAAAAATTGCAAGATGCCCTAGCTCCACGATACACCTTGAAAGTGCACCCTCAAGAAGTGCGCGGGCCTCTGTTGTTTCGAGGGCAAGATTTTAAGGACGGAAAATACATTCACGTTTATCATCACGATGACCATTTCGATACCATTACCAGTATCACCGGATTCCTGGGATACGGTTATTACTGTGAGAAATGTGACCATGGTTATAATAATCGAGAGCAACACAAGCATTGTGGATTGAAATGCTCAGGATGTTTGGCCTCTTCACCCTGTCTGAGCGAAGAACCAGTGCCTTGTTCAACTTGTCTGCGCACGTTTGTCAGCCCTACCTGTTACCAACAACATCTGAAAACACAAGGTTCACAGAAGAAATGTGCTTGTCAACTCCTGAGATTGTGCCCTACGTGTGAACAAGTCATATGTACCAATGCTGCCAAGGCACACGTATGTCGAGGAAAGAAAAAATGTCACATTTGTCACCACATTGTGGACTTGGAACACCAATGTTACGTGCAAAAATACCAACCCCCACCAGAGAAAGAGGACGGTCACAAGAAGAAAGGCAATTTCATCTTTTTCGATTTCGAATGCATGCAAGAGACCGGCATTCACATTCCTAATTTCTGCGTGGCTCATCGAGCGTGCGAGAAGTGCATTCAAGAACCTATCTTCAGTCATTGCCCTCACTGCAGCAAGATTCCTGGAGGGCGTGAAAAAATCTTTCGGGGACCGAACACGCTAGCCGATTTTGCCCAATGGATCTTAGACCCCGTCGACAAAACGTGGAGCCAAGAGGACATCGAACGTTACGGAGATTGTCATCGTCATGCCACGGTGATGGCTCACAATTTTTCCGGATACGATGGACAGTTTCTTCTCAGATACTATACGGAACAAGACACCGAGCGTCCTAAAGTGACTTTGAACGGAGCCAAAATCATTTTCATGCAAGTGGGACAAGTGCAGTTTAAAGATTCGATGAGCTACTTGGCCATGCCTTTGAGTCGAATGCCTAAAACGTTTGGAATGACAGAAATGGCTAAAGGGTACTTTCCACACTTTTTCAATACGGAAGCCAATCAACATGCCGTTCTACCCCATTTGCCTGAGGCTCACTATTACGACCCCGACAACATGCGTACCGAACAACGAGAAGCTTTCTACGCTTGGTACCAGGCTCACGCCTCGGACCCTTTCGACTTTCAGGAAGAAATGCTAAAGTATTGTCGTTCCGACGTGGACATTTTACGACGTTGCTGTGGAAAATTTCCAGAACTGTTCATGGAACACGGAGGAGTCGATCCTTTGAAAGAAGCTTGCACCATTGCCAAAGCGTGTTCCTTAGTGTATCGACAACGATTCATGCCTGAAAATACCGTGGCTGTCATCAGCCCTCAAACGACCCACTTTGTCAAGCGTCAATACTCGGTCAAAGCCCTACGCTGGTTACATTACTTGTGCGACAAGGAAGACAAGTGGATTCAGCATGCCCGCAACGGAGGGGGC
This sequence comes from Sinohyriopsis cumingii, assembly GCA_028554795.2. Taxonomy (NCBI): domain Eukaryota; kingdom Metazoa; phylum Mollusca; class Bivalvia; order Unionida; family Unionidae; genus Sinohyriopsis; species Sinohyriopsis cumingii. The sequence goes on from CM068829.1 coordinate 132,666,761, forward strand.
GAAAAGACCATCGGAACGTATTCGGTCGATGGCTGGGACTTAGAAAACCCCAAGATCGTGTACGAGTTTAACGGTTGCTTATTTCACGGATGTCCCGTCTGTTACCCTGACCGTGGCACTAAAAATCAGTTTTTGCAACGAACCATGGAAGACTTGTACCAGGACACTTGTCAGCGACGCCTAAAGTTAGAACAGCAAGGATACCAAGTGGTGGAAATGTGGGAACACGAGTACGATCACCGTATGAAAACCGATCCCGAGTTTTAACGCCTCGTGGAAAGTTACCAGTTCATGGACCCGCTGAACCCGAGGGATAGTTTGTACGGAGGAAGGACCAATGCCACGTGTTTGCTGTACCAAGCCGACGAAGAGAAAGGAGAAGAAATCAAATACTTGGACGTGTGTTCGCTGTATCCCTACGTGTGCAAATATTGTCGCTTTCCTGTAGGGCACCCGCGATTGCTGACGGAACACATCGACCTGAAAAACATTTGACAATACGAAGGCTTGATCAAGTGTAAAGTTTTGCCTCCCACGAACCTATACCATCCCGTCTTACCTCACCATTGTCAAGGCAAACTGATGTTTCCCTTGTGCCGTACTTGTGCCGAAACGTGCAACCAAGATCAGCCTTGTCAGCACACCCAGGAAAAACGGGCCTTGACGGGAACCTGGGTCAGCGTAGAATTGTTCAAAGCTCTGGACATGGGATACCAACTGTTAGAAGTGTACGAAATTTGCCACTTTCCCAAGACACAACAATACCACAAGGGCGACCCCACGCAGAAAGGCATTTTCGCCGACTACGTGGATGCCTTTTTGAAACTGAAACAAGAAGCTAGTGGCTATCCTTCCTGGTGTCACACTCCCGAAGACCAAATAAAATTCAAAGTGAAATACTACGAACAAGAAGGCATCACTTTAGACCACATCGAGAAAAACGAAGGCAGGCGATCGTTTGCCAAAGTGATGTTAAATTGCTTGTGGGGTAAAATGGCACAACGACCGTGTTTACCCAAGACGGAATATTTGACAGAACCTTCCCGCTACTTCCAGATGATTCACGACAAAACCAAATACATGAAACACGTGGACGTCGTTCGAGAGAATTTGATCTTGGTCAATTACGAAGAAGATCTGGACTTTGTACAAGACGACCCTTTTGGAAATGTCATCATTGCGGCTTACGTGACAGCCCATGCTCGCTTAAAATTGTACGAAGCTTTAGAACTGTTAGAAGAACGCGTCCTGTACTTTGACACGGACAGTTGCATTTACATCCATCACCCGATTCAACATCACCCTAGCATCGAAGGAGACCGTTTAGGAGCCTGGACAGACGAGCATCCCGACGACAAGATTCTAAGTTTCGTCAGTGGCGGTCCCAAAAATTACGGCTACGAATACCGGGACAAACAAGGAGAAGTGCACACGACGTGCAAAGTGAAAGGATTGACTCTGAATTATCGTACCAGTCGAGTGGTCAACTTTGGGGTATTGAAAGAAGCCTTGCAATCGGGAGAGGATGGAAACTTTAAAGTGACCACCTATCAACCGAACAAGATTGTACGTTTACCCACTCACCACATCGTCAGTCGACCCTTGGAAAAAATCTATCAAATCGTATACCAAAAGCGAGTTCGACTTCCCAATCATTTCACCTTACCGTACGGTCACGTCGGTATTGGTCTGTATATAAAAAGGAACCCTAGGCAAAATTGATAGTTCATCGTGACTACCAAGACCGAGCGAACAAGATGAATACTTTGAAAGAGACATCGTTCCAGTTTGGGGATTGTAAAAAAGTTGTATCTTCCTCTAGTGTGACTAATATTGGATGGATAAGACCCAGACATTGCGACGGAAAATGTCCGGAAGGAAACTGCGATTGTCCATGTGGTTACCATTGTAATTGCGTAACGGAGTTTGCAGACGAGTGCGATTGTGAGCCTTGCGATGGATACGATGCTGTACCTTGTGACCTGAGCGATGCCGTAAAGCATCATGGGAACTTTAGTGCCCCTACCCCTATCATGGAAAGGGATGCTGTGCGTGTCAAACCTGTGGGATGCGAAAGCGATGCTGCTCGTCCTCTTGGACATTTTACTGGGTTTCGTTTTAAAGGGGAATGTTCACCTTCACGTCTACCCCCCTACGGATGTCATCCAGCCCTGAGCAAACTCCTACCCATGTCACTCAACCCTCATCGAAACGAACCTGTGAAAGACGAATATTCGTTCCCTGTGCGTTTGTCGGAATACTGCGACTTTGAAAATCGTCTTCAATCGTTCAAAGGAAAATGGCCTAAGTATCTGGGAGGACCGACCCCCGAAGAATTAGCCAGAGCCGGATTTTTCTACTTGGGCGAAGGAGATAAAGTCAAGTGCTTCAGTTGCGGTGTGTCACTTCACCACTGGGAACCGCAAGATTCGGCCTACGTTGAACATGCTCGATGGTCACCGAATTGTCATTACTTACCTTTAGTGGGACCGAGACATTGAAGTAACTTCTTACCATAATAATCTGTTCATGAATACTTTACAAGAGAACATTCGTGCTTTGCCTGTGGAGTTGAGAGAACGCATTTACCGAGAACTGGTCAAAATACAAGTGAAACGTAAAGAACAATTGCATCCGTTACGTCACCGGTGTTTGAACCACTGGTACCTTCAGGCTATACAAGGACTGATTAAGTTGAAAGTGTTCCATTGGACAGACATTGATCAACGACCTCCTGGTTATAAAAAGGAATGGTTTGGTATGGACGATTCTATCTACTACATTGTAAACGTACTGCATCGAATTCCAGAGGAAGAGTTAACGAATTACCAACATCTTTCACGCAGTGTCAACTTAGTGAAAGAGGAAACTTCTGAACGAATTGTAATGTGTAGATTAGTGGTGAAACGATTTAGATTCGACACTGAATTAAAACCATGTTTGTGCAAACAGTACATTTCTTGTGTCAGACCAAAGAGGATTTAGTATGACCTATTCATGGATACTTTGCTAGAGAACATTCGTGCTTTGCCTGTGGAGTTGAGAGAACGCATTTACCGAGAACTGATCAAAATACAAGTGAAACGCAAACTCAAAGTGATTCATCCGTTTTTAAATTATGCTATGTTCCAAACTACAAGAAGACTGATTATGAGTGGATATTACTTTAGGCACAAAGTTAAACGAGGCTATTGGCTACCACCCAGCGATTCAAAAAACAGTGTATATACTTATGGATACTTTACAAGAGAACATTTTGGGCTTGCCTGAGGAGTTGAGAGAAAGGATTTATCGAGAGCTGGTCAAAATACAAGTCAAACGTAAAGAACAATTGCATCCGTTACGTCACCAGATCTTTAACCACTGGTACCTGAATGGTATAAGAGGACTGATTCGTCAGAAATTTTTTCACTGGTCAGACCTTGTTGAATACTTTCAGTATATGAATGATGATGGGCTAGATGTTCGTAATTTTGGTTACTTGGAGATTCACTTACTGCAACGTATTGAGGAAGACGAGTTAAAGGATTACCAACATTTGTTACATGGAATCTGCTTAGAAAAAGACGAAACATCTAGACAAACTCTGACGTTTCAGTTACAGTATGTAACATTTAAATTCCCTACTGGAGAACGAACGTGTTTGGTTAGAAATTACCTTTATTGCTTCCGAAACAAAGACACTATAAAATCAAGTTGCCATGCCACGGATTATGTCACATATCATTCAACAGATTCCGTGGAAGGAACTCAATGACCATATTCAAACCGTGGATCATTACCATCGATTATTACAAGAACTGTATCCATTTAATTTGGGACGACAAGTGGTGTGTGTCTTAGTGACTTGTTTTTTGGGATTTCGTTTACCAGCCGATTCTTTGTGGACTCTTTATGATCAGTACTTACCACCTCCATGGCCTTAAATGGTCACGAAAAACTCCTTTTGCTCAAAGCCTTGCGTTTTCATCTGGATACTTCTCGACCTCAACAGGAAAAAAAGATTCGTCAACTTTTAGTTACCCAAGACGTGTATGACGATGTGTGTGTAGCTTGTGACTTACATCCCCATTGGACAGATGTCCGTGCCTGGAAAGAATGGGGTTTTGAGGCTTGGACCCAAGAAGTGGCCCAGTATGCACGAGAGTTGTTCAAGGAAAAAAGTTACTTTTCAACCCGTGTTAGTGACGGTGCCAGAAGAACCCGTCACCCAGGACAGGACTGTCGTGGACAGACCTGAAAGACCCTTTCGGGAGGACACTTGTGTGACCTTACCCCCTGTTGAACTGGTTAGAACATTACCCAAAACATGTGATTGTTGTACAGACACTTGTGTTTATTCCACGTTCATCGTTATCATGTGCCTTTTATTGTTGTACTTAAGCCTTTGGCTTTTATGTATTTTTGTCTTTCGTATTCATGTTTGAAAAAAAACATTGAATAAACGTGTTCTGAAAAAAGTATATAAACTCTTGTCTTGTTTGTTTTCGTGTCACAAGTGACATTTCTCACACCAAGGCTACCTCTGCTGTCTCTGCTCCCTCTTCCTCTACTGTCAAAGTCATCGACGAACACTTAGATCGTGCCAGTTGGGAGGCTTTGTATCTTCGCCATCCCTTTAACATGCTCATTGCTGGACCTAGCGGTTCTGGCAAAACCGAATTCGTCAAACGTTTGATCGAACATAAACATCATTTGATCGATCGGCCCCCTCAACGGATCGTGTGGTGTTACAAAGAGTGGCAATCGGCGTACAGCCTCTTGCGAGAAAGTCAAGGAGATTCCATCGTGTTTGTGGAAGGCATTCCTAAAGAAGACGACGGCATCGTCTCTGACTCCCGTCTAACCCATTTGGTCATTTTCGACGACATGTTAGGAGAAGACGAAGAAGAAATTAAATTGTGGTTTACGCGCAAAGGGCATCACCGTAATGCCAGTGTCGTTTACATCACCCAAAATTTGTTTCAACAAAGTAAAGCCCATCGCACCATCAGTCTCAATGCGCATTACGTGGTCTTGTTTAAAAGCCCTCGAGATAAATCGCAAGTGCAAGTCTTAGCCAAACAGTTAGGAACGCCTTGGCTGACTCAGGCGTACGACGATGCCACTCAAACGCCACACGCCTATTTACTCGTCGATTTGAAACCTACGACCCCCGAGGATTTGCGATTTCGTACCCACTTGTTTCACCACTGGTGCCAAGACGGAGGGCCTGTCCTGTACACGTCTCCGTCCTCGACTTCATTTCACTCCTCCCATGAAAAAAATCTATAAAAACCTCAGACCCTTTTTCGTCTGTCTCACACAGTGTGAACATGACGTCCCTTCAGTCGCATCTTCCCGTCAAATTGATTCGTGCCTTGTATGGCATCAGTCGAGAAAAAGATCCACAAACACGAGCCCGTGTCTTAGAAGCTAGTCTCAAAGAAGTCTTACGATGGTTCACGGTGACGGCACGTCAATTACTCCAAGGAATCATTCAGATTCCTCATCAAACCCAACGCTTTTTTGATCGAAACAAAGTCGCTTTGGTCCAACTGGCCGATCCCCGCATCGACACTCAAACCAAAAAACAAATCATTTTGAAACCTGGAGGGAGCGGTACTCTAGGAGGGGTCATCATTCGCTCACTCTTAAGATGGGATCCTAATGCCCCCAAAGTTATCCCCAAGACAAAAGTCCAACGAAGCCCCAAGAAGAAAAAGAAAAAGACCAGGTCCCCAAGAAGAATAACTTCTCCAGTGGCAGGACCCTCCTCTTACCAGACACCACCCCGGAAAAAGAAAAGAAGCCCCCAGAAAAAGAAACAGAGAAAAAGTCCCCAGAAAAAGAAAAGTCCACAGAAGAAGAAAACTAGTCGCAAGAGAGGCACTTCGGCCAGGACGCAACCTTACACTCGCAAGCCACGACCTGCCACAGCGTCTCCGGCAGCCTCACGTTTGTCCACTTCTCCGTTGATGTCACCAGGAACTGAAGAGTACTTGGAGACGTTGATCACACCAAGAACTTCTCCGTTGATGACCCCCAAAAGAACTTCCCCAGTGGCAGGACCTTCCAATTTAGCGGCAGTGGCTGCTGCTCACAAAGTACCTTCTCCCAAAATCAAAGTCCATGAAAGATCGGGCATGTTACAAAGTTTACTGGATTTGTCCAAGCAAGAACTGGCTCGATTTAGTCCGTTACGTACCCCTGCACGACGTGTCATGCCTGTCCTCAAACTGATAAAACGTAAAGACAATCAGTGGCGACGCGTTCCAGTATAAAAAGACCTGTGACCAAGTCGGGGTATCAGTGAAGTTGTAAAAGATGTCACCTCCAAGAAGCCACAAAAGAAAGAGACAAAGGCAGACGCGTCATCCGACAAAGCGCTTAGCCAAGCATCGACGTTACCCTAAAAAAAGACACAGTCGTTCCAAGAAAAAGAGGCGTCAACAAAGGGGAGGATTCCTTGGCGATTTTAGGAAAAACATTGTCACCTTTATGACAAAGCGATAGTCCCAGAAAAAAAGATAAAAGGGTGTGTGTTAAGTCATCGACGTTAGTGTCTGTTTGGTGAATGTCCCGGAACCCACAAGCAAAGATGTCACCCTCCAGAAAACCCCAAGGAAAGAAAAGGAAAGGACTGCCACCACGTTTAGCCAAACATGGGGACATGTTATCTGTCCTGTCCAAAGCTTCTCCACCCCTACGAAAAAAACTCATTCAAACGGCCTCCAAAGAGGTCATCGATACCGTGTGCGAATGTTGTTTGAACATTTTGAAAGGCACGATCCCTTTGTCCAAACACCAGAAACAATGCTTAGGCAAACATCGTCACGTTCTTCGGAAAATGGTTCAAAAGAAAGTTCCCATTCGTCAGAAAAAGAAGATGTTGGTCCAACGTGGAGGCATTTTACCTCTCTTGTTAGGCCCCATACTGAAAGGAGTCTTGGGAACCATGTTGGGAGGACTGGTGGGAGCAAGATAAAAAGGCCTTCGGAAGTCCCAAGATCTCAGAATTCACCCCTGACAACCCCATGGAAGGACGAAAACTAGCTTTAGTGCCTTACAAACGATGGATGGAATACCATCGGTGGCAAGAACAACGCACCCCGCATTTACCTCCCAATCCCAATTTGAGCGAGATGTCCCAGTTACAACACGAATTGCAGTCCTTGATGGATCGCCAAGATTTGTCCGAAACAGAAAAATCGCAAAAGTACGGTCAACTCTTGCAAAGACTGCAACTCTTTCACCAGAAAGCTTTAGACGAAACAGCTTTACCCACTCTGAAAGATTTTAAGACCTTGATGAAAAGTCCAGCACCATCATCATCATTACCACCACCACCACCACTACTGTCATCCCCAACCGTCACCAGAGATGCTACCCCACAAAGACCTGAGGAAGAAGAGACGCGCGAAGTGTTTCAAACACCGTCAGCAGCTCCCATTTCGAGTAAGATTGCAGCATCCTTGTTGACCCCGTCCCCCACACCCCAACGAGAAGAAATGAAAGCTTGGGTTAAAAAGATGATGTCCACACCTCCTTCGACAGAAGTGAAAAAGAAAGAAGGGAAACCAGAAGCGAAAAAAGAAAAGAAAACCAAAGCCATTCCATTGCCACCTCCACCTCCACCACTACCTTCGACTTCTACTCCCGTAGCCCATCGGACACGTAAATCCGTTTCCAAACCACCCTTTCGACCCACCCAAAGTAGCATCACCGAAGAGTGGGTGACTTATTAACACACCAACACACAAAAAATAAAAAATGGAAAAAGTCTTAGCCAGCATTTACTACGATCCCTCGCATCCTGCAGGTTACGCAGGAGTTCAAAAATTGTATCGTGCTGCCAAAACTCGACTTAAAAGTCTCCGTTTACCTCAAGTGCAACGATGGTTACAAGAACAAGCTACCTACACTTTACACAAACCCATTCGACGCAAGTTTGCCAGAAGTCGCACCCGAGTGGAAGGCATCGATCATCAATGGCAAGCCGATTTAGCCGATGTCTCTCATTTGGCCAGCTACAATCGTGGCTACAAATATTTGTTTTGTGTCATCGACGTCTTTTCCAAATTTGCCTGGGTCGTGCCCTTGACTTCCAAATCGAGCAGCGAGTTAGTGCGAGCCCTGCAACGGGTGTTGAAACAAAGCGGCCGTCGCCCTCTTCGATGGCAAACGGACAAAGGCACCGAATTTCTGAACCAAGCTTTCCAAAAAGAATTAAAGAAACGTGACATTCATTTTTTTACCACCGAGAATCCCGAAACCAAAGCCAGCATCGTGGAACGTTTTCAACGCACTTTGAAAGAACGCATGTGGAAATATTTTACGCATCACCACACTCTGAAGTACATCGACATCTTACCGCACCTGGTGCAAGCGTACAACCAATCTTACCATCGAAGCATCGGACGTGCCCCGCAAGACGTGACTCCCGACAACGAAGTGCTGGTGTTTGAGCGTCTGTTCGGTACGTCCCCGACGAGGGCTGTCCCCAAGAAAAGTGGAGAGTTGACCGTAGGAGATTGGGTGCGCATTGGCAAAACCAAACGCACTTTTGACAAAGGTTACTTACCTAACTGGACGACCGAACTGTTTCGCGTCACTGGACGAGTACATGGCCGTCATCCTACCGTCTATAAATTGGAAGACATGAACGGAGAAGTGCTCAAAGGAACGTTTTATTTGCCCGAGTTACAACGTGTCACCAAAAAAGAAGACGACGTGTACGACATCGAAAGCATTCTCGAACGCAGAACCCGTAAAGTGGGCAAACGACGTGTCAAAGAAGTCAAAGTACGTTGGAAAGGATATCCACCCAGTTTCGATTCTTGGATCGACGCTTCGCAAGTCATCGACTATAAAAAGAAGAAGTGACCATCATGCCCTTTCACACAGCAGCAGATGCAGCTACGTCGACCACTCCTTCTTCCCCTAGTTCTTCTGTGCAAGATTTACAAAAACAACCCTTGTGGGTGTGGTGTGGAGAACGTGTGCCTAAAACACAAATCGTCTTTTTCTGCCAAATCTTCGTGGTGTATTGTGTCATCGGGGCAGCCATCGCCAATTTGAGTTTGCAACAAGGAGACAAACAATTGTGGACCATTTTATTCAGCAGTTGCATCGGTTACCTGCTTCCCAATCCCTCCCTGAAATTCTCCTCGAACGGGAACGTTGTGTCAAGTGCCAGTGTCAGTGCCAGTCACCACTCCAACAACCACAACCAGAACCCCATTTTGGGCGGAGACACGCCTCTGACATCCAGTAATATCCCCTCGGACAGCCACAGAACTCTGGAATTATGAGTCACGAAAACCAATTTTACTTAACCTTACCCAGTGACAGTTCCATGGAGGTGTTTCCCAACAACACGTTGTGCTGTTACACAGCCAAATTACCTCAAGCCATCCCCTTAGATCACGAAGCCCATTGGGAAGTGGCTTTAGTGGAAATGATTCACCCAACCCAAGTCCACAATATCACTGCCCAGCAAAATTGGTTTAAGGTGGAAGTTCATGACAAACAATTGCAAGATGAGTTGGATAAAATTGGCACATATACCAATAAAACCTCTGATGACAGAACTAAAACGACCACCTACAACTTGTTCATTCTCCCAGGCTATTATTTCAGTGGTCATCATTTGGTCAGCGCCATAGCCTCCAGGTTTAATGGCGTGTTCCATAAAGCTTTGAGTAATGTCCAAAAAAGTGTCACCCTGGAATACCACAAAATAGCTCGTCGCTTTCTGATGAAATTTTCTGAGGGGTCCAAAAAATTCATGTCTTTCTTATTTTGTCCTGAATTGTTTGACATATTGGGCGGTGACGCGGAGCTGAGGAAGACAGGAGAACAAAAAAAAAAGCCCCGAATTACCAATCATTCATGACAACGACTCTTTTGCCAGGTATTTTCGTTTCCCGGTAGAACTGAACCAAGGACTGAATTTGATCTTTGTGTATTCCGATGTGGTGGAGTACAACGTGGTGGGACACACCTCCGTGCCGTTACTGCGTGTCATTCCTTTCAAAGTGGATTCTGCCACAAACGCTGACGAGGAAGGTGGAAACACTTACCACGTTCACCGCGAATTTGTCCATCCTCACTATTTACCCGTCAGCAAGTCGTATTTGGACACGGTCAACATTACTGTAAAAGGAGATTTGGGACAAAATATTCCATTCACCAAAGGAAAAGTCACGGTGAAACTCCATTTTCGAAAACGGTTCTCTCACGACTCGTAAGCAAGTCATGTATCCAGTGTACCAAGGGGTGGCTCGACAGCGAGGACACGGTTTAGGAGACATGTTAAAATCGGCCTTTCGTTCGGTGGCCCCAGTGTTGAAACCGATGGTGACACGCGGATTGCACGCCTTGAAAGATGCGGCACTGACGCAAGGCAAAGAATTTCTCCAAAATGTCATCATCGACAAACAAAACCCTAAAGAAGCCTTCATGAGGGCAGGCAAAAAAGTCTTGCTGCAAACAGGCAAAGACCTTTTGGGCCGACGCGAAACACCTATAAATGCCCTGCACGCTACCGAGTCAGGCATTCAGCAAGGACAAGGCAGAAAGAGACGACGAAGAAAACACCCTTTCACCAGACTTCAAGCTAGAAAGGCCAAGAAAAGAAGAACCGTTCGAGACTTAGACGTTTTCGATTATTGAGGAAGAACAAAAAAATGATGCACCGAGAGTCTTGTGCTTGTTCCAAGACGGAACTGGATATGTTTGCCATGCCCCCCACCATGATGACGATGCAAGAATCCCAGTGGGTGGAATTTCACCCGGTCTCCTCATTGACCGATTCCGCTCCCATCGAGTTTGAAATCAAAGGACAGCCCGAAGATTACATCGATCTGAATAGCAGTTACCTATACTTAAAAGTGAAAGTGTTCGAACCACCCAACGCTGACCTAGCCGATGATGATGTAGTAGCTCCCGTCAATAATTTCATGCATTCCTTGTTCAGTGAAGTGGACTTGTACTTGAATAACAAACTGGTCAGCAGCAGCATGGATACTTACCCTTATCGAGCCTACCTGGAAAATCTCTTGACGTACGGAAAAGAAGCCAAGAACACTCATCTGGATGCTTGCGTGGTATGGAAACCTGACCAAGCGACTAGGTTCAGCAGCATTACAGTTGCTGGGGATGCTCAAAACACAACGGGATTTGTAGAACGACGAAAGAAAATTCGTCTAAGTCGTAGTTTAGAACTGATGGATCGCTTGCATTTGGACATGTGGTTACAAGAAAAGTATTTGCTAAACGGGGTGGATATCCGCTTGAGACTGAATCGTAGCAGTGCCGCTTTCCATTTGATGGCTGCAGAAAATTCCCCTTACAAAACCAAAATCGAAGAAGCCAGACTCTACGTGGGTCGCGTAGAAGTGTTACCTAAAGTAGGTAACGACATCAGTCAGACATTGAGCAGAACGACCGCCAAGTATCCGATCCGACGCGTGGAAGTGAAAACCTTCACCATTCCTGCTGGACAGCGATCCATGATCGAAGATCATCTGTTCCAAGGACAGTTACCCAAACGTTTGATTGTTGGTATCGTCAAGAATTCAGCCTTCAACGGAGCCTACCACGAAAATCCTTTCGACTTTCATCATTACAATGTGTCCAAGATCGAAGTCAGTCGCGATGGCAAGACCTTGTGTACCCGACCCTTTGAGCCTAACTTTGGTGTCGCGAAGAATTATTTGAGATCGTACTTGTCCCTGTACGAAGCTACCGGACAGTTAGGAACCAACACCAGTCATGGTATTTCGTACGACGATTATGAAGGAGGCTACGCTTTGTGGGCTTTCGATTTCACTCCAGACCAAGGCAGCGACGAGGGACATTTCCACCCTATAAAATCTGGCCAGATTCGTGTGGAAATTCAGTTTGCAGAAGCTTTACGCGCAGAAAACACAGTGAACGTCATCCTGTATGCAGAATTCGACAATACCATAGAAATCAACAGTTTGAGAGAAGTCATTCTAGATTATTAGAAGCCATGGAAGACTGTTATCCCTCTTTACCTAGTGGAGAAACTTTGGACATGAAATGTAAGGAGACTGTGGAAGAAGAAGTGATCATGATGAAGTCGAGATGGCCAGAACAAGAAGCCCATTTAGTCTCCTGTTTTGCCAAACACTTGGTCGACAAAATGACGGAATTGATCAAGAAAAATTGCTATGGATGTCAAAACGATCATCCCAGTCAAATTCAACACGATAAATGCCTAATGTTGAGTCAAGAAGAAAAATTGGACGAGTATCTGGACGAAGCTTGGAGTCTCATCTCGAACAAAGACGTGTTGCACCAGTGGTATAAAGACTTGCGTGAACATTCTTGTCCACCATTAACCACTCAAGAGATCCATCGTATCGAAGCTCTCCTGAATCAGAGTGAGGAAACAGAACGAATAACCGTTTATTCGTCAGACATTTTCAAGCAAAAAGTCAGGATCGAATTGACGACTTATTATTACGTTTGAAGAAGAAAAAAACCACACAAATGGATACCTGGGAACTTTATTACCTTTTGAACCACAGTTCGTATACGGCTTCTTGGAATCCTGTCGTCTGTGCTAAAGATGAACTCCCTCATCGCAAACCTAAAGACCATCAAGCTTACGTGATCAACACGGACGACAGTCATCTCCCAGGAACCCACTGGGTAGCCGTCTACTTTCCTCAAGAAGGCTGTGTGGAATATTTCGATTCGTACGGATTGCCCCCTTTGGAAGACGATATCATCGACTTTATGAGAAGAAATGCTCAAACCACCCGATTCAATAACGTGAAATTACAAGGCACAGATTCCTTGGTGTGTGGACAGTACTGTGTGTATTTTCTGCATCATCGCAGCCTGGGCTATTCCTTAGAACATTTAGTGACTCATTTTGATCCTCGTTCTTCTGCTAGAAACGATGTGAAAGTAGATCGATGGTTTTGTGACCATTATGCTTATCTTTTGTCTCAAGCTAGGAAACGTAGTGTCCATCAATGGCCTAATGATTTCCAACAGTGGAAATCACAATTTCATTCACAACGTTGTCAGCCTTGTTCAAAGTAGATTGTATTTGAAGAAAAAAATTATTGTGATTTGAAAAAAATTGTTTGATGTTATAGTGTTGGATTATTGTTAAAAATGTTAGAGTTGTTGTTTAGTGTTAAGTGATTTTTGAATAAAAAATGTTGTGTTTTGAAAAAAATGCCTTTGTCTTTTGTTTAGCTATAAGAATGTTGGATTGATGCTCTTTCATTTCTTACTATCCCTCTCATGACACTCACTGAACGTTGCGGCTCGAAAACCGTGTGGGGGATGTTTTCCTTCACGTCCGCGCTTTAACTTTAAGAACCGGGGTTGTTTCCAGTCTAACCATCCATTGTCGACTCATCCTTCTACGAAGATGTGCTCCAAACTAGCTAAGCTCAACGAAGCCTACGTGAATCTGCATAGGGTCAGACACAGTCTGATACCGAAGCCAGAAGAAATAGAGAATGTGAGAATGTTAAAAATCACTGAAGACCTGATAGAAGAGCTCTTCAGAGAAGAAATGAACAGGGAAAAAGAAGAATGGACAGAGAAGTACAGACTTCAGAGACAGCAGCAACAGCAGCAGCAACAGCAGCAACCTGAAGCTGACAGAGGCTTTGTCGATTGTCGTATCGACACCAAAGAATTCTTCTTCTCTTTCCGAAGAAGCAGACCTATCGCCAGAAAGTCTATCCTCAGAGGACATCGCATTCTTAGAAACTAAAAAAGAATGCCATAACAAAACAAAAAACAGCCCTTTTCAGGGCTACCCAATACTCTAGAAAAGAAATAACCATCAATTTGCCAATGTGTGTAGATAGAGTAGTGTGAAAATAAACACTAACTCTTTTTCAAAAAAATGTGAGGGTATGTGTTTGTGTGTTTGTGTGTTTGTGTGATTGTGTTTGTAAGTGATAAAGTAGGTTGGTGTGGATAGTAGATTAAAATGATGTTTGTTTTTTTTGGTGTTTGAGGTGTATATTTGGGGTTAGATTGGATTGCCTTGCGTATGTGGATAGTCTATTGAAGTGATGGGTAACGTAAAAAAGTGAGTGAGTGTTTCTTTTAGGTCCGCGCGTTGATTTTGGTCATGATCTAGGTAAGATCAATTTTATGTTATTAGGGGATGTTTTCCATCACGTCCGCGCTTTCACTATAAATTGAAACTCGTTCGGCAGTCCAGCTACCCTTGTTGATTGATCAACACCAAAAATGAACACGAGACTGGAGAAACTGTTGGAGCTTCATGTGCCTCTGGAATATGCCAGGCGCATATTAAATGAACTGGCCGCGGAAGCCATTGTCGAGGAGGGAAGAATAAGAGAGGAGGAAAGAAGAAACAAAGAAGAGGAGGAGAGAAGATATAAAGAAGAAGAGGAAAGAAGATACAAAGAGGAGGAGAGAAGATACAAAGAAGAGGAGAAGGAAAAGGAGAGAAGAAAAAATTTCAGAATCCCAGAGAGCGAAAATTGGGATTCTGAAGCGACATATCCTGCCTCTGCTCTCTCCCCCCAAAAGGTAAAAAGTAACTGGGGGATAAGATGTGTATGTGGCGCCAGGCCTGGAAGGTGCCACCATTAACCAGGTGTCCATGAAGTTCCAAACAAAACAGCCCTTTTCAGGGCTACCCAATACTCTAGAAAAGAAATAACGATCGATTTGCCAATGTGTGTAGGTAGAGTAGTGTGAATATAAACACTAACTCTTTTTTAATGTGTGAGGGTATGTGTTGGTGTGTTAGTGTTTATAAGAGCTCAGGTATGTTTGTGTGAATAGTAGATTATGGGTTTATTAATTGTTTCTTAGCGTATGTGGAGAGTATAGTTGGGGTTATATTATATGAAATGAAAAAGTAGGGGAATGTTTTCCTTCACGTCCGCGCGTTGTTCGGTCATGATCTAGGTAAGATCAATTTTATGTTTTTAGGGGATGTTTTCCTTCACGTACGCGCTTTCAGTATAAAACTAACAGTGTTGGCCATTGGAACCCATTCTACGGAATAAGCAAACAAGAAGATGCCAGCAGCTTCAGCTTTATACAACGATCTTATGGGAAGTTGGTATTGGATGGTAGATGGATTGAGTGTAGTAGAAAGGGTTGAACAGGAATGGAGGTATGCAGTGACAAAAGACTTCGTCTCAAGACAAGTAACCAGCCTCCACTTATCCGTAAATATTGTAAAAGAAATGATAGAGGATGAGGAGAAGAGAATCAGAGGTTTAATTAACCCACCGTATGTCAAAGTGGGTAAGTTAAAAGAAGCGATAGATCATGTGACAAGTGCAAGGTGCTTTCTAGAAGACATTGTAGAATGGACAGATTGGTGTTTCGCGAAGTGGGGGTTAGAAAAACTTAAGAAAGCTGAAGAACTAATGAGGAATGTGCTGACCGAAGAGGTCAAGAAGATCAAAGAAAAGTGGTCAAAGGAAAGAAAAGAAGAAGAAAATAGAAAAAAAAGGGATGAATTCGAAAAACTGAACACAAACTGGATGAAAATCCAAGAGAAGTTCCGGGCCATGGGCCACCCGGACTGGTTGCCGGAAACAGAAAAGAAAAAGAAGAAAGGAATGATGGACAAAATAAGAGGATGGTGGAAGAAGTTAAGAAGTTAAAAGAAGAAGAAGACGAAAAAACCCAAAGGCCCTTTTCAGGGCCAGCCATATTTCTCGAAAAGAGATAGCCTTTCAATTGCCTACCCGTTTTTTTTTTTTTTTTTTTTTTAAATTTAAAAAAAAAATCCCATGTTAAATTCCCCTTGTACTTATATGTTCCCACGATTTATTCCCATGTTAAATTCCCCTTGTACGTATATGTTCCCACGATTTATTCCCATGTTAAATTCCCCTTGTACGTATATGTTCCCACGATTTATTCCCATGTTAAATTCCCCTTGAACGTATATGTTCCCACGATTTTTCGCCATGTTAAATTTCCATTGTACGTATATGTTCCCAAGGGGGTCTGTAATGCTAATTTCCATTGTACGTATACTATCCCTATTCACTACTCATGGATCAGTAGTAATATAAAGGAAACTTGATGAACCCTGCCGTTTCTTCAGTTTCATAAAAGGTATTTTCTAGACGTGGATTACAGTTAAATTTTACATGGATTGGGGATTACTATTAATATGCAATACAACATAAGATTGTCATAATTTCATAGATTTACTGTGAAGATCTTGATTACATTGATGAATTTAATTTTGAAATTTGTCATTAAATGTGTTGCTGTTACATATTTTTTTCTGATTTTCTTTTTTTATATACATATTACTGGCATTGGCTGCTTTAATCATTTGCCATGATAATATGATACTATATTTAGATCGCTCCCCATCATACTAAAAGTCTTGCAGGTCATGTATGCACAATTACTGATCTTTAATTAAGTATAAAATGCTGTTTTAAAATTTAATACTCATTTTGTTTAATCAAAGTCTTCTCAGTCCTGATAATTGAATTCTCTGCACATTAACTGTCATCAAGAAACGTCCAGATGAAAATTATCAATTGCAATGGACTTTTACAATTATGGCCAGGTATTAAAAATTGGCTCAGGAAAAGAGCACAAGTCTAATCATTACACTATAGGGTAGTATGCATTTATCAACATGCATAACTTTCATCATGACTTAAGCTGTGATCCAGTACAATCCGAATTGCACATTCAATCTGGATTGTACTGGATTACAGCTTTATGCAGGCTGATAAATCAGTGTCACACCTGTAATGATACTGACTGGCTGTTTTGGGGTTGATATCGCCAATTTATGTAAACCTGCAAAAATCAACAGACACTTTTGTTAGCACACATTGGTGTCCATTTTGTGCACTTACCAGTATTTCTTGTGGCTGTTGAGCTACTATTGGCTGAAGGGTTCTATTGGCGATATGCACATAATATTTATGGCTCAAATCCTATATTTGGCAACTTGTAAATCGACATGGAATAGCACGCCTCTCTGTCCAGTGATCATTTTGAATTTTGCTTTGATATGGCTATTACGTAATGCCGGTAAGTGTATAAACTGTATACAGGCGAGTTACAGAAAGATTTGCATGCAGCACATATTGTTCATCAGTATCAACACAGATTTGGGAGTTGATTTATTGGGCTAACCTTGATGTTGATCTCGTTAAGAAATGTTGCTATAACTTAGCATTAAATTATTGCCATACGTACATCTCAGGGTATCTAAATAATGACCTACCAAAGGAATTTTTATGTATGAGGATCCAAATAAAGTAAATAATTGCCATTTAATGGTATGTATACTAAAATTCTATAAAAAATGACAGCCATTACTGAAATGATCAGTGTTGAACGCCTACATGACCGATATGAATTTTGCTATGGAGGTCACCTTGAAAAAACCCACTTTGGCAGTCCCATTACTGAAAATGAAAATCATTCACCATGATTAATTGACCTCTTGATGACTGCTGGTACAATAGGATAAAAAGTGAGCAAGTAAAGTGAAACTTTTTGGGTTTACTAGGCACTGACATGGTAATAAGACATACTGTTCCACATCCATGTATAATGCACTACAAAAATGCAGATTTTATATAGACTGGATTAGGGGTATTTGGAAATCTATACCATTTATGTTTTATCTCCAAATACTTGCAATACGGCGTCCACTCGGATATGGGAGGTCGTGGGTTCGAACCCCTGGTGAGTCGTACCAATGGCTTATAAAAATGGTACTAATAGCTGCCTCACTAGGTGGTCAGCAATAAGAAGTTAGTGTTAGGACTGGTCGGCCTCGTGTCAGGATAATGTGACTGGGTGGGACATGATGATACATGTCTGCGGCATGATGCCCCAGTGCTAGCAATATGATTGAGCAATTGTTAAAGCTACATTAAAAATCCAAAGCACAAAATCACACTTGTCATACATGTGTAGTATAAATGTTTTGGCAGCTGCTGTAGAGTTTGAGGTTACACTTATAAACAGAAGTGTTTCGAATGTTTCACATGATTTTTCTCACAATCGGATTTATCATGTTGGTATGTCAGATTGGACAGTTTGGGATGAAGCACGAGCTGATGTCAGGCAACAATGGACACGTGTAGTGTTTTACAAAATTCAAAACATAATTAAGATTGAAACAATATAATAATCAACAGAGTTACCGCTAGTTACATTTATTCAGTTATTAACCCTTTCAGCACCGCACTAAAGCAGTCCAGGAACAATAACCCCTGCTTTACACTGCAGACCTGTAATCTTGTCTCACATACTGTTTAGTTTTGAGAATATATTCTCCGATTGGTCATTGTTGGGGGTTCTCCATTATAGTAAATATTTACTTTACAGTATGAATAATTTGCATGCCATTTGGACACATTTGGACTTAAATTAGGTTCTTAACAAGAAAGAGTTTTCAATCTGTAAATATAAATCTTTGAAATCAACTAATTACACATAAAATGGTGGAATTATCGGATGATTAGTCAGAATTATCTGTGGATGAAAATTTTGGAAATTTTAATTTTGTAAATATAAATAAAAAAGAGAAAAATGTTTACAACAGGATATGTTGGCTATAATGATGACAATGAGGAGTTTGATGACATTGAATTCACTGGTGTGTATGAGACACCAGAAGTTTGTCAATGGACGAAATCGATATATAATATTCACATATTTTCAAATGACCAACATGAGTAAATCATAGATCTAGAATACCTCTTGAATATTTTGTGCAATTTTATAGTGACTGCATATTTCGAAAATAGCAAGATTTACAAATGCAAATTCACACCTGTAGCATTGGATTGATCCCAATCAACACAAAGATACTTGGGACTAATATCACGTTATCGAAAATAAATCTGGAAGTTATGAAATTTGGCAGGAATGAACTGTATTGGTAGAAAGGTGATAAATTCTGGTTTGTTGGATCCAATTTCTGAGAAATTGTATCACGTAACAGGTTTGTACAGGTAAAACACTGCCTACCTTTCAGTGATGACACAGGTGAAACTCTTCAAGATGATAGATCGCACAAAAAAAGGTTTATATTAGATCACTGTCATCACCAAGCTAAGTCAAAATATGTTCCAAGCAGAGAAATATCAGTGGATGAAGCGATAGCACCATTTTAAGGTAGACATGGAATCAAACAATACATGAAAGTCCAACCTGTCACGTTTATCATCAAGTTGTGGGTGGTTGCAGATGCATTATCAATATATTGCTACAGTTTTGAAGTTTACCTTGGGGAAAATGGAACTGTTGTGAACATAAATCTAGGTTTGGCAGCTTTAGTTATTGAACAAACAAGAAATTTGCAAATCAAAGGCTATGTCTTTAACACCGTCAATATTTACACCAGTCCTTTCTTAATAGATTTACCTGTATCAAGTAGATACTTACCTTGGTGGCACAGTTTGTACAAATCGAAAGGGATACCTGAAGGGCTTAGTCTTGTGAAATTCAGGTGCAATACACCTGGTCAGAGGATCATCACAGTGGATTGCATGTGGTCACAGCTTACATCTTATTGGAAGGGCGACATAATTCGTAACCACCTGTTTTCATTCCATGACCTGGCCATACTGGAGAAACAAAGATGGGACTCAGAATGAGCTTCAAGCAACATGGGAGGAGTAGATAAGCTGGAGCAAAATACTGTGACAATTGTCCAAGAAGTCCATGCAGTGGTATAGAAAAGTTGAAACAAAGTTGTGGGAGCAGTCACACTGCAATGCCTAGGTCATTGATTGGATTACCATTAATAATAATCTTCCTAATAAATGGAAATGGGACTTGCTATCATTTCATATTTTTGTTGCATATGCTCATATTAGAACATTGAGGTCCAAACATTATTTCAAGCAACAAGAAGTCAAAGCAGCAATAACAGTAGACTCCATGATAAAGGTCATTGATGAACAAGAGCAGGTGGATCAGACAGGTTGTGTATTGTTGTGTGTAACAGGAAATATCGTGATTGTTTGGCAAACCACACTAGTACCTCTTTGAGGGATAACCCTTACGAAAGGACCAAAACGACACGGGCTTAATATGGTGCAAACAAAGTCAAAATTTGCTATAATTCACATTTATTTTCATCAAAATGAACAAAAAAACCTCGTGTACCTCGGTTTTTAGACAATTATAGTAATATTATTACTTACCTGTGGATTTGCCTGAGGTATGAGATAACATTACATTTATTCAAGCCATAATTTTGTAATAGCACCATACTGGAAGAAAAACATACTATATATTACTCTTTACACACATTTTTAAACTCTATTGAGAATACGGTGACATTTACCTTGACCTTACCTTTTCATTTACCTGTATAATCACATGTGGGAGACTAAACATGTTTATGAGCATATTTTCAGAGACCTTGTCTTTACAGTGGTATAAAATGTGTATACCTATTTAAAAAAATGAAATTTTTACAAGCCATTGAAAATGTTTATCTTACATTTATTAAACATTTTGAAAGTTTGTTACTGCTGAATAGATGTATTTCCAATGTAGTTACTTGATAGTGAAAGACTTAAGCTGTACTGCACAAACTGTATTTGATTTCATTTAGCAGGGATTGAAAACTTGTGCTTGTGTACATGACGGTCATGTTTCTTCTCAGACCTCTGTATAAATCATTTCAATTTCATTGAACAAAGTGTGTCATAAAGAAACAATTATTAACTTTCACAAAATCCAGGCATAACAATGGAGAAATAATTAAGCAATGAATAGCATCACTAGCATTTTATTCCTTGTAGTTAAATTTTAAGTTGTTGTTCATGTGCTTCGGATAGCTTGACATTCTATTTCTAAGTTAATGTCTGAGAAGAAGCAAGTTCTTTGAATTTCTTGTATTGTAAATTTCGCTTCTCCCCTCACCACGTGCATTTGTTAATACATGCCATTACACGAAGCTGTATCAACGTATCACTTTTTCTAATAAGTCATGTGCGTGTATGTTGCCATTTGTGGGTATAGAAACAAAAGCCTCTAGATGGCTGGTTAAATGTTTGCTCACTGCATAGAAGAACTTACATAATAGAATATACGCCTATCTAGTTATTCAATAACTGTAGAGATAACACCGTGAATTTTTCCTTGGGTAAAGCACTTGATGCATGGATGGAATGAAGAAGTCTACACTATTTAAAAGTGCGTGATGGGAAGTATTTGTTTTTGTAGTGGGTTTGGCGCAATGTTTAAAAAATATGGCAATCAGTATAACTGGTGGAGGAAAAATCTGGGCAAATTCGGGGAAGAACTACCAACCTATGGAAAGTTACTGGCAAGGTTTCTCACATACCCGCATAGGCAGAATCCTTGATTCAAACCCACGAGGACAGAGGTGAGATGTCATTGATCAGTAAAGGTGAGTGCATTAGACCACTCTACTTGGGTGCTTCTGGGAAGCATTTGCATATCAACCAAAATGTATGATGATAAATTATAACATGTCCGGATTGCCTCAGCATGGTGCCCACCACCCCTAATTTCACCTCTAAACATGTTTTGGCCTACATTCCTGAAATTTAATGGCTGATCACAACATGTTTGCACACACACACACATGGAAAAATTTATGTGGGTGCCAATGATTAGCAGTCTTGGTCTGTTTGTAGCAACAATAATGCTGAATAGATCTGAACAAAAAAAGTGGTTATGGAAATGAGAAGGACAGGGTGGAAAGGAGAGTGTAGAAAACTGGGATTAACAACATATTAAGTAGTTCAAGGCAGTAGTAAAGAAGAAGTAGAAGAAAAAAGCAGTAGTAATAGCTATCGATACTATTATTGTTGCTACTGCAGCAGTGTGCAGCTACAGGGGACGCCGCTAGAGGGCACTGGCGATCAAGATTAACGTTTTCTCAGAATGTAAACCTCATTACACCCGGTACCTTCTCCGCTTTAATATATAAAAAGCCGACATTATTACATCCGAATGTATTCATGGTTGAAAGGTCAAATGTCTATATTTAGCGTATATGACACTGGGTCATTTCTACTACTTATTCATCGGAAAAAAAAACGAAAACCGAATTTTTCAAAACGCTGGAAAACTAAATAAACGAACATATACGCTCACCTGCGCATACTTTTTAAATACTTTGGAGTTCTTTTTACGAGAATAATGGTAAAATGTGTGCGAATATTTGCGGAAAACCCACGAATTACGTCTTTTTCAAAGGTCACCCATGCCAGCAAGAACGGTAACTCTTCCCGGCACATGGGTACGTACAAAACGTAAACAATGACAACAATACGACATAATTTGGGTTCAAAAACACACGAAAACTTGATTGTATGAAAAGGCAGACGTTTATAGCAAGGAATCGGATTATACAGACGTACTCTCATTCATTATACCAAACTTATTACTAAATATTTGTACAACTTTTGTTGTGTAATATATTTTCGAGGTTAGATACTCGACGGGACTATCACTCACCGACTCAGTGATACTAATATGTATGTGATTGTGATCACTGAGATATTATCAATGTCAGGTAATCTGTTCTACGTACGATTCTTATCTAGAGACACTGGTATTAAAATTAAAATGTTTATGTTTAGTAGGGACGGAAAAGAGGTAAAAGTTAACTATTTTGAAGAATGAAAACAAATTCATTTAAAATTGTCATGCCATTTTTTGTGAATATCAATATGAATATTGTCATCATAAGCCAAGGAATAGAGAATCAATCTGTAGTATTTCTCCATTTAAACAAATACATAATCATAAATATTTCTTGAGAACCAACTCAGAGCCAGTTTCTTCTCTATCTCTGATGCCACAGTTGTCTTTACTTCATGAACTACGTAATATTGCTCAAAACAATGGTCAGAATTATTATGAAAATATAGCAAAGTTAGGACATACAAAATTTAATGTTGCACCATCCTAAGTTGACACTATAGAAATCCTGACTTACTGTAATGAAAACTTAGTGGAAAACCTTTTGTCATTGGTTTCATTTTATAGATATGAAAACTGACCAAATAAATATATCATGTGATAACTAAATTCTAAAATAGCAATTGTTATTTACTAAATTGTGATTTCAGATAAATGTATTTATGTACAAGAACACTGTAATGAATATGCACTATTGGTTTTAAGAGTAACATACAATTTCAACTTGGTATGACTCATAATTATGCTATTTCTTGCAAAAATGTTAGGAGGCGTGTGATAAAAAGGCACAGAAAGTCTTCAGAAGGACCTGGAACATAGAAAAAGTGAATTTATTCTTGAAGCTGAATGTTCACAACACATTTATATATAACCATATGTAAAATGCAACTTTCAGCATGAAGTAACATGAGGTCAAGAATTTTCAAAAAGTGACCAAAGACCAATATTAAATATGGTGGATGGTACATGTGTTTGAATGCTTCCTGTGAATTTATTTGAAAAGATATCATAAAGATGGGCTCATTTTTGAAATCTGCACACTCAAATTAAGCAGAAAATAGTCCATTTTAAAAGCAACATATAATTTCAACTTGTGCATGATTAAAAAATATAGTATTTCATGCAGAAATGTTGGTGGTGGGTGATAAAAAGGCACAGGGGGGCTCCTGAATTACCTGGAACATATAAAAAGTCAATTTATTCTTAAAGCTGAATGTTCACAAAACATTTCTATATAAAATATATGTAAGAAATGTGCAAATTTCAGCTTGAAATAACATGAGGTCAAGAATTTTCAAAAATTGCCAAAGACCAGTATTAAAAATGGTGGACGGTACATGTGTTTGAATGTTTCCTGTGAATTTATTTGAAAATATATCATAAAGATGGGTTCATTTTTGAAATCTGCACACTCAAATTATGCAGAAAACATTCCATTTTTATATATTCTATAATTATGAAAAAATCATCCCCTGTTGCTACAGTGTGGTAGTATAGTTGCTTGATTGTTTATGCTTTTGTTTGAATAATCGATGTCGTAATTGCTTATGATAATGCTGTATTCTGTGTGGATCTTTTTTAACAGTTTGATAATTGTTGCAGAATGCTAAAAATGGCCAAGATGTCAGTATCCAATTGGCTGAAAATGTGGACCGGAAGACGAAATACTCAGACTTGAAGGAGAAATATGATACACTAGCAGCTCAGCTCAAGATGGTGGAACAGACGACATCTTTGGAGCAGAAGAGTGAACTAGTTCTGCTTCAACAGCGTATTGAATCTGATGAAGAAAGCTTTAAAGCTTTAAAAAAAACTTAAAGAGTATGTGAATGAATTGGAAAAAAAGGAACAAAGACTGCTAACACAACAAAAGGAAATGGAGGAAGTTTGAAAAGCAAAGGATGATGCATTGATAAGGTAAATTACCATTTAATGATGCTGGTATCTAATATTACACAAGACTCATCTTTATCATGGTTAGAATTTGATCTTTTCATTCTTAGATATTTATGCAGATAAAACATTACAATTTGTAAATTACATTTATTTCTTTTTTATGTTAAGTCTAGAAAATTTTAATTGATTAGTTACACTGGCAACATAGACCACTATATATTTTATTCATTTCACAAATGCAAGAATTCATTTATTTCATTAAAACAAAGGGAGAACATATGATGTAGGCTATTCTGTAAACATTATTTATTAGTACAGTACCATGACCACTATCATATGGACAAATCCATACCTAATACAGATCTTTTGTCATCAGCTATTCTATAATTCTAAGTGCTCCAAATAAATTAGCATGTTAGATTTATCTATGACTCTGGCATCCATATCATTTGGGGCAGGGTGATAACTGGAGTCACATTGCCTGTCCCTTCTATAACCCTCTTACTTTGAACTCTTTAGGAGATAGTTTTCTTTATAAACCCAGAGAGCTTATGAAGCACATATCCCTGTTCTCATTCTCTTTGTCACTTCCACATCTCAAAATCTGTGCTGTTAGGATCAGTTTCCAGGAATCCTGGAGCCAATTTTTAGTTGCATATCTGTTTTGTTTCATGCAGGTTAATTGTATGCATTATATTATAGGGATGGGATCTCAGTATTTTCCAAGTTATGAACTTTGGTGCCTTGGTTTGATTTCCAGTGCAAATATCAGTTGCATGTATGTTGTAAGTGTATATAGGTTGTAGAATTCAATAGTTTATATGTTATGTCCCATGGGCTATATTTTCAAGTTGACAAATTGTATTCTTGTTTTGTACTAGATCTTGCCCACACCCTTTGGAAACATGAGCATTTTGCTATCTCATAGATGGAGTGACATTTGGCAGGTCATATTAAGTAGACTGTCTCATAGGTGGAGTGACGTTTGGTGGCTCATATTAAGTAGACTGTCTCATAGGTGGAGTGACGTTTGGTGGCTCATATTAAGTAGACTGTCTCATAGATGGAGTGACATTTGGCAGCTCATATTAAGTAGACTATCTCATAGATGGAGTGACATTTGGTGGCTCATATTAAGTAGACTGTCTCTTAGATGGAGTGACATTTGGTGGCTCACATTAAGTAGACTGTCTTATAGATGGAGTGACATTTGGTGGCTCACATTAAGTAGACTGTCTTATAGATGGAGTGACATTTGGTGGCTCACATTAAGTAGAATTCAAATGTTGTACTTGTGCAGGTCAATATCTTGGTTATATTTTAATTATGTTAAGTCAGTATTACCTTTCACCTTACTCACTGAGTCTTTTTAATGGTTTTATTAAGATGTGCTGTCTACATTTTAAGTTGACATCAAACAAATGAATAATTGACAAAAAAACATAACAAAGTCACAACATTGATTCTAAGCATTTTTGTGGAACCTTGGGTTCTAAATTATGGTCTGGCAAATGCTACATGTGTTTGCAGTGATGAAAATCCCACTTGTATCTATGTATGGAGTTTTAATGATGTCTTGATCAGCCATGCGATCAGAGGAAGCAAGATATCATGTTGTTGGAATATTTGTATCCACTTAATGTGACTGTATTTTGTAATTGCAGTTTTTAAAAAATATGTATGAACATATCACTAACAAAACCCGTTCACATGTATGTATGTCTCTTCTTACTTCCAGCCTGCCTTAATTGGTTACTTACAGACTTTAGAAGTTATTGCCTCCAACATGGTTTTGGTAGATATGAGGTTTAGAATCACATACAGATTGAACCTTGTACATGTTCTTTGCAGATATGGAATTAGGAATTAGGTTTAAGTTGAAAAGGTACTTATTTCGTATCTGAAACAGAGTTCACATTTACATACAGTTACAGCAAAATTGCAAAGCAATTTTAAATAAATATATTCTACTGCCTTGGAAAAATGAATACATCAGTAGAGATAAATTGACAAAAGTAGAGACAAACACCCCAAAAGTATTTGCTCTATACTAGTAAATTTTGTTTACCTGGCAATTATTTTTTCTTTTATTGGTTGAGGTCAATATTAGAGTCCTATAAATGTAGTTATGATAAAAGCTTTAATATACATATAGCTGGCAGCAAAGATAACATTGTATTGAAAAGAGAAGAAAACAGGTGATTTTATTTTCATAAAATGCAGATTAAGTCAGCAGATGGGGCAGCAAATGTCGGAGGGAAACCCCAATATTACACATCTGAATGATCAAAACAGACCTAGTAGGCTTGGAGAAATGTATTCCGAGTTGTATGACAACGAGTGGACAAATGCTTTTGAAGTACTGACAGAAACCTTTCATTTGGATGAGAAACGTGCAATAGAACTATTGCTCAAGGTTCTGTGGGTAAATAAAAATATCAAACACTCAGCATTTTATATTGATAGCTTTAAAAACTAATTGTATATATCGCACAATAATACATTAGCTCTGTATCACAGACCAGGTCCCAGACTTTTTGGATGACTTACACTTATATTAAGGAGAAAAATTTTGGGATTAAAAGGGCAAATGACAAAGTTATTCTGACTGAAAGAAAGAAACCAAACAGTTTCTGCTCCAAATTTCAGTCTTCTGCACAGATGATTTTAAAGATTGGGTGGGCATATAGCGTGCCACTCAGTGGGTTGTATGTCAATTTAGATATCTCTTTAGGTCATATTATTCATGAATTGAGAAGTATTTTTATTTTCAGAAATAAATCCCACTTGTAACTGGTTAATTTGTTTTTTCTTTTATGTTGATAAATTTCTGAAAATGCTACGGGTATTAACAGAATTTATTTGCATTCTTTAGGAATCCATTAAGCATGCAAGTGATGTGTCCCAGTCAACCATGATGACGATCGAGAACCTTCTGGCAGGATCTTCAGAATGAGTTAGCATAAGATCGACTGGATAGGTTTCTTATTGTTAATGTAAAAGTTGTTTTTGTTATTTTATTTTTAACATGAATAATATTCTAGTCACAAGGCTATGCTGATCCATTACAGAAACATGGAATTCAAATTAACATCAGCAGGTTAAATTATGATAAAAACATTGTCAAGGTACCTACGATTCCCTTGTACCTTTTGTCATGGAGTAAAATGTTTTCAAGCAGATTTAAAAAAAAAATAATGTTTAAATCTCATCATACAGAGATGATTTAGCCCCCCCCCCACCACCAATATGTCTTTCCTGTTGCACTGGTTATAAAATTACAGTATGGAGGTTTTCTTTTTCTAACATTATATTTGTATTATAATGATTAGTATATATAATATACTAAGTGCTTCAAGAACTGGGCAGAACTGGCTCAGTTAGATGCACAAATCAATTTCAGTAATTAAGTGGTTTTTTTTTTAAACCATGAGGAAATAAGTGCTTGGGTTGGCAGTTTATTATACAGATGTTCATACTTGCAAGGGTGTTACTTTCATATAGTTGTGAGTTTACTGCTTCCTTAACCCTTTGAATATACTCATTGTTGATCTTTGTTTTAAATCTTATTGTGCGTCATGAATTGCTTGTCCTTCATTCATTCACTGTGTCAATCACTCTGCCACAGAGGCATTTGTATTGCTGATTCTATTGTTTGTCAGTTTGTCAGTTTTATAGTTAGATCCACACCATCGCTGTTAACTTAGCACACACATTTCGTCCTTCATCAATAATGGAAACATGTTGCATACTGCAGTGTTACTGTAAATAATTGTATACAGACACATGCAATACTCACTAATTTTGCAGTCTTTTAATAATAATTGAATTAACTTGAGAAAAAGACCTCATTTGATTAGATATCCCTTGTCTATTATCATGAATTTTTAATTGCATGTTATAAGACACCATGATGTTCTCATTGAATAAGTATTTCTGGCTCAGTCAACTAATACCAGATATCACATGATCTACTATCATAAAGTTGCTTTATAGAGTCATATTATGTGATCAATACATGTATTTTTTTGCATCATCATCAGTTTTGGAAAATATCTTGTCACTTAGCAGCTGGTCCTTCATTTCTCTTGGCTTTCATCACCAAGATGTACTCCTCTGCATTTGCTATCTAGGTGATCATACATCAGCATATGTTCCATTTAGTAGGAACCCTGATAGCTAAGTTTGTAGAGTGTTGGACTTACAATCCAAGTGTCACAGGATTTTACCTTGGTAAAGGCATTTAGCTCCCAGTTCCTAGGCATGATGTAGGTAGCAAAGTGTTAAAAGTGCCATTAAACCAACAGAAACAAAATTCCATTTAGTAACTACCCATGGAATTGCTAGGCACATTTTTGGCGGATAATTCACCAAGTTGGATCTTCTTGTCTGACATCATGATGAATCATATTGTTTTGATTTCAATTTCGCACTCTTTCATTATCATAGTAGTCTAACAGTTATGTCAATAATGTTATCCATGTATATGAGTCTATTTTCTTCTGTGAATATATTACCTGATCACATTATGTTTTGGTAACTTTATTTGCTACTTCTGAATCAAGCCCTCTCAGAAAGACAGAGAATCTTTTTTCTATATATTTTATATAGATTAAGGGAAGCAACTCTTACAGGTTATCTCCCCTCTATCTGCTAGGTGGATTTTTGCTAAAATTGTGATGTTTTCTTGCTGATTAGCACCAGTATGACAATTTGTTCACTCATTTATTGCACACTGGGCTATCCTGAAACAGTGTTTGCATGAAATGAATTTCTAGTGTTTTGTACTATTTGAATCAGGTCTTTATAGACTTTGATGTTTGCAGCCATTTCTTTGATTTCTTGTATTGTTTGTCTGTTACTTGCCCTAATGACTTTTTGTTTACATTTCTTTCTAAGGCTTGATGTTCGGATGGTTACTAGTGCTTTTATTGCAGTGTTAAAGATTGTTCCATCTTGTATCATTATTTGTTTTCAGAAACTCTTGTTTGAGTTGGAACTGCTTGCTTTATTGCAAAGTTTATGGTCCAGTATCCTGGTTAAGGCCACTTGACTCCTATATGTAATTGTCTTAATTTGTTCAGTGCTCCAGTACAAATTAGTGGCAGAACCTTGTCTAACTTTGGTACCTGTCTCCAAATTATTTTGTAATTTATATCTGGTTTGGTCAGGGTGTCTCATTCTATTATTTTTGTTTATGCTGCAACAAATTCTCTTTTGATTCCATCATTTGAAGCTTTAGATTTATGTCTTCTTTCATTTCTCTTGTATGCCAAGTATTTGTCGTAGGTTTGTCTTTTGCATCATTTTATAATACATGTAGTTTGATATTTTGTGACTGTATCGATGCTTGTCTCAACCGTTCCCTTTAGCTCTTATATCTGAAATCTCTTGAGTCGGCTTTCCTGTAACATGTGAGTGTGGTCCTCTTATCTCCTTTCAGAAGCTAATGGCATGATCCCTTAGAAAAAATATCCACTATGATGTGGTTTACTTTTGAAATAGCATTCCTCTGTGTTTGCAGTTCCTTTTTTTAATTTTCCAGTATATATTGTATTATTATTATCAGCCAGTTTGCCAGAGTTATTTATGTTCTACAGAACATTAGTTAAATGTAAATTTGGATTTATTCAAGAGATCATTATCATCAACAGCCCACTCCTGATTGCAAGCAGTTGTTGAGGGAGGCCCAAGAGCATGTTAACATAGTGAAAGCTGATGGTCTTTTCCAGGTACAAATTTTATTTTGATGTTAACAATTATATTAGTGATAAAACAAAAACCAACAATCATCCATGATAAGTACAGAGATCTTCTAATGTGAAATACAATGTGTATTGGAGTACAGGATAGTATTGTTTACACAAAACCTAAATTTCTTACTTTTGCCAACAAATGTTATGTGTGTGTGTGTATATATATATATATATATATATATATATATATATATATATATATATATATATATATAATTTGCCTCAATATTATTGTGTAAATAAAAAATTAATTTTCTCGCCAGCACACATGCATGCAAACACACAGACACACGCACCTTTTTTTTTGCCATCAATTTATTCCTCATTGAAAGTTTTTCTATGCCATAAGTTACCTACCTTTAATTGGCTGATGAATTTTGTCTCAGATTTGGATGACGTCATTTATTACTTTTATCGGTTTTGGGTTGCAAGTGGTCAAGTCTCAAGTTTAATTCCAAAACAATATATTATTAGTTTTAAAAAAACATGCAAAGAGTCCTAATAAATATACTGAAATCGTTGTGTATGTTATAGTATATGCATTTCAGCATGTTTTCACTGTTTATTTTGACAGGCCATTATCAGAAAAGGTGATGTGACACCTAGACATGTAGGTACCATTTATGGTTGCAAATTATGACTGGCTAATTGAAAATTATGTCAATTTAGTGACAGTACATGCAAAGCTGGATAAATGAATGTTTTCTATTACAAAATATTGGAAGATAAAGACAGAAGTTTGAGCAGGTGTTCGAGTGGTCCAAGTAATTTACTGCTACTCAAAAATTACAACAAAAATGTACACAGCCTTTGATTAATCTTGTATTCATTATATCAGGTTTAGGATCAAAGGATATGACAAAGAATTTATTAATGCTCTTGCACATATGTCATAGACATTTAAACTCAAACCTGAAAAAAAATTAAAAAATTTGTTGTTTATTTTGATAAAATTTGGTAACTGGGCATTCTCACAACAATCAGAAATATTTTCAGTACAATTTAACCAATCAATTATAACTAGATAAAAGATGTTTCATTTAGTTGAGTGTCAGTCCATTCGAGTTACTCTTGTTTATTTAAAGTCTGTCATTTATATATAGATATTTGTAGCATTTAGATTTAAGATAAATATGTACTCTGAGCAGTATACTATTTTATTTAACTGTTAACTCTTAAAGTATTTGCTGCAACAAAAGTCACTTCACTGGTAGAGGTCTCATAACACTATCTATTTACAGGTAGGCAACTTTTTACACACTGGTAGAGGTCTCATAACACTATCTATTTACAGGTAGGCAACTTTTTACACATCTGGGTGATTCATCTGATTGAAACACTGCTCATTCATTTCTGTCAGGTCATGAAGTAATCTTGGAACTTAAGTTGGAGTACACATTAATTTGACATGTTTGGTGAACCGCCTCAGCTAGAGTGCGCCATAAATATTACAATTATAAATATTAATAATAATCAACATGATGATGAAAATAGGTATAACTGAGAGTTCTAAACACATAAAGTCAACATTTGTAATATACTAACAATATGGAAACACCTAAAATGCAATCCACTGATGACCATACCTTGTCAGTAGTTGAACCAAGAGTGTACAATATCTATGCATTCTGCAAGAAAGGATGTATGGTGCTCTTATATTAAAGATTGGTATCCCTATATCAAAGAAGGTATAACTAATATGTTTAAGAACATTTCACATTTTGTGGAAATAAATGTAAAATGTCCATTAAAAGAAGTCTTTGTATATTTTTTTGGGAATAAGAAGAGAGAGAAACATTTTACACAGGTCATAGAGACATAAAAACTGACACTTTTAACTGCATAAAAGAGCATGATCACTATATTACATGTAAAGTTGTTAAATGGAAGTATAATTAGACCCGACTCCCTGCGGCCCTCTCTTGAATAAGGTCATGATATTATTTATGATCACTACAATTTAGCAGAGAGCTACAATATTATAATTGCTCCTGTGTCTTATTCTGTCCATCCTCGACAAAGATTAATCCCAAACCATTTAGAAGATTTTTATGAAACTATTGTAAACTAGAGAGTTTTTGTTCAAGAATGGACATAGGCTTGCATGTCTCTTTGGACATAATGATCACCATTGTGTGAAGTATTACACATTGTTTCCAAATACTGTATGAGTGAAATGAAATTACTTATTATCACTTAAGTTTAGCAAACAGCTGGATACTTCATTGGCTCATGCCTCAGTCTGTCCATCTATCCATTCATCCTTGACAAAGATTGTTCCCACACCATTTAGTAGATTTTAATGAATCTTTTGTTAATTTGTTAATTAGATAGCTCATGTAAATGTGTTGATTTGATTAAAACTTTGTAGGCTAGATATGTGGTTGGTGTAGATGTGCAGTAAAGTTGTACTTTTTTCCTCTGGCTCATTTTTGAGGAATGTTGCTTAAAAGATTGTCAGAAAGGGTATTTTTGTGATTAAATTTGTCATCACTTCATCTCCTACACTGCTTGAAAGATTGTATTGATACTTTGGAAGCTGTACATGAGGTTGGTGTTGATGGGCAGTTGGGTTTTACTTTCATTCTGGCCCATTCTTGCAAACATTTGTTAAAACAATTGTCAGAAACAATTGTGTTTTGAAAATACAGCTTGTCTCTGCCACTCCTTCACTGATTGGAGCTTTTTGGAAATGCTATATAGGTTCACATAGATGCATAATAAAAGTTTACTTTTTCTCTCTGTCACAATTGTATGAACATTTATTGAAATATTGTCAAAAAGGGAGGCACTTGGGGGATTCAGTTCATCACCACTTGTACATGTTCTTTGTAATTAGAATTAGGAATTTTAATGAATCTTTGTAGCTAGATGTATTTGGTCAGGGTTTGCACGGTACCTTGAAAAGTACTTGAAGTTCGATCCTTGAAAAGTATTTGAAAATCATTTTTATGTTGAAAAGTACTTGAAAATAAGCCTTGGTCCTTGAAAAATATAAAAATAATCTACAATCAAATGTATTAAAGTTGTGTTTCATACCATTATATCATGTAATTGAAATAAAACTGAATGATGTTGGGTGGTTTACAACATGTGACCAATCAGATATTTATAATTGTGCATGGACCTGAATATAGAGAGCATTCAAAGATTTTCCAACAATCATTCTTCTTCATCAATTTATTTTCTGTGGCAGTTGTACTTTAAATTATGGTGAATCAGCTGTTCAAACTCTAGAAACAAAAGATTATGAAAAATATACACAAAAATGGTTGCAATTTGTTCTTATTGTATGTCCAAGCTTCTGATTTTTGGTTTACAATCTAAAATTCAGAAGTCTGCTGTAAGTCTATTATTTACTTTTTTGGCGTCGCAACTAAACTTTGGGTGTAAATTATGGCTTTATGCCTGTGAACAGAAAAACTGCTTTCTTCACAATGTACTTACATCAGTGTGTAAATGTACCTGTAAAATTTTGATGAGCAATCACATGACAGCAGATAAAAAAAAATATCCTTTTAAATGGCCATTGATAAATATATTTAATGTGCACTGGGCACTTGACAAACTTGGGTAAACTCCTTGAAAAGTCCTTGAATTTTGTCACACCAAAGGTGTATGGACCCTGTTGTTGCATTCAAACCATCCATCTGTGAAAAGTTTGTTATCGTTTCCCATCCCCAACTGCCTGGAAGATGATAATGAAATATTTTGGACTAGATATGTGGTTAATGTAGATATACATGAAAGATTTAGCTTTTTATCCTCCCACACATTTTGGAGGCTATTTCTTGAATAAAATGCTTGAAAGAGGTATTTTAAGAAAGCTTATAGTTGCCTTTCCTCCCACACCACTTTTAGGATACTAGTGAAACTTTGTAGGGTATATTTGTCATTAGTGTCAATGTACAGCAATGTTAATTTTGCCTTTGGTTCCTCTTTTGCGAAATTTCTTAAAAGGTTCAAAAGGGAGAATTTTAGCTTCTTTATTTAGCATTGATGCAGTGCTGTAAAATATTACTAGTGAACATTTGCCATAAACACTTAGATTCAGAAAAATTATTGGTGATGATATGCATGTCTGTGACTATGTTCATGTAGTTGTAAGGATTCCATGTAATTTTGCAATTTCATGCATCAATGCAATCATTTTCGATGCTGATTACAGTGAATAATTTATATACTTGTTTGCTGAATGGCATGCTTACATGATATATGCCATACCACAACTGTTTGAGATTGAGATTTCTTGAAAGAAATATGCATTTCAGGAATTTATACAAGAGAAGCTTACAGGCTTGGTGGGAAGGATTTATCTGGAGAAGGAAAAAGTGGAAATTTATTCAAAGAAATGTTTTCATCTTTGCTGGCTGATGTCCATACAGGAGCCACCTGTTGTTCTTTCTGGAGACCCTGAAAGAGGTGCACATTTTGACTCCAACTTGTACAGACATTGCACAAATTCTGGTGACAATGTTGATTACGTGTTATGGCCAGCATTATTACTTCACAAGGATGGCCCAGTTCTGGCAAAAAGAGTCGTAGAGCCTTCTACAAGTCCTAGAGAAAAATCTGCCGCCATCGTTGGGAGACTCACAGCAAGTGATGACAACCCGTACAGAAATTTCTCATGGCTTCCATATGGAATACTTCAGGAATCCGTATGGAAGAGATATGGACCGAAAAACTTATGGAATCAGACAATTTATTCCATGTCAATTCCATAAGTACTTCACAGCAAGTCAAAATTCCATATGGAATAAAGTTGTAACTTTAATCCATAAGCACTTTTTCCCATATGGAAAGCAGGCTCATGTATTATAGCATCATGGAAAATACTCTCTGAAGAATTAATAACCTAAACTATCTGATTCAAATAGAAATATTGGTGGAAGTTAGAGTACATGTATATGTCAGTATAGCTGATGTGGAAGGAGGAATATATACATGTACTCATATAAATTTGAAGAAACACATGCATGTCAGTTTTCTGTAATTTATTTCCACAGATGTTTAAAAGCAGACAAAGACATGACCAAAAAAGGAGAGAAAATGTAGACATGATCAGAAAATTAATATTTGGTAGTACAAGCATAGATGAATCTTTGGACTTATAAAATTTGGTGCAAGGTGGAATTTGGGCTTGATCTGATGTTTACTCTGAAAAGTAATTTTTGTTGGCTTCCTTTTAAAATATGCTCTACAAAGTTCGTACCCTAGTGAAAATGTGATTGAAATTTCAGCAAAATCACAGTAAACATTTGTTGACATTCACTCAAATGTCCTTTTCCACTAAAATTAAGATAATTTAGGAGATTTTACCGAAATTTCTGAAAATATCAGTGAAATTTTGTGATGTAAATTTCACTGACTCTGCCAACATTTCTGAAAATATCAGTGGGAATTTGTGATTGAAATTTCACTGAGAGTTTGTCAAAAAATTCTGAAAATATAGTGATATTTTGTGATTGTAATATCACTGACATCTCATTAAAAAGTATCAATAATATATAATAAAATTTATTTTTTGTTTCTCAATTTGAATGATTTTCAGCAGCATTTATATCTCCTGTTTCTGATAACTGTAATTGTACTGTTTATTTTGGGTACAATAACTTCTTTCCACATCTTTCCTGGTTATATTTCTTTATCAAATTTTGTTGTTGTTGTTGTTGTATTTTTGTTTAACTTAAACTGGATTTAACTGCCCTCAAACAAATTTTCTTGTTTTCTGTTTTAAATCAGAATTTCGCTTTTCTCCTGACCTGAATCTGATTTTCTTCGATACGGACCCGTTTTTTTAATATTGTTTCCGAAACATTTTTTAAAATAATGCTCTATCTGGTCCCATTCCACAGTAAGCTTTCTAATAAGTATTTGTTCCGTTTATTATTTAAATGATGATAGCTGTAAAGAACTTTCTGATTGGTCAAAATTTTGTACTTACCCAATGAATCGTTGCGTAATGGAAACTGGTGGGAATGCAAAACATGGCGATTCAAATTTTCGAGCAGGATACGAGATTGAATAACCATTTGAAAAATGTGTGGCAATGAGAATAGCTTGAATGCAAAGACGATGGGAACGTAATTGGTCAGTCTGTATGAAAACTGAACGCCAGGACTAGTATTTTGCTTTTGTGCCATAAAGAGCTTCACGGTAGTGGCTAACGTGCTAAATATGACAAGGACTTGAACCAGGATGATTTCGAAGTTATATAACTAAAAACTGATTAACTTCCAAAATGAATTTAAAGAGGCCAACGTATAGATCACTGGTGGGAATTGTTGCCAAATACCCTTGTCTATCAAAGATCGTCATATCTTTGCGGAATTTTCTTGGCCCACACACAGAATCATTCAATATAAAGAGGCATTATTGTGTATGTTATCAAAATATTCTAGGTGTGTTGGAATTCAGTGTAAAATAAGAGTAATTATGATAAATGTTTGTCACGGCTGCTTATAGAACAAGGACTAATTCAAGAGACCTCAACAGCATCATAGTTTGTACATTAATGAAAAATCAAGTCTGCAGTACAAATGACATAAGGCAGACTCCAAGCATTTCTTCTTTTCATATCTCAAATGGATGCTTTTCTATAATTTTGCATTATTTTCACAGTTGAATTTTTCAATGCAGATTAATATTTTAAATATGTTTATGTGTTCAATGATGCCTGTGCATATATTCCAGGCTTGATTCTTTGATTTTTAAAACCACTTATTATTTATTGTCAAGCCAGATTCTTCACATCATGTTGTATTTACTTTATATATTGTACATAACAGATAGAAGGCCTCATTGGTAGATTAGTCCTGTAACTAATTAAGTTACCTTCTCTAAATAAAGTCATTATTATTATATTATTATTATTATTATTATTTTTAACTCCCGTATCTCTTGCCTTGGATGTCGTATAATTACAACATCTGTAAAAAAAAAATTCATGCACACTTAATATTACCTTGGTTAATAAGTCCTGTTTAATTCATATCCATTATTAATTTGAAACCTTCTGAAATGTCTCAAAAACTATTGAAACATAAGTAAAATGCTAAATAATAATCAAAATTTTAGTGAAATCTCAAAACTTTTAGTCAAATTTTTTGTGAAACCTCACAAATATTTCAGTGAAATTTTAGTGAGATCTCACTACAATTTCAATGAAAGTTTTGATCGAAATATTTGTGAAATCTCACCAAACTTTTCAGTGAAATGAAAAAGACTTGAGTGATGCCATCATGGATTAGGTTTTATATGCAAGAAAGAAAATGAGGACAAGAAAAACCTAAATCTTATTTGATAATGTCTGTCAAAATAATCCATTTTAAAATTATTTTGAATATTTATCATTGATTCCCAATAATATCTAAGAATCGTTAGGCAGTTTAATAGAAATCTTAAGCAGACTTTTTATGGTTTAGGCAGAAAGCACTTGAAAAACTCATCTGAAATCTGCTTAAAGTACGCCTGGAAAATTTCGTACGGGATGGACTATTACTAAATTCCATATGAACTATTTACAAATTCCATATGGTATATTTCCCAATTCCATATGGACTATTGCCAGATTCCATATGGATTATTCACAAATTCCATATGGAATTTTTTATATTATTCCATATGGACAACCTACAGATCTCATGGATTAATTTGCATATTCCATGAGATTTTCCATATGGAGTACGTAAGGAATCCATAACATTTACATGGATACACTGAAATCCATAAGACTGGTTCAGCTGTAGAATAAAAATGTCCATATGGATACTTCTGTAAAAGTACATATGGATTCCATATCCAATCCATGTGGAAAATTTTGTACGGGAAATCCATTGATTCAAGGAGTCAAACTCAGTATGATAAGGTACAAGAGTCCACTTCTGGTTCTGACAGGATGGATAAGAAACAGTATATGTATCATGCTCGATGTGATGAGAAACTGGGAGAATCATCTTTTGGTTCTGACAGGATGGACACAAGTCATTATGAACATCTGGCTCGAAGTTATGACAAACTTAGAGAGCCATCTTTTGGTTCTGACAGGATGGACACAAGTCATTATGAACATCTGGCTTGAAATTATGACAAACTTAGAGAGCCATCTTTTGGTTCTGACAGGTTAGACTTGACTCGGTATGAACAACAGGCTAAAAATTATGAGAAACTACGAGAGTCATCTTTTGGTTATAACAGGATGGACACGACTTGGTATGAACATCAAGTTTGAAATAATGAGAAACTATGAAAGTCATCTTTTGGTTCTATTGGGATGGACATGACTTCATATGAATATCAAGCTCGAAATAATGAGAAACTATGCGAGTCATCTTTTGGTTTTGACAGGATTGGTAGGACACCATATGGATATCAAGTTCAAACTGATGCTACATTGTTGTTGAAGTTATGCCATGATCCAATGGTGACTCCAACACATTTGGCTGATGGGAGCAAGTGTAGAGTTCATCTACTAACAACCACATCACTAGGACAAAGGCAGCTATCATAGAGAATGCAGGTGTATCAGCATCACAGTTTTCGAAATATGATTGATATAAAGAGAGGTTCCAGAGATTCTGTGAAAATATCCAGAGCTTCAAAGAGTCAGAACTTCAAGTAATTTATGGAGCAATGTATGATCGTTACAACATGCTTTATATAAGCCAAAAGTGTGACAATTGAAAGTTTGCCAAAATTTGTTTTTCAGTCAAAGTTTCCTAATTAGATCAGATAGATTTAATAAGGTATCACAATGATAGTGTGCATATATGTTTGATCCAGTACATTACCAAGTCATGTTCCTGATATTTTCTCTTGTAATCAATAGCACCTTTTTTGTTGTCCCCTTGTATTGATAAAGTACTTTTCTTGTGTACATAGAAAATAAGCAAAAATAAGTTTTTTAAAGTCACATGAAGTAATTCTTATTCTGTTGAGTTTTTATGTATTAGGTTTATAAATATAATTTATTCCATCTACAGTAATATTACTTAAGTGATTAAAACATTGATTATAAAATCTATTTAAGGTCACACCATGTAATATACTTTTCAGTGATCAACTATTCCTATAATTTTTGGTAGGGAATGTAAAACACCTTATTACACGATTGAATTTCTGTGGCAGAAAGCAACTGCATTAACCTGTTAATGTAGAAAGTTTTAAATTCTTTCTTTCTTAAAATTTGGTTAAGTTAACAAGATTGGAATGATTCAGCACATATTGGAAGAATATTTCATCAAATCAACTGAGGCCTTACAAAGATAATGGTGCTTGGTTTTCAGTTGACATATTATTTTCTATTTATTATTCTACCATAAAGTCCAAACTATATTCTTACAACCAGTTTTTACTTTGCCCATGATGAATGTCACAGCGAATGTGTACCCAATATCCATCTTTTTATCCATCATCTGTCACTCTGTCCAGTGGAGCCTATGGGTTAAATTTTGTTTAGTTTTGATTTTTTTAAAGGGCAGTAATGTAGTTTCATTTATTTTTGTGGGTCTCAGTTTTTGTGGTTTGTAGAAAAAAGACGTTTTCATGGGTACTGAAATTTGTAGTTTTGACTGAGTTTTCGTATTTGTAGTATTTAATTTCATGGACTAACCTCTACAGAGAAAGAATACAAAAGAAAAAATCCATTCTGACAAGAAATGGTCACTCTTCTCAATGTTTAAAACAATACTACCACCTGTATGGGGGCCCCGAGAGGCCGAGTGGTCTAAAGCGCTCTCCGTTACGGATCACTGCCATCTCACCTCTGTCTGCGTAGGTTCAAGTCTCGGATTCAGCCAATGTGGGTATGTGAGAAAGCTTGCCAGTAGCTTCTCGTGGGTTGGTGGTTCTTTCTGGGGTTTTCCCGGGTTCTTCCTCCACCATTAATACTGGCCGCCATGTATAGCCTATCGTGTGCTGAAAAATGGCGTTAAACCCTACAACAACAACAACAACAACCACCTGTATGAGCACTAATTAAACACTTTTTAAGAATAATCATTTACACTCAACATCAGAGCCAGTAACACAACTTTTTATTAAAGTACATGAGTATGATCTCAAAACACTGTCCATACAGTTGCATCATCAGTTCCTTTCTGATGACCATGGTTGTTAACACAGCAACTAAAGAATGGTAAAATTCAGTTTATATCCTTGTCGGTTTGAATAATATGGCCCCATGCTCAATGAATTTAGCAAGCAGTATCAACCTTTGATGTGTTCAGAGCTCATCAAAGGTTGAAGATGCTAACTAAATTGAAAATTAATGGTATCACTCCTTTGTTTGAGCCTGCCTTGTGTATGAACCATCTTAAACTGCCAGACTTTCCTTCAAACCTTCTCAGTGAAACCGATCAATGCTAAATGGATGTTTATGTTTGACATGAAAACTTGTGTAACACTGGACCTGATTTACCATTGCTTTGAGAATACTGGACTTGTTTAATTCATGAATTTCTGGATTACCTGTCTGACAAACATTTTTGTGTACGGACCTAACTGACATGCTGCTTCCATGGTTTTGTCAGAAAATCAGTAGTGTGAGCTTCTGTACCTCCGGTACTCAGCAGTAATTATTGTGTATACCTTGTGTTTCATTAGTAATTGTGCTGCAAGCAATTCGTTCTAATATTTTGATCATGGTCCTTGGGATTAAGCATGTGTGAATAAAATAAAACATGGTTTCACAAGGATTGATTCTCTCAATCATTCATTATGACACAACATATTGATTTCAGGCAGCGAGTGGACATTACAGCTACTCAGTACTGTATATGTATGCATTGAAACAATATAAACTGCTTTATAATTCCTGTTTAATAGGTGAAAATAAAATACGTATAAGATAATATTGCCAGATTAAAGAAATGATGTTCAGTTTTGAAACAGCTTTGTTGATATCTAGGAATGAAACACAGAAAGAAAATGAAGGGAGGGGAATTTTCATTATCACATGTGGCTAATTTTTATTGGGTCTTTAAATTTTGTGGTTCTGGGCAACAGTGAAATCCACCAAAATCAGGACCCAACAAAAAGTAGGGATACAGTATCTTGTGTTTATTTAATAGTAACATTTCTAGACATCATTGCTAAAGAGGCAAAAGGTAGAGAAGCTACTGGTTAAATAAAATATATAGGGCTAGTGGTGGGGTGAAATAAAATATTTTTATGTCCTTGGATACACATTGGAGAATAGGCTTTATACCAGATTCACCTTTGTACTCGGAAAATAATTGGCAGATCAGATCAAAAGTTGAAGGTCAAGAGGATGTTGATTTAGGTCTTGGTTTGAAGGGATGATGGGTGGCTAAAATTCTCTTGCAGTCCATAGTTAAAAGGTGCTTTAAAAGGATAAAATTTCTCAAGTTTGTTTGAAAGTGGCCAATCCATATTTATTACACGAGCCATTTAACTCTAAAGCATGAATTATAGTTAACAGTTCTGTTACAGTAATATCTTAGAAGGCATCCATATTGTATTTGAAAATAAACTTTGTGGTAGACAAAAGTCTTTTTCAGGGAACTGTACCTCAGGTGTTTTATATTTTGCTTCATTGCCAAGTTATTAAAGAAAATACACAAAAGCCTCAAAAATGCAATATTTTCCTCTTACTGGTGGCTCTAGAAAACAAATCTGAAAGGTTTGGTACCTTTAATTGAAAATCCATGACACAGATCCTTTTGATCAAAATCTATTTTCAAATAACAGAATGGTACACATTCAAATTTACAAATGTCTTGAGTCTTCATGTGAAGAAGGAGACAAAAAACTCATCCAAGTCAGTCAGCCTAGATTACTGAAAAGATATGACATTTAATTGGTTAAAACTTGTGACCTTATGATCTGATGCAATACCAGCTACCCCATACTGCAGTGGTTTATCAAAATTTTCATACACAAGTCAAGAAATAGTTAATTTTAAATAATGTAGGGGTAAATTACTGCCCTGGCCAGCTGTTATTAGAAGTACAACATTAGTCGTACCAGGGCAACAAAGGCATTCGCTACCATTTGCAGAGTAAGAGGGCCTGCAGTAAGAAAAAATGAACCAGTGAGGATGCAGTGCAGGTTTACCTGAAAAAATGAATTCTTTCTTGAGACAATTAAATAATATTAAACATAATTCATGAATAATAATAACAATGACATCATCATCATTGTGTTTTATTGTTTTTTTATCTTGGCACTAGCTTTATATTAAATAAAGTATTTGATTTATTTGATGAGAAACTGCTATGTGTAGTTTCTTAAATGTAATAATTATTACATGACATTAGATTATCTGTCAATATTGATGTTATCATCAACTTTGTTGTCTGTTGGAATAGCTGCTTGAAAAATCAATTGAAATGGTTTTTTGTAGACTAATTCTCTTGAAATCATTTATACTTCAAGTGTATGCCTATGTGTTACTTCTTTGTATTTCGATATCTTTTTCAATTAAGTCATTTTTTCATTAGCTTCAAAATGACTTGTATACAATAAAAGAGTCAAATATGAAAGTATCTATGTTTTATTTCATTTTTATATTTTTTTATTTTTGCCGTTTGTGTGTTTGAATTTTCAGATGTTTTTTTTTATTTTCATTTTTTATTTATTTATTTTTGCCATTTGTTTATTTGAATGTATCTATTTTTTATTTCATTTTTATATTTATTTTTGACATTTTTCCACACCAACTCCTAAGCTTAATTCAAATTTTTTAATGCAAAAAGGTTTTATATGATAATTTTTGTTTTAAAATTATTAGGATATCATTTAGTATCAAAATCTTTGATGATAAATAGGTAATTCAGAAGGCAGGTACTTATAATAGATGGCTGGACTGGAGACAAATCAAAAAGATTCATTTATTGTTTAAACAATAAAATATTGGACCCTAATGGACACTATAAAAAGGAAGCCAGGGACACTAAACATTGATAGCCATGATGGCAGTTTCTTGAATTTTTCACATTAAATTTGTTAACAAATTGGTCATAGTAGTCATATTTTAGCACACTTTCACCATGTAGGACTGGATAAGGTGACATTGAAAAGCAAAGTTAAAACATATCAGGATCTGCTTATACAGAAAAGGATCTATACAATATTTTAAATTCTATACGTGTTACAGTTTTCTGAGTAAGCATTTGAGGTGCATGGTATTACCTGTATTCTGATCACCATGGTAATTTTTCCTGTAGTACATACCACAGTACTTTTTCACTATACTGGTATGTTGTTAGTTTCCTTCAGTAAGGAATGTATGGAAATGCCAGAGTAATCTTATTATCAATTTAATTATATTAACTTCATTTTTCCATTTTTCATGACAAATTAATTTTCAAAAAATATTATTTGTCTTTTTACAAAACAGTTGTATTTGTCACAAGTTAACAATTTTACAAATATTCCGTAAAATTCTGGATTTAGAAAAAAAAATCATTTTATAGTTATTTACTAGCTGATGTTAATGTGCTAAATATAGGTATTACATTGTAATACTGCGAATCATCTTAAGATGTACAGGAGAGCATTTGTTTATTGTTTGAATTATACACAGATCAAAAGGTCCACTGAATATTTTCTCATGTACTGAGTAAGTGTGTTTATGTTTACTGGATGGTTATTCACTAGTTTTGATAAATATCATGTGAGGTTATTGGCATCCCACTCAAAGATTCCCAGGTGTCTGTTATATCAATAGTGTGGCTTGTAAATTTTAAGGTTAGTGTCAACATTCCTATATTTACTAATAACCTCTCTAATATTAACACCATACCTTTCACATGATGTCAGCTATAGTGAAATCTTAATCATCTCCCTTTCGTTTCTGCTTTTAAATAGAAAAAATCAAAACTTCTTGAAAATATTTTGCCATCTCTGAATGTTTTTGAAAAAAATCCTTGGCCACTAATTCTTAGCAATTTTTGAACGTTCCTAGACCAGTAACACTCAAGACCACTGGCATTTGAAAGTTTTCAAAAAATTACATGTCACTGTACTTTCTCTCTCTCTGTTTGTTAAAAATCCTTGGCCACTAACCCACATTTGATGAAAACAAAATCTAGGTCGGTAACACTCAAACAAACTTAAAACTTGAGAAGAATCATAGGGACAATTTGATTTCAACAAATCCAAGGTCACTAATGTTTAAAAATTTTTAAAGTATCCTATGCCACTATCAGAATTTGACGAAAACTCGTGTACCATTAATCCTCAAATTTTAAGAAAGACAATCATAGTCTGTAGGAATCCATGAGAACCTGGATAACGTGATCCCATAACATGATTGTGTGATATTAGATGATGTAGAAAGGAATGGAACCAAAGTTATTATTTTGTGGTAGAGACTGAGGAATACCAGTATGAGTGCAGAAGCATAAAATTCTGTCATTAAAGATCATTTTGAAATTGTGAAATTCTTAGTAGTCTTCTACTCGAAATGCAGTCTATTGAAAATATTAAAAAAGATGTAAACCTTTAAGAAGACTGGAATGT
The DNA here is from genome assembly GCA_028554795.2 of Sinohyriopsis cumingii. NCBI lineage: Eukaryota > Metazoa > Mollusca > Bivalvia > Unionida > Unionidae > Sinohyriopsis > Sinohyriopsis cumingii. Next base: position 132,711,340 of record CM068829.1, read on the forward strand.
CAGTTTAAGGAGAAACTTGCTAGGTTTGGACATGAATTAATGTTCATTTGCTCACTAACTCCCTATGGTGCTATAGTAAAGTATTTTTGTTACCCTCTAAATAATGTTTATTGCTATATTGCAAAATAAAAAGGTAAGATCTAATTAAATTTATCTACTGATTATTTGTAGTTTGGATTAACAAATTATATCTGTGCTTGATTAATTCTATATTCTTAGCAACATGTTTCTTGAAACCATTTTATTTTTGTCACCTACCACATATGGTATTTTTATTGTGGTAATTTATGTTGTAAAACATTAATATGTTTGAAAATATTATTGCAAAAGCTATGTTTCTGCATGAACATGAGTGTTAAACCACCATAAATTGGCTTTATCCTTTTTTCACTCCTTGGTGATGCTTTTTGCTTCGCTGTTTCTTCGTTTGAAAACTGAAATTGCACTTCACTTATTAGCTGAAACACAGATTTAATCCAGTACCATTATGTTTTGCTGAATGATTATGAATACTACACAGCTTATGCCATTCGAATAAAGCAGTCGGACTTGTACACAATTTTGTTATCTTTTTACTAATTTCTTATCATTGTCCTGCCCTTTTTTAATGTTTACATTGGAAAAGAGGTAAACAACCATCATGTTCATTTGTCATATAAACAAATCTGATGGAACTAATGATAAAACAACTGCTGGTGATTTAATTCCTGTTCTTTATAGTCTAAAACAATCACAAACATGCTATTTGGGAGTTACAATGAATAATAATTAATCAAAATATAAACAAGACCCATTCCATTGATCAAAATATAAACAAGACCCATTCCATTGATCAAAATATAAACAAGACCCATTCCATTGATCAAAATATAAAAAAGACCCATTCCATCAGGAGGTACAGTCATATTAGCAAGCAATATCATTATGTTTCTCATATATAGAACTAAAACTTAATGCACAGTAGCATTGCAAGAACATTAGCTGTGGTTTGTTCCCATGCTAGACTGTTAAGTCTAGCATTTTCAGAAAGCAACAGCTTGGTTTAGATGGAAATGAAAAATGATAAACAAACACAAAATCCCATTGAAGAGTACCAGATAAAGCCAGCTGAATTAAACACAGGCAACACAATTGACAATTTTAATGAAAGATTAAGAAAAAGGCTTGGTGTCTAAGAACCTGAACCTGCTGGATGGCGTTTTTTCTCCATATTTGTCTTTAGGAGTAAGGACTTCAGGAGGTAGAGCATGTGATGATGGTAGACTTCATTTAAACAACCGTGTTAACTCGAAAAACCACAACTATAAAGATTTTTTTCCAAACATTTCATGATTGAATGAACTACAAGTACATATCCAATGCACTTCTGAAAGTTGTTTATGCACATTTTTTTTAAAACAAGATTTTGCAAATAAATGTCACCGACATTTAATAAAAGAAACATTCACGGTTAATGTTGTAGGTAATAAATAATACAGATGTAGAGTCATTTTGGTATATCATTTCTTTTGGTGGATACCGTAAATTCATACCCCCTCATAAGCATGAATGGATACCAGACAGATTCAATATTTGATTCTATCACATCAGCACAGCAAATGATTTCATGGGTTCCTGTGCCGTTAAACATCAACCAATCAAGCCAGCATTAATCCCAGGCAGACTTTAGACATACCATACTGACTACAAATGTGTTAACTGTACAAGGTAGTTTCTCAATGTCATTTGATATGAAGGTAATTTCTCCATGTTGTTTTATGTGAAGGTACACCAGATATTAGCAATGCAGTGGAAAGCAATTTGGAGAGTTGTTGTGGGGTTTAATGCCATTTTTCAGCACATGATATGCTATACATGGTGGAGGAAGAACCCGGGAAAACCCCGGAAAGAACCACCGACCCACGAGAAGCTACTGGCAAGCTTTCTCATATCCGAGACTTGAACCGGCGCAGACAGAGGTGAGTTGGTAGTGATCCGTAATGGAGAGCGCTTTAGACTACTCGGCCACTTTGGGCCCCAATTTGGAGAGAATATATGTGAAACACATCACCATATCCTACGAAAGCTATGATCTTTTGGTGTTAAATAACTAAAATAATTTCATGACATTCACGGATCTGTATTTATCTATTTCACATAGAACAAAAAAGACCAAGCAAGGCTACTTGTACACATTGAGAAAGTTAAGACACTGTGTGCTTTGTAGAAAGCAATATTGAATACCATCCGAGTGAATATTGGCATTTCATCGTCCAGTGTGTCTTTTGAAGCTTACATCTAACATACACTTGTACAGCAGCTAAAGTGGTGGAAGGTAGAAAACGAGATTGTGAACTCGAATTATGTATCTAGTACAATATACAGCTATCTCCAGATCAAATACATAGTAAGTGTAACATGTTATGGTAAAGAACCGAAAGGACTGGCTTGATTGGTTGATGTTTAACAGCACAGGAACCCATGAAATCATTTACTGTGCTGAGTTATTAGAATTACCTGTCTAACTCTGAGAGACACCATGACAAATGAGCCACGTCGGCCTGGGCAGAATTTGAACCCGCAACTTTCTGGTCGTGAGCATGCAGAGTAAGCATTAAACCTTTCCGGTGTTTGCAGGTTCTTTTATTTATAATTGCCATAATATGATATGTACTAGTTGGCTACTGCCAATGATAGCGGGCTGTAACTCACCATTTTAATAGTAATATATTGTCAGGTTTTCACCTTTTGTTATGGCAGTTCTAAAATAGCATACACTGGCATTTTCAGTATCCACTGAACAACTGGGGAATAGCCAGGACTGAAATGACAGCAATTTTGTTTCCTTTTGAAAATTACTACTTCGTTAGATACTTTCAGTTTACCGTTTTGATTGTAATTCACATGCCATGACTAATTTCATGTATACAATCTATAAAGCAGACACTTCCCAGGCTCCTAAACGTTAGAGAGGTATACGATCAATTAGTTAAAGAAGCTAAGCACAAGGGTGCTGTTATGGTGTGGTGTTTGCATTGCTGGGAAAATGATTGGCATGTGGGTGTTGGGTATTTGGAATAATAAGGATTGACAAATGGTGATTGATTATGGATTCCTCAGTTGTGTCATACAAATCTGTGATTTATATTCTGAAAATAAAAGAATAGATATTAGTTTATATTCATTTCATGTATTATTTTATTTTTATAGGACTGTTAGATCCATTCTGGAACAGTATTACATCAGCAGAATAAAAATAATATAATTTTGTCAGAACAGGCACATTATAAGCAAATCTAAAATTAGGTTTATCAGACTGTAGTGCACAAAATTGTGAAACATATATTGTTGATAGTCTAGCTTTTCCTACAATTTCTGGCAAGAAATATACATTTAAATCGGCTGGGACGGATACGTCCATCTAAAAGACACTTGCTCATGAAGGAATTATTTATTACTTCTGAAAGTCCTTACATGTTTTGTGGCAATGAAAGACGCTCTTCTGTAAGGGATAAAATTGAGTGGTCACGTGTGTGTGTGTGTGTGTGTGTGTGATTTGGATATTTTAACATAGCGTTAACAATTTTTCAGTCATATCGCAACGATGTCTGCAGTGTCGGTTTATAGTGATATCTAGCACTGGGGCATCACATTATCCTGACATCAGGCTGACCATTCCTAACACTAACCTCTTAATACTGAGTGCCAAGCGAGGCAGTTGTTAGTACCATTTTTTAAAATAAGTCTTTGGTATGACTCGACCGGGGTTTGAACCCGCGATCTCTAGCTATCCATTTTTGAACATTCTGATGTGAAGACCTCCATTGGTTACACGAGTTCACTGTTTCTGTAGCAATCTAGTCAGATACTCCTGAACTCGTGTTTTGTTATGAATTTGCACGAGAGTTCGGAATTCCCAATCTGTAACCCATTTTGTCTTGAAGTGTAACAGCTGTATCGGATTGCAATTCGTATCAATTTCAAATCTTTTCAGAAGAAAAATGTTATTAAAATCTATCCTTGGTAAATTATAGTCTTATACAAAGAACCTCTCACCACTTCTCTCTTAATAACACTGGACAACAAATTTTTACAAAAGTCATGTTACTGAAATAAAATTAGTCAATTCTTATCAATTTTTATGTGCTGAACACGAATATGACAGTCAAATTGCAAAATTGGCTCTATTTTTTTTGTAATCTGCAAGAAATTAATGTTTACATAACGAAATGCATTCCAATAGTAAAAGGTCAACTGTAATAGCCTACCTATAAAAAATCAAGTCATTGACTACATCTTAGATTTCTTCGCCTGTCTCTTGTACAGCTCTTCGGGAGCATCTCTGAGGAGTGTCCAGCAGTAGTCAGCCAGCATTGTAGTGGACCATTTTCCCTGGTATCTTTGTTCCATTGTTGCGATATCTTGATGAAAACGTTCGCCGTGTTCATCACTAACAATACCACAGTTGCTAGGAAAGAAATCCAAATGGGAATGAAGGAAGTGAATCTTTAGAGACATATTGCAGCCAAGTTTCTTATACTTCATCAACATGTCTTCTACTAGTTCCTTATAGTTTTCTGCCCTAACATTTCCGAGGAAGTTTGTAGAAACTAGGCGAAAAGCATTCCATGCTTGTTTCGCGTCACCTTCCAGCAAGTTGTTGAACCGGTCATCTTTGAAAAGCTCTCGAATCTGAGGACCCACAAAAACTCCCTCTTTAATCTTTGCTTCGCTGAGTCGAGGGAATTTTTCATGCAGGTATCGGAATGCTGGCAAAGTCCGGTCAATGGCTTTCACGAAGTTCTTCATCAAACCTAGTTTGATGTGAAGGGGTGGTAGCAAGATTTTCTGAGCCTCAACCAGAGCTGGGTGTTGGATATTCTTCTCTCCAATGGCTACATTCTGCCTGTGAGTCCATTCCTTCCTCATGTAGTGCATTTCCCTTGCTCGGCTATCCCACTCGCATAAGAAACACATGTATTTTGTATATCCTTGCTGCAGTCCCATTAAAAGGGCAACTACCTTCAAATCACCACAGAGGTGCCAGCTGTACTTGTTATACTCAATGGAATTCAGTAGCTGCCTTAAGTTATCGTATGTCTCTTTCATGTGGACAGCATACGCTACTGGAATAGATGGAAGAATGTTTCCATTGTGCAAAAGCACAGCCTTGAGACTCAGTTTCGAAGAGTCCACAAATAGTCTCCATTCTTGTGGGTCATGAGTGATTTTTAAAGCATTCATGAGGCCCTCAATATCGGAACAGAATATCAGATTACTTTCCTTTCTGAAGAAAGGCTCCAATTGCTGGTGGCGCTTTCGATATGCAGTAATTGTGACATCTTCTTCTAGAAGATTCCATTGTTGGAGTCTTGATCCTAGCAATTCTGCCTTGTTCTTTGATAAGTCCAAATCACGAATCAGGTCATTTAGTTCTTCCTGTGTTATTCTGTGTGGGGTTGATGATGCACCACAGTGAAAATCTGGATCACTGCATGCTGATGGACCAGGAGAAGAACAGGTCGACTCACCTTTGTCTTCGTCAGATGAATCAAGAGAATATTCTGCTGGAGGTTCTGGAATAGGAAGTCCCTCACCATGTGGAACTGGTCTCAATGCAGACGGAATGTTTGGGTAGACTATTCTCGACTTCTTTCGCTTCGTTATTCCGCCGGAAAGAGGAGGAACCAAGCAGAAGTAACAGTCATTTAGGTGGTTGCTTGGCTCTCTCCACACCATTGGGACTGCAAACGGCATTGATGACCTTTTGCAATTCAACCACTGTGAAAGCTGTGTTGTACATGTAGCACAGCATATATGCGGAGCCCAAGGCTTGTCTTGGTCACCAACCTTGCATCCGAAGTAAAGATGATATGCCTTCTTCACTTGAGAATTGATACTTTTCTTCTGGTTGGCAAATGTCACTTCCCCACAAATATAGCAAAAATTGTCCGCGGTATTAACACACTTTCGAGGCATTACTGTTCTTTATTGTACGTAAATGGATAAAATAATAAGTTTTATGTAACAGTAGCTTGAACTGTCTCGCACAACGTCTAAAATATTTTAAATGCTGAACCTATCTGATTGGGCTTTATATAGTACACTGCTTACGTCAGCTTCAGCAGCCGCCTGGCATTAGTATAATAGGCCTACACATGTATAGTACACTGCTGACGTCAACTTACTTCAGCAGCCGCATGGCATTAGTATTGCATTGCATCAGAAAATGATGCAGTCAACTGTGGATGATGTGAGCATGATGGTATTATGCAATGTTACATCATTATTCCGGATGTTGCTGCAGTCCTACTGGAGAAATTTACACAGTGAAACATAGAAAATGAGGTATATGAATATCTTCAAAACGAGAGCCAATACAAATTTTTCACGGTTATATTCGTGTTCGGCACACCAAAATACTACAGATTAGGGCCTTTTCAAGTCAGTAATGATTTCACTGTTGACCAGTGTAATTTTAAAGAGGAAATTATGCAGCATAATGCTCCAGTGTTAGACATCTCTATAAACTGTCACACTGTAGACATCGTAGCGATATGACTGAATATTTTTTTAAAAGCTACGTTACAAATCCAAATCACACACACATACAAAGCGGAAATTACTTTTGGTCATTTGCTAGATTCTACGTAAGTCTTGCATCTCGACAATTACGTCCTCCATCTATGTTTCAAATTATTTTGTAACAAAATAAGACCAAATATGGCATAAACAAATGATTTTGAAAAAGTTAACTTTGAATATTCACCAACTTGCAACTTGAAGTTAATACATGCTTTTAAAAATTCCTTGATGAAACGATCCCCAACCCACCACTTTTGTCCACGACATGACCACCATTGAAGGTTCTTCCCCTTCTTTATTGTATAATGGGATTTTTTCATCAGATTCCAGCTGTGTTTTATATTCTGGTATCCCACATCTAGTACATGGGGTATCAGTAGCTCGTATTCTATGGATTGGCGTTACCAAGAGCGATATTGATTAATGATGTGAGTGGTGAAAGACAGGTTGTGCAACAGACAGCGCTTGTTGATGAGAGAGAGAGAGAGAGACTATGTAAAATAAATAAAATAACAACTGATAATATTTTAGACAATTTTAAATTGATCATTTTTATAAACAATGAAAAAGTATCACATCGCAAATGGCCATTCAGACTAGACAAAATGAATCAGATCATGTAAAAATTAATTTAAAAAAAAACAAACAAAACAACCCAAACAAACAAACAAACAAAAAAACAAACACCAAAACCAAACAAACAAAAACCTCGTTAAGGCAATCTCCAAGGAACATGATCCAGAAAATACGGTTGGACATTCTGCAACACTTGTTCAATGTAATGTCAAACAGGCAATTTTATAAAGGTTCCAGACAAAAATGGAATGAATGTTACGGCCATACAATAAATTAGTTACAGAATATTCATTCGTGTAACTGCAGTTTGGGAGACTAAAAGAGGATTGAGAGAAAAATCTCAGGAGCTAAAGCGCCCATCGACTTCTCAAACAACACCCTTTTCGTCATCTCTGGTATCCCACTCCCGAATAACATCTAAAATATAGATACCAATATGAATCCAATTGTCAATAAGAATGATGCATCTATCTCTTGGCATTGAAGTACAAACCACACTGAAAGGCATGCAATATTTATTGAAGTAATAGATGAGCCAAACCATTAGCTTATTGACGTGGCCAAAATAATAATAATAATAATAATATGCATAAACTGGGTCTGTTATGATGCACTGTACAAAATGGCTTAATTAACCAACAAGGTTTGAGGCTCGTGAAGTCAGTTCGATGCTTCCCATTGAACTTACAATGATATTAGCTGTTCTATGCTACTAATACGAAGGCAGATGCTACCGACAACGAACAGGACCAAAATAAACTTATCACATGAGACGTGACTGCTGTATAAGTGGGAAGAAATACCCTTGCTCTCGATTAACAGATGGAATCGGGTCACAATTAATACTTCCAGTTCAGTACCCGTAATTCTAGTCTATTTTTAGAACATTTTTCCCTCTCTCATTTTGGTGGTGATAGAAGAGTTTTATTTATGCTTTTTTCGTAGGGATTTAAAGGTAATTGTTTATTCTTGAGAATATGAGCTCAGGGTGTTGTTGTATATGTGTATTTCGGCGACAGTGCACAGTGAGTAATAAGGCCTTGGTGATGATCCGGAAGTGAAATCTGTGTTCTGTTTACATGCTGATATGTTGACAGTCCAGCATCTAAAAAAAGAGCAGGTCAACCTTTGACGAGAACTTCACCGTGAAGTCATCTTTGAAGATATTTTAGATTAACATATGATTTGTATTGATTGTCACACAGTGGAAAGGTAAGTACTGAGAAACAAATGTATAGAACATATACATGTAGTAAAATTAATTGTGTTCTATGTCCTGTCAGGGCAGCATTGATTCAAATTTAAATCGCTATAAAAGTTTTATTATTAATGATAGACACATGAGATTTTCACACCATGTGTATATTGACTGTAGCAATCAGAAAATATAATTAAAATTAAAAAAAAAATTAATTTTTTTTAAAAATTAATTAAAAAATTTAAAAATTTAAAAATAAATATTTCTCTATAAATTCACAGAAATGGTATCTGTTGGAGATGACACTCATTATTATTAGCTGCAATGTATTCCTGCACCATATAGAAGTTGCAATGGAGGATTTGTTTCAAAACCTGTCAGCAAAAATCTCATTAAACTCTGTAATAGCACATAATAGTGTTTGTAAAATATGGACAGGAAATGTAACAACCAATGGATTATATGGCCTATTGTCATATAACGATCATGTGACAAACACATGGAAGAAAAAACATGTTCACAGACTGGCACTGATGGTGAAGTTGAGAAGTCTGACTATACCAAAAGAGCTAGATGCATCCCATTTATGCCATAATAGTTTGTGTGTGAATGTGGATCATCTGATTCTAGAGCGTCATTCTGTTAACAATAATAGGCAGTATTGCAAAGGTTATGGCAATTGCATTGGCCATGGTGACTATCCAGACTGCATGTTAAAGTTGAAATTGTAATATGGAATAAATTTTATGTCTGGCATGGAAGGAAGGATGGATGGATGGATGGATGTGCTGAGTAACAAGGAGTAAGGAAAGAGTGTGGTCTTTATTTTAGTAGACCATGCTGGTATGACAGTGCTTTCTTAAATACATTCCTCCCTCCCTCCCTTCCTTCTTTCTTTCATTCATTCATTCATTCATTCATTCATTCATTCATTCATTCATTCATTCATTCATTCAGCTAGTCTTGTAAGTCATGTCTTGTCATGTCATATTATTTTAATTTTGAATTTTTTAATCTTTATTTATTTTGCTTTTTAATTTCTTTATTTGTGTCTTCATATTCAGAGAAAACTGTTTCGACCTCTCCATAGGTCTCATCAGGTGGTAGTAAGTAACACAACTGCACATAACATGCATTGTTACCTACGGATTTCCCCACTACAGTTTTCCCTTCTGTATAATGTGTTATTCATGGTATCTTTGAGCACTTTCATTTTACACAAGGAATTAAGATAACTTTTTCTATCTGCAGTGTCCATTGGCTCCTGCTAAACCTTTGCAAAGGAGTGATCGCCCTTGGTGTCTAGCAGTCCTTTGCAGTAGTCAGACTTCCTATTGCCTTGCTGTTTCCTGTACCTCAGATGGGCCTGTATCATATTTCCTCGTCTTGCTAGAATACGTTTCCTGGTTTGTGGATGCTTTTGATACAACTGTTGGTAAGTGCACTCTTTATCCATTGTCTCCAGTGATCTTAGAGTCCTTGTTGAAAGTTTACCTCCCAAGTGTGTCACTTTTATTTTCAGTGATGATCCCAGGCTGTTATTGAGTCTATGTATTGCTGAATGCACTCTTGCCTCAAAGTTTCTGGAATAGTTCACATTTTTAGGTAACGAAACGCTGATTGATCTGTTCACCGCCTCACATTTCTGTGTGTTTGTGTTCAGTCGCAGTCTTTCTACAACATCACAGGAGAGTTTCATTTTCAGAACTTCTAGCAGGATATTCTTATCATTTTCTGTCATGTTGAGATGAGTCACTTGATGAGGGCCCAGGTATGCTGATCGCATCCACCAGCTGTTAGTACTTCCTCCCCCACAGACCTTTGAATAATGCTGGCATTTTGGGCAGTCCCCTGAATAACAGCGCAGAGTGGCATCCAGTACTTGGGAAAGTTGACATTTCATTTTTGTAACATCACCACTACTGTCATCCATCATTTGCTTGAAGATTAAACCACAACATGCTTTAATGTCTTGACTGACAATTTTCTGTTTGAACCTTTTTCCTTCTCTCGTTCTTATTCCTGGAAACATGTTTTCACTAAATATTGCAGAATTACACCGTTTGAACTGTAAACGACCCAAATGGATGAGATCCGACAGTCTTTCTACTTTCCACATTGGATGCAGAATGGTGTAAGCATTTTGGAAGCCATCAGCAGCTTGTGCATCTCCATCTGTTGTTGCATGTCTAATGAGAATCTCTTGCAGAACAAACTTGTTTCCCATTTCTCTTGCCATTTCATACTCTGAATGTGGTGCAACTGGTGACGGATTTGCTGTGCAGTCAACATGGCCTCCTGGACAATGCACATCAAAACCTTTCCCCTTCAGCCATGCTCCAGTCCAATACAGCTTGTTTTCTACTGTAGTCCCCACAGTGTATTGCTTCTCTGTAACAGTTTCGCAGGCAATTCCAACAGCTTGTGATGAACTTTGACCAGGTTTCTTTTCATGTCCAAAGCTAATGGCATTGTATCTTGCATCAAAAGCAACATTTATTTGCTCAGGATGCTGAACACCACGCATAACATTAACTTGTCTGACTAGTTTTAGCTTGTCTGTCATGTCCATTTCATTGAGCTCCACAGATGCTTTGCCTACAAGGTTGGAGGCCCTTTGCATAGATGTTCTGCTAGGTGGCAGAATGTCATTGGCTGCAAGCAAGTATCTAGCCCTGGTGTTGCCCATTGGTGTATCTTGTAGTCCAGCTTGAAACATCATATTTACAGCAGCAGGATTTGGGCCACGTTTATTTGTTTTTATCTTCTCATACAACTTATACTCTGGTGACTTAAAGCTGCAGTTTTTACACATCATAGTATGCTTCCAAGCAAGTCCCCATTTTATTTCATTAGCAATTTGGAACTCTGGTCTGCCACATATGTTGACTTGATGACCATGGCGATGAATGATATCATTCCACATTTCAACATTTTTTTTCATACAGATCATACATGTTCCATCATGCTCATTCAAATTTGTCTCTTTCAGGTCCAGTTTTGCTTTGGATGATGGCCGTAGAATTTTTGCAGACCCAGGTGTGCCATTACAGTCTGGTCCCTGAACTGACTTGAGACCCCCATTTGTCGGCTTTGTCACTGCTATGAGAGAGAACTTGTCTGCATCAATTCTTCTGGTCACTGGTACAGATGCAGCACTGGAACTTGGTAGAGTATCATCAGTCAGATATGTGACTCCTTTGTTATGTGGAATATATCCACGTTTTAAAAAAGTTGTCTTCCTCTTCTTGTACCCTTTCATGGTTTCAGTTACAATAACTGCATGTAAAATACAAGAATTATCCTCTCTCTCTCATTATATAACTAGGAGAAGGCACGCTAGCTTGGTTTCAGAGAACTTTACCAACTCTTCAATACTACTGGAAGCCTAACATCTGAAGACTCCTCCCCTTCATGGGTGGAAATGATGTCATGTACTTGGTTAGACCTAGCTTGCGTATTTAGATACTACCAGATTTCATGTGTTACCTTTCATTGACAAGCTCTGGTTTAATTGCTTCACACGTGATAAGGAAAGGAAAACCATTGATGTTTATGACAAAGGAATGGACAGACTTTGCCACAGAACAAAATTTGTCAACTTCAGGCTTTAAATTTTCATTAAAATTTAAGTTAAATCAAAATTTTCATATCAAAATATGTATCATTTTTTAAAATTGAATTTTCTAAGAAAGTTAAACAGTGATGTTTAATTTCTAGTAATTTCCAAGTTGATGTTAGAACTAAAAACTAATTGCAGTTTATTTGAAGTGTTTATCTTGATTAGCAAAATCACAATTAAACTTTAAGTTTTGTGCATTTTTGAAATTCAGCCATTTGGAATTGGCTTGTGCTTGTGTTACAGTGGTGTCAGCTAAAAGCCTGTAACTGAAATTCCTTAAAACTTTGCAGCAGTATTTAAGAGACATTGATTTGATCAATGTAGTTTTGTCCTTGGAGGTAAAATTGTCTAACCCTGTCAGGAATCGGGTCACAATTAATACTTCCAGTTCAGTACCCACGAATGTAGTTCTAGTCTATTTTAAGAACATTTTTCCCTCTCTCATTTTCATGGTGATATAAGAGTTTTATTTATGCTTTTTTGGTAGGGATTTAAAGGTAATTGTTTATTCTTGAGAATATGAGCTCAGGGTGTTGTTGTCTGTGTGTATTTCGGCGACAGTGCACAGTGAGTAATAAGGCCTTGGTGATGATCCGGAAGTGAAATCTGTGTTCTGTTTACATGCTGCTATGTTGACAGTCCAGCATCTAAAAAAGAGCAGGTCAACCTTTGAAGAGAACTTCACTGGAAGTCATCTTTGAAGGTATTTTAGATTAACATATGATTTGTATTGATTGTCACACAGTGGAAAGGTCAGTACTGAGAAACAAATGTAGAGAACGTATAGTAAAATTAATTGTGTTCTATGTCCAGATAATGAATTTAATACATCATGCACCGTACTGCCCTCCAAACAAAAGAAACTATAATACAAAGGGATACCACTCCGATGCTGCAGAACCACCTCAGACAAGTGACAAACAATATTTAAAGAAAAATTCACCGTCTCGGACCGATCAAGCCACAGGAGCTGCTCACAAAGAAGAGCTTCACAATATGATCGAGTTTGGTTGAGAGAGAGAGAGAGAGAGAGTCTTAGCTACGAGTTCATCACTCGTCTAAAGTGAATTTTCTGGAGAATCCTTCCTGTTTAGTACTTTCAATCTGACTCCTGGATCCAATACAAGTCAAGACACTATCGATCGAGAGAGAGAGAGAGGATTATGGGGTGGGGCGGCTATTCAGATAACCAAGAGTCTGGGACTGAATTCCCTATGGGCAAAGTATTATTAAAATCGCGGACATTAAACGTTTCGAGGGCACACTTTTAACAACATAACTGTAAGGAAAACTGATTCTAGATGGTAAAGCCCTCGGTTTTTTCACGCTAAATTTTAGAAATGATTGTGAGGAGGAACGCCCGCAGCACCCTCAACTAACATCACAAATCTGTTTCTGGTTTCTCATAAAATAATTTCAAGTAAAAGGAACTCAGAGAAAACTGAAATAAGCATTACATAAAATCACAAATTCTGAGCAAACAAAACCCTGTTGAGAACCTCTCTATCAAACAGGCCGAGTGGCCCTACCTATCTATGATAATAAACCAGCGGCGTCACTGGGGTGGGGGTATGCGGAACGTCAAGTCCAGGTCGACTTGTTTCAGACAAAATCTAGCCGTCGTTTCAATTTACCATATTTGTGTCAAACTACAGAAATAAAATATCAAGACAAGTTAAAGTGACAATCTTACCATAGCTGACGTACTTGATTTAAATTTGCGTACTTGACTACAAAGCAGGAAGTAATACACCCTAACTATATTTAGTGCCTAGGTTTTCATTTGCATTTTGAAGGAATGCCTCTGTTTCAAATGTAACCTACTAAGTTATCGGGGCAACGGTTGCGACTGTGATTTGACTTTTTGTGAATTTCTTGTTGCATACGAAGAAACAGGTCAACTATTCAGATGAAAAATCAGGTATTATCATATATGTAAATTCCCTTGTACATGTAGTTTGTGATTTATGATTACGTTTTCTAACACCATGATAAACTGTAGTACGAATTGAGAGGCCGTACATACTCGCGGCCCATTTGCAATGTTAAATGCCTCGGGCCTGGTTTTGAATTAAAACCGACACGAGTCAATTCATAGCATTGTAAATGTTTGAGTGAAGAACTAATCGTGTTCGTTGAAAATCTTTGTATTAAAATATACATGAAGATTTTTTTGTGTCTGTATAATTCACATAGGACCTTAATATCCACTTTCAAACGAAGAATTCGAAAGTAACTACACTTTATATACGTTATGATAATAAATCGCTTTCAGTGCGAATACATAAGTAATATGAAGTGCCCCCCTTACACCTATGTTCGGGTGCACATATTTCGAATCATATATCTTTTTGTAAACAAATACATTGTTGAAAATTGAAGCTCAGTCTGTATAGACAGATTTAGCTCTGTGAAATATAAAAAAAAATATAATAAAAAAATACGTGTTTGAAATAATGAAATATACAATCCCAGGTTTCAAAATTAGGAGATTTTCATAATTTTCTTTTATTTTAAAATGAGGGATAGTGAACTTGGTTTCCTATTTTGTCACCAGTTTTCCATAAACGTGCCTCTCTCTCTCTGTCTCTCTGTCTCTATCTCTGTCTGTCTGTCTGTCTGTCTGTCTCTCTCTCTCTCTCTCTGGCATCGTTATCTATATTATTACTGCAAGATCGGATGATTTATTATTGAAAGAGAGACAAAATGCAATTTAATAATTTTAAATATACTGTAAAAATTCGGTGCGCACAGCCAATTCATTAAAAGGTCATTCAGATCTCTCTCAAATGGTGGTGTCCGTGTCCGTGTGTGTCACTCGCCTCTGTCAAAAACATATTAGTGCCTCATTAGAATCTTAACTGTTTATTTTCATGAACTAAAGCAAACAAAATATAAAGCAACGCTTCCTTTATTTTAAAGTTTTTAAAACCATTTTTGGTACCCAATTCGCTTTGACTTTGCACTATAGTCACGCTAATTAAATTCCACGTCCAGTTAAGACGGTGGTGGCCGTGGAGGATAAAGAGAGCGGTATGTAATAAAAACTGTATAGAACCGCATTATTTTAATATATTTTACCCGAACTGATGTACCCGAGAATACATATTTGCATATCAGAGGAAGTATGCCTACTTTTAAACTCAAAGATTCCTTCTCAAAATTGTGTACTCTTTTTTCGTTATGGAGGTAACATGTCATGACATGTTCATGCATTTCCCTCCTTGCAAGTATAAATAATAAGTCGACGTAATCAATAGTATTTTTCACGACGTTGTTTTTCTTTTGCAATGCATCCTCAGATATAAAAAATGTTGTGGGTTGTATGTACTACTTGTGCTTTTTGTTGGAATAATAATAGTGAATGTCTCATATAAATGTGCAGAACATCAAAGGAACACAAGAAAGAGCTCCTAACGACTAATTTGGATTTACTTTCAACACAAAATGTTTTAGTCGTGTCTAGTGTTAAAAATCACAAACCTCTTGGTATCAGTATTGATCAAGATCTTAGATGGAATTTGTGCAATGATAGTCAAAAGAATAACTCCTTTAAAATTAACATCGAAATTTTTACCTCCCATATTTTCAGCTTTTTTTTCGGGATATATGCTACCACGGATTCAATACGGCTGTACTATATGGGGAAACACATCCAATTATAATCTATCCAGAATTGATAAACTCCAGAAACGGGTCACCTGAATATTCTGAAACTTCTTGTTATGACTCCTTCATATGTGTTGTTTTCACGTCGACAATGGCTACAATTACAAAAATGTATTCTTTATTTATAGGAATTATGACATATAAGTCTTTACACGATCTTTCTCCAGATTATTTCTCTAACCTATTTGAACTAAGATCATCAAATACTGAGCGTAATCTCCGATCAACAGATAGCAACTATCTCCAGATCACGTGGTCGAAAGTCAACCATTAAAAGCTCACTCACTGTAGCAGCATCTACATTTTTGGAATTTATTGCCCCTGATGATATGTAATTCAAATTCCCTTGCTTCATTTGAAACACCATTAAATAAATTCTTTCCTGACCAGCTGGAGTGACATATAGAAGCCTCCCTATAGAGACCTTTATCATTGTTTCCAGAAATGATATGTGTCTTTTTATTCGATGTTGGTATGTATATATGACTTCGGATATGCAGAAGTGTGTATACCTGTCTGTAATATGTTGTTCATATATGTATGTTCTGACCAGCAAAATTATACACATCAATTCATTTTAAATCCCTATGCCTACGTGTGCGAGGATACGTGAGTATGTGTAAGTGAATTGTTTTAATTTTTTTCGGTAACATAATCGGTTACTAAAATTGAGGCTGATGGGTCTTTGATGACCATATGTGTTATCCTCATTAAAAAAGTTTATTATTATTATTATTATTATTATTGTTAGTAGTAGTAGTAGTAGTAGTAGTATTGTTGTTGTTGTTTAGGGACCTCTTTCACTTGTCAGATAGCGGTGATTTAAATCACAGTTTCTTACAACGTGCGGTTTAATGGTCACCTGCTGTTAGTGTGATTTTATCAACATATATACTCCATACCATACAAGTTAAAGTATTTAAATTTTTATTCATGTAAAGTTGGTTTTTCTTTATAGTAATGTCGGGTAGCAATATCAGGAATGTAGCTCTCAGTCAAACTAAAAGACCGGGATCTGCAAGGTATGTACTAATTACATTAGAATTACGACGTTATCGGTGATTGTCTTTTTAGTGCTAAATTGTACTAGTCTATATCTCTCCATGTTATTTTCTCCATGTTATTTTGCTCCTTACTAGTGCTGGCGCGCTAATAGTGAAAATAGCTGTATTGCTTTTAAAGATAATAAACATTACAGTTCAACAATGTGATTAAAATTTATCTTGCAATGAAACTTTTCCCATTTCATAGTTACCACCACAAGAACTTCCCTCACAATTAAACCAGACTTGTGTAACAGGCCAAGTAACGCTTAATCGATGACCTGTCATTTCGCCATCCAAGGTTCCGATATATTAACCAATCTACACCTTGACTGATCGATCAGATATTGTAGTGCTTTGGCTCCGTGAATTTCATTGGATGTGGTGGCAAACCACTGCATTCAATCAAAATCAAGATGTTTAAATTTGAACACTGTTCTAACATAATCGAGACAAGCGAAGTTATAAATAAGCAGTTTTCCACTGCTGGTCCGTGTTTGCACATATACATCCTTTCCCTCAAATACACCTGTAATTGCTTCTTTCTGGTACGTAGTCAGACTTTGGATGTTAAACTTTCAACGTATTCTTTTGAAGTCAAATATCTTCATCATTTTCGGCCTATGTACAATGCACCTCCGTTACACGCTGTTGGTTAGTTCGCTACATATTAAATGAGGCAACTCATGAAATCTAATTTATCACGCTAGTCCAAGATGTAGATAGGCTAACATATCGGAAATTTGGCTAACAAAGATGATATCATGTCTATTAGACTAGTGCAACACGAGTACAGTGAGCAAGTCATATTCCGTATTTAGAAAAATACACAGTATTCGAGACGGTATTAATCGGCTTTTGATAGCAAGTATGCCAAATGAATAAACTCTGATTGTATTTATTGTAACTAATATACTTACCTGGCTGTTGTGTCTCCTGCAAATTCTGTCATGGAGGCATATAAGGTTGCACATTTCCATTCGCACATAGAACGGTACAGTAAAACTAGGAACACGACAGCGTCAAGTTTTCTCTCAAGATTATTTCATGTTGTACGAGCATCTCACTTACCAAACATTCATTAAATTTGAAGTTTTCATCTGCATTCACAGGAGAGCTACGGAGAAGGATCCCTTAAAACGAAATGACCCACCAGCTACGAGCTCGTCTGAAGTTGATATCTCCGCTTTTATCAACGCAATAGAAACGATTCAAAAGGTGGACTTACGTGTATTGCGTAGACAACTTAATGTAAGTTGAGTGTAGTTCCTCGCAGGCAATCTGTTTGTCAAGCTAAAGACAAGACAAATCGAATAAGTAGCGCAGAAGCCGTTGAAATAAAATGTCTTGCCTAAAGATACACCAGGGGTGGTCTAGGCTGAATTTGAACTCACAATCTACTGTTTGTTAGGCACACCTACCGCTGAGCCACTGCGACACATTAAAACAAAACAGTTGATGTTCAGATTTGATCCCACCAAGCCCACCCGTTATGCATATAATCCACTTATAATTCGGTGGGATATATCTATCGCTATTTCAGACCATTTGTCCATAAACATTTTGTTCCCAGAGCAAATCTCTTAAACTGTTCAAGATAGATTTATTAAACGTTTGTATTAGTTTATTATTATTATTATTACACGAAAAACAAAAGATCTAATTGACCCAGTTTTACCCATAATTAAAATGGTGTCCATAAACTAGAAATAGAAAGAAACCTACTGGATCAGCCAACAGAATGAACTAAAATTAAAAGAGTTGAACATGATGGACTCAAAACGCATATTTAAGCGTACATTTATTATTATTATTATTATTACTATTATTATTATTATTATTATTATTATTATTATTGTTATTATTATTTTTGCTGCTGTTGTTAGTGCTATTGTTATACACAAGGCATCTCACTACCGAGTGAATCAAACTCCTGTGTGAGTTAGGCCCCCCTGTTTTTCCTTATTTCCAAGGACTTCATGGTAACATTGTCAACTGGAAGATTCCATTACGTGCAGAAACTACAAAAATAATTTCTCTGATCACTCACTAACAACAAAAAAACGCCACTATAACTTCACAATTGCATGGCTTCTCCGTGTTAGCAATCCGTAACTTAACGTTAGTACTAAACATCATGAAATACAAAACAAGTGAAACACACAATGCAGGGAACTATTTCCCGATTCCATCCTAGGATCGGTCAAAAAACAACCATGAACCACATTTCACATATGCACCTCCACCACACTGCTTTCACAGGGACAATAAAAAACATCTCAGAATAAAGGAATGACTCCTTCCCAATTATTCCATAGTGCACAATGTTAGTCCCTGTCGTGTGTGTGTGTGTGTGTGTGTGTGATTTAGGTTTTTAACGTAGCTTTAACAATTTTCCAGTCATATCGCTATGATGTCTGCAGTGTGACAGTTTAAATTGATGTCTAGCACTGGTCATCATGCCACAGACATGTAGTATGATGTCTCACCCAGTCACATTATCCTGAAACCAGGCCGGCCAGTCCAAACACTAACCTCTTAATGATGAGTGCAAAGCGAGGCAGCTGTTAGTACCATTTTTAGAAGTCTTTGGTATGACTCGGCCGGGGTTCTAACCCACGACCTCCCGCGTCCGGGGCGGACGCTCTAACCACTAGGCCACCGGAGCGGTATAGTCCCTGTCAAGAAATTTCACATTGAAAGGCACAGTCAATCAACACCTCTAAGGTGTGTGTGTGTGTGTTTTGGATTTTCAACGTAGCCTTAACAATATTTCAGTCATATCGCTACGATGGCTGCAGTGTGACAGTTTATGGTGATGTCTTGTACTGGGGCATCGTGCCTCAGACATGTAGCATGTCGGCTGGGGTTCGAACCCGCGACATCCCGCATCCGAGGCGGACGCTCTAATCACTAGGTCAAACACCTCTAAGGTAAGAT
This sequence comes from Sinohyriopsis cumingii, assembly GCA_028554795.2. Classification (NCBI taxonomy): domain Eukaryota; kingdom Metazoa; phylum Mollusca; class Bivalvia; order Unionida; family Unionidae; genus Sinohyriopsis; species Sinohyriopsis cumingii. Next base: position 132,730,952 of record CM068829.1, read on the forward strand.
AGGAACTACTTGGCTCCATACCAACCGGAAATATTTTATCCTGCTCTGGCCCCTCTCAAGATACGAAACTAATCCACGCCATCGTAAAGACTCGTAAACATTGTACATTATGACTTCTCTTCCTAGCAGTTGGCGGTGGCCCCGAGTGGCCGAGTGGTCTAAAGCGCTCTCCGTTACGGATCATTGCCATCTCACCTCTGTCTGCGTGGGTTCGAGTCTCGGATTCGGCCAATGTGGGTATGTGAGAAAGTTTGCCAGTAGCTTCTCGTAGGTCGGTGGTTCTTTCCGGGGTTTTCCTGGGTTCTTCCTCCACCATTAATACTGGCCGCCATGTATAGCCTATCGTGTGCTGAAAAATGGCGTTAAACCACACAACAACAACAATCCTAGCAATTGGCTAATTACTCGGGCTGCGAGATATCTCCGCAGCATCGATTTCCCATAATCAAACAGCTAATCACTAAAATCTAGAAATAAAGCTATAAATGGAGATGTAAAAACAATTGGCACATGTGCTGTATTATTATTATTATTAATAGTGGTAGTAGTAGCAGTAGTAGTAGTATGTAGATACAAATAAAGCAGACAGAGAGCTAATTTGAACTTTAAGAGAGTTGAATCAGTATAATAATGTTTCTTACGTTGTGTCATTTATATAGAATACAGATCGCAAATGGCAGGTGTGTACTAGACAAAGGGTTAGGGAACTATACATGCATTTAAGAAAATCCAGTTACAGCCATATGTTCTTTGCTTTTCGTTCTGCCGTTTTTAACATGTATTACCACGTTCAAAATTGGCAATATAATCCGATATGATAATTTTACCGATATTATTCCTTTAATCCTCTCTGGTCTTTCAGTTTTATATTATGAACATCATGAAACTGTTAGTCCCAAACATAATAGTCATCTGAAATAAAGCACACACAAAAATATACGTTGCAAATGTGCTGTCTTTATTGTTACAAAAATCGGACTAATATTCATGATGTAGAAATAGAATGAATGCCATAACGATTTGAATATTTTTTATGGATATTCTATCTATATGAAGCAGCGCACAAGTTGTAATTATGAACCTTCACGGAAAACAATGACGACATTGTTTTCCATGTAGGTTCTTAATTACAACTTGATGCTTAACTGTTGCAGAGTACAGTTCCACGCGATCTGAAGAATGGGCAAAATGGACAAGTAGCCAGTGCAAGATGGATTGAGAACGTAGACTGGGAGACGAAATACAAGGACTTAAAAGAGAAATATGATAAGTTTACGAATCAAATCGCAGAGAAATTGGAATTTGAAGACAAGTTAAAAAATGTAACAGCTCAACTCAAGACGACGGAACAGACATCTTTAGAGCAGAAGAAAGAACTAGTTCTCCTTCAGCAGCATGTTGAATCTGGCGACAAAAGCCTGAAAGCTTTAAATCAAAAGCTTAAAGAGTGTATGAATGACTTGGAATCAAAGGAGAAACGACTTCAAACACAACAAAAGGCAATGGAAGAAGTTCAAAAAGTAAAGGATGACGCATTGACAAGGTAAATTAACGTTTGATGATGCCAATATCTTCTATTACGCAAGCATTATCATTACTGTGGTCAGAGTGTGACCTTGTCGTTGATAGCTATTAGGTATTTATAAAATTGAAACATTACAATTTGTAAATTGCAAATTTAAAAAAAAATTGGTCTAGATCATGTTAGCTGTTTTTTTTTTACATTGCCAACTTACACCTTGATATATTTATTCATATAATATTTCGTTTTATTGGTTTGAAAGGGAGCACATAATGTATACTACTCTATTAGTACAATATCATGATCAATATCTTGATATGGGCAATTCCATACTTGATGTGGACTGGTGATTGTCCTCATTTATGATACAGTACTAAGTGTTATGAAGACATTTGCGTATTTTATACAGCTGTGACACGGGGATCCATATTATATGGGGGACGGGGGCAGGGTGAAAACTAAAGTCATACAACCTGATCACCCCCACCCCGTTACCCCATCATTCCCCCCAAATTAAATATCTCCTGCCCGCTTATTAGACTCGGAATTCAGTATTCTATCTATTGAATACTTTTTGAGAGTGTTGTCATTTTTGTCGTCATGGTTGAATGCTTAAAAAACCCGAGTCGGAGTAAAAAAGAAATGCAAAGAAAACAAAACTGCGTCACAAAATATATATTACATTAGGCGAAATGTGTTTGAATGTACTTGCCCGTAAAATCTGTAGAAAAAGCTGACTTGTTGATAGGGAGGAGAATTGAAGACTCTTCTTTGACTGCAACATATTTTCATGGCATGCTCCGTTCATGCTACCCGTACAACAAAAAAAAAAAAAAAAAAAACTACAACCTGAAATTTTATATTCAAAGTTGGAATGGGATAGTAAAAAACTCCAAGTTCTTGGATGAAGGTTTAAATTCTATGCATCCCAATCATTCTCTCTGTATGACCAGTGTAGAGGAAAGTACGAACTTTGTTCCATTTCAAACCATACGCTCTATAACGTCATTGGTTACTCTCATTTAATCAGGTTTGATGTTTGTTGTTTTTGCGCGCTCTCTCTCTCTCTCTCTCTCTCTCACACACACACACACACACACACAGAGGTATTTTATTGCAGAGGCAATTAGTGTAGAGTGTCTTGCATAAGGATGCGACACGGTTTTTGACCCGGCTGATACAATGGTACGATGCCAAACCACACCCTTGGTGTTAAGAGTCCAACACGTTTACCACTGAGCCACCGTAGTTCTTGTCCCCATTAATCGCCCCTTATACACTAAAGGTGTCTAGCGTTTTTTTGCACGTGTTATTGAATAAGAAATTTGCAGAACCTCCACAACAGTGCACGTTTTTTTCTTGTGGTTAAGTTCTGAAGTTGAGAAGTTTTATGAATGTTATATCAGATCTTTCCGAAAGCCCGTGGAAACGTAGACATTTTGCCGCTCCATAGACGGGGCCACATTTGGGTCATATCTTTCGTAATCCAGGTTGGATTTAAATGTTGTACTTGAAAAGACCAATAAACTTCGCAATATTTCATTTAAGACAAGTCAGCGTTACATGTCACTTTGCTCATCCGGTCTCTATTTAGCGATTTTGCATAGATGTGGTGTCTACAGTTTTGTAACTTGATAGCAGACAAATGAATGGTTAACAAGGAAAGTAGCAAATACATGACATTGATTTATTTAGGAATTCTGACTCGACGCATGGAACTATCAAACTTTGGACCTGTTCGTGTTAAACATTTATATGGAGCCTTGGGTCTACAATATGGACCGGCCAACCGTACACTTGTGTCTAAGGTGTTTTCTATGATGTTTCCTTCATTGGGGAGGATGGGGTGAGACGTCATAATTTTGGAATATAACATTCTTCCAATATTTATATCCACTAAACGTGACTTAGGTGACCTGCAGGTGGATGCTACTTTTCTGCGTATTTTGTATTTACAGTTTTAAAACAATATGACAAACACTAACTAAACTCAGGTATGCAAGTACTGCCTTCCTTCCTTCCTTGTTTACTTACATAAAAGAGAGCATGATGTTATTACTTTTGTTTTGATAGATGTGAGAGTTGGAATCAAGTACAAATTGAATCTTGCACATGTTTTTCATCGGTATGAAAACTAAAGTTAGGTAGAACATTGAATCTGTACATATATTTTTGTGTGCAAAAATCTAACATGGAGTTTACAATTGGGTGCAGTTACAGGAAAATGGCAAAGCGGTTTCAATATAAATATATTCTGCTCTTGAATTCAGAAAATTGAATACATCTATAGAGAGACGGCAACGGACAGACCAAAATCAGTTATCAGCCTTTAATAGTGTGTTCCACCCTTCATTTACTTTTACTTGACTGACTGATATCGATATTTGAATCTTTTCAGACTTTAAAATGTAGTTTTTATGAAAGTTTTAATATACATGTAACTGCAAGTAAAGCTACACCCGTATTGAAGAGATAATAAAATAAAGAAGTGATTATGTTTCGTAAAATGCAGACTAAGTCGTCAGATGGGGCAGCAAATGTCTGAGGGAAACCCCAGTATTACTGATCTGAGTGACCAGAACAGACCTAGTAAGCTTGGAGAAATATATTTCGAGCTGTATGACAACGAATGGACAGACGCATTCGAAGTTCTCACCGAAACCTTTCATTTGGATGACAAAGGTGCAATAGAACTGCTGCTTAAGATTCTGTGGGTAAGTAGATATATCTAACGTTTACCATCTACACTGACAGCTTAAAAAATAAAATGTATGCAGTTTTCATGTCAAGAGAAAAACGTTATACAATCTTTTTGATACGTCTGTCATAAAGCGGAGCGTATTATGTTACGACGTTCGTCCGCCTGTCTATTACCAATCAGTTTCTGCACAATAACTTTAGTTGTCCACAATCTACACTTACCTTACTTTGCGAATGGCTTGCAAATGGGGTAAGAAACAATCCTCTTAATTTCAGACTTAAAAGCTCAAAGGTGAAGGTTACTGTGTCTGCAATAAGACCAATGTTTTCCGTACAATAAATTGAGTTTTCCACCATCTACAGTAATCACACTTTGTGGATATCTATCTACTGGGTTAAGGAAATATCTCGATTTCATGGTCTAAAGGTCAAAGTTCTTACAGAAAGAAAATAATGTTTTCCTCACAATATCTTGAGTTTGCCAGCATCTACGGCTACCTGAAAAGTTGAGATCACTATGATTGAAACAATAAAACAAGTGTTTCCGCAAAATTGCACTATATCTACTTAACGTATCAACCGCTCTGGTAGCTTAAGTGGTTTGAATGTGGTCGTTTGTTCGAACCCCGGCCGAGCCATACCAAAAACACATAAAATGGTACTTGCAGCTGCCTCTCTTAGCGCTCAGCATTAAGTGGTTATTGTTAGAACTGGTCGGCCTGGCGTGGGACATGATGCTATATGTCTGCGGCAAAATGCTCCAGTGTCAGACATCACTATAAATTGCAACACTGCAGACTTCGTAGCGGTATGACTAAAATTGTTAAAGGTACGTTAATAATCCAAATCTCTCTCTCTCTCACACACACACACACACACACACACACACACACACACTAAACGTATTTCTACCAAACTTTTCTTCTAGCTAAGACTGAAAAGGAAGAAGCCTGTTGATTTCGGGGTTTAAAGGGTAAAGGTTAAGGTTAATCTAACTGAAAGAAGCCAGTTGGTTGCTGCACAACATTACAATTTTTCTTCATAGAGGACTATTTAGCACTGGGTGATAATATAATGTATCGTTCTTGTTACTCTTTTAGGTATTATACCTCTTTAGATCATGTTATTCATGAATTTTGATGTATTTTAATTTTACGATTAAACCCCACTTGTGACTGATTTGATTTTTGTTATATGCTGGTAGTTGTCTACTATTGCTAATGGTATTAATAGGTATTATTTGTACTGATTAGGAATCTAGTAAACATGCAAGTGATGTGTCCCAGTCAGCCATGAAGACGATCGAGAAGCTTCTATCGGGATCTTCTGAAGGGGTTAGTATAAATCCTACTGGGGTGGGTTTTTCTATGTTTTATCATCGTCAATATAAAAATTGCTTTCATTGTTTTATTTTTAACACGGGGAATATTCTACTGGCTAATCTCTCCTGATCCATTAAATGCATGTCTTTTTATATAAAAAAATGAAATTCAAAGCAGTTATCAATTAGCGGAACTATGATTGAACGTTGTTGTCAAGGTACATAAGATTTTCCTTATTCCATTGTCATGGGCAAATCTCTCCAAGCAGACTTGTGAAATATTAAAGAATGTATTTAAAGATCAAGAGATGCATTACTACAAGTACTGCTGCTTCAGGCTGCTGCAAATACTGATTATGTCTAGACTAGATCAACTTTCGCGATTTGGCGCACGAATTTAGTTTTTTCATTATTCATAAAAAAAATCCGGAGAATATAGCTTGACAAACTTATAAGGATGACCTTAGGCCCGAAGCGCGTAGCCCCCTGAAGAGCGGGACCTGGGGCGGTCGCCCCACTTGCCACCCCCAAACGCCGTTCATGGCTTTAGGTAAAACAACTACTACTAATATTACCATTGTCCTCGCACGTCTGCTAACAGCATGGCTATTGGAGTTGCCTCTATGCATCCGCCTGCCTTTCAGGTCGACCATTTATTCGTTCGTGACAAAACGAGTCATTGATTATCCTCCACACCGCTTTCACACTTTTAATGAAACCAGGTAGGCCATGTATGTGTTGGTGTAGATATACACAAATGTTTTACTTATTTTGCTATGACTGTATTTTGGGGATCATCTTAACAATATGATCTGAATGTTTATTTTATGAATTCAGTCTGTCCTCACTTCGCAGCTCACATCAGATTAAAACTGTATAAATTGAATATGTGCTTGCTGTAGATGCGCAGTAAGGCTTTACTCTTTCCCTATTGTCCATTTTTGTGGAAAGTACTTGAAAGCTTGTAAAACAAGATGTATTTGGGGAATTCAGCTCGTCGTTTCTTCTCCTTATTTGCTGGTTGGAGAAATTTATTGAAATTTGTGTAGGCTTGATAGATATGTAGTTGGTGTAGATAGATGCTCAAGAAGATTTTTTCTTTTCCGTAGGTCCACATTTGAGAAAATGTATTGAAAATTATCACAGAAAGTTTGTATTTTGGACTCGAGTTCGTAATTGTTTCTCCTCATACTGCTTTGAGGATTTAAGTGGAAGATTTAATTCAAAATTTGCAAGCTAGACGTGTGGCTGGTGTAGATGTGTAACAAGTTTTTACTTTTCTTCTCCAACACAATTGTATGAAAACTTGAAATATTATACAAAAGAAGAAAACTTTCCGATTGAAGTTTGTCATTGCTTCTCCTCATTAACTGCTTGTAATATTGTTTTATCCCCGCACTTCATGGAAGAGCGGGCATATTGTCGTTTCATTTGTGTATCAGCCTCTCTGACAGTTCTTTCGTCTGTCCGTTCGGCAATTTATCCATCCCTGTCCCAGCTATTCCTTGGTACTCGTTCTACATAAGAAAATTTTATTAGTCTTTGTAGGCTAGATTCGTGTTTTAATATTTTCTCAGGCCCTATTTTGTTGAGATAATTCCTACCTGACTCGCCTGCTTAAACAGATATATTTCATCACTGCTGACAATGTTAAAGTCTAGTGCTATTTTCTTGAAGTCACGTATCTTAAATATCAGTATCTGTATTCAGTTTAACATTTAAAATCCTATTACTATAAGATCAACAGTATTAAGCTTTCTGTTAATGGCTGGACCGTCCTTATAGTTTGGTCTGTACACTTTGGGGAGGGGGGCCTAACATGTAATGGACTTTGCGTTGTAAACTTGCACTGCCAATAATATATGAAGGCTAAGCACAGCCAATCGATACTGGTATCAGCTGAAGCAAATTCTGTTGGAAACAAATGTTAAAAATGAAAGGTTAGGAAATCTTCATTCATCATTTCTAAAAACCATGTCAAGCAGGATTTTAGACGTGTTCCAGATTTGGTTTGTAAGTGCGCGTTTACCGTAGTCTAAGTAAAATTTCACCAAGGCGCTATCCATACCAGAGTTGAAAAAATTGTTGGTGACATTGTCAAACTAGAATTTAGTCCGGTAAATAAAAGATTTCTGGTAATATTGCAACATTTTATTCAGCCACTCAACCAGAGTGCTTAATGAGGATTTGTTGTTATTGTTATAGTCATTGATTTTAAAGCATTCACTAAAACTGGATCTGTTCCTTCAGTAGTTAGTGTGTAATCAAATTGCCGTTTCATCTAAGGTTGCAGTTTTAGAGAGAGAGAGAGAGAGAGAGAGAGAGAGATGCAAAACACTAGTGAACACCATTTTTTTAACATCACTCTTTTATCAATATTAAGCCTAAACACATTTGTGAGGTTGACAACGTTGTAAAGTAAAGCTAGACACCCAATCACCATCAGGGCCGTAGTGAGCAATCACGGGCCCTGGGGTAAGAAACACCCGGGTCTCTCCTAGCTCTTGTTCAAAAAGATTTGTTCTTTTATAAAAAAATTAAATTGTTGTTCGGCCCGTGCTCCCTTATCGGTTCATACTACGGGTATATATCTCTGGTTGCCCCCCCCCCCCCAAATCTTGTCTGCCCTGATCACTATAATGAAACCACTTTTACTGTTAATAGTATGCTATAGTGAGAGGGACGGTGGGAGACATTAACATTACTCCGGAGAGAGAGAGAGAGAGAGTGAGAGCGAGAGGAATGTAGAGTCAATAGACAGATAGATAAGTTACACAAAAATAGAAGATACTTTGTATACCATCAAGATTTAATGTCTAAAAATGGGCTTATAGGTTTTCACAAGATCAGACTCTCTGAAAATGTAACAGTGTAGCATGTTATAGGCGGAAAATGTTTTTCTGACTTTTAACAGAAATCTAAGGTTTTCAGATCGGCGAGTTTTACAATTTAGGTTTTGTTGTCGAATTTATAAAGGACGGCCAAGGAGTGTCCTTTCATTTTTTTTTTTTTCTTCAGTGTCTCTATATATGCATAGTGATTTTGTTCAAGTTTCATAACTTTCAAACTAGAAGTATGTAAAGATGATATATCATAATCTGGTTGTGTGACAAAGAAAGAGAAAGGAAATTGACATTACGCATGAGAGAGAGAGAGAGAGAGAGAGAGAGAGAGATGGTCATCATTATATCTATCTATCTATCTATCTATCTATCTATCTATCTATCTGTGTATGTGTGGAGAGATCACACATATCCTCGGATGTGCAAGAATGCTGTATTCTCCATCGGTTACACTCAAAGTTGACGGAAAACACTGACGTACAACACATTCGTCGATACGAAGGTTTCATTAGATATCAGATGTCAAGGTTGGCCAACGACAAACTTGCACCATCTTGTTTTACCACATCATGGCAACGGAAAACGATTGTTTCCTTCATGCCGCATGTGTGCTGAAACCTGCAATGAAGACCAATCAAATGGCCACGAAGACCAAGAATGCGCTTTGACAGGAACATTGGTGTGTGCTGAATTGCTCTATGCTCTTGATAGTGGACAACAACCGTTTAAACTGTACGAAACTGTACACTTTCTTACCACAGAGCAATGCCAACACAGTGGAGACGACTCTAGTGAAAGGGGATTTTTTTCAGGCAAGGTCAACACATTTCTAAACTCGAAGCAAGAAGTTAGTGACTATTCTTCATATTTTAAAGACGAATTCAAAGAACCGTATCAATCCTTAGAAGGAATCACTTTTCAAACTTGTGGAAAAGAACAAAGGATAACGATCGTTTGCAAAAGTCATGCTGAATTCTTTGCGGGGAAAACTATCGCAGACTCTCAAATTTTCAAAGATGGAATACTTGTACATCCACGTGAATACAAACAATTCATCCAAGATAAAAGAAAACAAATTTTGCTCTTGAAAAGATTTGATTTTGGCGACTTATGAAGAATTCTTGAGTGTGCACTACCTGCTAGTTTAGCAATATCATCCTTGCGGGGTACATGAAAGCTAGTGCCGGTTTAAAATTTGACTCTGTTTTGGAATCTTTAGGAGACAGAGTTCTATAATTCGATACGGATAGTTGCATGCACATTAATGGACCTGTATTCTCTCACCCACACATCAATGACGAATGTGTAAGAGCTTGCACCTATGAACATTCTGAAGAGTTTACTTTGAATTTTGCCACTGATGGACCTAAATATTACGGCTACCAGTATAGCAACAAGCAAGGAGAACACAATACAAAATGTAAAGTGAAAGGACTGACATTAAACTATCGTTCCAGGCAGATGAACTTTGACTTCTTAAAGAAGATTTAAAGATAAGTAAATATCAAGACTTTTGTGTAAAATCAATCGGTCCTCACAAAATTAAACGTTGTCAAATTATCAAATTGTTAGTCGAATCAGATCGTCTACGCCAAACGAATACGACTTCCCGGTTGCACCATCTTACCGTACAAATCGGTCTCCAACATAAATAAAATTCCAAGACGTCAAGATCATTGCGATTGCAGATGCTGATTTTCTGACTTTGAAAGATGAATTCTACACAGAAATATCCAATGTCATATACCTTTTTGTCCACAAGATCGTCAGACCAAAGTTCGTCCAATAAAGAAAATCATTCATTAGTCCCTGAAGATTATATTCACATTCAAATCACACAAACAGTGACTTCGAGAAAATTTAGAATGACGTCTTATACGTACACGATGAAATTTAATGACTTCAGGTCTGAGGTTCCTTCAGAGAAATCAGCTGTTGCTGTTATGGTCTTATTTTTTGACTCATTGTTAACAGGAATCGAATGAACAGTATCAAGCTAAAAATCAAGTTTTAAAAAATGTACTCTTCGTCCTTACCAATAAGCGTGTATGTTTATAGCATGATGGATATACCAACAGATATACGAATGGAAGGAGGTACGTTACTGGAACAGTTGTGGTTTCGACGCATAAAAACAAGAGGTAGTCGACTATGTAAAAGATATGGCATGTGACTGATGAAAGAAAGACAATGAAAGAGAAAAATGAATTTTGTGTTTTGAAAGGTGAATATTCTAAACACAAGTTGAAATGTTATGGCTGGATCGTCCGTTCTCGAAGTGATTGGCGAGAAGTCAGATAGTCAAAGTTACTAAGTACTGTATCTTTGTAATGGTGTGAACGAAAACGTATTTGAACTGATCAATAGTCCTTCAAAACTTATCGTTAGGTGTTACAAAGACTGGGAAACGGCTTACACACTACTGAAAGAAAGCCATTGAGAATCCATTTAGTCTGTAGAAGGAATTTCTGTTGAAGACTATGGGATCGTATCTGGCTTTAGTCAGACGAATCGTGTCATCTTTGGTGACATGTTAGGAGAAAACGAAGAAGAAATAATTTTGGTTTAGACGAAAAGAGTACGAATCTTATGCTTGTATTAAATATAATAATCAAAAATTATTTCAGCAAAATAAACCTCATTGTACCACCATTATCTATGTATATAGTATGTGGTGTTATGTAAAATTCAAAGAGGCTAATCGCAAGATTAAATATTTGTCAAACAAGATTACCTTGACTAATTATGTTTATGATGGTGCCACTCATTAGCCACATACTTATTTACTAAGCAATTTAAAAAAAATAAAAAATACTACTCCCAATTATTTTATATTTTGTACGAATGTTTCACAATTGGTGCTAAGAAGGAGTTTTAGTCATTTGCACATCACCCTCCCCGTTTTTGTCTAACAATGACAATGAAAATGTCATTTGCTAATTTTCATTCTAATATTGCTCAATATGATTTCCCTTCAGTCTTATAATATTGCCAAATCGATTCTTGTACCGCATGTTATCAGTCGCAAAATTAATTGACAAGTACGTGCACAATTGTTAGAAGCTGATCTCAAAGAAGTACTAAGATGTTTTACTTTGAAAGAGTGACAATTTTGCTGCAAGACTTCATTTTCATTCACATTCCACATCAAACAAAACTTTTTGTTTGGAAAAACAAAAGGTGTTTCGCCACAGCTGCTGACTGATCCAAGAATAAATACACAGACCACAAAGCAAATCATAATGAAACTAGGTGAAAGTGGATCTTCAGTGCGTGTAATGTTTCACTCACGTTTAAATTGGAATCCTAATGCCGATGCCAAACAGTGTAAGCGACAGACCACCAAAAAGAGAGGTATATCAGTTTTATACAAACAATTTCCCGTTCAAGAAAGAGAGGTACTGCTGCAAGAACACGCATAAACTTAAGAAAACCCCGCTCCTTCTTCTACGTCGACGTCTTCTCCTGTTCTAGCTGCTTCTTCTGCAGCCAAAAAAGGCAGAACATGTGTATTACGAAGTGGTTTGTTCAAAGAAGAACTAGCAACATTTGGTCCATTGAGAACACAATTATTACCTGTATTAATTACTGGACTCGAACTCAAGTATAATGAAGAAGACTTCTTGGAGGCGATTCACTTAAATTTTTTCCTTCTGAAACAAATACGTAACACAGTACACACCATCATCGTCAGCGACCAAATAAACCTTCTTCCCAAGAAGAAAAAGGACTCTCTTTTTGTTTAGTTCGGTTTGCTCTGTCTCTGGCGAACATAGCAAACGTCATCTTGTATGAAGAATGACAATGCTTTGGAAATCAGTATTTTGAGAGTAGTAATCGTACTATTAAAACGTGAATCAGGAACTTGTGGCGATAGGGGACGAGGATGTTTTCTAACCAGATTAATAGCAGCCACATACCACTAGTAAAGAAGTAGTCAGTCATGATGTAAAGATGGTCAGAACAAGAACGACACGAAGTCTGATGTTGTGCTTGTCACCTGTCGTAAAGAATTAAACTTCACACCATAGAACTTTGTTATGACTGTTAAACTGATCATCATAGTCATAAGCAACACGACATATAATTGAAGACTTCCCACTCATCGAATTATTTGAAAGGTATTAGCAAGGTAAAACTCTAGCTTGAACTCTGGACTTATTATTACATGTGAACAATGACTATATGGGAACTTCATTACCTTCTAACATCTGTACAAAGCTTCTTAGAATCAAGCGGAGTTTTAAGATGCATCATTTCATCGGAAACAGAACAACGTTGGAGCTTTTGTCATCAACACTGATGACTGTCATCGACCAAGAACCCACTGGGTAGTCATCTACTTTTCCAACGAATGGTGTGGACTATTTTGATTCTGGAGTATTACTTTATACACTCAATCCAATAGTGTGATATTGCAATACTGAGGATCCATTGTATGTGTACAATATTGTGTTAATTTTATTCGTCAACGTACTCTTGGATTTCGCTTAGAACAATGTGCTAGCTTATCTTGGAAGTGGTTTCACTGATAATGATGACAAAATAGAAAATTGGTTTTGTAAACATTATGGTCATCTATTTTCCCTAGCCCTGATACGTAGCGTACATCGATGGGTAAATGACACTGTAACATATGATTGGAAATCTACTTTTCCATTTACAGCGTTGTTAACCTTGTAAGTATGATTATGTCTAATATATAGTATTTGTACATAGAAAGTAAGGGTCAAGTCCTAATTCTTCCTCTTTATTAATTAAAGTTAAATTGAATATTTTTTTTTAAATGTCGATTTTGCAAAATGGTGTTGATTAATGTTTTGTATTTCTATTTTCTTTCTTTCTTTCTTTCTTTCTTTCTTTCTTTCTTTCTTTCTTTCTTTCTCTTTATTGCAAACACACATACATTCTAATAGACGCACACATACACACACATAGTAGCACACGTTATAATCTCTCATTAAATCTGAAACCTTACATGGAATGGGCATTTGTGATATACTGACCCCCGAACAAATAACTACAGTTCAAGTGAGAAAATTACAACAAAAAGTTGCTGCACACAAATAGAAAGAAAGAAAAACAACTCATAAGTACAGTCACTGACTGGCTGAATAAACTCTTGAAACATTGCCAGAAATATTAAATTCACGTGATCGAATTCTGGTTTAACAATGTCATAAACAAGTGTAACTCCCATTTGAATTGCGCCTATATAAATCTTTGACTTAACTTACGAATGAATCTTTAATTGCGTATTCCAAGATTCCGTCTGTTCTAAGCGAATCTCTCTATATTTCTGGTTGTATCAACTAGTTCTGGGAAATTTCCCAACACGGTATAGTGTTACAAGGTCATTTATGGCATTAACACTTGTTAAACAGAGCCATGTCTGCATCTTCGTCAATTCTGGAACATCATCTTGTCACTTATCTATTGGTCCTTGATTTTCTTAACCGCTATTGCCGGTATATCGTCTCCTCTGTACGTTGGGTGTTGTTGTTTAGATGTTCACATATAAGCATTAGTTAGTACGAAGCCGCGTTAGCTCATATGGTAGGGAGTCGGACTCGTAATTTAAGTCTCAATGGCCTTTGTAAGGCACCGGCTCTCCTTTGCTCTGCCTTATATAGCCAATAATGTGTTAGTAGTAGCGTTAAACCGAATAAAGGCAAAACGCTATTTACTAACTTCCACACAATACTAGGCATGTTTGTGCTACATAATTGGCCACTTTTGGGCCTTTCTTATTGTCCTTGATCATAATGGTAGAGTAGCGTTTGGTTATTAGGTTTGAGATTGGATTGAAGCAGTCTATCAGTTATATAATAACCTGCCATCCAAGCGAATTTCTTCAATTTGTATCCTTGAATCTTGTCTTGGCCAGTGGCTTTCCAGATATTTGGATCTCGTAATAACTTCATCAGGGATTTTTTTCTTTCACTGGTATGTTTTTGCTGATTAGTGCCAGTGAGCTCCTGGTATGGCACTTCGATAGCTATTTTGGTGCACATTGGCTGTCGTTACACATGCCTTCTTTTTAGCCTTGGATTTATTGGTTTGTTTGTGTTGTTTTAATCTGTCTTCATATCCCATCATGTTTGTTATTATTTCGTTAGATTTGTTGTTTCAATATTTATATTACTTTCTGTGCTGAATTTTTATTTACATGTATGTCTAAGGTATGGTGTTTCAGTAATCACCAGTTTTCGGTTGTGTGTCTTTTTGCAAATTTGAGAAATGTTCCATCTTGTATCGTTTTTTTTCTGCAGTCACCTCGTTCGTCTTGGAGCTGAATGTCTTCTCTTTATATGTATATTGCCTAGTTTTTAGTCCAGATCCATAGTTACCGCCACTGTATCGCTATGTGTCAATGTGTTCGTTTGTTCGATTTTCCAGCATGGGTTAGTGGTAGTAAATCGTCTAATTTATCATTTCCCTCATAATTATTTGTTAATTTGTATTTGTTTTTGGCGGAGTGTCTCTTTTTATTGTTTCTTTTCTGGGCAGCAATGAATTCTCTTTTAGTTCCATCTGTATCCTTTTGGATTTGTATTGTATGCCTAGCGTTTATCGCAGGGGTGTCTGTTTTATTCTTCCTTTATGTGATATGTTGACATTTAGCGTCTGTCTTAACGCTCATCTCAACCACTTCTTTGAGGTATGTTATCTTTGATATCGAGAACCAACTTTGTTTTCATCTGCGACCTCTATTGAGAGGTTGATGGCCCGCCGTTTATACAATCATTGGTCAAAAATACCCACCTTGATGTGGTATGCTTATCAAATGGTAATCTTCAGCATTTCCACTTCCTTTTTAGCAATGAAGCACACATCGTACTTATTATCATCAATCATTCTGACAGTGTTATTTACGTTCCGCAAAAACTCATTTTAGTATAATTAGACATCTATTTTAAGATATCTGTCTTGTTACCAGGCTAATTCTGACTGCAAGCGGTTGTTGAGGGAGGCCCGGAAGCATGTCGACATAAAGAAAGCTGATGGTCTTCTTCAGGTACTAGTTTTGTTTCCATGTTATCAGTTACACAATCCATAAAATGAAAAGCACCATTGATGTATGACTGGGTATTACTGATATCTCATACTATATCAAATAGACAATAGATTGGAGGAGAAGAGTTTCTTTGTTGACACGAAACCTAATCTTTTTCTGTTGAAATAACCCAGCACTTTTGTAAAATAGCACATTTAACGCATACAGTATTCATCAGGTAGCTTATTACCTCTTGCTTTATATGTAACTCATCCAGGCTTATACTGTTTTATAAACATTTGAATACTACTTATCTAAGCAGAATCTAGCAATATATTTCGCTCTTAGAAAAAACAAAACAACTTATAATTAAGAGTGCTTGTGACAGACATCACCATATCCAAAGAAAGCTATGAATTTTTCATGTTTAAAGACTAAGCAATTTTCATCATATAGACATATCTTTTTTTCCTGTTTCGCTTAGGACAATTAGGACTAGACAAGGATACATGTGCAAAATTGAAAGCTGAGACAAAGAGAAAGTAATGTAGCATATACTAATAATAAAGCTATATATTGTGGGGTTTGTGGGAGAAGCTTAAACTACCATTTTAATTTTTGCATACTGAAAGTGCACTGTCACTGTGTTCTTGCGCTCTTTCTTCTTAGGGTTTCAGATTACCATCACACTTGTTAATGGAACCGAAGTTACAGAATATGGAAACCATGACTACAAAATGGAAATATGTTATTATTGTTCAATACGGTTGCCTCGAGATCAGTTGCACAACTTGTAAATAACAAAAACAGATATGGGTTTTCTTTCTTCTACGAATACGTCATTATTAAATATAATCAGTTATGTTCTTTAAATAAGTAGCATCATATATTTATGTGTAATTTATCAATTAGTAGGTTCCTCAGTTTGGCTAAACTATATTTGTTAGCTCTACAGGTCATCGTTGGTCCTAAGTAAAACGAGGTCCCTAATACATCTAGTGTAGCCGCCGTAATTAAAATATAGCCATCGCTCTTCCTTCCGAACGCATGGTTGTATCGGCATGGCTCTCACCAAAGGATTTCTTATAATATTTATTTCGTCCTAAATGAAAATGGTGCAAATCAGGCATCCAATAAATATTGTTATAATTATTTGGTATTTCTCCCAATATTCAGTATGGCCACCCCGCACCATGGCGGCTATCTTGACAGTCTTGTTCTCTTTACGTTTCCTGAGCAGATAGTCATATTGGGTGAAAAGGAACATTGTATCGTTCGAACATCTAATACGGCCATGATAGAGTTCATCTTATAAATCCGGTGATCTCTATCTCAGCTGAACTGATGGTTGCATCAAAATGGGTTTTTAAAACAAAACATCTCTCCTGCCTACTTTGTCCTGAATGAAAAGAATGCAAGTAGGATACGCTCTGTGACAGTCAATATGGCCGTACTGACATTAACCGAGCAAATCTGATTAAATTTACCTCTCCTAAACTGATCGCTATTTCTGTTTTGTCCTCAGTTCAAATAATCTAAGTTGAAGAACCTCTTAGACATCCACTGTGACCACTGTGGTGACAAGGATTCAAATTTTTGTTATCACTACTTATCCTAAATTGATAGTCGTACTGACATGTGGTTTTCATTAAAGGACTTCTTTTGATATATAAGTAGTTTATCTTGAAAATGAGTAGGTGATGTTTTTCTCACTAGAAGATATTTTACGATATTTAATTTGTCTTGCATGAAATTGGTACCGATATAACAGCCAACATGTCTGTCACAATAACCAAAATTGTATGATGTTTACTTGGGTCTAAATGAATATGGCACTTATGTAATAGCTAACATGCCAGCTACATTGAACATCTTGAAAATATTGTTAATCTTATTTTTATTGATCGCATGGTATTATCGACTCTTGATTATTTTACCAAACAAATAAAACTTTGATGTCTTCTTGGTCCCAAATGAAAATGGTTCCGAAGTGCCCGAGGCTATGAAATGTTAATATTACTATTTATCCTAAATGGAGCTCCATATTTACATGGGGCTTTGTATCATTTTTGATATGCCTAAATAAAAAGAGTACCGATATGACTCCAATATGGCCGTCATCATGGTCATCTTGAACAACTTGTTTTCAATACGTTTCCGAACGGATAATCGTATGGACATATATTTTTCAGTACTGACTTCTTATACTTTGGTTGGCTATAAAAATAAAGATAGTTATCATGATGAGTAGACCTCCATTATTGCCATCATAATGGCTCTCGTATAGACCTCTTCATCGCTATTTCTCATGACTCGATAGTTCTACTGACACTGGCTTTTTACTAAAATACTTTTTATGGTAAGTAGTTAATCTTATATGAAGAATGGTGCCAATCAGACCTCTAATATGGCTTCCATATCCGCGGTCTTGCACGATCATGTTATTGTTTATTGTTATTAAGAAAGTGTCGTATAAAAAATGGTATTTTTTTTAAATGCATCTTATGATATCTAGGTAGTCCTAAATTAATAAAATGTTGTTCAGACATCCAATCTGAATGCCATGATTGTTTTATTGAAAATATTGTTATTGCTATTGTTCCTGAATTGCTATTGTTTCTGAATTGCTATTGTTCCTGAATTGCTATTGTTTCTGAATTGCTATTGTACCTGAATTGCTATTGTTCCTGAATATAAACATGGAATTTGTTTTAAACGATTTCGTATGGTATGTAGTTGGTCCTAATCTGGGTGCCACTGCAGCCTTTTTTTTATTTAAAAAAAAATGTGTTATAGCTTTTTGTTGCTGAATAGACGTTACAGTGGTCTTCAATAGAATAAATCTTTCGACAGATTGATGGTAATACAGTTTAAACTCATTCTGATTAGCCATCCTTCATGACTCTGGCGTCTATCTTAAAACTCTTGTTATTACGGTTCCTCTTCGAATGCATTGTCTAATTGATGTGATGGGTTTTCAATACAAATACGTCTTATTTATGTGGTTGGTCGTAAATAAAAATGATCTCAAAATGTGACAAATCTTGTAACAGCTTCTTTACCTGAACTGCTGACCTTACCGACACTTAAAAAACAAACCAAAATATTCTTTCATGCACTATACAGTTGTTCCTGTATTAACATAATACTGATACATAATTTGACCTACAAAACGGCACTAAAATGACCTTATTCAAATCTTTTCACTACTTTGTATGACAGATAATTTTAATAAAAATACTTTAGTCAACACAACCTCTTGCGAGTGTACATTTACGAGTAAATTTTGATCAGACTTTGTATTTATTTTCATTCCAATGTACAATTCATTGGTCATGTTTTAAGGTCCGAGGGTTCTGTCTTTCCTAGCATGTGAATATGATAACATAAAGAAGTACCAGTGTACTTTATCATATAACTTAACGCAGTTAGCAGCTTTTGCATTTTGCTAAACAATAGCTTGAATTATACTATACCACTTAAAAACCTATTGTTTGTGTTGCAACTTTAGGTCTTAAACTATGTAATGGAATAAACCGAAAGCAACAAGTTTAGTAAAATCAACAAATAATTTCTTTTTCAAAGTTATAAAGTGAAAATTTAACAGACACAGCATTGTCAATTAAATTTCAAATAATACTAAATGGCACATGACAAGTCGAAACGCATAGAATGATCTAAATGAATTTCCATAGTCTTGAATATCCTGATGTACCAAAAGTCTTGAATGTCCTAATGCATAACTAGTCTTTAATGTCCTGGTGTACCATAATGATACAGGTCATAATATCTATGAATGAGTTCCCCGTAATCCAAAGTAGTGTTTAGTCGAAAAGTCAATGAGCATTTTGTAATTCATATGAATAGTTAATAATTAGTGCAGCGTCAGTCCATTCGAGTGACCTTGTTTGTTTAAAGTCTCTATCGTTTGTTTCTTTTAAAATATGTCTACTTTATTGCAGAGAAGGCACTGAAGAACGAAAGTCATAGAAAGGTTAGGTTGCGAGTGGTTGGGCTTGAGCATGAGAGTGGTGGAGATTTGTTGTTACTTATGATACGTAGCATTTTCAAGGGGAGGTATATATTTCATGTTGCAATACGAAGAAGATAATTACAATGCACGTAGTCAACAACGGATGTGCAGATGAATAGATTTCATATATTTATATTAATTAGAGTAATTACAAATGACAGCTGATAAAATCCTACAATAAAATCATAATAATATTAAATGGAAACAAATCACCATCAATATAAAGGAAAGCTACAACAATAGCAAACTAAAGCCTAATTTTATCATTTTTATTAATTAAGGTATGCAAACTACGTTGTCGCTGAATATGACGTTTTGGAATACCCAACACCAGTAAAGGAAAAAAATAATGAGATAATGATAAAAATATCTTCTACATGGCTGTCTCATGTCCGGTCCTTTTTCCATTTATGTTCATGAATGGAAATCTGCTACTCCGTGGACATTATGATCGCTGTTGCTTGGAGTATTACGCCCTGCTTCCAAACGTTGAACGAGGTCATTAAATTACCTATTAGTTGTAACCTTACTTTAGCAAAGAACGGGGACATTGTGGCTTCTCCTGTGCCATAGCATACCCGCTCGCTCAAGAACCAAGCAAAATGTTTTCTATGCTACATTATTTCCTCTATCAAAGCCAAAACCTACTGACAACATTCTATGCTAAGTCCTCATCTTTATTATAGGCTGTCCGTCTGTCCATCCGGCCTTATTAAAAAGTTTAATCGTTCCTGCTCCCGTACCTTTTTTGTGGATTTTAATGAAATTTTGTAGATTAGATATGTTGTTAATGTATATGTGCAAGAAAGATTTAAATTTGTTCTCTCCCGGCTCATCTTGTGGGAAATATCCTGAAAAATTATCGTTAAATTGGTTATCAGGAAACTTCGTCTAGTCATACTTTCTCTTCCAAACTGCTTGGAGGATTTTATTAAAACTTTGCAAATTAGATGTGTGGTTCCCTATGATGTTCAATAAGTTTTTGCTTTTTCCAACTGGCACTTTGCGTACATGTATTGTTAGAAAATTGTCTAAAATTGGTATTTGTGGTTATCAGTTTGTCATCGTTTCTTCTTCATTGGTTGAATGATTTTATTGAAACCTTGCAGGCTACACATGTGACGGGTGCAGATTCCTCTAACCCATTCTTGGGAAAATTTCTTGAAACAATAATCGATAATAAAGGAGTATTTTCGTCGTTCAGTCTATTATCGCTGCTTCTCCGACACTAGTCGGAGGCTTTTGATGAAACATTTTAGCTAGATATATGATTGTTGCACAAACGTTTCCTTTTTTCCTTTCGCCAACTGTTATTGTCATTTCTTGTAAAATTCTCGAAAGGGAAGTATGTGGTAAATTCAGTTGGTCTTCACTTCTTCTACCGCATTGCTAGGAAGATTTATTGTAAACTTTGCATGCTATCGATGTATATGGTGCAGATGCGTAATACGGTTTAGGTCCACTCATTAATCTGGGTTTGACCGAAACAAGGCTTTTCGTCGCATCTCCTCTGTGACCGTTTTGACAGTTTTAGCGATTCGGCAACAGTTTAGACTAGATGTGTAGTTCAGATAGATGCTGATATTTTCTTTTCCTCTGCTCAGTATTTTAGGCTTTGTCCTGAAACATTGTCGAGCAAGGTTGTTTGGAGAATTCAGCTGATCATAGCTGATCCCACGTCATTCATATGATTTTCTCCAAACTTTGCAGGTGCTGTGTGTGGTTAATGTAGATGTGCAATGAGGTTTCCATTTTTCTTCCGAATCCTCTTTTGTGAGAATATTTAAAAATATATCAGAACGGGTAAATTTCGAGAAATTCACTAACTTATTTATTATTGATGGAATGCTTTTTAAAATTAATGTTGAATATTTACAGACCTGCTAGTACGATCTCTTGTTGCTGCATTATCCTTGAGAGATTTAGAATGTATGCTTTATTCCATAGAGAAAAAGAAGAAAAAATACCAAAAGAAAGAAAGGAAAGAAAGAAACCAAATCAGGGTTGAGAATAAGTGCGGTGATAATGCATGTCTTTGAATACGTGTTCATTAAGTTGTACGGAGTCAATGTAATTTCAGAATTCTAAATATGTATGTATATATTTTTGGAGTCTGATTACCGTGAATTTATTTATGTAGATTAAGCCTATGTAGGTGTAGTTGGTTTTGCAAAAAAGAGTGGCATAATTGGCTACACTTACTTTAGTAAATGTGACCTTTCCAAGTATGGCTATGGCTCTGTGACGATTGCAGCTTTGAGTTGGTTCCTTTACATCATGGTTAGCATCAAGTACAAATTCCAATAGTCAGCTACAAATTTGCTGAATTTACAGTATAACACTATATGCCATTTACGTCTAATTATTTTTATAATAGATAATACCATATCACAACTATATGAGATTGACATCTTTGTAAAGAAAGCCGTAATGCATTTCAGGATTTTGTACGAGAGAAGCTTACAAGCTTTGTTGAAAGGACATACCTGCGGGAGGAAAAGTTATCAGTTTATATAAAGAAGTGCTTTCAGCTTTGCTGGCTTATGTCCATACAAGATCCACCCGTCGTTCTCTCTAAAGACCCCCAAAGAGGTACCAATTTTGACACCAACCTGTACAAACATTACACGCATTCTGGTGACATTATTGATTACGTGGTATGGCCAGCATTATTGCTCCACAAGGATGGGCCACTTCTGGTGAAAGGTGTTGCAGAGACCTATTCAAAACCTAGAGCAAAGACTGCACCCGCTATTTTCAGATCCGCAACAAAGGATGACAAATCCATTGACCGAAGTCAAGCCCAATATGAAAAGAAAAAACGAGAGTCAGCTTCTGATTCTGATTGGAGAGTTACGACGCAGCATGGATATAAAGCTCGAAATGATGCTGCATTTTCGTCTAAGTCAAGCCACGTTCCAATTGTGACGCAGACATATCCATTACATGGAGGCAAGTATAGAGTTCATTCACCAACACCCACTGCTCCAGAGCAACGACAGTTATCTGAGCAAATGCACCTGTACCAGACTGACGTTTTTAAAAGCAAGTACGATAAGGAGAGGTTTCAGAGGTTCTGTCAACATTGTATTGAACATGAAGAGCCATTTCTACGAAGTCTTTATGGAACAGATTATGATCGTTACTTCAGGCTTTTTCTCAGTCCAAAATACGGCAATTACAAATTTACTTAAACTGTTTTGTTAGTCATAGCTTCCTAAGCTGATGGATACAATAAGGTATCAGTATTATAGTGTGCATACCTGTCATTATGTGTCAGGTTCCATCAAATGCATTACAAAGTTATGTTTCTGATATTTTCTCCTGTATCTACCAGTGCTTTCTGTTATCCGTTTGCGTAGAAAAAGTAATTTTCATATCCAGTATTGATTTCTCATGTGCGTAGAAAATATGCAAAACTCATCTCTTCAAACTCAATTCATGAAAGTGAGTTTATATGTATACTTATTTCTGAATGTAATTCTTTATTTCTAAAATTGTAATATCGATCTTCCTATTCTCCGATTATAATTTTTTTTAAATCTCGGCTGCGATGAATCTCGCTGACGGCGATATTACGAATTCACAAAATGTGTCCTCCCATTCGGTCTTTGTCCTATTGTCCTTTGCCTTCCTTTTGTCAACGTTTTGTTTACCTTTGTTTCGTTTTCGAAGGCAGTATCTCATGCTTACATCTGCACAATATTGGAGATTGGCGGTAAGTTGTCAGGTTGGTTATTTTGTAAAAAAATATTATTTAATCCGAACAAACATATTCAAGTGTCCTTGTAAAACATCAGAGCAGAATTGAAATCAGTTTAGTTTGTGTACATGGAGATTAAGTGGTGACGGTAGATCAGATCAAACCTTTAAAGATCAAGGTGACATGTTGAATTGCTTTAGCTCTTAGTTTTAAGGTAAGAATGACTAAAAGTCTAAGTCTTGTGTAACAGTAAAAATATAACTTTACAAATATACTATGTCTCATGTTTGTCGTTAATTAATCCGATCATGATCAATACGCAAGCTTTTAAACCTCAGAACTTGACATGTAATGCACTTCTCCAACAGCGATATCTCATTTATCCGTCCCTATTTTATCTAATAATATAAGCAGCGTTTTTTATATCTTGTTATGTCCTCGAATTTTCAAATATAGCAAACAAATAATTAAAAAATCTAAACATCCGAATGTTTCTCAACTTGGCAATACTTGAAAACTAATCCGAAATGTTGCTGCCTATAATCGAAAATCCCTGACACAGAACATTTTAATCAAATTCAGCTTTCAAATAACAAAATGACGCATGCTCAAAAGTTACAAATCTATGGATCCTTTCATATGAAGACTCCTACGAAAAATATTCATCAAAGCGAATAAACCATGATTACTGATAACATATGTCATTTCATTGGTTAAAAATTACGACCAATTGATCCGCTGAAATGAAGATGCATTAGCTGTAAAAGAGTTTGGCTGACGGGTCGCCCGTGTGTGAAAAGGTGACTAGGAATATACAAAGATAATTTGTGTGTGTGTGTGTGTGTGTGTGTGTGTGTCCTTTTTGCTAGCAATAATTTGAATTCGACACATTTTGCAGAGGATACACACGAAGATAATGGTCTGCCACAAATGACCAATCGTTTTGAAATTTTAATGAATATTCATAAAGAGCCTTTTCTACTACTAAAATAATTATTGCAATTCATGTACCATGAGATCATAGTTAGCTGAAATATCTCGCTCATGTAAACCAAGTACAGTACCCATATCTCTGTATATTTTCATCTGCTGCAAAGACCAAAACGCACGACACTCTGCTTATGTAGGTCGAACGTAAGACCACATTGAAAAACTGCATGTACTGTTCTTACACGAGTAGAACGGGTGAAACAAATCATTTATACAAATCATAATTACTGACAAATACGTATTTTTACCCAAATTAAGATTGTCGTTTGATTATTGCTCTAATTGTCATCACTGTTATCCAACAAATTATCATAGCCAATGTTTAAATAAAAACGTGCGGTCATGCGAACCAGTATACTTGTACATTGTGCCACTTTACTGTTATTATCGAGCATTTATTTATCTTTTATTTGAATGCATTCTTGAGATATTAGTGCTCACAACCATGTAGTTTGTACTTTCCTAATTATCTATGTTATTATCCCACTCTCTTTCGTCTGAAACGGTTCATAATTGTATGAACCAAACCTAAAAGTCACAATGACAGTTCTGGCGAGACGTAATTTTTAGAGTTACCTACTGTTACGTTTTATGTATACGTCATGAAAATATGAAAATAACAAATAGAGAGTAAGGGTGGTACGCGAGGGAAGAGGTTGAGGTTAACATTTTGTGAAGTGTGGTCTAAGTTCGGCACAAAACAGTGATGCAATGCACAAGTTAAAACCAGAAGATGATTGTGATATTTGTCATGCGACAAGATTGGTATAATGATAGATAGACAAACTTCACTGATTCATTCCTTTATTTTCTCCAAAAAATGTTTTTAAACATGTGCATGACATATAAAACAAAACAACAGAGAAATTGCATGTAAGTATTGTTAACTTAATTGTACAATAATGGGAATAAATACTTGTATCTAAGCAACAATTAGAGAACGATGAAGTATATATATATATATATATATATATATATATATATATATATATATATATATATATATATATATATAAGCTCTTCTGCTAGGGACCGGTCCGGTGGCCTAGTGGTTAGAACGTCTGCCTCGGATGCGGGAGGTCGCGCCTCGGATGCGGGAGGTCGTGGGTTCGATCTCGTGCCGAGTCATACCAAAGACTTACAAAAATGGTACTAACAGCTTCCTCGCTTGGCGCACATCATTAAGAGGTTAGTATTAGACTGGTCGGCCTGGTGTCAGGATAATGTCACTGGGTGGGACATCGTGCTACATGTCTGCGGCATGATGCCCCAGTGCTAGACATCGCTATAAACTATCACACTGCGGACATCGTAGCGATATGACTGAAATATTGTTAAAGCTACGTTAAAAATCCAAATCACACACACTCTTCTGCTAGGGTTGAGCTACTGCCGGTAGTGCCGGTAACAACGGAAATAATCGGTAAAATACCAAATTTTACTGATACACTTTGTAATCAACGAGGCTCATGCATGTATGGTTTATCGTGGATAGAGTTGAGCAAATTATGTTGTAAACAATGCTCTAGAGCAAGAAAATTAAATGAATGTGTTTGGGACCTTTTACAGGAGATGTGTTTATATTGGAGAGCATTACAAGTCAACACCATGACACATTCCATACAGCATCGCGACATTTATCCTATCTGTAAGTCAGTAAATTATCAGGTCAGCATCATTAAATATACCTTAAAGTAAATAATTCGTTTCACAAGCAGTATTTGAAACGACGTAGGTACTTCTAGCTACATTAAATGACGCTGACCTAAAATTTTAATTACTTACAGAGATGATAAAACTTGCGATGGTATGTGGAGCAACCTAGAGGGTAATCCCATTTCAATATCGTCAGTGTTAGTCTCCAGCTTAATCCATAAACAATTAAAAACTTTGCTTCATAGTTTACTTATAAAGTAAATAATTAAAGTGTCTCCTTGCACCCCATACACTGTTTCGTTTTAGTGGCTTGGTGTGAGTGAAGGCCTTAAACTTCAGTATGGCTAGAATACATGACTTACAATCAACTTTAACTAGAAACTGGCAAATACAAAGTCGGTCCCCAGAAACAAACAAACACGCGGTTATTAGTTTGGTTCGTACAATAGTAAATAACAGCACCCATGGTATACAAAAAGAAACTCCATACCATGCAGTACTTTTTCGAACAACAAAATAGAATCTGAATGAAGCAGAAAGTGACTGCTTGGACTAACGTCTATGAAACAGAAAGCGCAGAGCTTGAATTTGTATTGCTTCATCTTGAATTGAATATTAGACCCGTGCAATCCGTCAAAAAGATAAGCCGAACGACATGCTGGTGATATGCTGGTGCCAACGATCACCGATCAAAGTTGGCAGAGATAAAGAGCTACAACTGTTTGAAAAGAATAAGTCAGCTACTTAAGAATTTGATGTTAAAACATTTAACTTCCAAGACTTGAAACAAGTTTTATAGTTTGTCGGTACATTAATACAGACAAGCTTCGTCCTTTTCTGCTTCACAGGCATATTTCATAGATAAAAAACGGCATGTATCGGTGTAATAGAGCCTCTGATATATGAACAAGGCTATATGCATGAGATCATTTAAGTTCAAACTTAATATTGATATTTCCCTGGAATCACAGGTCTAAAGTATTAATTTTATGCAGCGAGTCGGTCCCATAACTCTGAGTGACTGCATTTGGGTTCACTCATCCTTAGTACATGAGCTATAATTAAAAATATTACATGTGATGAAAGGAGGAGATTATTGTTATGATTAACTTAAGGATAAATAAATTATCGATATCAGAACAATGAATTGGAATGATCTCATGCTAAATCGGTGACGTTGCATTTCACCCTGAGGAGTGTCAAGAAGATCTAAGCAGCTGGAACTCATCACTACTTTAACTACGCATCATGGGGACGGCTAGGCCAAATTGATTGGTTATGTTCCAGTGAAAATCATTGGCAACCTGCCTCGTTGCAAAGCAAGGTGTCACTACATGCTAAACTAGGTTAGTATACTGGTGCCTCATTTGTGACCAAAAATGGATAAAGTGACTTTGTTTTGTGGCCCACAGAGACGCTACGAACTTTAAGACAGTATTTATTCACTTCAGTGTAAAAAAAAACAACATATTGGAATAAATTTCTGTATGAAGAAGTCAAAATTGAGAGAAATCATAATTACAATTTATTCTTTCTCTCCATGGAACCTCTTCGTGTTCATGAATAGCTTCGTTATTTATTCTCTTCATTGATCTTTGTTTGGGAAGCATATCTGGTTCGTTAAATTTATGGATATTAGTCAATAAGGGCATATTTTGGTTGTATACTAAAAATCAGGAGCGTATTCAGTTTTATGTGTTGTCAAAACACAAAAAGACTATAACATTTTCCCAGACTCTTTGAGTTTACATCATTCTCTCTAGGCTCTTATGCTTAAGTCAATCAATCTCGGAGTCAGTCTAATCATGAACTGAAAATGTCTGCTCTGGGAATCTCTAAAATTTCTTTTCAATAAAATGTTGGAATTTGTAGCTTTTTAGAAGCCAATATTAAAACTTATTCCAAATTATGCAATCGTACAGCAGTGATGTGTTTGTCAGCGAATTTTCTGTACTTAATTGTCAGTGCCTAGTATATTGACGAACATTTACTTGGACTCCTTTGCCGTGTACAGCGTTACCAAATGTTGACTTAATTCTTGGCTTTATCTGTTTCAAAATACTGTGTTTGGTTTGCATACTGCTGCACGGGGAAAGGATGTGTATGTGATCATCCACGGTACTTATAATAGCTCTAAATTCTCTCTGTATAGTCACACATCAGACGGGTTTTGTTCAGAAGCTATCCACTTTATCTTCAGCTGTAGAGGTATGTGGAAATTGAAATGCATTCTTTCTTGTTATCTTTCCTATGTGATAGAATTGGTTAATTTATTGAATGTTTGGGAATTTATTTTAATTGTTCCAGAAAGTCAGACCTATATCGCATACCTCCATGCTATCAGATTAGCTATATCCTGTTTATAGTTTGTCATTATTTTATTACTGAACGAAAAAATTGAATTCAATTATGTTGTATGCATTAAAGGATGATTAATGTTCGAATTCGTATAATCCAGTGAGATTATACTTGTCGGACACAAGTTCATGCACGAACGTGGCTGTTATAATGATTTCTTACACTAGTTCTCCTGAAATAATGCAACGGGTCACGAAGCCATTTCATGTTGGTGCCTGCGTAATACATATTGTTTTATTCACGCTTAAACGTGTATGGTGTGTTTCAAAGAACAATCATTGCATATTTAGTTGTTTTAAGGGGACTCGTAGAACTCAGAGGGGTTTCGATTAAGAAGGATTATGTGGTCGATGATGACGGTGGCTTAGATGACAGTATTGGCTTATTTGCAGTTAGGGACCAAAACTTCAAGACCAAATGGTTTACAGGGAATAATACGGTTCTTGAGGGATACATCATCAGATTGGGAGGAGAGGGCCATGCGTAGTTGCCTCTTGACTATTTGAGCAGAGTTTTTGATCCTGAAATACATTGTGATCGCGGACTAGAAGACACGAGATGAATTTCTTTGTGCGAATCAATATTATTTAATATCACTATGGATGAAAATATAATTCAGTATCAATATGTGACTAAAAATCAATGTGTTGATGAACCATCCATTGTTCATATTTGTGTTTAAATGCTATTCATCGGTTAGCCATGGTGGATAGTTCCATTTTTCATTCATATATTAGAGTAAAGATTCTATACATTGATCAGCCATGGTGAAAGATTTATACATCAAACCATAATTCTATACGTTGGTTCTCGTTTCATTAGTCGCTCAAGATGCGTACTCTGATTTAGGAACGATACATTTTTCTTATATCTGTTGTTGAAATCGTGTGCATCCTTGTGTTAAATCAATTCCTGGACTTGATGCGCATGAGTATGTTGTAAGATTCATTCATCTTTCAATAACATTAACAATAAAACATCTTATTTACGAAATTGTGTTCATTGTCTTCGCTATATCCAGACCAATTTCGGCTTCATCGTATTAAAGAGTTCACAAATTTCTTATATAGACTGGCAGATGTTATTGTGTTTAGATATGGAGTGCCAACTCCACCACGAGCAATGACAACCAACGATTGCCTTGGGTTTCTTACAGGCGCTGTGGGTTCTGTCTTGTATCATAACCAATGAGTAGACGAATGGGTTTCCTGAATGATTCTGTCACCAAAGTTTAGGAACAGCATGTCTGAATTTTTCCTCTTTTGAAACTCAGCAGCACGTGCCTTTTGAACATTCATTTCTTAACTCTATTTTCGTGAGTTGTTGGCAACCATTGCAAACATCTTAATCAGACTGTGAGGAGAGTTTGGAAGACATGTATGCTCATCTAAAAGTGTAGGGCAGAAGCATTGAAAGCTGTAAATTTTACAACCTAGGATGCTCCTGACTAACTTATGAAGAAGCCCATCTAGAATGTCAGATCCAAAGAAGAAACCATTTTTGGATTGGTATTTGTTATGCACTGACGCAATTTATACATTTGTGTCCGTATCCACAATTATCCTCCAGATTTTTCGTTTAACTTCAATACTGGGGAGTTGAAGAAAATTACAGAATGCAAAAAATTGTCAAACGCTTTATCTGTATCGAGCAAGGGAGCATATGTCGATTTACCTTTGTCGGAGTTGTAGTGGATTACCTTTTGAAAGTCAAAAGCAGATGCGAGTCATTTTAACTGTTTGATTGCAAACCTTGCAATTTGGTAACCGAATTTCAGCTTTTTGGAAAATTATTTATTTTTGATTGTACAATTAATTCAGATAACTGATATATTAATGGCAATAGTGATATTGTTAGGTTCTATTAGGATCAGGTTTTCCTTCCCGCTACTATTATAAATATTATTATTTGCATAAATATTTCCTCAAATATTGTTTGAGTTTGTAAATTGCTTCATCTATAATAATGTGGAAATTATTGTCAAAATCAAGTTTGGTGTTCACAGGTCGCTGAAAATTTTAGCTTCATGATATTAATGTTTCAATCCCTTTATTTCAAAAGAGATGTATTGATACTGTGAACGAAATTGCAATGAAAAAAATATAGATATTATTAGATTCATATATATGAATAAAGCCACTGGGTCTAATAGAATTGGGCACATAATGCTTAACGGTGTCAGTGAAACGATTTGAGCACCATAAAAAAATATTTGTATTCTCTGGTTGAAGGAAAACATATATATTGGTAACTATTAATGTTCGCATTTTCGTCGTTTTCCTAATAAAGTTGATTTCCAATCATTGATCAATCTCTCTACGTAGCTGTGACGCATAACTGTTTAAAAGATGCATTTTTAAACTTGTGTCTAATTAATTAGCTGCATAAAAAACTATATTTTAACAAACGTCAATAACGATAACCCTTGTCGGTCACCCCACTGTTTTTCACCTTATTGAGCTGAATCGTGATATATGTAAATGAGTTCAACAAACTCGGCATTCTTCTGTTGTATTTTGTGATCTTTCAAAACCAGAAGCGTTATTTAAACTGAACGTTTACGGTGATTTTGGTAATGTGATGAAATAGTTTGGAAATTATATTAAGTAAAACAAAACAAAAGATCCTTTACTTTTACATCATACTTTTAAACGAGAAACAATTATAAATCCTGGTGTGCTACAAAGATCTGTACTTGGGCCTTTCTTGTTTCTAATCCACGTAAACGATATATTGCCGATAGTATCAACTCTCTCATCCGTTTCTTTGCCGAAGACTGCATACATTGTTCAGGCAATGACTCTTAAAGTTTAATCTATAAAAAGTTCTCGTGAATGTCCCGTGGGTCATATTCATTTCCGCGGGCTAGGCAAGATGTAGCTGCATACAGTTCGGGGCATTCTCGAGTGGCTTAAGAAGCAACCCAACAGTCTTTGCAGTGATACAACATAATATAATATTCTCACCTGAATGTAAACTGTTGCCACTCGAGTTCGTCTTGTAAGTGGCATTTCTTTGAGAATTAGAGGAATACTGCTATCTTGATTTGTTGCGCACTAATTTATTAAGGTCATCAAAGTGATACTGATCATTGTTGATTACGAAATTGTGAATTTACAACCCGTATGAATCCCAAATGGTGCCAAAAGACAACTTAGAAATCTCAGAGGCTGTGTTTTACAAAACTACCTCTCAAATTATGCCTGTCTCGTAAAAAGTGTAATTGATATCGACGATACATCGTCAGGTTTCAGTTTTTTTTTTTCGCGCGCAACAAAACCTGACCTCGACATTTCCTCATTTATACAAAAAACGAATGGTTTTACGCGAGCGTCATTCGAACCTGGAATGTCGCAATATCAGTACGACGTTCTAACAGATTAGGCCACTTAGGAAAACAACCCATACCGAACTTAACAGCGCTATTTAAAACATGTAATGAACCCAACCCACAATGCTCA
Source organism: Sinohyriopsis cumingii (assembly GCA_028554795.2). Classification (NCBI taxonomy): domain Eukaryota; kingdom Metazoa; phylum Mollusca; class Bivalvia; order Unionida; family Unionidae; genus Sinohyriopsis; species Sinohyriopsis cumingii. Next base: position 132,762,536 of record CM068829.1, read on the forward strand.
TTTGAAACGAACATATGGCAATTAATTGGTGTGCTCACCAACAATAACACTGCTCTACAGTTTTTTAGAAGTCGTCTGCTTCAGAGATAACATGTGCTATTTATTATGGATTTTGATGTGCCAAGTTCAAATATGACAATTAAAACAAATAATTGGCTACTGTTTCTAAGATAGTTATGTTTTAGATTTTGCATCTATGTATATTTTGCAGATAGCAGATTTTAAATCATAAATTGTAATCCTAGGTCTTTTCATGTGTTTATGGTTGCTTTATATGATAATATTTCACCTGTCCTGTTTATGTAACACTTTAAAAACAGCAAAAGGGTTATATAAATGAAATTTGTTATGAAAAAAGGCAAAAGCTATTATTTATATATATATATATATATATATATATATATATATATATATATATATATATATATATATATATATATATATATATATATATATATATATGTAGATAGATATAAGCACATAGTTTAGTAGTTTAGTCCTTACTCATTGTCTACTCGGAGCTTCTTGGATTGTCTCTTGTATTTATTAAATGGAGGATATCTTGTCACTGTCAAGAAATAATCTGCAAGCATTAATGGGCTCCTCTTGCCCTGGTAGCGTTTCTCCGTTGCAGTAATGTCTTGTTGAAATCGCTCGCCGTGCTCGTGCTTCGCAGTTCGCTGGATAAAAATATAGACGAAAGGGCAAAAAAATGTATCTTTCGTGACATATTGCAACCAAGGCTTGTGTAGGCCTTGAGGGTGTTTTCTACCAACTCCCTGTAGTTGTCTGCCTTGTTGTTTCCGCGAAAATTTGTTACCACTAACTGGAAGGCCCTCCATGCCGTCTTTCCCTTGCCACGCAGTGCAGGGTTAAACGTTCATGGATCTCAGGAATAAGCAAAGACGCCTTCCTTTGTCTTAGCTTCACATAAACGGAGGTACTTGAAAGCTGCTTGTGCTGTGTCCATGGTCTTGGAAAAGTAACCACTTTACCACTCGGGCTCCAATGACTGTCGGAGTGGACAATCTCTCTCGATGTAGTGGGAATCTCTCGCAGCAGTACTTTGTATATCCAGTCTGCAGACCTAGCAAGAGAGCAAAAACCATTAAATCGCCACATAGCTGCCACTGATGTTGGTCATAGTTTATGCACCTCAAAAGTTGTTTCATGCTTTCATTGGTTTGCTTCATATAGACTTAATGACCAATTGGATTTGATTGTAAAACACTGCCATTACGCAGCAACACAGATTTAAGACTAGTCTTCGATGAGTCAATGAAGTCTCCACTCATCTGGATCATGAACGATGCTGAACGTTGCCATCACACCATCGATGTTGTTGCAGTTTACAAGATTACCTTCCATGAAGAATATCCTGTTGACGGTCACTGAACTTGGGAACCTAAACATCATCTGCCTAGGAGATTCCACTGCTGTAGTCTGGAGCCTAACAGGTCTGCCTTATTGTTGGATAATTCCAAATCCCTGACAAGGTCATTTAGTTCACCTTGTGTTATGAGGCATAGTTCAGAAGAGGAGGATATGAGAAATATGGGTCATGTGACATTGATGGTTCTGGACTAGAAGTTTCATCCTCTTACTCTTCCTCGTCTGACTCAAGTGAGAATGATTCTGGTGTATCAGAAGCCGGCAGTTCTTCTTCGTGAGGTACTGGGCGTATAGCTGATGGAATGTTTGGACAATGCACAGTCCACATTGTCTTCATTGACACACATTTCTCAACTGGAGGCACCATGCAGAAGTAACAAGATTGCTGTTATGATCTGTTGGCTCTATCCAAATCATTGGCACTGCAAAAGACACAGATTTACTTTTCCTGTTCAACTACTGGCGAGGATTTGTTGCACAAGTGTTCCAGCAAGTATGTGGGGCCCACCTCTTGTCCTGATCTCTGATTTTGCAGTCAAAATAAAGGTGATAGGCTTTCTTAACTATAGTGGTTATATTGCGCTTTTCTGATGCAAAAGTCACTTCATCACAAACTTAGCAGAAATTATCTGAATTGTTCACACAAGTGCGAGGCATCTCTGCACACTTTGTCTAAACGGACATGTGTACCTCTGCAAAATCAAACACTGACACATAAGAGAGCATGACACTGGATGATTTCTAGTGCTGATATAGGGCAATTTGTTCAGCAGAGTCATGTAAGCTTAGTTATGATCGCATCATCCACGCATGTTAGGAATAACATGATGCAATTCATATCATGTATGACCCAATACCAGCTTCAGATTGCATCATTCATTCTTTTGCCTCAAAAGCAAGTACTGTCCAAACCCAGTCAGAGAATTATTCATAGATCCAGTTAAAGATATATTTTAGTAATTTCTGGTTTAAATTGAGTTCCCTTTTCTTTATAACTCACTTATCCTCCGCCTTTATTAAGTCAAGTTTTGTATATACTGACCCAGTATCATATCTTTAAAACTAGAGCCAATCAAAAATGTTAAGCATCATTTTCTTTCTCAGCGACCCATAATTAGTAAAGTTTGGCTACATATTTTTCGTGAGCATTTTGGCTGTAGACCAGATTAATTCGATTTGTCCTCGTATCATCGGTGGTTATGTTTGGTTAAAAGTGATTTTAATACAAGAGATCATAGATTCTTCTCTGGGAATAAGGCACAGGTAACCATACATTTCTTCGATTACTGTTTTCCAAATAGCAGCAGACCAACTTATGCGAATGCAATCGCAGACAGGCCGGATCGATAACAACATCAGCATCAAGCAAGAGGTGCCGCGGTGGGTTATGTGACGGTAGGCGCTCACGGGCGATCACCGCAAGCAATACGCGTGTGCCATGGGGGCTGAGTTATGGGTTATATAATTTGTTGACCCAGATCCGTAACAGAAACCTAAACCTTCATTACCACACTACTAATGATCTTCATGCAGGGGGTCTGAAATCCCCATCAATTTAAATAATTAGTATGTTGTTCTTTAAGCACTGCGTCTCAATCATTTAAATTACAATATTCATCCGCACCATAAAGTTGATTATAGAACTCCACTTAAACAGATCTTGCTATTTTCTCTCTATTGAAATGTACCAATGGCAACTTGAAAGAGAATTGAGATTTTATTAAAGGCACGAGAGAGACTAAAGTTTTACATAGAACAGCAGGACTTATAACACCAAATCGAGTATATAGTGAGACCACAATTAAGTATTTAACTGAAAATGATTTAAACAAAATGGATAAAGGCAACTAAAGAAAACAATTTTAAAGTTTAAGTCAGTAGTCTGAGCGATGCAAGAAACGGAATTATTTCTTCGAGCCTTGACAAACTAATAAAGCTTCTGACACTCTTCTTCAGTAGTCATGCTGGTATTTCGTCTCCTGAGTTAGTATTCATGTGTCACAAACATCAGAGATTAATTAAAGTTTTGGTGGCTCATGTGGGATTTTCTTTTCTGCAACAACCACGTTTGTGCCAATATTAGGAGATACAATGTTAACAAGTCTTCCAGATTTAGTTTTCTCTTTCTATATGAAGTTAATGTATGCAACTAATTTCGCTTTCAATCTTCCTCCCCGCTTGCACAATCAGTACGTTTTGATCAAACATCATCTTGAGATAGATCTGGTGTTGTCAGTTGTGTCCGGTACTTTTGCCTGGATTTGGCCTATCATTTCGCAGCTAGGATATGTAACCAACACTGTATTCTTATCGGAACTTTATAGAACTTCAGCAACATTTCGTTTTGATTAGATTTGATGATAACATGTTTTTCAATTCTAGTTTGACTAATTCTAACTATTTTTCCAACTTCGATATATTTCTAAACGCATCCTTGCATTCATCATTCACTCCAAGGGAACATCTTTTATGTTATGGGTGTTTTGTGGGATTGAATGGAGGCGAAATATTGATACCATGAATATATTTAGCTATTCTAGATGTGATCATCGTAGAGATATGTAAAATAAAGTATCGCTTCTTTCAAAATTGAAGTCTACTTCGTATGGTATAACTATCTTGGTCTTGGGAACTGCCTACTTTATGGCTTCTTGAACAAGCTGGCATTCAGAGAATCCGCCCACCGTTAACAAAGTTGAGGTTCCCTTTACACCCCGCTATTTCAAGAAGATATGCAAGATATTAAGTGATTATGTTTATAGATAAACCAGAGTCACGTCTCATCTTAGTTTCTTAAATACGAGCTCTCTAAGCGTTTGCATGTGTCAGTTTTGTTTCCACCACAAAACTTCTTGAAAAGCGGGACTCCGATAATTGCGATTATCGTTTGGTTAAATTCCTCATTTACTTTATGCAACTCCATACCTCATGCTGGCTTTATGAGCCACTCTAATGTTTTCATTTATATGCTTCTCTTGGACAGTGAAGTCTTTCCTTTCAGCTAGAAAACGTACATACTCCATTCATAGAAAGACTGATTTCATGGAGGTAGAAAGAGATAAATTATAAATTAAAAAGTCGTCCTGCAACTAAAATTACACGTCGTGGCAAACAAGAAGCTAATAAATTTTTTTTGAATACACGTAAAGAAACATATATAGCAATTGTTTGATCGCGTCATTGTGGAGCACCAGGTTCACGTTCAACTCAAACAAAACTTGACCAAACCACCGACAGTGTGCAATATGAATAGCAAGTTTGAACATTTAATTTTCTTAATGGCTGTTCCATGTTCTAAATCCTTTTCAATGTTTGTTCAGGCAGGTTTGTTCATTTGAAGTTATGTTGTGTTTTTTTTTAATATGGACAGATAAAACAAAACAGCATAACATTTTACCTCGTTGATCTATGACCATACATTTGTCGTCATCAAATCTGCCCCTGCTGGAAAGGTGATCGAAGGAAGCAGCCTGAAGTACACGGCGGCTGCCTCGGGTTTCTTTAAAAACAAGATCGTATGGTAGTATGCTACTAATATAATAGTCACATCATTGCCTGCGAAACAACAAACTTGCTCTTTTGCATTTTGTATAATTCATGCTAACTACCTGCATAACTAATCTCTTAAAATAATGTCATAATAATAATAAGTTGCAAGTTTCAGTACCTTATTTACAGAAGATAACTGCACACTGCATGACAAAGTAAGCTGCATACAGGACGAATAGCTTGGAGTTTTCTTTGTCGATTACTCCTGATAGTAACCTTTTACCTAAAAGATATTGTAGTTGCAGCTCATCTTCTGCATTAAATAACGTAATATGCAGGCTCAGGGGAAATTTGTCAGTAAGGAAATCCCAGAAAGAATTTCGAAAGTTCGACATATAAGGACAACTAACACAACAATGAAGTATCAAGTCTGTATAAACATTCCCACATCTAATACACATATCAAGCTGTGTTTGTGGAACAGCAGCCCATAGTTTAGCTACATATGTAAATACCTTAGTGTGTTGTCTGGTTTTAGCCGACTGCCACACTGAGGCAGGTCGTAAGTATTCGTGTATCGAAGAGAATCTATCAAAATCTGCTTGATTAGACATACGAACTCTCCAGAGGCTATTTTCAAGACCAACAATTTTTGACCTTACAATTTCTTTCCAATTATGTTTATCTGGAATTTCAGAATGATGTAAATAATCAGTTAGATACCCGAGCAAGTCAAACTTCTTTGAGGTATAATATAAATTTGAAATTAACCCGCAGCTTAACATGTATCCGCTAGTATCATGAACGAATTTTGTATTTCTTTTCACAAAATATATTTCATGCTTAATGCAAAATATTTTGATTTCGAACCATACATCTTCTTACACATACTTACTAACAAATTATTGAAATTTCATAGCAAGATCATTTCTTGTTATAACTAAACATTGCTTCATTCACATTTATTGTTATATCTAAACATTGCTTCATTCACATTTATTGTTATATCTAAACATTGCTTCATTCAAAATCGCTGCTGATAAATTTTAGCTCTGTGAAATCAAATATCGGCATGAATTTCGTTTGCTAAATTCTATATATGTTATGATACATGTCCAGGTTTCGAAATTGATAAATGTTCGTATTTTGATCCTAATTGAAAGTGACGGATACTGCATTTGGTTTCCTATTTGGTCACATGTTTCCATCAGCTTCCTCTCTTTCTCTCCTGGTCAATCGATAGCTATCTATAATGTTATAAAAAAGGTGCTCTTACCCATTTCATAAAAATGGTATTTCAAATCTTAGTCATCAGCTTTTTCCAGTGTCCGTTTGTGTTTGTGTGTTCATCACGCCAAAATATAATGCCTCAATAGAAATGTAACTATTTGTTCTCATAAAGTGAGGCAACTAATACAAAGCTACAATCCCTTGTCTGTTGTTGGTCCCGTATGGCTGAGTGGTCTTAGTGGTTGGCCTTTACAGATCACTGACATCTCACCTCTGTCTCTGTTTGAGTCTCGGTTCGTCAGCGTGCGTATGCGAGAAAGCTTGCCAGTAGCTTCTTATTGGTCGGTGGTTCTTCCTGGTGTCTTGCTTAGTTCATCATCCACCAACTATACTGGCCGCCAATCGTATGCTGAGAAATGGCGATGAACCCACACATATAAGCGTCTACCTTTCCGTTAGTGTTTTTACTATTTTTGTACCAAACTGAATTAGAATTTCTACTCCAGTCACGCTAATTAACTTCGAAGTCTAATGAAATGATGTAGGAGGCAGTGTAAATGCGCATTTTATTAATATATTTTGCCTGAACTGATGTACTACGGTGAATATCAGGAGAAGTCTGCGTACGTTTAAAGTGATAGACTCTTCCTCAAGCTTCTGTATTCGTTTCTCCGTATGGAGATAACATGGTATGACACGTCCATTCAGTTCTGTTTGCATAACTTTTTCTGTGTACAGTGAATCATCGAAATTAATGTTGATTTTCATCACACTTATTTTTCGTTTACTTGATATTTTCTGTGTGCTTTTGCTTTATAATAATACGGCTTGTTATATATATATATATATATATATATATATATATATATATATATATATATATATAGAGAGAGAGAGAGAGAGAGAGAGAGAGAGAGCAATTTATTCAACAAACGGCTTTATTGCTTTATTGTCAGCTGGTGGTGTCCCTAAAGTATTTAGCACCCGGTAGGATCCTTCCTTTGGCACCCCCACAACTAATTTTAAAATGTAAACACACAGAAACAGTATATTATGTTTGCAAGTAAATTTTTAAACAGTTCAGTACTGTCATAAGCAAATTGGAAATAACGTTTACTTTGGCGAATATTTCATTTGGTTTGAAAACTTGTACTGGTGTTTCAACTCTCTCGATGGCACCACCCCTTTCTGGCTGTCACCTGGGTGGGACCGCTCCCCTCCTCGCACCTCTTTAGTACGCCACTGTTGTCAGCCCATCCATATTGTGACCTCATAACACAGATGATCCAAATGACCAATGCCATATATATCACACATGAAAAAGGACATAGAATCTTAATCTGGTCAAGTTGGTTTTTCATTTTAGTAATGGCTAGTGGCATTGACAGGAACAAGCCAGGATCAGCAAGGTATGTAATTATTATATTACGTTATTGGTAATGAGTTCCGCCTTTTCAGTTTTACCAGTCTCTGTATCTCTCTCTCTAGTTTTGCGCCTCAGTACTACTTGTGGCCGAACAATAAAAGAAACCGCTATTGCTTTAAATATATTAGACAATGCAGTTCAACAGTAGAAAATTGTAATTTAAATAATATAAGTATTATTTTGTGAGGAGGTTTTCCAATTTTAGTGTAAACATCACTTGTACATCCGCATCATTAAAATGCACATGTAGCTAATGCCAAGCTAGGTTTAATCGATGTAATCTCTAACTGGTGCAAAATGCGTACACAGAGCCAATGTCATGCTCGCTATTAGGAATACCCAATTTTCGAGAAGCTAATCAGGTCTGCTCTACATATTGTACCTCTTTTACGTATCGCAGTAATTGTGTCTCCTGCAAATTCCAATATGAAGTCACATACGTTTGTCCATATCTGTTGGCACGTACAGAGTATCTAAAAGAAAAGTAATACTAGTAGCACAAATAAATTACCTACTAAACATGATTTAAATAGGCGTTTTTCACCTACATTCATTCATAGGAGAGCTAGGGAGAATGATCCATTAAAACAAACGGACTTAATGGCTACAAGTTTGGCTGAAGTCGATTTAAGCGCATTAGTCAACGCAATAGCAACCCTTCAATCTGTGGACTTACATGGACTACAAAGGCGACTTAACGTAAGTTGAACGTATTTAAGTAATCTATTTATCTATTTTACCACACAAAAGATCAAAAGACTAGAGATTCACCAGAGATCCGTCCGGGGACCCGTCATAATAAAAACTTTTTTGAGGAGAATTTTAGGCCCCCACTTGGCATCGCTCCCCTCCCCCCAACACACACACACAATGGCGGGGGGATTGCTTCAGTGTATACTCATCAAGCTACATTGATTGAAACTTTCCTGCACTGTTAGCACTGAAAGGGAGATTTGAGACAACATATGCAGCAGGTTGATAACTCACATAGAAGCAACGTTTTTATTAGACACAGTGAACTATTAGCAGATGGGTGGAGGTGTGAGGAGGGTGGGTCTAGGTAGGCCTCTAGCGGTCATTGTATGGTGGGTAACAATCACCAATGGTTACAATATCATTTTACCAATATCCAAGGGACACTAATTACTGACGCACTTTGTATATTGGATACCATCATAGTAAGCATGAACCGTAAGCGAAACGACAACGTGGGGGACCAAGTTCTCTAACGATGAAGGCATTACCTTTGAATGTGAAGAGTCAGATGACTCTCATGAAGAAGGGTTCAGGCCTACAGAAAACCACCAGAAACCTTCAAAGCTTTTCCCAGTGTCCGTTAACATTTTCTAAACTCTCATACTCATCACCAACCTCACCCGATACGATTTCCTGCTACGAAGGGGATATCCCATCCGTCCTCCTGTCACAATTACCCTGCACAAACTTTTATTTAGAGCCGCTGAGGAAGAATTTATAGGGCATTTAGATAGGATCGATGACCTGTAAGAAACAAACCAGATCAGACAATCTGGTCGGCTAAAGCTCTTACGCAGGCCGATAGCTCTTAATGACATTTGGTACATCGGGAAGGCTAGATTGATAGATCATGCAGCTTTGACTGCACCCTGGTCTAAGAGTTGAAGACAATGGGCGCGACACTGGGCGAATAGCACCTTTTTCAGCATCGCTGATAAACACTACGATATGCACAGTTCTAGAAGCCACCTGTATGTCGTTCTTGAGAGTCGCATAATTATTGAACTCGTCCAAAATGAACGTGAACACTTCATCTGAAAAGGGATCATAATGGGATGCTCCCGAGACTAAATCTGTAATGAATTTGAACTTACTCTCAGCCAGGACCCAAATTTCTTTATCATTTTAAGACATGACTCCTACACGTTAAATCCTAAACTATTCAGCCAGCGAGAAAAACCCGCAACTGATTTACACGCCTTCCATGAGGATGTCAAGAGAGGGAGCCTACTGAGTATCAATAACAACCACGCCCGCGATCTCATCACAACTGCCTACAGTGTTCGTTTTTCTAGGTGTAAGAAATTATTTTCGGGAATGACTCTGAGTACTGAGGGATACATTGTGATATGAAAACGGTCATCTTTTAAACCGTCTTAGTAATCTCTTCAATAAGCAACCAGACATTAATGAAAATGCTAAACCCTTACTACTGTTTGCACCATACTAATAAAATAAATGTAAGCAGAGAGTGGAGTATCAAAAGCTGATATATAAAATATAAAATATTGATTACCTACGTACCTGACGTTAGTAGAAGACAAAGTTATACTATGTGAGTCTGAGGCAAAATCCCTTTTGTACACTGAAAAGTAAACGTCAATCTCATCATCATCAGGTATCCCCATGGCCCTTCCCTAAACCATAAAGCGGTATAGTAAAGACTCAGCCCCTTACTTTTCATGCGCATGAAAATGTAATGAAAATTTGTAGAAGTCATTATAGTCTGGAATAAGATGAGGCCTAGCCCCTTCTGAAGTCAAGAAGAAACTAGCCAAACCTGATTAAAAGATAAAAACATAAAAGCAAAGTTAGACCGTTAATAGCATGTCAGCTTATGATTTGGCCGCTGCATCTTGGGGGACTATGGAGTCTGCTATGGTATCGCTGGCGTTGGAGGTCTTTCTAGCATTCTGGTATGTTACATATTCTTCTCAAGTGTTGACATGTTACATTTCTCACCTTCGCGTCGTCTCTCGTAAGGTTGGCCAAGCCCGTGTTTCTTTGCTCTGGTCGCCGGTCTTGGTTTGGCCAACCTTGGCTACCAGAAGAGCGACTTGCTTGTCGACGTACCAATCGTGGCAATATCGCCCAATCGCGCGACAGTAACGTGGAGGTGTTTTTATCGAGCCACATGCATGTCAACAGCGTACATTTTGCATCCACGTACTGGACGTCGACATATATTTTCTAATCCACGTCTTTATCGGCGGCGTAACTTTTGCATCGGTGTCTTGGTGGCGCCGTTGAATATGGTGAGCAACATAGTGGAGGCACAAGTCTGGCAGCTTCCTTGGCCAGCGGTTTTTCAAACGGTCTGCCCTCTTTACGCAGCGTGTCATCCGCCTGGAAAAGACAAGGTTACATGGGCCTTCAACGTTGTCAGCGAGGAAAGGTGCACGCAGGATTATTTCAGTTTCCAGACGTTATGAGCGAATACAAAACTGCATTTGGGTTGGAATCGATACCTTAAGCTCGACCATCCGGACATACTGGGTCTCCTTGTCTTTTTGGAGCCCCCAATGACATCTACCAGCATGGAGCATATGGCCACAGCGGGTTTGTTTCTAAACGAACCGACTACTCAGCGCGCCGGCCATCGGCCCCTGGTCGCCGTTGAGGCATAGGCTCGCTTCTATAACATTAACCTTTCTGAACACAATCGTGTCTCGCTGCCGGTTATTCTAGTGTACCGAGATCTGAAGGATACCAAGACGTGCTGGGGTGCACATATACCTTCTGAGAACTCATTTCCTAAAAGAAATGGCAGAGACACTGCTCAGTGGTCATGGTCTGGAATGAGATGGTAAACAGCCCTCCTCTCCCAAATTGACGGAAGGCATCCGCAGGGAAAGCTTTATGAGCGTGATCATGCTCCCCCCCCTTCAGCCACATTGGCGGTAAAGATTTCTTCGTAGACATTGTTTTTAAGTGTCAGTGGCATGGCGTGGTCGATGGTTTCCATCAGTAGGATGACTTGTCACGCGCCTTCATCTCCCCTTTGTGTTGTGTAAAACCCAAGTTGAATTTGGCGTTGACAGAGCACATCACTGGCGAGTGGCGGGATCTGCTTCAACGGCGGACGTTTCTACGAAAGTTATATTGCATAAAGCACCGTTGGAATTGTCTGTGGCGTTCATCACAAACAACATCGGCCCTGCGCTGCGAGCATAGAGAAGTATACTGTATGTTGCAAACAAGCATACATTATCAGAGTGGCCTCCAGAATGGATGGGAAGATCACGCCAAGTGGCGACTGCTTCGTTGAGTAAATGCGCGTTCTGTCTTTGATGACACATTTTCTTGGATGGCGCGCGCGACTGTTTCCATTTTTCCGCCTTAGGTATCAACATCATTATCCATCCCTATTATTATTAGCTAGTTATTATTAGCTAGTACGTGGGTCTGTCCATGGCGTAAGTCTGGAATAACTGAAGGCAAGTGGTGCCGGCCACCTTGGTGAGCTCGACTAACTTGTTGCTTGCTCGGTAGGCCCCAAAGTGAGTTTAAAAGCGATTGATAAGTTCTTCCACATCGTAGGAGCAAACGGCTGCATTCCAAGCAGCAGTTCATTATTGACATTTGTTGCTGCTGTCTCTGTGACTATTTACTCATCTACATTTTGTCATTTTCCTCTTCTGCAGCTGCTCTTTTTTAAACTTGGTCAAATCCTCTTTAGTATCACCGTCGGTCTCTTCGAATACCAGACACAGACCATTCTGCGTCGGCAAGCCACCCGTTTTGGTGACACTAAATAAAATGGTTTCGGCACGCTGCTAACTACTCACACACTAACGCTTCTTTTATAATCATATGTAAACGTTTCCTATGGTCTTCGGGGGCATACAGATGTCAATCGTCTTCTGGAGGCTCCAATGGCACATCATCTCGTGTTTCCATGGCGCATCTGCTGTTTTGGTCCACCTGACACTTGTGAATGAACCCTTTAGCGCCGGCAAAACAAGTATCTCTAGAAACTGCAACCAACTCTAATATTTGTTCTGTCTCGAGAAGCTACCAGGATTGTCATGGAGCACGTATCGCATCGCGAGGAAACCACCTGCCGCACTACAACTACAACGAGCCATGATCAGACCGGACATCCGGACCGTTACAACCAGCAACCCCAAAGGCATGCTAACTGTATGAACTTCCGTACTCGCGCATCATCGACATGTGGAACCGGTACAATGTCGACTAGGACCTGTCCAACGATCTAAATGTCATCCGAGGAAACCTTTAGCGGTTGGTGGGCTTACAACCATCAGAAGGCCACCCCAATATGTTCGAGCGACGGAGGATATAGGGTGCTGAGTTGTTGAGGTAGATCTACAACTGGATCAAACTGTTGAAGTCGAACCCGAGCGGTAATTCTTCGGCGCCTTGTCACCGCTCCTGGCCAGGTGTAGGTCCAGGTGCAGCATAATGAGGCCAGCGTCCACTGATCCAAGGGCATCGTATAGCAGTTTAAACAAATCATGGCAGAGATATAAGATGCGGTCCGCATGGTGAAATGAACTTTGTGGAGTCCAACTATGTCCTAAATGGTAAGGTGACCCGGTTTACTTGCGCAAGATCAATCAATGGCATCCTCGCACAGCCTTCGGCAACTTCTACGCACCAGGGCAACCGCCCTGTCAGCCCCTCAACACCATGGCCAACGTTAACCTCTAGCGATGGGAAATCCCTTACCAGTCCATCATATACCACATCGTAATTCCCTGATGGGTTGGGTTGGATTGGAATTTTTTAAAGTAGCTTTAACAATTTTTCAGTCATATCGCTACGATGTCTGCAGTGTGGTAGATTAAAGTGATGTCTAGCACTGAGGCATCATTCCGCAGACATGTAGCATGATGTCATACCCAGTCACATTATCCTGACACCAGACCGACCAGTCCTAACACTAACCTCTTATTGCTGTGCGCCTAGCGAGGCAGCTGTTAATGCCATTTTTGTAAGTCTGAATCGGCCAAGGTTGGTACCCACGATCTCCAGCTTCACAGGCAAACGTTCTATCCACTGAAGGATTGGGTGATCGGCCACATCGCTATGGGTTCATACAAGAAAATGGAAGATTCTCAAATACTTCCCAAGGGCTTTCTCACCAAGCGAAAAGCTGAGTCGAATTGGAAGTCAGAAGTGATATTGCGATGTCTTCAGAGTACCTGTCGAACCAGGAGATCGCGACGATTCGTTGCCTGCGGGGGTAATGAGATCATGCCGAGTATGAATCTTAGAAGTACAGAACGACCCTGCTCTGCGTAGTACAGATATGGTGGCACAAACCCGTATGGTAAGCAAGAAAACGAACCTTCCTCCAGCGATGTTGCAGCTTCTGGTATTCGGCTTAACCTCCGTTCGGAGTTCTGGGTCTTCATTAGAAAAAGCTTAGGTCTCAAGTAAGATGCTCATAAACTATTGAAACTTGTTGAACTCCATTTTCATTTGGGCGGGAGCAGAGGCTTTGGTTGTGACCCCATCGAGTCCGATCCATGTTTCGATTCCTGTGGGGGAAGGCTTGTCTGTATCATGCTGTATGCTCATTTTGCTAATTATGGTTGCATTTGTGAGGCGAAACTTTATTCTCTGCGTGAGGCTTTCAATGTACAGCTTATTTCGATGATCAGCCTTGATCATTGATCTCGCTACTCCCTTGGCTTTTCGGGATACTGCACCGTATGCTCGCAGGATAGAGTTCATCTTGCAACTTAGACGTACGAACTCAGCTACATCCTCAAATTTCCCCACACCCTTTTTTAAGTTATCCTCAAAGATTCTTCGGGTCTGCAAGAAAAAAGAATAAAGTGTTAGTTTGTCAACAGAATGTCAAACAAAATTTTGAAGGAGTATATTAAGAGTTGAGAAATATTGCTTTCTTGTATACATACAAAATTACACAGAAAATGCCACTCGCTCATCACAAAAACCCAGTCGTACTTTCCACCCTCAAAGTAATAATTGTATCGCGTACAGGTCAGAAAATATAGTATCTGCAGTAACAATGATAGGAGGAGTAGTCGCAGTATTTATAGTAGTACTATCAGCAGTAGTAGTATAATAGGAGATCATTACTACGAATGGCAATAGCAGTAATTATGGCTGCAATTTAATATTTTTAGTAGTTATAGCTGTTGTAGCATTAGCAGTGCTTTGTGTGCTTGTAGCAACAACGGTACTAAATAAATATGAATGGTTGCGGGATTGCAAAGGACATGTTTAGGTTGAAAGAGAAAGAGCGTTGCAAAAATTGGGAGTGACAATGTCTTTAGCTCAAAGCAATACTACACATGATAAAGAAAGAAAGAAAGAATGCAATAGTAGTAATGGATCAAGCTGTTGTTGCAACTGGAACAGTATTGTTGCTCTTTTGTTCATTTTTTTTCTGAATAATTGAGTTCGCAATTGCATATAAATCTCCTGCTTTCCATGTTGATCCTAACAAGAACTGTATGCTTAAATGGTGCAGAGTTCAGTTTCTGATGATTTGAAGAATGTGCAAGATGGACAAGATGCCAGTATCGGATATGATGACCAAAGGGACCTAGAGTTGAAATACACAGACTTAAGAAAGAAATATGATGAACTAGATGCAGCCCATAATGAGCTAAAAGGAGCGATTAACCAGTATTTAGAGGAGAAAGAAAAACTGAACAATGAACTTACAAATATAAGAGCTGAACTCATCATGAAAGATCTTAGAGCAGGAGAGCGAAATACTTCGACTTAAAATGTTGGTTGAATCTGCAGACAAAGACATGAAATCTCTAAATCGGAGACTTAATGAGTGCAAGAATGAACTGAAATCGAAGGAAAGAAGCCTGCAAGATCTGCAAAAGACAATGGAGGAAGTTAAACCAGTAAAAGATGAAGAATTGACAAGGTAAATTGATGTTTACTGATGAGAGTATGATATAAACGAACCACCTGTTTTGTACTGGGAATAACATCTATTTTGATAGTTATTATATCTTTATGCAAGTAAGACACAACAATTTGGAAATTCATAATTATTCTGTCAAATCTAGATCGTGTTTAATTTAAAAACTGACACAGACTTTCACAGTTTCAATTCTTATCACAAACATAAATTGTATTTATTTAAAAGAGACACCATATGGTGTAGTGTATATGCTACACATGCTCTCACATTCCAGTACTACAATATGGACCAAACCATACTGACACGGAATAGATTATGTAATGAATTGTCACGATATTTTAAGTGTTAAAAACAAATTAGAGTATTTACTGAATCTGTAATTCAGACATCCATATCATATGGTAGTGGTGGTTGGGAGACTTGATACGTAGAGTCCTTTCACTTGTTCCCTGACCTTCCCATTTCTTCCCAATCATTATCCACTTCTTAATTGATAGGGCTCTATGTTATTGGGTCAACAGTCCTGTGTGCCTTTGAGTACCTGTTCATATTCTTGTCATTTTAATCGTTAAAGTTGGGAGGAAAAAACAATAAATCCAAAAAAGATCACTGCACAAAAGAATGATTATACACTAATTGTTTTGAGTTCAATTAACTATACACTCTGTATGTAAGGTGGATTTGTCGAAAGAATATTAAAATTTAGGAATCAATGCTAGTTCACTGCAATATGATTTCAGTGCTAGCATGGTTGTTTCTATTAATTTAATGTAGAACAAAACTTTCGATTTTTTTCTTCCACAGAAGAATGGGACAGCAAACATATAGGTTCTTAATTCATCGATAAACTCTTGATTACAGTGTCAGACCCACTGAATTGTAACGATTCTATCTTTTTTTCTAGTCTCCAGGCAGCATTAGTTGCTTCTTTTCATGGCGCCTAACCTCCTGGCAAATGGTCAGGTGGTCTAATTTTGAACATATATAACTCCATTCTTGATTACTCTGTTCTGTTTATTTAATATTATATATAAATATCATGAAACGCGCGGGAAGTATATTTTATCTCAATTTTACGCTTCCTTGACTTTGGTTAAATTATTTCGTTTGTAAAATTCTTTTGTTGGTCATTGTTTCTGTTAGTGTTCAGAGAATTGTATTTAATTGAATGCAATACCTTTAAAGTCAAATAATTCTAGTTTGATCGTATTCATTATTTAGGTCAAATAATGCTATGTAGTAAATCACATCTTTATTCAGTGGCACTGTATTTCGTGATTGGTTACTCTCAGCAGATAAAGTTTATTGTTTGGTGTTATGGCACAACGACACAAATATGTTATTTAGGTCCCAGGCAATGATAGCCTTTTGCAGAAGGATGCACCAGTTTCCAGTCTTGGCTGATTCTTAGGTCTGATTCATACCTGCACTCTTCTGGTCATGCGCCCAGAATGCTAACCACTGAACCAGTTAACCTCCTTCCACCATTAGTGGCCACTTAGACATGCGTCAGTACCCATCTAGTTTTTTTTCTACATGTCAGTTCCTGCACGGACTTCTGATTTTTGCAGATGTATTTTTGTGAATGATTAGGAAATATGCACATCCTAAAGCAATAGAGTGCATGATTATTGTGGCAAGATTTTAACTTTATTGTTGGATGAAGTTAATAAGCAATGCTTTAATCATGTATGTAGTGGAGATCACATTGGCTGGCAAACTCTATTCAGAGGCGGTAAATTTCACCTGATAAAGATTCTAATGTGTGAAAGTTACAGCTGCTTCTGAAACATATTTTATGCACACTATTTCTTTTGATTTTGAGCTTGTATTTTTCAAAAGATGTTCTTTATTATTTATAGTTTACTCTTATGCCCTTTTTGACGAAGCCACAACGATTCAAAGACTTGCTAGATACCACAGGTGATTACATGACTTCTGCAAGGTTATGTTTGTCGGAGAAAGGTTTAACAGGACCACACATATTTTTATTGCACTCTTCATTTTTGCAACCTAGTTTGTTCTACTAATAACAATCTCCCATATGTTCTTTGTAGACCTGTTAGAACTTGGTAGAAATTGAATCCGCACGAAATTTCACCTCCTAAAGTCTGATACTGAGTTTACAACTGGGTATAGTGACAACGAAAATGGCAAAGCGGTTTTGAAAAAATTTAATACTAAAGTTTGATTTCATTTTTCGTTATAAGCTTTTCTTTTATTGGAGGATGTTGATATCGCAACCGTTACTATTATCAGTTTATGTTGACCTTAAAATGTACTGATTTCAACAACTTATGGGGAAGCAAATCTCAGAGGGAAACCCCAATATTACCGACTTGAGTGACCACACCATATCTAGTAAGCTTGGAGAAATATATTCAGAACTGTATAACAACGTGTGGACGACCGCATTCGAAGTTCTCACCAAAACCTTTCTTGTAGATGACAAAAAAAACAATAGAATTGTTGCTCAAGATTTTGTGGGTAAGCAAAGGTATCTAACACTTACCGTTTTATTATGAAAACCCTTTTTTAAAACACATGTATCCAGCTATCATATACAGAAATACATTTTACGACTTGTTATACGCAAAATAGGTAGATTCTGCTTTCGATAATCGTATTCACGATTCAAGTATTTATTTTTTACCCCACTTCTAACTGTTTCCCTTTTGCTATCGGTTGATAAATATGTATCATTGGTATCTGTACTCAGAAGATTTATTTGCATTCGTTAGGAATCCAGTAAGCAAGCGAGCAATTTGTCCCAGTCAAACATGAAGACGATTGAGAAACTTATCGCTGGATCTTCGGAAGAGGTTAGTTAAGACCTAATGGAATGAGTTTCTTTTGTTTTGTCTTCATAGCATGAAAGATTGTTTCCTTATTTGCTTTTTTAACATAGAAAATATTTTGTTGATAATTTTCGAGTGATCCATTAAACAGTCAAAGAAACATGGAGATTGTGTTTTTGAATTTATAGCAATATCAAGGTGTGAAAATTTCAGATAAATTATGATGAAACATTATTGTCAGGATACACAAGTTCTGACAATTGCAAACTTTCCTTATGCCATCATTGTCTAGGAAAATCTTTGCAAGCAGATAACGCGAAATCTAAATAAATCTGACAAATTATTACTATTATTATTATTTTAAAAAATCTCCACACTCAAGCAAAAAGCGGGGATATTATTATTGCTTCCGTGTGATAAACTCTCCGTCCATCCAAAGTATTTCATTGCTTCTTCCCTCGCACTGATTGACAGATTTGAATGAAACGTTGCAAGCAAGATATGTTGTTGGTGTAGATTTGCAAATATATTTCACTGTGTTTACTCGGGCCGATTTTGGGCATATTTTTGTAGAATTCAGTTCGTCTTTGCTTCCCCTCACATCGGTTGGTAGACTGTATTGGAAAGTTGTATGTTAGATATAAGGTTGATCTAGATGGGCAGTAATTTTTTAAATTCCTCGTCTGTCCCATGTTGTGGGTGTTTCTTTACATCTTGACAGACAAAGGATATTTGGTGAATTCAGCTCATTATCTATTCACTTTATACGTTGGTTGGAGCAAGTTGCTAAAACTTTGTTTACTGGACATGTAGCTAGTGAAGATGAGCAATGATATATATATTTTCCTTTGACTCATTTTGTGAATAGGTATTGAAAAATTATCAAAGAAAATACACATTTGGGGCGCAGAGTTGTTCATTGCTTTTTCTCCCACTGTTTGGAAGATTGTATTGAAGATTTTATTAGCTAGTTATTTGATCTGTTTTCATGTGCCATAAGGGTTATTTTCCTCTTGTATTCCTATTTTGGAAAATGTTTTGGTATATGGGGAATATTCACGATAACTATTGTCATTTCTTCTTCTCATGCACTTCATGAAGTTATTTGATTTTGTTTTAATCCCAGACCTTCAAAGCAGAACGGGAATAAGTCCATATCTGCAGCCATTGGTATGACCATCGTTGAAGAGGCTCTCCTAATCCTCTTACAGAACTGTAATACCTCCTGCACTTAGCTAAGCACGGGGATATTGTCTTTGTCCCCCTTCTGTCAGACTGTTCATTTGTTTGTCCATCGATCAGTCTGCCCATTCGTGACAAATTTTATCACCTCATTTCTTTCCGCACGAATTTAATGACATTTTGTGGTCTAGGTGTGTATTTGTTACAGATGTGCAAACAGATCTGTATGGCTCTTTTTCAGGACATTGAAACATTAATAGGGAAAATTCGGTGTATGGTGAATTTAGCTTTTTTTTTTTATAGCTTGCTCGTTTAAACTTCTTGGAAGATTTTGCTGGAACTTCATTGGCTAGATATGTGGTTAGTATTGATGTGCAATACGATTTTACTTTATATTCTGGTCCATATTTCTTCTTTGTGACATTTCTTAAAAATATGTTAATTTTTTGTAAAATTTAATACTGTTGCTGTTATATTATTTCTCCCACACCGATTGAAGGATCTTATTGAAACTTTGTAGGCTAAATATATGTTTGGTTTCGATGCGCAGTAAGAGTTTAAATTTTTCCTCGGGTCTATTTATGGAAAAAGGAGAATTTTAAAATGCAGCTTATCGTGGCGTTTCCTTCCAAATATGTTTTAAGGATTGTATGCAAGATTTTGTAGGTAAGATATGTGGCTAGGGTAGATGAGCTACAAGTTTTAATTTTTTTTGCTATTTATTACTTTGGGGAAAATTTCTTTGCAACGTGTCTAAATGAGGGGAAGTTTGCACATTCATCTTGTTTTCGTAATATTTATGTATCCATATGCAATATTTTTTCTGGATATTTATATATATGTCAGAAACATGTTGATTTTTGTAAAAAGGGTTGAAAGCGGGGATGTTTCGTTGTTTTTCCGTAAGAGAAAATACGTTTATAAGGCCTCTCCTGAAGTAGGAGGATGTGCACGGTTGTCGCTGTATCTTCATCTGGGTATTATTATTACCATTATTACTGTGTCACTGTGCGTGCGCACGGTGAGATATAGCAGTAATTGTTCTTGTGTCGGCGGCTGTGGCTTTCTTAAAGTCACACATCTACGTCATTTGATTATGTCGTAAAACGCAAGGAGTTCCTGTCTTGTCTGTCTCGCGTAGATAATCTTCATGGTACAAAATGGTAAAGCTTTGAATTAACGTTTATTGAACGACACGTCTGTTCTACATTGGTGGCTGCATTCCAATTGAGTTTTAAGATAATATTACTGATGATTTAAAGCGTACACGCTGATATCATATGAGCTTATCTCTTGCTTACCTTTATGATATACCTAAGTAGAAAGCTTGTGTTAAAATTAATCGTATACCATCCACATTGCATGTTTTGATGTATTAAACTGCAGATCTGGTATACTATTCGAACAGATCTAACATTTATAAACAGATCTGTAAGATATTTTGTCTTACCACAGTCGAATAGATATAAACATATTTCGAGTTTACATGCTTATTATAGCGAACGATGTTAAAGTTTCCACGAAAGCATATGAAAATCAGATACAGTGGTTATGCTAACAGGCATAGAGATGCATGTATAAGACCTAATCCACTTAACTCTTCTCATTATTATTATTATTATTATTCTCAGTCTCATTGTATTTTGGGTGAACCTTATACTTGGGTTGGGCCAATTTCAGGGACCAAAGATGTAAGGAATTTGCCTATCCCTTGGGAAGGGCTTTATACAGTATCCCCGATTTTCATGATATCTCTTGTTCTCTGAATTTGTCCCTAAGATTATGGAAAATTAATCTTGATACTGTATCAGGTCTGTTATTTATCCGATTGTTGTTTTCTTGCTGGAGTACCGCACCTTTTCATTTTCTCCTGCTAAGTGTGTTACAGCTGAGATCTTCACTCGGTGCTTTAATAGACATTTTATGTCAGGTTCCTCTTTTCTTTCGAAGAATAGTATTCCTGGACTCTTATTCTGTATCATGCAGCGCGTCTGGATGTTAAAGTCACACATACTTCTTTTGCTTGCTTTTTTTTCTCTCTCTCTAATGCGATATAACCGCTGACCCGCATGCTTCATCCCATATTCATTCGAGAGTTGGCCGTGTTCTGCTATGGCTAGTGTTGCATGCCGCTTTTGTTTACTCAAACTAGCTGATTAAGTAATTAATTTTATCATGTATGTTCTTGCACATTGAACAGTTCTAATCTGTCTGTAAAACTGCATTTAACCTATTGACTATAGATAGGTACATGCACTTGCACATCTTTGCGCAGCCATTCTGTTTCTCATTATAAATGTCAAAGGTGAACTCATCCTTAGATATCATCACCAGGTGTTTCTCATACCTAGTGATGCACTGACTGACCATTCATGTCATTGGGATGCTGAGTTAAAAGTCTAGAGCTCCAGTTACTGTCACTGCACCCTATATATAAATGTGATCATGTGTTCGATACTGTGCTCTAGATTAGTGTAGCAACTCGTCTGCCTTCAAACATGCTTTTGTAATTTTATCTGTTTTGCAATGAGTTTTATTCTATCGTTTCTTGTTTGTGCAGCACGGAATTGTCTTTTGCTTCCACCATTTAAAATTATATATCTATATATTTTTAGATTTGTATTGTATACCAAGCTTTTGTCATAGGTTTGTTAATTCTACTTTAATGTGAAGGTTGGATATTTCAGATCTACCTTAACGCTTATCTAAATCTTTCTCATCATTCCGATTACCAACGTTCCGTGATAGGTAGCGAACACAATTCTCTAACGTCTGTTCAGAAGCTGATGCCAAACCCTACTATATCAACCTTGGGCCAAAATATCTCCTTTAATGCGGCCTACTTATAAATTGTCTCGTGTGTTTCAACTGCCTTTTCTGCCTTCTAGCATGTATTGCATTTATTAGCATCAATGATTCTGACAGACTTTCTACGACATATCACTTAAGCCGATTTATATATTTATTTAAGATTTTGCTTGCTTCTAGCCCACACTTGATTGCAAACGATTGTTGAGGGAGGCTCGGAAGCATGTCGATATAAAGAAAGCTGAATATCATCTTCAGGTACAAATTTAATTTTCACCTTAACAATTAAAAACAGTAATGAAAAGAAAACACGAATGAGGTCGAAATATGTATTAAATAGAAGATTCAATATTATCCTGTGGATTGAAATAGAAGTAGTTCAATAATACACACATCCTAAATTGTTTACTTTTGCCAACAAAGTATATATATATATGTGTGCGTGTGTGTGTGTGTGTGTGTGTGTGTTATATTCCCATATATTTGTCTCGAAATGTTTTTACAAATAATTGCTGTTACAAAAGGATCTTTATTTGTGCAATTAATGTTCCTATTCCTCAGTCAAATTTTGTCTACGCTATAAATTATCAACAACAGTTCTAAACCTAATACATTGAGCCCTGAAATAAATACAATGCATTACTTTGTAGTTACCGGGCCATTTAATTATTTTATACCTTGGTAACCTATTTAATTATATTTAGCAGCAAGTTGGTAAAACGTGGTAAGCCCAAAGACATTTGCTTAAAATTTGTCAAATATAATCGACTCTAAATGAAGGTTCACTTTTATTGAAAACACTACATACACGAAGCTACATTTATATTTAGCATAAATATACTAAATCCTTTGTATTTATTCGAAGTGACCGGTTTCAGCATCTAAAGAATTCATTTATTAACTTTCACTGGTTATTATGGGATCAGATAGAGCGACGTTACACAACAGACGTCTAGGTACCGTTTAAGGGCACAAAAATGACAATCCTATTGATACGTATGTCAGTTTAGCATCGGTAAATATAAAGATGTGACAGTACCTATTTGGTTTGAAAATAATTGAAGACAGATGACGCAGAATATACTATTTTTATACTTGGAGGAGAGGTCAGGAAGGTAAGGAATTAGGGTGTTGGAATGAACAGGTGAAAACGTATAGGTTCATTCCTTAAATTCTCTTTCCCAAGATAAACCTGTTTATAACAATGCATCATGACATATGTCAAAATACTAAACCAGTTTCCATCGCCTACTGAAGTAGATTGTAACGTTCCATTAGTATCCTCCCCATCAGTATTAGCGCAGATAAAGTAAATGAAATCTATTGCATAAAGTTATATTTCCTGAACTCTTCTATTGTGCCCCATTTCAGAAACCTAACTTAACGAATAAGTCGAAATAGACATATACTATTTTGACAGATCAACACTAACCACTTGGCCAGCTTTGTCACGTTACCAGTCTGTGACTGATTACTGACCAGCTTGGCCATAAAATCTGCTACTCCAAAAATATCGTTGTTTGTGACATTATTTCAATAATTGTACCCACTTACAATAATCAGAGGAAAACGGTGAACCCCACACCAGAACACTTCTAGACACTTAACTTAAAATGAAGTCCTTCCCATGGTGTAGAAGGACAAATGGTGACACGATTTGTGATTCCCATATAAGCGTACAGTCTATGATGTTGGAAACAAAACACCCTGTAAGTGAATTACCATGCCTAAAACATTTTTTGTGTGCATATTTTCCTTATGTATAAATGACAGACTAGAGCTACTCCCATGGCTCAAACTTTTATATTATTTCTCACATCTTAGAGAAACATTGCACATCATAGCACGAGATGCTTGCTTGTGGAAAAGGAAAAATCTAACTTTTGTGAGCTAGAGCATTCAATAGAAACTGCATTACTCTTCGGGCAGAGAAATTATCGTTTGTCAATGTTTCTGATTCTCCATCGTTTGTTTCTTCATGAAGTTTCCTCCTTTGTACCATCTGGTCAGCAACGTTGAAAATTTGGCAAATTGCATGACACAGTCATGATTTGTGGTCCGAATGTTTTCAGAATGTCGAAAGTGTCGTTGACTGTAACATATTGGGTTCTTCTAAATCGCTTATTCTTTTATGATCAATCTATGAATACAATTCAAACTAGGGTGAACATATGACGGATGTGAAGCATGAAGAGTGAATGTAATCTCCAGAACTTGAATTCAGAAGCTAGTTTGATTTACAACATAGTTAATGTTTCCTTTCCAACGTACATACTTGATACAGATTCTTTAATTTTCCAGTAATTATATCAGTCATAAAAGGTATTTGGCAAATTATTATTGAGCCTATTTATCATTAGCTGAGAGGCACATGCTGAGACAGTTCATAAAATGACCTGGATCTTGAGACTTTTGTAATTTATAAAGATTAATATCAGACAAAATACGCCAAATAATTACATTTTGCATCAACGATCTATATTGACTTAAAACTTGCCTTCATCTACATAGATTTTAAGCTTGCAATTTTGACACTAGTATAAAATATAAAAAGGTTTTAATATTTTGTTTCCGGTGTTGTTGGAGCTAGTATTGAATATGAGATGAATTTTACTTGAAAAAATTTGTAGTAGTGTAAAATATTTTCATGCAGTTAAAAACAAATAAAATATCAATTATCTCATGTAATATTCATGTATTAATGACAGCATCAGTTAACTATAATATGCATGGTAATTAAAGTTTAAGTGATAAGAATAGACATACTCTGAACGATAATGATAGGGCTTTCCCATTGGCACAATCTAATACAAATGGGCGTTATAAGGAATTTGTGGTGTAGTTGATACAATTCTTGTGGAATTATCTGTAATTATGTTGATCCAAATTACAGGTATTATCTATTTTAATGTACATTTTGTATCCGTTACTCATTTCTTTATGAAAATTACTTCATTGGAGTAACTTTGTAATTTTTCTCGTACGAATACAGAATTTCAATATGCAAAGGCTGATTTACCTCGTAATCCTCAGTGGGTTTGTGGATGTAGAATAACCCTATTGTGCCATCCCCCTTGTATTAAGAGGAAACTAATTTTGGCAGCACAATGGTGGCTCAGTAGCCCATTCGTCAGACTTGTGATCGAGAAATTGATCGAATCCTGCAATTTCATTAGCTCAGCACGGCTACTGTAGTTTCTCTTTCGGTAAGTCGCATGGCTTCCAATGTCTTTGTACAAAATAACCTACTTGCTGCTTTTGGTGCAAAAAATGACACTAAACCAATATTTTCTTTTTTATATTTTCTCTGTTAACTTGACTACCAATATTTTTCACTTTTAACCCTTTTCTACAATGAAATATTATATAAAACAGATACTAGAAAGGAAAGACAAATATTGTACCAATGCACAAACCTTGTAGTTTTGTTATCTAAGACATCTTGATATACTTATTATAGCATGCCTCCTTTGTTTAGAAGGTGTCAGTGAGACATACTTTCAGCCTTTTGATGGCAAGAAATCGCTTTTGTTATAATGTGTCTTTTGAAATAAGGATGACTTACACAAGGTTTTAATTTAGTAACCTTTAGGAAAATTAGATTTAAATCTATATCTTTGGGGGATATAATATGTTAAATTATGACCTTTATACCAACAGTTGACTTAAGCATTAGCACCAGTGAGATTGAGAAAAAATTATGTAATTTTTACAAAACAGATATAAACCTGTTTCCTGTAAAACAAAATGTGTTGGTGAGACTGGTAAAGTGTTATTCCTTTACTAGTTCAACCCTTATTGCAGGAGACAGATTTGAAAATAGAACATAATACCAGTCATACATTGTGCAAAATTCCCAACTTGACTTGCAGAAATGATCAATTTGTGCAGGAACGTCTGCATCTACCGTCGTCAACTATAAATGAAGCAAATACAACCCTCGCAGATCGTCGGGTTTATTATCCGTCAGGACAAAATACGAGATAAAAGAAAAAAAAACCAAAGACGAAGACCATGCATATTCAAATGTTACAATTCTCTCGAATTGCAATCGCCACCTTTTGGCCTATACAAAATGAGTAAGATGCTTTTCCTCACAGGTTCTGCTAGGACGGGTGTATAGGGCTTTTCTTAGATGCCTTGTGCTCGACGTTATCGTCCCCTTCATGCACTTTGTGGACTGATCGATCACTCACTCACGCGCTCACTCGTGACAAACACGTACCTGAGTCACATATTTATAAATGATATTTGTGAAGTATTTGTTTCTGACAACTGGAATTGCATGCTTGTGATGGACTCTGTTGACGGTAGTCTGACTAAAGCTGATGATGAAATCTCTAAACAAAGGACCATTACTTTCTCAAAGGTTTAAGACAACTATACAGGACTTGCATGATACTATCTGATTGACATATATTGTATGATATGGTACAAAAAGAAAAATGATATCTTAGCACGTGGAAAGACTATGAATTAACATGCATTTATTTTGTTTGTACCACAGGATGCTGTACATCTGGTAGTTATGAAGACAAAGTTTTAATATTTCTTTTTATTATATACCACACTTGCTTCTAAATCAAAGCTTTGAAGATTACACTTGTTTCTCAGCATCATACCCACCGTCAGCTCTGTAAAATCTCCTAAATATCATTTGTATTTATCATGCAAATATTAGCAATCTTAGAGAACGGTAAGTCTTGAAATAACATAGTCTGTTACAGTAAATTACATTTGCTTACAGTCAGTTTATATGCAGTTCTGTTGACTTCTTTCACATTCATGATTTGACCTCTTTAAAACATTTTCATTTTAATGTTGGGTTAGAGGTTATGAAATGTGTTATTTACTCATTTTACCTTAGCAATTAATGTGACAGAAACTCCTTATCTTTACAGTTTAAAGCAATCACATGTATGCTATCAAAGTACACTGTACAATAACTGGATTACAACATAAAGAAGTACCTAATTGTAATCCATCAGGATAGCATGACCGAATTTGGTAAATATAATTAAAATGTGTTACTGATAAATACAACCGAATCAATTGCCATAGCCATACTTATGATTAGACGAACAACAGCGGTTTACTCCTGTAAACGCTATATTCTTAAATATAGCATTTAGAGGAATCAGATACATGGTAAAGATGGAATTGAAAAGACCGAGTTAGACACTACAAAAGAGGACCAAATACTACTTGCTGACTACCTTGCTTTGTTTGCATTGGATCACACCTTTAGCTTGACCTCTTCCGAAACTGTCCGCGTACTTTACCATCGATGTTTCCGTATTTGTTTTTCTATGCGTGTAAATAATGACCTTCTAAATCCAAACGGATGCTTTGAGGAGCCACATAAAGTAAATAATCACAATTTTAATGTATCTGTAATCAAATTCTAAAAAATTATACTCGTTACTGAAATAATCAGTACTCATTGACCTGTATGACTTGTACTATAACCATATTAAGGTTAATATGTTACAAGCTATTAACTGTTTACCTCATTGTCGTAATCTAGATCGTGTTGTCCACAAGATGATGTTCTTTAGCTGTTATAAGTAATAAATGGATCAAAGGTGGTCTACGATAGCATTCATCAGAAATACCCGGATAAGTAATACAGTACTGGGTAAACCTTAAGCGGCACCCATGAACAGCATCAAAGTGTAAAAAGAAACTGTAAAAAGCAAAATGCACTTCAAGTGCTAATGAACATCAACACTGATGATCTGGTGAGAAAGGAAGAAATTGATAGAACGATTGGACAATTGATGGAATCTGATATGAAAGAAACCATTGCTTTCCGTGAAATATTTGTGATCTAAATAAACACTGATGTCAGTTTAATATGACTTTATTTAACTTATTTACATACGAAAAATACAACAATTGCAATGTTGTATAACAAATAAGAATACAATATATTACTCTTTTGGGCAAATGGAATTGGAATCGAGGCTTGTGTAACTGGAGTCAGGAGTCTCCAGCACTGAGTCTGTGTTTGAAAAAAATCTTTGAGCACTGATTGTATAATTGGTGAAGATATGCACAAAAGGATTTTACTTTTTCTCTGTTCCACTTTCTCGATGTGAATATTTCTCAGAAGCGATAATTATATAATTCAGTTCATCATCGTTTTATCTCCGGCACTATTTGACAGATGCAATTAAAATTTTATAGACTAAGTACATATTTTGTGTATATAGATGTGATAAAACTAGTTAACGCTTTACCTCCTACATGTCTTGGAAGATTTAATTTACAAAATGTTTGGACTAGCTATACGATTAATATAGACGTACATTACGGTTCTCTTTTTCACCTCAAGAAATTTCTTGAAAAAACTTAGAAAAAGGAATTATGCTGAGTAACTATCTTGTCATCGCTTCTCCCACCCACATCACTTATGGGATTGTACTGAGACTTTCTAAGAAATATATATGTGTGTGTGTGTGTGTGTGTGTGTGTGTGTGTGTGTGTGTGTGGTTAGCATAGATGCATAGATGTTCAGTAAGGTTTTGCTTTTTCCCATGCCCCTCTTTTGTGAAATTCCTTTCAACAAAAGAAAGGGGCTTTCAGACAAAAACATATCACTGCTGACCATTCTCTGATATGCAGGAAACATTTTGATCTCTTGTCGTTCCAAAGGTTTTAGAAATGTAGAATGTATGTTATTTGCAATGTACAATTTAAGAGAAAAACAAAACAGGTTCAAAACAAATGTGGCGATATGCATTTATGTGACTACATTTGTACCTAGTTGCATGGAGTTAAGGTGATGTTTTGGCCGTTATACATCCATCTAAATATATTTGTGAAGTTTTTTATGTGCTTGAAGAAGTTGAATTAATTCTTTACTTTATTAAAAGACTTAAATACCTTTTCCGTATTTAGATTCGTGAATATAACTTAAAAAAGTATGCCTTCATGACGATTGTACATTATTTTGGTTCCTTTACAATGTTCTTTGTAATAGGGTTAAGTTCTTTAGTTCTCTACACATTGTAGTGGAGTAAATGTATTACCAGTACATGCTTTTCATTGATCAATATGTTTACATTAATAATATCACAATACAAATATTTTCCATTGATTTTGTTTTATAAGCAAAATGTCTTGCCTTTCAGAGATTTTTAGACAAACTTGCAAGATGGGATGAATGAGCATACACGAGGACTGAAAAGGTGGCAGTTTATTCAGAAAAATGCTTTCAGCTCTGCTGGCTGATGTCCATACAAGATCCACCTGTCGTTCTCGATAGAGACCTCCAACGAGGTGCCGGTTTTGACACCAACACGTACACATTTTATACGCATTCTGGTGATACGTTTGATTATGTTGTATGGCCAGCATTATTACTTCACAACAACGGCCCACTTCTTGCGAAAGGCGTTGCGCAACCCTGTCCAAATCCTGGAGGAAAGTCTGTCCCCACGTTTGGGAGACCCGCAAGAACGGATAACAAATCGTTTGATGGAACGAATGATGGGAAAGAAAGTGAGTCATGTAATGGTTCTGACATCATGGATAAGGCACTGTATGAACATCAAGCTCGAGATGATGATGCATTGTTGTCCAAGCCAGGCCTTAGTCCAAAGGAGACTCGAAAATATTCAGAAGATGAAGGCAAATATAATGTTTATGCTCAAAAGACCCTTGCACGAAATGATTCGCAGGTAACTGGTCTAAAACAGTTATACCAGCCTCACGTATTTCAAAGCTCACATGCCAGGGAGAGATTTAAAAGATTCTGTGAACAAGTATCGACAGTTAAAGAGCAATATCTGCGAGAAATTTATGGAACAGATTATGATCATTACTACACTCTTTATATCAACCAAACCTATGGGAATTACAGGTTTATTTAAATTTTGATGTTGACCAAAACGCCTGTGTTAATCACATATTAAATCAATATTTATCATAATCGTAATGTGCATACCTGTCATTATAGGGTCAGATTATATCGTACGTTATATAGTCATGTTCCGCACATTGTCTTATATAACTCTAGATTTTGTTGCTTTAGTATTTGTTTTCTCTACTTATATTTAATTATAGTATAATAGTAGAATCGTAATTTGAATGGGCGAACTTAGACGATGTAATCAAGAATGTAGCCAATCTAACAAAGTTATCATGTAATGGTGGACATTGTGGAATACTGATGTGCAAAAGTATAAATTTTGTCATTAAAGATCTTCTTCAAATTGTTATATTTTACTTGAAAAAAAAACAAATCAATGGAAATTATTTGAAACAGACAATATATTACCTTTAAGACTCAAATATAAAACAGCCGAAAAGTTATGGTATAACCAAATAAACTCAGTAAGGTTGCATTCGAATGTGTTCTCTTTCTTCACAATCCCTCTATTATACTTATACATCTCCATTGTAGTCGTATAAGTTCGATACAGAATTTCCACTCCAGGCGCCTACAAGTATAGTGCAGGTGAAACAAATAGATGATACAATCTTAATTAATGGCACAATGTTCATTTGTACCCAAATTATGACAGACGTTTGTTCATTGCTCTGATCATCGTCGCTAGTATCAAACAAAGTATTCTTACTAATGTGTAAGCAAAATTGTGTATTCGTACAATTTGCCACTACTGCCCAAGTCTTCTATTTTCCAGTGATCCAGTTGATCTGCTTTCCTAATTATTTGCAATGTTCTTCTTGCATTCGTGTACCACTCAAACGGTTCATATTATGAGCTCTACCCATTTTGTAATTGGCAATGTGGAGTTTAGTACGGACTCCTAGAAATAGTATTCTGTTTAGGAAGAAATGGACAGAACCTTCAGTACTATTGATGTCTTAGTTCCTTCATTATAGTATCATGTTACTTTTAGCTGTGAGTTTGTGAAAGAGTAACTTCGAAAAATAAATTCATGCTTTTTATCGAGTTTGAATAAGAGTAAAGAGTTACTATTCACAGAAAAGAAAATGTCTCAAACATTTATCAATAATCCCTTAAGTAGCAACGTAAATTGAGGAAATGAGCATTGTATATAAAAAACATGGAAATTAGATTCCAATCATAGGTCGAGCCTGGTATTGCAACATAATATTCACGAGAATATTGTCAGTGACAGCCATAATAATGATCCACATGATGAACAGAATTGAACATTGTAATAACTCTTTTAATGTCTTTCTGCAAATAATGTGCATCTATCTCGCGTTCTATGTGACTGTTTGGAAGTATTTTTCAATGTTTGCATCAAAATATGACACATGCACCATAAAAAGCTTGCAAGTGTCCTTATGACTTTCTATATGCACGGTACAGGTCTAGCACCATTCTCAACTGTTTTCTGTCCCACACCTAAAACACATTAACTTGAGCTGTAAATGATATGGTCTTTTAGACACTCTAGATTTATCATTCTCTGACCATCTAAATGTAGACAGTTGCTTTTCTAAATGAGCATTGTTCGATATAGTGATAAAACAAGCGCAGCCTCTTGGTATGCTGAATAACAATTCGGCGGACAAGAACTGTCTCTTTATCGGAAATGCGTTTTATCTTTATTAACTGATATGATGGATCCTTAATCTTGATACTATGATAATGTTCTACTTTATATCTCTTGATACACAAAATCACTCTACGGCTTGCCTATATTCGTGATTATGTCAACAACAGTGGCACAAAACGTACGTTTCAATTTTTTTCTTTCAAATCTCCCCATGTCTCTGCAAATGACCAAACTATAGGACTATGCAATGTAAATAACCAAAGTATTCAAATATCACCTACAAATAAAACCATTCTATATTTGTCGCAGTCATTTTGCAGGTCTCGTACCGATTCTTCCAGCTGTGCTGTCAAAAAAAAGCTGAGTTACAGGCAATCGAGATCTCTGTGTTTCTTGTCGAGGACGGCTCATATACTCGGAACGATTGCACAGATGAATACCAAAACATTGACTATGAGTCTGTATTATATTGTCACTAAGGCTTAATATTCTTTTGGAGCTCCTCTGCCTATGACAGATAGGATCAGAATGAATGTCTTTATAGGCTAGGACGTTATCCTGCCGTGCATTCCGTAGAGCCAGCACTGGAGTCAGAGTCTTAAGCTGAGGAGCTCGAAGTGTTCGTCGGATTGGAACAGGAGGCTAAACGTTGATCGTTGGGTTATACATGTCTGTTAAACCATGCGCCTAGGAACCAGAACTGGTTTTGGTGCTCTGTAGCTGAATGAAGACCCAGGGCCAAGCATCACATTCACTTTTTGTTATTTGCCTTCCGCGAAGCACAGATTCAATCATGTAATAACAGACATCATGCTGAGTCATCAGACATCATGTTGTGTCATCGGGTATATAAGAGGTTATCTGCAACCTCCAATTGCTTGTAGCTCGGCAATGATCCTATTAAACTGCTTCCACGTCTTTTATTCTTTTCGTTTTTGCTAACATTTCAAATATCAGAATTTTACCTTTAGCACTTACCTAACAGTGTTTCGGGTGTTATACATAATGGTTGAAATGCCTTGACTTCTAATTTGAATAATCTATAATAACAGATATTATTATGTATATTTAATTTGCTTTGTTAGTTTTATTTTATTTCTTTACATGCTATTGTAATGTGACATTGTATGTTGGACTTCACCTTGTCCAAAATTGAGTTCATTTTTGCTTGACTTAAATTGATTTTTTTATTTTATTCATTGTAATTATATATATATATATATATATATATATATATATATATATATATATATATATATATATATATATATATATATATATATATATATATATGTATATAATGCTGCAAAGTTTAATAATGATCATTGATTATAAAAAAGATTGCCAACAAGTGATATTCCTTTTGAAAGCCATTTTGTTCTTAATATCAACAAAGATTAATCATCTTGAGACAAGAATTCTTCCACTTATGACTGTTCCTGGCAAGGCAAGGACAACATCTTGGGAAAATGTTTCTCAATTAATTTCGTATTCATTGCTGATTTTGTCTCGACTAATTTTAATATCTTTATAGTTCCAAATTTTCCCAGATCTTCATGTAGCATAAGTCTGCTTAAGTCCTTCTTTAAGTTTTAATCAGGCATTCCATCAAAGTTATCTCCATGTATTAAATAAAAGAGTGAACTTGAACCTGCTTAGACCACAGTCTATAGCTGGGGCTATATGCATATTTATTTTAAAACATTAGGTTGTACCGCTTCCGATAAATTTAAAGACTATTTTATTCACGTTATTATCTATGCATGATGAATGGTCCGATGTCGGGGCAGCTTTTTTATGATGTTGTTAACAGTAAGAAAATTTGAAACCCTTATTGTGCAGCTATGGTTTGATATTTTTGTTACCGATCAACGTTTGCCCCAGATGGGGTCCGTGCGCGATTTTATTCATCAGTTTCCAAAGATTTCAACGACAGGTTTATCGATTTTTACCTAATTCAGATCAAATTCCTGATTAAGTGAGACGTGTTTGCGTCCATTCTCGAATGTGCCAGGGCCGTGGTTCCGTATTTTGCATGAAGTCATGCATTGTTTGCTAGCACCGTATCGAACTCTAGCGTTAATCACTGTGTGTAGCTTGGCAATTATGCTGAGACTGCTTCGTGCGGAGGCAAAATATTTCAAATAGACACGTATTTGCGCACGCGGACGCAACGTAATGAGTTGTTGTTGTCTGCCGAAGACACAGTTGCTATTGCTATAGCTCTGACTGAAAATCGGACAGGTGTGCCTATGATAGTTGCCATTTTTGCGTTTATCACCACATCAAGGCCAATGGTTGTTGCAGGTGCGAGTCCAACAACTGCATCCACGACACGACAGATACGATTGTATTTCACGAATACGAGGGTGTTTTTCATTCTGGCGATTTCATCTCACAGCTTGTTGTTTCCTATCTAAGTCTGGAGGTTCATCACAGTTCTTGCATTATTGTTGTCAACACCTAGTAGTACAATTGCTCCACTGGCTGGCCTTGTTCGTGTGCAACACGTACACGTACTTCTAACCAATCTGCTTTCTTTACTGGTACAATTGTTAAGCAATTCAAGAAAAACATTTACCCGTGCCACCTTATTACCTAGAACTATGCGAAATGTGCTCACGGCTTGTGCCGCAAATGATTGTTTTCGTTTGTATCACACAAAATACCGTACAGAGACAAGTGCGTTATGGCGAA
Organism: Sinohyriopsis cumingii; assembly: GCA_028554795.2. NCBI lineage: Eukaryota > Metazoa > Mollusca > Bivalvia > Unionida > Unionidae > Sinohyriopsis > Sinohyriopsis cumingii. Next base: position 132,796,697 of record CM068829.1, read on the forward strand.
TGTTAGTTTCAGTGTTTCTGGCGATGATCTCCTTATTGTTGGTTCGATACATTTGCCATTAATTGTTATCATGGTGGATTTCTCGGTGAATATTACTTGATCGTTAAAGACACAGTCTTTGGATTTTTTTTACGCCCGATGGTGATGTAGAAATTTCAACTTAAGGAAGCTAATACGATGATTCCAAGCTAGCATCAAGTGAGTACTGGTGCATCAAAGCGGTCCCTACGGTCTGTTTCTATTTGAGCCTAATGTTTATTAAATTTGATTGCATAGCAGTGTATATTAATGCTGTTCTCAAGCAAATATTCATCAACAAGAGAAAACAAAATCATTATTGATGTTGACACTTTCTCCACGTTGATCCAAGCCTCCAGAATTTTGAACTGTATTGACCTCTCGTCCGCCATCTATTCACGGTTATCAATCTCCAAAAATAGATACCAAAAGCCGGTGAAGTCCGCATTATCCTCAACATTTATTAATTCTATCTGCATTCACCAAAACTGGTTAATCTACAACAAACCTGCAACGGAAATAAATCTTTCTGATGACTTTTGTTCGTGATCTGACCTAAATAGAAAATGGCTAGTTTCAACGTCTTCCTATGAGTGTCTTTGCTCTGCGTATGGAATATTAAGAACCCCATTTGTTTGGCTATCTTGTACACAATAAAGAAATACTAATCGATTCTTTCAGCAACAAGTATAAAGTTGCCTAGTGGACCAAACCCATTCATACTTACATGTGATACAGTATATAGTCTAGAATATATTTTTGGTGGTGTAATAGATGGGCCTCTTGTAGAAAAGGTATACGATTTTGCTGATGATTTGATTGGTCAACCAAGACCTCGATATCAGTAAATTTCCCACTGACGTTCATGTTAAGGGACTATTTCGTCATTATAGTTGATGGGGTCTTGCCACCGTCGAACTAGATTTCCTTTCGTTATAATGTTTCCACTCATCTCAACACCGGATATTTTAACTTTATGTTTTGTGTTTGTGTCAAGTAATCTTTGATGAAGGCAACTGAAATACCTGATTCCCCCCAGTCTTGTTGATCACTGAAATATTTCGGCTTCAAAACAAAACTGTTGATATCCAGTTCTGAAATTTTCAGTTTTTCAGTGCGATCTTGAAAGTATCACAGGCTCATTTGGGTCAATCCCAATTACAACCCGTCGCTTAACTCAGGCAAATTGGCGTTGGTGCCAAACCTAGGTAAACCCATATCCGCGTCTCTGAGTCGGGTCGTTGCACTAATCACGTCCGTAAATATAAAAAAAATATCTTTTCATATATTTTCAAGCGTAGCTTCTAAGTGACAATACAAACTGGACAGGCGCGCGAATATGGGCTGTCCTAAAGTACATGATAAGCTTCAGTGACCAGATTCTCACATTGGAATAGCAATGGATGCATTAGGTTTTGTTTCTCAAAAAGTCTCTTCTAGAAACTTTGATTTTAGACATGAAGCCTCAGTATAGATATTCAACGACATCACTTGGTGGTACAAGCCCGCACAAGGCAATACAACATAAACTGAGATTTACCGCATATGCGACTAAAACGATGACCTCATCTGATTAGAATCCGCCCGGGTAATCAAAGATGCTCTGCCTTTTTCTTTATGTTCTGGAGATTTCTTCACCTTCTTAGGTTCCGCTGTTATCAGAGCAATCCCGAAATCAGTTATGACTGCATTTAACCACGAGATCTGAAACCCACAGGAGCGCTGGAATAGGCGCTACGAATGAAAATAATCCGCCTTCATGTTTCATCGCGGCAATTTTGGCCACTGACAACTCGATAGTTATCCAGCAACTTTGACATCGAATTGTTTCTAACTGTTTCATCAGTGGGCCTGTCCGGGATAGCTTGTCTGGGTAAGTTTTAAAATAATTCAGTTTTGTTGTTCATCGCAGTTGCTATCTTCTCGAGCTTACCTAGATTCAACTTGACAAGTTTGCGTTGGTGCGACAGTTTATTTGAAACGTTACAGGTTCAATTACATCTACGAAAATTATTTTAATTTTACACAGGCGTGTCAATGACCTTCATTCGACCACCTGAACCCTCCAATAGCAGAGCCTTGTGAGAGCGTCACAGAAATTCATCTATACCTTGGGTCGTCGACAACTCATCCTACATGCCTTTGAAGAAAATATCCACTAAGAACTGTGTAACGCAGTCCTGGTGTTCGAGAGAAACGTAATACATCGGATATGATGTTGTGAAGTCTTTCATGGAATTCTGCAAACCTGTGTCAATTTCCTGGTCTCTCCATATGAATTTCAGGAGGATGATCGTTTCCAAAGTCGAGCAAAATGTATTGCATGAGTTGTAGGTGGCCTTTTAATCTTAGCGAGACCTCGGAAGATATCAATTTTGGAACTATAATAAACTTTCTAATTGTTTGTTGCTCCTAGTTTGAAATGACTCAACCAACATGACGCGGAGGGCCGACACTATGTTGGGTACTTATGTGCCATGAGACTTCACCTCGGAGACCTTTTTGCGTAGTATGTTGTCATCGTGAGGAATGAAATGGTTGATTTTCCTCCAGACTAAAAAATAAATGAGGGCAAACGCGCTTCCGTATTCAGCGATGGACGCAATAAGGTCATCAAAAGCGTAAGTTTGGATAACAAAATTTTTCCATTGGTATGGGAACTGTCACACCAACTTCCCTTGTTGATGTTGCCCTTGTGTGTTAACACAGCCGTGTTCTTGGCCCCGCACACAAAAAAACCTTACGAACGTACCTGCAGGATGAAAATATATGCTTGAGTGGAATCGTATCCTCGCAAACGTTGTCAAACAGTGATAAAACTCAAATCAGCTATCCAATGATTTACCTTATCGGCAAGATTGGTTCATTTTGTGTGATCGGTATATTTGTTTGTGTTCCTGATAAATATTAAAGACGAGTGAACGATATACAAAGAAGTTTCATTTCCCTTTGCGTCGGTGATGTAAAGCGCGTTGTTGAAAAACGAATGATGACATTGTTACGATCCATCAATGGCGCCTTGTGCGGTGTTCTTGTCGGCATGCACAATCTTTCCTTGGACTTCCATGAAAGAGTCACAGAAGAAAATACCAAGATGTGTCAAGAACATGAAGTTCTATTCTCTGTCAGTCGTCTGGCACCTTAGCTTGGCATGAGTAATATTAGCAAACTCGGACGCTTTGATCTCGCAACACAGGTGCATCATATCCCACGATGGATCAGATGGATCATTGAGTCAAGGCAAGGTGTTTCACTTATATATTATCAATCATCAACTTGGTATTAGCTTATGCCAACTCAGCCGGACGTCTCTGAGCAGCTTTATTGATGATTGTACCAGCGGGGACTGTCGTTGCTTCTGGAAACGCAACTATAACCTTTGTTTGAATCAACCAATTGTTGTAGTCGATCTCAAAATCATTGAATCGCTTGCAATCCCTGGTTTTCCAACCGATTCACATTAGCGTTTTTTGATGCTATCGAAGTCTCGCATTGCAACGTATTTAGCAATCGGTGGAGCGCGCGAGCTCAGGTCTGCGAGAACCTTTAGCGCTCCTGTGACATCTTTAACGTCATTTCTGAAACATGTCCCGTACACGGGCTCTCTGACGTTGATAACACGAATGCGACGTACACTTTTGAGTGCGAACGCCATTGTATCCATTAACCGTCAAGTAGAGTCTAAGTACAGTTATAAACTCAGAGTCTATCTGCGCAGGTCCAACTCGTGCCCGTCCTGTTCCGCTAGGAAAGTAAGTGCAGAAAACAGTGAATCGCTGCTTGGAAGATACGTGTACACTGACTGAGTAGTTCAGAGCAGTTTACCCAAGGGCATATTCTGGAAAATGCCGACAAACATATTCCCTTGAGAGGCAGTGCTAACTTCGGAGACTCTGAGACTGTCACTGATGGCATCACGGCTTAGTTTTGACCTAAATATATGAGGTGATCTGGACAATCTGGTATCCACTTAACTGGTGGAAAGCATATTCCTGGATACAATAACTGATCGAAGCCCCTTAGAAGAAACTGAAAACCTCATCGATTCTAAATATTATCGACATGATCTCGCACATGAAAGATCAACAGGCTGAGATCTTAACCATGGCTTGAATGCGACCAAACCTACTTTTGGAGAAAAACTGTAGGGGGATTGTCAAAGGAGGTCATAAGGCTAAGTTTCCGTTTGGAGGCGAAACCTCCATATAACAAAATTCACCACTAAACTATCCACTTGAAACGCTGCTTCCATTAGTCCTGGCTTTATTTGGAAAGGCGAAGTAGCATTTTAAATGTTAGCTAGTGTGTTAAATGTTACCCATGGCGTTGCCAGAGCGTTGTTGGAGACTTTCCCGTAGATGATCTGATGTTTTGACACCCAACCAAGTTCACCACTCTGGTATCTTGTTACAAGCATGAAAAAACTGTCGCAGAATTTTCCGCAGATCCAAGAAAACCGAGTTGCTGACACTAACATGGTCCAATGTTTGGTATTTTGATCTAGGTAAATAATTTGTAGAGATGCGTTGCTCGAAGTGGTCATGTCGACATACGTCACGACCACATCATTGTAGTACGATTTAAAATGCAAACTTGATGAACGATTATTCGGACATCAGTACGTGCATGAGTTATTTACTCAATATCACTTTCAAATCTTTGGTCAGAGACGTTGAACAATGAAATCACGCGCACTACCGGGGTTATAAAGACAACTGTTACCGCCGACATAGCGATTTTGCCACCGTAACCACTCGTGTTAGATTTAATCGAGTAAACTCTGATTCGATATCTTTATGCCCTGCGGTAGTTCGATGATGGAAAATAACGTGCTACTAAACCGGTAAAGCCCTTCCATGAATAGATCTTTTGCAGTAATTAAAATCCTGGGCAGTCAGTGAGCTACTATATGAACTTGAACTCCAGAATTTGAACTCGTTGACGAACATAAAGGACAGCCTCAGCGGCAATATCAGCTGCGAGATGACGGCGAATTTTTTTATCAGAGGCCCGACGTGCGATTTCGGCCCGCGTAAGCCGTGACGGAATTTCAATATACGAATGCCGACACAGTCAAACGCGATTCGTCTGGAAGAAGTCCCAACAGTACAAGTAAATCTTTTTATTGACCTCTTCAAACATTATAGCATGATCTCGTATAAATTCACGGTAAGCATGTCTTTATAATAAAATGATCATCTAATGCGTTATTCAGCAATGAATTTCTGTAATATCATTTTTAGCTTACCAGGATCAGAAACCACAATCGCTTAAATCCTGTGAATTATTTGAGGAACTTCGTTGTCTTTTTCTTTGACAACATTTTCACGCTTTTCGTTATATTATTTGCCGAGGTTTCTCCATGACTGATCCAGCGCGATCCATATCTCGATTAATTTACTAAGAGTTCTGAATATATATTTAAAAATTCTTGAATTATATTTTGGCCAAAGTTTATATCTTCCATAAGAGAGAAAAGAACTCATGCAAAAATTAACATTGCCAGGGACAAATGCGTGCCATCTATTGTCTATTTTTTTTCTCCCTAGTTCAATAGCCCTATCTGAAATGATTAATGTGTACAAGGCTCGTTTCTCAATCATGGAAATCGCATACGTGGTAATACACGTCTCATTTATCAATCATAGTCTTGACTGTAATAAAGTATTGATTGGCGTATCCACCTACAATAATTAGATTCGTTACACATCGGCGGTGACCAAGTTTGACGGTTGGGGACCTTAATCTGAATTTTTTTATATTCCTTTTTGAGAATAATAGGTTCTGAGGCGCTGGAGGGGAGGGCGGTCCAGAACAGCAAAGCGTTGTCTCACGAGGTCAAAACATCGAGGTCGCGGCTTTGCTTGAGATCCGCGATTGTTGCCCATGGGGATTCATGAACGTTGCATCCACATTTGTGGCGAAGGAGAATTCATGAGGACTGAAAGGGATGAACCCTGATTAGTAATACAAACCTCAGACCTCCAATAAGTCACTACTGGTTGAAACCAGAACCGTACTTTAGACCAGGATGTAATACCGTGTATCAATATTTAGTCCCGTGATTTCTACATGTTGAAAGATTTCGATTCAACCTATTAAGCTAACAGGGCAAAATTTGCGACTGTTAAACGGACTTGACGTCTAGTGAATGTTCTGCCTCTTTCGACGAAATACCTATTAGGTGAAAGGTCAGGTATGCTGATAGAAGTAGATTTCATTGTTCGTGGAGCTTCTCTCTTTTTGAATATGTTTTCGAACTCCATATTAACTTGTAACAGGAACTGGTATGATGATGTGAAATGCTGTATATATCCGGCAGGGACAATCTTCAAGGTTAAATGCTTCGTAACCCTATTTTTAAAATTTTGATCGATACAAGTCAGTTCAAAGCATTGTGAAGTATAGAGTTTACCGTAGTTCTTAAATTGTGTCTGTTACAATTCATTTGTATGGATACACAATGATGTCTTTATAATTCACCTAGAACCTAAACGTGAAAAGCTTTTAGACAATAAATCACGGCAATTTGTAAATAGCCACACTTAAATGAAGATAGCAGGGGTAGCTGTTCATTTTACACACCTTGCGATAACAAATCCGTTTTAGTGCGAAGACGTAAGTCGTTTCCTGGTGGACGTTTGTAGTATAATATTATGCAAAATATATTTCATGTACAGTGCAACATATATTGATATGGAACCATACATCTTTTTGCATATATTTACAAATAATGTGTTTAAAAATGAACATTTTGAGAAAGTTAATGTATATTTATATCTGAACATTGCTTCCTTCTGATTCATTGTTGATAAACATAGCTCGGTGAAATCAAACAATGGCCTGAGTTTTTAATGATGAATTCTGTATTTGTAAAAATGCATATCCAGTTTCCAAAATTGATGACTGTTCCTAATTTTGGGAAATGAGGAATACTGAATTTGGTCTCCTATTTTGTTACATGTTTCAATATATATATATGTGTATATATATATATATATATATATATATATATATATATATATATATATATATATATATATATATATATATATATATATATATATATATATATATATATATATATATATATATATATATATATATATATATATATATATATATATATATATATATATATATATATATATATATATACATATATATATATATATATATACACATATATGTACATATATATATATATATATATATATATATATATATATATATATATATATATATATATATATATATATATATATATATATATATATATATATATATATATATATATATATATATATATATATGTGTGTGTGTGTGTGTGTGCGGTGCTCACTGCTTAACAGAAACATATTAGTACTATTATATAATCTTAACTGTTTGTTTTCAGAAGCTTAAGCAACTTAATAAATAACAGCATGTCCTGTTTTATTTTTAGTACCAAATTAATTTAAAATATACACTTTAATCACGCTAATTAGGGTCCAAGTTTAATGAAGACGAGGTGAAGAGGGTGACGTGGCGGGCTAAAGGAAACAGTATAAAAGTGCAGTTTATTAATATATTTTGCCTACACTGATGTAGAAAGAGTACAAACATTTGATATTAGAGGGAGTGTGCGTACTTTTACAGAGAAAGGCTCTTCCTCAATCTTCTCTATACTGTTTCTCTTCATGGAGGTAAAAGACTTCGATAAGTTTTTGCACTTCCACCCTTTGCGTGTAAACAATGAGTCGTCGAGATTAATATTAATTTTCATCAGGCGATCTTTCCTTTGCTTTATATTCTCTATAACATAAAATTGCTTTAGGTTGTTTATTGCGTTGTGAGAGCCATCTCTCAAGTCGTGCCTTTACGTTATAAAAATATTAGTGAATGTATATAAAAAACATGCACTATTATTTATATACTTACCTATCTACGTACCTACCTACCTACCTACCTACCTACACACACACAAATACATACATACATACATACATACATACATACATACATACATACATACATACATACAGCAACAGGGAGAGCGAACAACCTCTAACTGGTTCACTCTCCGTTACGCAAAATAAGCCTTCCTGGAAATCGCAAAAAAAAATCGCGATTGTCTCATGACCCGGTATGAGACCCGGTATGAGACAACCCTGTCAACGAACTTAATAAACTCTAATTGACTTACCCGGCCTAAGTTTTTTTGATCGCAGAAAAATACGCGATCGCGTCGGTGTCAAGTTGGAGGCAACGTCCTCGTTGATGCTATTAATTAAATTTTTTATCAAGACCAATTCGATAACGTGCTCGAGGATCATTTAAGTTTATTGTTATAAATCCATGTGGGGTTGACTGAGCCCGACTAAACAAATTTCTAAACTTAATTAAATCCATGTCACCTCCGCACCAAGTCTGATGAATATTTCTCAGCGTATGTGTATCCACTCCGTTAAACACAGCAAGACTGTTACAATTATCTCTGATCACTTTTGGAAGTTAAGTATATCGCTGGGTTACATAAATCACATCCGTGTTTTTATGTCTTCCTCGAGAAAATATCCAAGCTGGATTGGACTGTTTGTCCAACATCACATCATCGTACACAACTAAATTGTTAATGGATCCATCAATATCATCTACAGACGGCGCTTCACTAATATCAGTAATAAACTCGATAACACCATCGCGATTTAACGATTTTACGCTTTCATTAAAATCTTTAAGTACATCATAGCACCGCTGATCATCTGCAGATGGCGCAATCAAATACAACTTATCCCATTTCAATGACCCCATTATCAAATTAAGTAGCAGTTGTGTCTTACCAGATGCAGATGGACCTATGATAATCGTTCGGATAGAATTTGGTAGAGCTGCATGGTGCTTGATCGGTTCTCTTTTTCTTGTCGCTGAGAAATCAATTATATCCATGTTACATATAAAATAATTATGGATCTATATTGTGTGAAATGCAGGACGTGTACCCCAACAGGTGATCTAACAACTATTACAACAAAAATTAATAGATCAGCGGTTACGGGTAAGTGTACGCGGTTTGGTACAAAGAAATTTAAATTTATTCCCGCGCAGCAGGTGACAAGCCAAAGTCAAATAATATTTTTTAGAAACGAGGAGGTGATATTGCAGCAAAATTAACAAAGTTACCAGGGACTCCGTGGGCTAAATATCCAGGAGAACAAACATCTCCCAGGATATAATTAATGTGGCCCTGGAACCTGACTTGATATCAGACTTGACAACCAAGACAAACCAAAACCAGGTGAGTATCCAATAAACGCTATTGATAAAGCGTGCTATGCTCATGATGTAGCTTATAAAAGTAAAGATATGCAGCACAGGCATATCGCAGATGTGAAATTAATTCATGCGCTAAATTCCATTACAAATAAATATTTCAAGGAATCATTGGCTAATTGGTTAGTAAGATCCGCAATGAAAAGTAAATTAGCGCTAGGTGCTGGTAATTAATTATAAATGAAATCGATTTATTATTCCCCAAGAGGATATTGGAAAGGTAGAGCAGTGATTAGTAAACTCGCCGAAGCAGCAAAAGTTACACGTGCCACTGCTGAAAAATGGTTAGCACGACAGGCAATATGACAAATGTATCTACCACCGCCTAAACGAATTCACTTTGCACATTTTGATGTTGGCGTTCCAAATGAAGTTCATCAGGCTGATATATTATTTCTACCACATGATTCTATACGCCGTAGCACATACAAGTACGCGTTAACTGTCGTTGATGCTGAAAGTAGATGCATAATGGCAGAGCCGTTATCAACAAAGTTGCTTCTGCGTTTAAAACGAATTTATCAACGTGGACCCTTGCAATGGCCACACTGTTACAAGTTGATCCTGGCAGAGAATTTCAGGGTGCAGTATCATCGTTGATAAAGCAACATAATGTCAAAATACGAAAAGGACATACTGGAATTCATTCTGATCAATCAATTGTTGAACGATTTAATCGAATACTTGCTGAGCGGTTATTTGGATATCAGTACGCGAAGGAATTCATTCAAGACAAGAGATCTCGCGAATGGGTTGCAAGATTACCAAGTGTGATAACTGCGCTAAATAATGAAATAATTCGAACAACTGCGTTGAAACCCGTTAATGCAATTAAAAGCGCGCGTATAACAATGCAACGACGTGATTTCTCAAAACAACTGGTGCTGGGCAATTTGACTGTAAGATATTTATATGAACCCGGTGAACTTGAAGGTGGTAAAGCGAGAGCAACTGATCCTTTTTGGAGTATCACGACACACAACATATCTAACATAGTAAGATCCTCGGGTAGACCCGCAATCTACAGACTGGATTCAGCTGCTCCTCAACGTGGATTTACAAGTGAACAATTACAAGTAATTCCCGAAGACACACAATTACCACCGGGATCACTTAACTAGCGCCATTACGTCGATTATATTCAAGACAGGTCAGCATCCCATTTTCTCGTGTATGACCGCGACTGTTATCTTTTCTATCCACGGTAAATTGTCTTGGATTATTACTCGAGTACTGCCACAGAATTATACAATTACTACTTGCACAATGATTATTCTGCTGTTGTTTCAGTGCGTTGATAAATTCAACATCAAGGTCAAAATCGCGTGTTTTATAACCGGCTAATTATTTTCTTATTATGTCGTTGTCAATATCATCATTATTGGTTTCTGGCTCCTCCAAGACAATTCTTCGTAGCTGAGATATTCTTCTGACTCTGGACACTGCAAGATAAACTAAGTTTGACATTCGATACAATCATCAACGATCCAAACAACTGTATAAGTAATAGTTAATCCTTATGAAGAGTGAATTGTCATCGCGTATCCTAGCGTCCGCGGAAATTGATCAGCGTGTAACGCATCCGCAACAACACTGACAGGAACCAAAACAATATCATTTAATACAAGATTCTGTTTCTTGGTATGTCCTGGTATATCAACGTCGATATTCTGTCGTCGTGTATCACTTGGTCTGTAACACAACGGTACACGTAACGAAGAGAATTTCTCCTTGTGTAACTGAAACAACTTCCGTTGAAGTGTGTCTCTGACTATCTTTCTACTTGCCACTATCAAATCATTTGGTCTCCACGTTTGTAGAAAGTCGTTCAAGGAAATTTCTGGAATTATTTTACGCGCTATTTCACTTTGAATTTTATTCGGTTGTAGTCTGATTATTTTTTTTTTATTCTCTTAATTCTGCATCATGTGATCTATGACCATCAGTTATTTCTTCATAGTAATCTACAAAATTCTTTAGCCAATGATGTGGAGATGGTCCAACAAACGGTGGTGGTTGACCGTGATCGCCGCACATTATCACAGCTACATTCTTTAACAATAACCACTCGAGAAACATTTTTAATATATCCAGTGACACCGTGCATATCTCATCCCAAATGATGATACCAGGAATTTATTTCTCTCCCATTCGATCAGGAGTCCATGCGTCACCCTTGTATCGATAAAAGCTGTGATAAGTACAAGAATTAACTCCTCGTTGTTTCATCTCCCTGACGAGTATATGTGTTGGTGTTAGTACAATCATGTAATCGTCTTTCTGTCGAAATAATTCGATCACCCGAGTTGTCTTACCAGAACCTTCCGGCCCGTTTAGATAAATCGTCTTGTGTCTAGATACCGGATCATACACGGACGCTGCATATGATAATTCTGATATCTGATCGCTGCGATAACTATCTTTAATCGTAACACCAGCGGATTCTAAATAATCACGTAACGTTTCTTCTTTTATTCTCCACGACCCCCATGATGCATCAGTGGTTGTAAACCGAGCCAGTAATTCTGAATATTTTTTATTCAAGTAAAATGAATCCGTGGCAACTCTGAATGTGGTGCGAGGAAATATATTTATGATCGATAACAGGTTTATAGACACATAAGCTAGCATTGAAGATCTTAAATGAGCATACTGAGGAGATTCTCCACTGATAAATCTAACAATTGTGCCTAACTTTTTTCCGTTGGATAAGTAAACACCTTGTCGATCACAATATATATCTTTCGCTGCTGCATCAGCGACCACAAATTCATATTCGGTGGGATCCATGATCAATCTTGCACATTGCCGTTGATGATCATATCCACCACCCTGAGTAAATTTACTGATTATTTTTCTACCGAGATCTTTTGCTATGCTTTCTTCGGTGGTATTTTTCGCAAAAATGTCTTATCGCGCATCAAAGTCGTCAGCGTCAGCAGCAGGGAGTTGTTCAGGTGTGGGTAACCCAACTTCGGTTTGTTTCCGATATGATATAATTGCCTCACTGACCGTCAACGATATCAGTATTTTACAATCAATCATATATCGTAATAACAGCCCAGCGTCGCTCCAAGAAATGTCTGCCAAACCAACTATAACAAACCGGATGAAGATCCCTAGTAAATTCGAAAGACAACACATGAGCGAATCCAATTAGATCAAAATCGGGTAACGATCCGTTTATGGCAACTCTTGTCATCTCGTGCATGGGATGTCCAAACCGCGCAAAATATCCAGAACACTCGCCCATCCCAAGAAAACTCCCCGGATAACACGCGATCATATCCACCGAAATAACATCATTGTGGTTATACTTGGTATTCCACAAACCGCCGTGTCCGTATTCGATACAACTTAATTGCACATCATTAAAAAATTAAAATCGCGTTGGTTTCCACGTTGGTTTTCTCTCTGGCAGCGCGGGCAGCAACTGACGGAACTGTAAAACAAATTTTTAATAATTGCTCATCATTTTTTGAATATTTTCCACAAGTATTTTCATTTCCTCGTGAGAGATTCTTGACGGTATATTTCGCCGTTGGGTCGAACAAATTGATCTTATTTTCCATCTTCGGAACTTTTAAATAGCCATACTGACACAGGATCGTTTTTACTTAACGGGTGAATAAAATCAAATATATTTTCTCCTGAAAACTCTGGGGAGTAAAATTTTACAGTTCGATCTCGTGGAAATATTGTTATTATGATCAATAATTTCAATTGGTGTCCCTTTTCCTTCATTCGCTAATTCATATAAAACTTCTCCTGTTAACGTATTTACTTCCTTTGGAAATTTTAATTTACTTGATAACTCGGCAACATCAGTTATTGTAGCTCCGATATCCTTAACGGATTCAGCCCACTTGGCATTATTTCACGTCGCTGATCAGTCAGGCCATTTCCACGTTTCGCATTCGCGAAATGTTCCATTACTCTTTCGGCTACACAATTCAACCTTGAAAATCTCATTGGTGCAAAATCATCAATGTTGGGCTTATCATTTAGCTGAAAAATTCCGTAAATAACCGCGGTCACAGGATACGCTCGCGAGTAATATGGTTTATCTCTACCAGTCAGCATTCCTGGGTTGGAATTTTTACTTAACACATCAGTTTTTTTATTAGGAAGGACAGGGTCACGTTTGTCACGGATAATCCACGTTTCGGAATCTTCTGCTAGTACAATAAACTTTATTCTGAAAAGATATTTTTGATCACATTGATGAATATCAAAGAGGCAATCAATAATCGTTTTCGCTCGCGTGTCGTTCATTGTAGCATCAATAACTTCGTCGTCGCGTTTAATTTCAAATGTCGACCATATGTGAGATGCACCATCATCACGAAATTCTTTTTTTAGCATTCCTGATAATATTAATCAGATCAATCAGAACTCGCCTCCGCAAGTCAGGGGTTAGTCTGTCAAGATAGAATCTTGAAGCTTTCCAAGATTGGATTGAGGATAATCTCTCAAACTCCTTCATGCTGTAATTAAGACAAGTATTTAAATAAAAAAATATTATGTATAATGACTCAGTTACGAAATCAGTGCAAATGGTTGATGGTAGGATCTTCAATTCCTTGTAACAAATCCTGCGTAAATGAATTCTGCGGTCAACATTTACAAAGCGTACGACGAGGAAGTCTTAGTCCACAACCGTGTTTAAGATATGATGTTGGGGTTATAAGAAAAACACAGCTGTGTGTGCAGCGTGGTGGTAAATGATATAGAGAGTTAAAACGATATTATGACAAACAAAATAACACCTTTGACTCTGTCAAGGTCGTCAATAAGGTTATAAGACCCCCCAAAGACTATATAGCAAGATTTGAAAATAAAGTATAATTTAGACAAATAATATTACATATAAATGGAGCAAAAAGAATTTGTCCGACATCCTATCATTGAGAATTTTGAAGCAACTCGTGATGGTACAATCAGACACTGTCGGCTGAAGAAACCAGTTGGTGTAGTTAATGATACTGGTTATCTTAAATTTAAAGCTAAGGGAAAATTTATTGCAGTCACATGTTTGTATTCGAGTGTTACCAGGGGGATATCAAAGACGGTCGATCATATTGACGCCGACCCTCAGAACAATTCTTTATCCAATTTGAGATTTGTCACGCAAAGTCAGAATTGTAAATCCGGTAATACTGGCTGTAATGATGATAGCGCCAAAGCAGTTGTATCCATGAATTGAGAGACTGGCGAAGAATTAATATTTCAATCAATGTATGCAGCTAGCAAATATTTTGATATTACCAGGGCTTCAGTACGAAAAGTCGCAGAAAATATATATAAATCCGCATTCTCAAAAATTATAAACAAAAAAATTATTTTCCAATATCATTAAGAGAGATAACTGACAAGCTAAGATGTACTTACCTCTATTATATTTACTATTTATTTAATCATTTTTTTTGTCAAAAATTCCTATTTACTACTTCTTTTTGACCTGATAAAAGGGAGATTTCTGTAACATGGCTTTCTTCGTAGATCGTGATTATTTTGTAGTCGTAATTAATTAATTAACTATCTACGTCGTAATTAATATCAGTGATGTAACATAATTGTATTAGTAGAAGGATATGTATGGTTTCTAACTTAAAAACAGAAAAAAATAACTGCGGTTACATTGTACAGTACAATATAGTGAGTTATTTTTAGATCCGTTGCAGAAATATACAATTATATATATTTTTTTGGTTATTTTATCAATCTGAAACAGCACGGTGACTGTCAGAGGTATATGAACTTCGACAGTCACAAATATATTATGATGTAACTGTTATTTTATCAGTGCAGAAATTAGTACTTTTACTCAGTACTGTCTGCATCACATTCCCCACAAAGGTAATTATAAAATAATTTTTTAATCATATACCAGTAGATTGGAACATGGCGCAGTGGTAGCGTGGCTGATTCTCGTTCTGGGTGTTGGTGGTTCGAATCTCGTAGCATGTATATTGTCGACGGTACCGATAATAGGATTTTTCTATATAGTGGGGTCGCTAGCAGCCCAAATGCGTTCATGTACATCTCTCACCACGAAAATATCAATGATGTAATTTCTGCTATTAAAAAATTAGAACACGACGGCATCAATTTATCTGATGAACTAAATCCTGAAAAAATTATTTCTGATTTTGAAACACTGGAAGAGCGAAACGAGGAGGAGCATGCACGCTACCATCTCAGTATAGATTTATAAAGAATATTCAGACGGCTATGTGTCAATCGTTAGCTACAGTAGTAGAAGAGCGGGTAAAGGAATGTGTCAGTCTCTCTCGGGCCATTGAAAACATTAGATCAGAATTATCTCGTGAATATGAAGCAAAGAAGATAATTAATTCTCGCGTGAGGCAACTAAGAAAAATTTTGTCTAATGAAACGAAAGTTAGACTTATTCTTGGAAATAAAAGTGAAAGTAGTATGTCAGGTTTTCAGTAAAAAATAAATTTTTAATTACACTGACAGATTTGAGATTTTATATTTTTTTTTGGTTTCTCACTGAGTATTTTGGATTTACACGATTTTGACTACCTTACTACCTTTCAGAATTGAGACATCAGTCGATTTACACGATTTTGACTACCTTATTACTTTCCGAGTTAACAAATCAGCCTGATTTTCAGTAAAAAAATAAATTTCTTATAATATTTTTGTGAAATCTGAAGAGTATTTGTCAATCCGCCTCGTTGACTTTATCAAAGGAATGGAGAAATATTTTTTTTTGTGCTTTTTCTTTTCACGATTGGAAATCTTTGAAAACGTAGTTTTTAAGAAATCACATATAAATTTATATTTACAGTCTCATACCTTAAATCCAGCAAGTGGCAGGACTGATCAGTTAGTTTGAAATTTATTCTTGATAACAGACGATTATGACATCGCAAATAGACCGGATTGATCGGTTCTTGTACAATCAAAATTCCGGGTGGTTCTTTCGGTGTGAACGAATAAAGAATAAATCCTTGCTGCGCTTGATTTGATATTGTTGTGTCCGTGCTGTAACTTCCATCAATTACATCACACACAAGATTGATCGCGACCACCTGGGTTATGTTTACGATTTCCGGGGATACATGCCGGCCTTCTCCTTGTGGATTATTGTTGTATCGAAGAATGGTTGGTAACGGTAGTGTTTCTTTGTACAGTGTAAGTATTTCAGCAAAGAACTCATCGATGATATCGTTGACTGATTTTTTTTAGTTCGTCTGCTTTATACCCGGGAAATTTAAAATTTGGTAGATCAGCTTCTGTTATCGAATATGCAGTTAAAAATCGTTGTTTATATCTATTTATATCGTCGGTGTGATCAATTGTTGCCTGGATTAATGGCTGGTTAATATATTCCATGTCGGATACAAGCGGATTTAATATTTCTATTTGTTTAATGATTCTGCTGCGATCAGAAATATATTCCTGAAAACTTTGCTTTAGTCGTTGTAGTTCTGTTTTATGTTCTTGATTAATGATTTTAAAATATTGAATAATTTGACTTAGGTCAACAATAACAGATTTAGTTCCTTCTCTGGGAATTTGTTCATAAATAAAAAACCACCGAATATGGTCCATACTGTAGAAACCAAAATTACTACCCAAAGTTGCATTTTCTATGTTATGTAAATGTTGTTTGTATGATGGGTCAACATCGTAGTATGATTGCCTGTCCGTGATGAAATCAAACTTTTTTGGTTCAGGTGGTATGGGTTTCTCAGGTGGAGCAACTTCAGGCCATCCTAACACTGCTCTGATCGATGACTGATATATATCCACTGCGTTTACGGGAGAGTTTATCTCGATTGGGGTTGACAGCTTTGGTTCGTGAGCGGTTATTGTTATCTTGCATTCCTTTGTTGTGATATTTTTTGTTCGACGTTGTAATTCCTCATTGATTTCATTGATTTGATAGCACCCGGTTGGTATTCCAACAACGTTCTAGTCGGGAGTACCATCTGGTTTATTTTTATTTGCAAACACAAACGAATTATTATTATTATAATAGTATTATTTTGTTTTGACCATGTTGCGAATCCAGATGATACCGTGTATACTATGTTAGTAATATGCCCGGGAGTTACTCTGGGTGGGATTTTAATCAGACTAATTTTGTTAACAATCTCAGGAATTCCACCTACGACATCTTCTTGTGCTTTCTTAATCGTATCCAATGTTTTTTTGATATCAGAGAGTTTTGCGTCAACGGTCAATGGGGTACCAAAGAATTAATCTGCGGTTTCTTTAATTTTTCTACAGTTTCTACGGAGATTCGTAAACGTGCTTATGCGAACATCATACTCGGCCCGCAACGTGGATAATTTACCATCTACGGTGATGTGGCATCTTCATCAGATGTTGGATCCGTTACGGCAACTATTTTATTTCCGTTCATGTTGAGTTCACCTGTCATTGTGTCACCGGTATTTTTTAAGCGATTAGCAGCGCTTCTTGCAATTTCATCTCTAATGGTTGTAAACTATATACTTGAATCCCTGATTGTTCCGCTGTCAGTAAACACAGGGATGTTATCCGTGACCGCACCGAGTACTCGTCGAACTATGTCATTCCATTTGATATTGCTGGTTTTTAAAACGCAGTATCGGTCTTGAAAAACAACAACCTCATCTCTCTCAACCCCGGAGAGGTTCATAAGATTATCGATTTCATCTTTAGTCGCATATTATGATAAATCAATATCATCGCGTTTTTGTCTTTACCCTTGCTGAGAGATCTTCCGTAAATATCAACCATTATTATCCTAGGGATTGTTTAAATGTTAAATCTACCTGCGGTATACTCGTGCACGACTTTGTGAGGAGGTTTGGTTGATTTTGATAACGCATCAAGTACATTAATTACTTCACGTCCGCATATTTGGTGGATCGGTTAATGTTTGTATTAGTAGCGTTGAGTACCAAACTGGAATTTGAAATGGAGTACTTTGTACTCTATTGACATATTTTTGAAATTCATCTGGCGGTACTAACCCATACGAATCGAAATAAACAATTCCACGTGGAACAATCGCGTAAGCAGCCCAATGAGTTCCTGGACCATAGCTGTTATCAAGATTAATAATTCATGCTTCGCTGGTATTCGGTTGGCTCGGTAACTGATCTCGCATAAAAACACCTCTGAATTTTTTTATATTTAATTGTTTAGCAGCATCGAGTAAATCAAAATTTGACATCGGTGAAACACTGTGTTTTCAACGACGTTTGGGGTACCATGAGGTTGGAGTTCCCGGTAGTCTTAGACCCTTTCCGTACCATGAGGAGGGAGTTCCTCGAAGTCTTAGACCCGCTCTTTTTTTTTCTTTATTCCCCATCCAGTTGCTTTCTTTAATGCCATTCCAGCAGCAGTTCCAAAGTACCTAACGCGGCTGCTTTTGCAACAGCTGTGGCAGCAGCAGCAATTACTACTGGTATTGCTGCGAGAAGAGGAAATATACCACCGGTTTTAACCATGTCTTTGATGGCACTTGGAGCGAAATCAAGTTGAACTCCGGTTTTTGCTTTTTGCGCCTTATTGAAATGTTTTACTTGAGTTTTAGTCAACGATAACTTGTTTGGACCACCACTAGCAATTTGATCTCGCTTTAATATTATTTTTGTCCCGCATGTGCTCGCGATTTTTGATTGTAATTTTTTCACCTGACCGGGAGTCAGAGTGACATTTGTTATAATAACACGGTTGGTCTAATTGTCTACATATTTTCCACTGGGGTATCAATGACTCATTCATCCACCAACACCTTCAAGTAACATTGATTTGTCACTGAGTATAACAGCAACCGCTCTGTAAGGACCATATTCAATTGGTGGACCATCTGCAATTTTAGGTAATACACCTACACGAGCTCGAAAGTGTATATCAACGACAGATTGCTTAACTAAATCATGATGTTCCAGCGAAAAGGAATAAATTGGTTACAGCGTTGTAAAATCTAACTGTGATATTTGCAAACCAGTATCAATATTTTGATCACGTCCCATAAATGTCCTCAAACGATGATATACACGTGCTACATAATTTTGAACAAAATTCAATGATATATCTTCAGATGGTTCTTGATGTCCGTTTATTCTAAAAGATACTTCAGAGACACCAAGTTTGTCAAATACCATTGGATTTCTTTCTTGATTGTTTACTAGCGCAACATCTTGAAGAACAACAAAGATATGCCTTGGTGCAGAAACACCTTGCTCTGATGCTATATGCCATGTAAATAAACCCAACATTTCACTTTGAACACTATCGGTAGTTGTTGTTAACCATGATAATATCGATTTACCGCCTTGATCCATAAAAGAAAGTAACTTTTGTTCTTGAGCAAGTGATGGAGTTATTACCGGCATCCACAACGAAAGTTTAAATAATATTACTTTACCAGCAGCAGCGCCATCTTCTCGCCAGATAGCATCATTATCTTCTTTTCGATGAAGAACATTTGTATGTTTGGCTCCAAAAATAACCTTTCTGACATTTCTGCAAAATCCAAAGATGTGGGACAATGGAATTGCACATGAAAATCTTCTACGATTAGTTTTCAGCATTGATTGACGTATTCCAAAACCTAAATTGTAATTTGGATTAGCACTATGAATCAATGGCCACACATCAGCGTCAGCGTTATTGGCATTGTTTCTTGGTCGTCTTATGTTATACGGTGTCCCATCAGGATGGTCAGCATTATCCTTGGCGAACATCATAGTCGGACCAGTTGATCTAGTATAATCATCTGAAATTCTTGCTAGACCCATAATCGTTGCAGCAACGTCAACATTATCTTGGATTGTGTGAATTTCTTTTCCATCAATCATTTATATAGCACTTTTGAATAACGCCATGATGCCATTATTAACAAAGCCAACTCTGACATCAGCTCTGTATTCTGTATTAGCGACAAAGTCTGTTACAAGTTCACCTTCGGCTTCAATAAATGCTTCAGCGGGCAAGAACTATCTACTTGTATCCTGAACTCGTAATTCAATTCGTCCACGTTGATTTGGCGATACTGCTTCATAAGAATAATACTGATAATAACGCACTGACTCATCCTTGAGTACTGGTGCATCCATCTCAAACGCTGGGTCGGATATACTTTTAAGCATTTTTTATTATAATTTGTTATCGTCTAACACGAAGACCACTTCCTGATAACAGACTTGTATTTATATTTTGTTCTTCTTGTCCAGCCAACTCTGCTAGTTTTCGATTTGCGGCCTGATTTATTACTTTACTGACATTTGCAGGCATCACTTCAGTGCTTTGTAATTTTACTGGTGGTTGTGGTTGGACCGTTTTTGGTATGCGTATTAATCGTGTTAGTCTGTCCTTGATTGCCAAGAACGCTTTACTGGCAACATTACCAATAGCACCAGAAGCTTGATCACGAACAACGTTAATAGCTTTCATTGATAATTGTTTTGCGATCGGTATTGCTTTGGGGGCTATCCTTCTGAATAAACCCTGAACAACATCACCGAATCCATCTCCGTAAGTTGCTTTATAGGTTGGTAATCGCGAATTTATCACTCTAACCGCTACATGTCCACGATGAGCATTATGTATAATCATCCTATTTGTTATTCATTTATCTAATCGCGATAACAACTAGTCACTATGATAGTCATCAATGATTTCATCAATGAGTTCCCGATAAACATTAACGTCCATGACACCGCCTTGAAATACTCGTCGATAAATATCAGATGCTTCATTGGTTATTTCCAGAGAATTATTTCCAGCTCGTTTTCCCCAATCAGAATTTCGAACATTATTAGGACAAGCAATAAGCCCACTTCCCAAACCACTACCAGTAACACCAATGTGAGGCTCATCGTAAAATTCTTCTTCTGTGGGTTCTCCGTGCAATTTACGAAATTCTTCCACCGTTTCTTCTTCTTGGTGCTGTATTTTTTTCTGTCTCCGTCCTCGTTTTTGTTACAGTTCTCGCTTTTGTTCCCTTTCTTTTCGTTTCTGTTATTGCATCATTTTATCATCTTTGTCTACTCTGATAAATATGTGGTATAAAATATTTCTCATTTGTTTATCTGATCAACATTTCGATTTATTTTAAACACCCAATTAATCCATGTATCACGACTTACATCTTTAACATATTCGGGCTTTAAAAAACTTGTTCTTGAATCATAACTTTTAGCAGCAAACGCACCAAAATCCACTATGTCATCAGGTTTCATTGGTCGAATTCCTCTTATTATTTGTACCCCTTTTTTCCCTTTTTTGGTTCTTCACCAGCAGCACCTTTAGGTGTTTTTTCTTCTTCACGTTGAGGTTGTGCGGCAGCCATCTCTGTTGGAAGTGCTCGTAAAATCTTCTTTGTTTGTTTAGTTCTCGCTTCCATTTTTTTTTCAGTTTGCTCAGCGGTTTGTTTGGAAAGTGGAAGAAGATCTTCTGTAGCTTTTGCAACTCTTTCAGTAACCGCTGTAACAGGATTAAATAATTGTTCTGCACCCGTTGCAAATTCAACTTGAGATTCTTGTCTTCCTTGTAATTTTTGGCTGACACTATCTTGTACGGGAAGAATTTTTTTATTGTCTCTAGTCGCTCTCGAGCTAATTTAGTGGTATATGATTCACCGAGCTTAGCCATTATTGATATAATAATGATTTAATTAATAGCAGCAACGAGGGCGCTGCCTCCAACTTGACACCGACGCGATCGCGTATTTTTCTGCGATCAGAAAAACTTAGGCCGGGTAAGTCAAGTAGAGTTTATTAAGTTCGTTGACAGGGATGTCTCATACCGGGTACTGAGACAATTGCGATTTTTTGCGATTTCCAGGAAGGCTTATTTTGCGAAACGGAGAGTGAACCAAGTAGAGGTTGTTCGCTCTCTCTGCTGCTCATACCTGCCTACCTACCTACCTACCTACCTACCTACATAGATACATACATACATACATACATACATACATACATATACATACATACATACATACATACATACATGCAGTATACATACATACATACATACATACATACATACACGGGAGGGAGAGACAACGACCAGCTTAATGGCCACCTCACCATTACTGTGACCAAATCACCACATATGCTGCAAACTTACAAATTACATATGTATCCCAAAAGCAGACGTACTTAGATTTTTAATCTTGTAAGATGGATTTTCGTTTTAGTAATGGCGAGTAACACTATCAGGAACAGTCCGACATCCGCAAGGTATGTAATTATACTATTAGGAATATAACGTCATTGGTAATGCGTTTTACTTTTCAGTGATAAATTCTATTAGCATTTGAAGTTCTACTTCTTATTTTGCGCCTCAATATTACTTGCGGCCGAACAGTGAAAACAACTGATATTGTCTTAAATAAAATTACCAGTGCAGTCCAAATGTGGAATGTTTTGGTTAACATTTATTTTTTGTCGTGTTGTTTTCCATGTTAGTATAAACAATTACTTGCACATCCCAAAGATTGCACCGCATCGATGGAACCGGCCAAATCACGTTTAAATTGTTTTGCTCGTACACAGAGCGATACTCATATTCCATATACAAATACAGAGTTTTCGATATGTTAATCAGATCTGATCGTACCAATTGAATTTTCTTGACAGTTGTATCTCCGGCAATTATATCATGGAGACATAAAAGGTTGCACATGACCGTTAGCACACCAAGGGGTACCGTTAAAATATGATGTTGAAACTAATAGTTTTCTCTATATTAATATCACATAAAGAAATTACCAAACGTTGTTCAAATTGGTGTTCTTCACCTCCATTCATAGGAGAGCTAGAGAGAAGGATCCCGAAGAACGAATTGACTCACAGGCTACAGTTTCGGTTGAAGCTGATTTAACCACAATACTCGACGCAATATCAGCCCTACAAACGGTGGACGTACAAAGATTACAGAGAAAATTTAAAGTAAGTTGAACGAAGTTATATATCTATCTCTCCACATGAAAGATAAAAACTAGTGCAGTTGATAGGATTAGTACGCCTGTGAGCTATCGCTAGTTTAAGTCTGTCCGTAATCAGCTTTTCCGATCATAACTTTTAAACCGTTCAAGACGTCCCATTTAAGCATTGTAGAGATTTTAGTCTGGTCCTCTTGATGCCCATTTCATTATTAAAATTTTTTATTTCTTAGTTTTAAAGTTTGCAAAGCCGTACTTTTCGTGATGGGGATTCTTCAGTGTTAATCTTAGCTGTAGTAAAAGGCCGATTTGACTCAACTATAAGTGACCATTGTTACTAACGTTCTTGCTAGGCCCGTGAGCTTTTCTGTGGGATGTCTAAATAGGCATCTAGCGGTTATGATAGAATCGTCGCAAGGAGGTGCCGTTGATGGTGGGTTTATGTGGGACTCTAGCGGTAATGGTAGAATATCCATATGGATGGTCGAAGCAACGAGTGAGCAACCTACCAATTAAAGATAAATTCACTTAAGGGATAATGAGAGACATGTTGTCTCCTTCGGAATATATTCTATCTGCCAAGGAAGCAGATATACTAGCATTAAGCTGGTCTAGACGTTCTACTAGAGGGTGACCAAGTTATGCAAAACAACCATGGATGATGTAGGACGATTATGGGATAACCGTCTCTCATAAAACAGAAAAAAAAGTTTTCCTCAAACCACTAGCGATACCCGTTTTAGCAATATTCTCGCCACCATCGGCGCCACTGATTAGCCGTCCTGGCGGTTTATATATTTGTTTAAGGTTGCGGCTGCCTCGTTGTCGTATTGTTTTCTTGCCGCATCGTGGTCGCTATCGGGGACAGCCATAACTGTTATCCTGTTTTCCGCCATCTTTAGATCACCGGCAATGGTGTCACCAGCATTGGTCACTCTGAGAGCGATTAGCGCGTAAACATACCTTACCGTCGATCATGACGTCTGAATGTTCCATTGGCGCCACATCCATGTCGTTTTTGGACATGAGCCCTGGTCATTGACATACTTTTTAATCTCCGTGTTTTTGTCGTCGAGTACCTTTGCAAAAATGATGCGGTCGTCGACATGTCGCTTTGTGGCGACATTTTACGATTTAGTGGTATCGGCTAATTTGCGAAGGGATCGCCAAACAGCAGCCTTGACATGCGGCCCATTAAGGAACTTACCGCCGTCACCCAGCGTGCTGTCGGTCTGGAAAACGCGATGTTGCCTGTCGACTCTATTAGGCAGTACAGCACATCACGTAGGACTAATGTTGCGCAGCTCATGGTCGTCGGTCTTACAAAAGGGGACAATCATATTAGCGTTTTCATGAATGTGCCGCTGTGCCAGTACAGTACGAAAGTGTTTTTGTGCCTCGATGGCTAGGAAATGGTTGGTGGGATTATTTTATCCAGCATCAGGTCATCGTAAACCATAATATTGTTCTTGTGGAGATCAAGGCCTTTAGGCCCTCGGGCGACAACGTATAGACGATCGCAGTTCATTCAAGGATCAAGAAGTTCAGGAACAGCTGTTTATCTGCAGCTACCGGAGCGGTCAAATAAAAGCGCGGTAACGCACTCTGGCGATAGGGACCAGTTATACCGAAGCTTTTTAATTCTTGTCGTGGTGGAAAAATCAACCACGACCATACTTGTCGAACTCATGCCGAACTGTTCAAAAAACTGAAACGGTGTGGTGGTCCTGTCCTGTCAAGCGACTCGTATGTCCCAACCACGAGAGTCTGTGCTGTGTGCGGCACAGAGTAGGTTATGTTCGTGGGGGCTGAAAATATAGAACATGTGCAATGGAGTAAATATCTACTGGCCACCGTATGCTCCCTACAGTTTCAGGAGTTACTGGAAATTGGAGGCAGCGGATAAAAATCTGGCAAGGGAGTGACTGAAATAACAATCAGGCCTAGTGACAGATATAAATCTGCGCATCAAAAGATCGTTCTTGCGTCTCGACCCCAACTAGAAGTAGCAGGCCTCCATAATAGTCCTGCCGAACGACGAGGTTAGACAGCAACGTAACAAATACGCGTTGTTTAGAGGGGCTTCAAGGCGACCTAGCCTTTATTCAGCAGGGAGGTTCAATCTCTGAATCTGATTCTACCTGCGTTTGCAGTTGGCAACGGGGTTGGGTCTTGATTTCATCGGGAGCAATCCAATTTTTTTTGTGTCCGGCGGAGAGCGTAGAGAGACTTGTCTTTATCAGGCTACACCACCCATGCCATGTTTTTTCAGCGTAACACTTCGTTGGTGTGACCAAACTCCATTTTCTACGTCAATCTCTCAGAAGTAAAGTTCGTGTATTAAGTCACTTCTTTTGACCAACTGCACAAAAATCTACTTCTGTATTTGACACCGTTGAAAATGTGATCTAATAAAAAAATATTTTACAGAACAGCATCAATGGCATATGGAATAATTCTAGTTTATAGGACACATGACATACATAAACTTAATTCTAATTGATCGGATCAGATGCAGGGCATGTACATTTAGTGACACTGGTTTAACAAGAAATGTCATCGGTTTGTGTCCAGGAACTAGTCAAGCAAACGAAAGATACTGGATCCACCAAGCAAGAATACTTAGATCCAAAAGCATGATCCAAGTAGAGTAAAAACACGGATATATTATCATTACTATTAGTAGTGGTAATATTACCTCATACTCAAGTTGGCATTCAAACAACAATACGATCACTATTAAATCACCTTGTAATATAGTCATCAGCTAGAGGTAAAATCTAGAGATTAACAAGGTAGATGGATTGGTCTGAATATAAAGGGATGAAAACACAGATTGTCTTTCTTGCACTTATATATATGTTTCCTATTATAATTCTTCTACCTGGCATTCTGCTACCTTATTTTCTATATTATTGACGGAGCACACCCGTTAGTCAATAGTCAAATGTGCCTGCAACAAAGTTGTGTGTGTGTGTGTGTGTGTGTGTGTGTGTGTGTGTGTGTGTGATTTGGATTTTTAATGTAGCTTTAAAAATTTTGCAGTCAGATCGCAACGACAGTGTGATAGTTTATAGCGATGTCTAGCACTTGGGCATCCTGCCGCAGACATGTAGCATCATGTCACACCCAATCATAATGTCATGACTTCAGGCCGACGAGTCCTAACACTGACCTCTTAATGCTAAGCGCCAAGCGATGCAGCTGCTAGTGCCATTGTTATGAGTCTTTGGTATGGCTCGGCCGGGGTTCAAACCCGCGTCCTCCTGAATCAGATGCGGACGCTCCAACCACTTAGGCCACCGGAGCGGTGCAACAAAGTTGGTATATATATATATATATATATATATATATATATATATATATATATATATATATATATATATATATATATATATATATATATATATATATAGTAGAAGCAGCAGCAGCAGTTATAGCAGGATAAGAGTGTAGACAAACAGAGAGACATAGAGCTAACCTACCCCTTACGAGTTCTGAATCAGTATGGTAACAATTCACTTACGTTTTGTCATCTATCGGATAAACAGATCTTAATGACAGATAACTATACATGCATCCAAGAAAAGTCTGGTACAGCTATATATTGCTTGATTTTATAACAGTCATTATTAACTTGTAAAACCTAATTCTTAATTGCGTACTGTGTCATTTAGACCTTGCTGATCGTTTAACATTTAATAAAGAACATAATGAAACTGTTACTACCTGACATAGATACAATAAGACTGACGTACATAGAAGTATATATGTTGAAAACATAAGATCTTCATTGTTACAAAAATCGGACTCGATATCCCAAAATTACTAGTTGAAATGCAGTATTGAATAATAATAATAATAAGAAGAAGAAGAAGAAGAAGAAGAAGAAGAAGAAGAAGCGTAAAGAAAGAGAGAAAGAAAGAAAGAAGTAGTAGCAATAGATAAAACCGTTGCTGCTGTTGCTGCTATTGCTTATATTTCTTTCTGAATAATTGATCTCACACTTACTAATAATAACATTTTATTTCCTTAATGATCATAACAACAACCGTATCTTTTAAAGTTGCAGATTTCAGTTTCTCGTGATTTGAAGATTGGGCAATATGAACAAGATGCCAGTATCAAATTGAGTGAGAACAGTGACTGCGAGAGAAAATACATAGACTTGAGAGAGAACGATGGTGAATTAAATCCAGCGCAAAACGACATCAAAATAGTGAATAACAAGCAATTTGAGGAGAAAGAGAAACAACTTAAAACTATAAGAGATGAAATTAACATGAAGAATCAAGCATCCTCAGAGCAGGAAAACGACATTGTTCGTCTTAAACTAAGCCTTGAAGAAGCCTACAAAGATCTGAAATCTTTAAATCAAAAAGTTTTGGAGTGCCAGAATGAACTGAAAGCGAAAGAAAAGAGCCTGAAAGAACAGGAAAAGGCAATGGAGGATATTAAACGAGCGAAGGATGAAGCATTGATAAGGTTAATTAATGATGAAGTATAATATGTTACTTACGAATCACCTTTTGTTGTCCATAAAACTTGACCTTTCTTGATTGTTGTTAGGTACAAGTAAAACATGACAATTTGTATATGACAAAATTATTAAGTCAAGTTAAGTCTGTTGTTCAACAATACCATCGAGGAATCCGTGGGTAAACGCTCCAAAATGCACTCGATTATAGTTGCTCAGAAGGAGCCGGTGGATCCTTCAAAGCCATTAGGAAACCCAAACGTGTATCACGCTTGGTTGCTCAAAAGGATCTTTTGCCGGACATGTACGTGGCATGTCTACTCGAAGAACGCGAATTGATAAAGAGGCAAATATTATTCAGTCGCGGAAACATTAGATGGTTATGAATGGTTGCACCAAAGTGATTTTGTCTCCGCTGAACAACAAGCGTTTTATTTTGCCTGACGACTCACCATATATGTGTGCAGGATAGATATTGAAATAATTATGTTTTCGCTGCAATGACTTGTACAACAGCAAGTGATATACACTTGGAGATCATGATGCATACTTGTACATAGGCACTCAGAGAATTTGGTGGTTTTTCACATTGCCGAATCCATAGTTGAACTCGTCATCCCAATGTGTGACTGTGCAGCCCTTTCTCAGGATCACCCTGCTACCTCAGTAACATTAGGAAGGGATACAAAAGGTGCCCTAAACGTTGCATGCTTCACTTTAACCCTGCTCAGCATACTTAGGCTGACAGGAATCACACCTTAGCGGTCGCAAACTTAGCAAGAAGACGAAGGTGACAAAACTCCGTATGAATTCCTTGAACACACGTACACTACCGAACAGTACAAGATCAGATAGACCACCGCTGCAGTTGGTCTAAATATGGCCAGAT
The DNA here is from genome assembly GCA_028554795.2 of Sinohyriopsis cumingii. Lineage (NCBI taxonomy): Eukaryota > Metazoa > Mollusca > Bivalvia > Unionida > Unionidae > Sinohyriopsis > Sinohyriopsis cumingii. Next base: position 132,825,314 of record CM068829.1, read on the forward strand.
TCAACACCCATACAGCAACCCTGAGTGAAACTAGCGTAGCTGATTAAGAACAACTCACCAAAGTTGGAGCCTGCTACACCGTATGGTGTGGCGGAAGTATAGAGGAGCAACGTCAGGCCTTTGAAACATTTACCCATGGAAACCCTTGGAAGACCGTGACAAAATATGATTGCCCAGAGAAATTCATCACGATGGTTCGTCAGTTCCATGGTGGCATGCTCGCTAGTGTTGTGGATGACGCTGAGTCATCCGTTCCATTCCCAGTCACCAATGGAATCAAGCGTGACTGCTTGTTGGCCCCAACCCTCATCAGTAACATGCTCTCTGCCATGCGTACTGACACCTTTAATTATGACGCTGAGATCAACACTATGAACCAGACTAACAACAACCTCTTCAATCTGAGGAGACTACAGGCGAAAACCAAGTTACAGGAAGTGACTGTTAGTGATCTAAATTCGAATACCACAGTAAATGGCTAAATTCTTTGGGCAGTGGACAAATTCACCAAGATCAGAAAGACACTGTCACGCACTGTCCACATTGATGGTATTAAGAACGGCAAAATTCTAAAGCAGGTTTTTTGCAGGCTACGCGTAAATAGGAGGGGACGCAGAGCAATCAGATTAGAATCAAAATTTAAGGTCTACAAAACTATTGTCTTGACGACCCAGTTATATGCTTGCGAAAACTGGACGTTGTACAGACTACATGCACAAAACTTCAATAATTTTGAGATGGATTGCCGGATGAAATTATTTGGATAAGATGGCAGGACAGGGTTCAAGACACGTAGATTCTGAAGACGGCATGCATCCCAAACATCCACACTCTGCTGATGAAATCACAGTTGAGATGGGCAGGTCACATAACCAGGATGTCGAAAGAGCGGCTACCTAAAAAACTTCTATTTCGAGGTCAAGGTGGGAAAATGAACTGAGAGTAGTCAGAAGAAACGATTCAATGATTTCATCAAACATTTCAACACTGACCATACACCTTGGGAAGATCTCCAACAGGATCGCTCCATTTGTCGGTTTCTCGTCGGTGATGGAAATACAGGCGTTGTAGTAGATGCTTTCGTGGGGCATTTCACACAATAAGCAGGCATAATGACACTATACAAAAATCGAAATTGAACATGACATGCTATGGAAACGTTTCCGTCATTGAAGTTCTCATCGTTCAACTTGAATCCTGGAAAACAACTGTTGCTCAATCTGATATTGCGATGGTTCACATGATATTGGTTGTACATGATTGCATCATCCGTGGACGACCAGCAATATTATTAAGTATTTAGGAATTTCATTAAAATACTTGCGTTCTTTCATACGATCGATGAAGTCCTCTCCTTTCATGACTTATATCCGGACTGAAAAAATAATATCTTGCACGGCCATATGATGATTGATCGGCAATGTTGCGTTGCAGCGTGGTTTTGCAAATGCAACCCCTAGTGGTACCTCTATGATCTCGTCAACGAAGGCCGAATTTGAAGTGGACTTGCCTAAGCCAATCACCAAGGGGAAAATCTGCACATTTGACCGTCTTTGCGCGTTTATTTTAGTTCGCTTAATGTACGATCCGGAACTTTTATGGGCCTTGACGCAAACAACTCACCAGTGTTCTCCTTGAAGGACGGCTGTGAAGCACCTGGAAACATATGATAATTACTTCGGGCTCGTACGAGATTGGCTTGATCAACGAAGAGATCCAAATTGACGATTTCTATTTTGACGCTAAATTTTCAACGAGTTCACGAACCCATACTTACCCCCGTCATGACCATCGCATCTCTACAACAAACAGCCGCTGAGAACGATTCTGGGTTAGCCCAATTATATTTCCGCGAACAAACAAATTATATGTGCGGGTAGAATATCAAGCCTGACATTGTTAGGATTACTGTGACGATTCTGGTTAATCTGAACTGTGATGCTATCAGTGGTAGTTACCACACAAAACTTTTATGGTTCATCAAGTATTGCCTAGCAGGGTTGTTATTATTTGGCTTTTCCACGAAAGTGAGCCAGGGTGACCTGCACTCGATTACTTCTGCGTATCCCTGTTATGTTTTATTTAAGAATCCTCACTTCGGAGACTTACGTTTTTCTCGTGGACCAGCGCGCGTTGGTTCTGAGCGCGAAGACTGACGATACAACAATATACTAAAGATGGATCTGACTTTTAACACGTAAATTGACTATTTGAGCAGCTACGCTTCACTTGCACGTGTGACAACAATTTGTCTTGTCAAGCGAGAAACCAGTGTGCGCGACATACTACGAAAACGTCTTCGGTGATATTGTCCGACGATTGTTCTCAGGAGCGCTAAAGGTTCTTGCGTTCATGGCGTTGTACGCGGAACAGATGGCCAAACAAATTGGAAAACGAGTCGCCGATTGCAGCAATAGCACGCCAGGTGACAAATCTAGGATGTCCAATCGATTGGAGATCGAATACGACGATTAGTAACTGAACAACCAAAGGCGGTTGCGTTTCCCTTAATAGTCTTACAGTACTCACATCAACCGCAAAAATGATCGCGCCGATCGATAAAGTCATTTATGAAGTCGTTGAACAACATCTGATTGAGTTACAACAATCCAATACTGATCAACAATTGCAAATCGGGCAGTTTGAATCAGATTTCAGTTGTCTCTCAAAAGAATCACACTTGCAGGCTTGACTTTACTCATTATCATATATGTTTGAAATAAGTGCCTTTGGACATCTGGACATATCCAAGCATCTCAGTGACATAATTAAAAAAACCTTATACATTAATAAGGGACACAACCGATAATTTATAAAGTTTCATGTTGGCTCTATTGAACGATGCATTCGATCTCGCAGTTTACAAAGACATTCGATCTCGCAGTTAACAAAGACTCTTGTGTGTTGCGAGATCGAATCGCCTGGGATTATCAGTATTATTCTCACCCAGCATGGAACCCTAATCAGTTCTGACAAACAGAATTACAAATGCATGATCCATCTAGGTGTTCTCCCGTGTGAAGCATTCTTGAGAGCTGATGATAAATTTATTCAGGGCGACAATAACATACACGCCGCTAATACCAAAGTTGGATTTATCAGTATAGGAATCATATTGTTGTCCAAGAGCGTGAGTTATCTAATAAATAGTCTCAAAATTTTATAGCCAAGGAAGACGTAGATGTTAAAGTCGAGCACCTGGTCCCAATTACAGGTGATTTTCAGTTATACTCTCTAGCAAGACTCTTTAGTTGGAAACCTGTAATTGTTTTCTAAAATTAGTAATTGAACAGTATAATTTAAATAATGTCATATCATGAAGTCACTATTGAGCTTCATAAAACCCATGTTGCGAAATTAAAGAGAGCCATAAGAAATTCGTGCTGGGTTACATTACAATTTTTTCCGACAAATCTAAGCAAAATGCAGCCTAATTAGCTCAATGCGGCCAAGCGAAATAAACCTCGGTAACTTTAAATTTGTCCAAACTTGGATTGATGCAAACAAGCAAGGGAATATTTCCATTCCTCGTGTCGTTATTCCAATGTTGCTGACGTGTGCAGTGCCACGGTTGCAAATTGTGGCCGTTCGAGTCCGTGAGAACCGAGCTCGGCATGGCTATTAAAAAAGTGGTCGGGAGAACTTATAGGCTTATCAAAAATAAAACGTTCTTCGGCTACATGGACGGACTCGAAGCAGACGGTGTCTTCGACTGTCGCATCGCCGTTGATGACTACAGTGCGTCTGTTCACTCGTTGTTTTGATTACTTCGCAATGGCAAAATTAATGAAGTGCTTCTGAGAAGTCTTCATGAGGGATAAACTTTATCGATTATCTCCAGCGTGGGTGACCGGTATTATTAATTTGGATCCGTCAACAGGACGCAAGGACCAATCTAGGACGCTACTGTTGAAATGACCAATACATTGATTAAAGTTCGTTAATTTAATATATACTCCTTTCAATAATACCCGTAGTAACATCATGCAACATAGGGGAATATTAACAAGTAAAACAGAGGAAATGCTCATGGCGTAGCGAATTGCCGACATGTTTTCATTGGTGACTTGGTAGCATTGATAGGACTAAACTCTACATCTTTAAGATCATACCTGTTCCTCTTAACCGAAACCAGACGCGCGTGATGTATAATGAGAATGTTGATAAAGATTTGCTGGGGTGATATGTTTCACGTATGTATGATCGTTGTTTGCACGCGTGGACTGAAATTCCTTTCGAATGAAACAACTTCCAGAAGGACACTTATCAGTCTTAGGCACTTGTGTTTAAAATCTATTTGTAAATATACCTGATAGGTCTTTAACAACCACGTGATAATTATCTTGCGGACTTTACAGACGGAAATTGAATCAGCGGTCAGAGATTGCCAACATAGATGGTGATTGCTATAATGTCTTGAGAAGGAATATCTGTACCAAACCGTGGTGTACAGACCCTCGTATATGCTCAAATACAATGTACACCATGGCCAGATTGAAACTGCCAGGCGAGGGGGGGGGGACCACCCAGATATACCGAATCGGAGCCAACTTGAAATAAATTCATTACGCTTAAATGCCCGGTTGCATAGAGATAGTGTCGCCGTCGAACGTAAAAATATAAAGGGATTGTTTTTAGAGTGAAAAGGTGAAATTAATTGACAAATCCACCGCGATATCATTATCTGTCGATTAGTTTAAACCAAAGTTGACTAAACCAAGAAATGAAGAATCTCCACTAATAATGGAATAGGACGCACTTGTACGTATAGCAATTCTTGCAATCAGTGTAGCTCTGTGTGAAATAAGAACCGTGTAACAAATCACTGGAGACATGCAATATTTCCCTGGAAACTGTAACAGTGAAGACAATTAATTGGATGGAAGTGCTTTGCGTCTTGCTCCCGACTTAGATGCATCTGGACAAGGTCAGCATCTTAAACAATTATAATTTGCATCGACGTTATTAACAGAAATACTGTGATGGACCGTCAGATCTTCTGAAGTGAAAAATAATCGAATCAGAAGAAACGCTGTGCGAAAAAGTCGCAAAATGTAAGCGCGAGTTTGTGGTCATGATTGCAGTTCGTTGACTGGCTTGGTAACAACTGTTGGCCTTGGTGTGACGGGTATTGCAACTAGGGCGACTATCAAAATAATTCCAATCGGATTTGCTTTCGGGGCTATACCGAAAGTGCCTGGTAGTGAAGGTGGCGCTGGACAACAATTTAATTACGGCTTCATCAGCATGTACATGTTATTCGGAATTTCTCACAGTGGCCCAAATCAGTCTCAATACAATTAGCAAACTATACTCAATGGCCATCGAAGATAGAATCATTTGTATGGTCGAGGTAGCATATATCAAAACAGTAAAATCATGGGGATTGTGGGCGTAGACGGCTTGAACAGGGCTCAGTAATAAAAGACTAAAACTCATAGTTCACCATGAACTGTCGCCAGAAAAAATAAAAATGCACGACAATGATTTACTGACGCATTCAGACTTGGCACAAGAAACTATCAAGCTGCGGGCCTGATCAAATATATATGGAACCTTGTGTTTTTAATATGGGTCAGCAAATGCTGCCCCGTGTTGGGGGCGACACAAATTCTTGTATAATGAATTTTCAATGGTGTCTCCACGTCACGAGATCAGAGTGTGCGAGACGTCAGAGACTCAGAATATAACACTGCTTGAATCGTTATATACATGTCTACTAAATGTGACTTATTTTTGTTTACTTTGTAATTACCGTTCTCATTTGCTTGATTACTTAAATAAAACAGAGAAAAAGGTAATCGGCTTGCACAAGGCTTGGTAGGTATGAGATTTGGAACTGGTTAGAAATTGAAACTCTCGTTTTTCTTTGTTGACCCGAAATTTAGAATTAAGTACAAAATGAACCTGACGTATCTTCGCCTAAAACGTCTGTGGTTTACAATTGGGTGCAGTTCCAAGAAAAATGGCAAAGCAGTTTTGAAATACGGTATGCTCTTGATCTTGGAAAATGAATACATACATCAAAAGTGAGACACTGACAAAATTACAGACAAAACGAATTTTACCTTTTAGTAGCGAAGTTTATTTTCCTTTTTTATAAATATCGTTTTTGTATCAGTTGATGACGAATTACGAATCTTTTCTATGGCCAGTTTATGATGAAATTAAATGTATTGAATCGATGGAAGAACAATAGTGAGTTTATTATTGTCACATGCAGGCTAAGTCACGAGATTGGGCAGAAAGTATCAGAGGGAAACCCCAATATTACGGATTTGAGTGACCACAATAGACCTACTAAGCTTGGAGAAATATACTCAGAGCTGTATGACAACGAGTGGACAAACGCATTCGAAGTTCTCACCACAACATTTCAACTGAATGAAAAAGACGCAATAGCAGTATTGCTCAAGATTCTGAAGGTAAGTAAAATATATATAATACTTACTATTCCATAATGACAATCCTTTATATAAAAAAGGATTGTATCCAGCTGTCATGTCCCGAAATATATTTTACGACATGGTATACACAACATGTTTAGATATCCCTTTAGATAAAAGTAATTATGTAGTTTATATTTAACTCCATGTGTGACTGTCTATATGCTGTGTTTATATTGATATGTATCAACAACTGGTACATGTATTCAGACGTTTTATTTGCATTCTTTAGGAATCCAGTAAGTATGCAAGCACCCTGTGCCAATCAAACATGAAGATGATCGAGAAGTATGTCCTTGGATCTTCAGAAGAGGTTAGTTTGGACCTACATGCATGAGTGTTTTTATATTATGTCTTCATACTATTAACACTTGTTTCCTTTTGTCTTATTCATATAGAAAATAATATATTAGTGAATTTCTCCTGATCCATTAAAGAAACTAGGAAATTGATTTTCAATGCAATTCAAAGTAGTATCAGCATGTGAACATTTCAGATATATAGTTCTCTTGGATGAGGATTAAGATGTATTTTCATCTGACTCATTTGAGTGAACGTATTGAATAATTATGAAAGAAAATATTCAATTTGGGCGTCGAATTTGTCATTACGTTTCCTCTCGCGGCTCGGAAGATTGTATGGAAACTTTTGTTACCTAGATCTGTTGAGCTGTATAATAAAGTTTTGTTTCTTTCGCTCAAAACATATTTTAGAAAATTGTTTTGAAATATTGTCGAGAAAAGGATATGTTCAAATTAAAGGTTGTTATTTGGTCCCCACATAAATAGCACGAAGTTTTCTTTGTTTTGCCACAGCATCCAAGGAAATATGGATATTGTCGTTGCATTTTCTGCCAACCTGTTTGTATGTCTATTCATCCATCTCTTCATCAGTCATCAGTCATTATGCCCATCCCTAATGTGGATTGTCTTTACTGATTATTTTGCGGAGGTCAAATACGGTTTCAATTTTTTCTTTCAGCCTCATTCGTAGTCCTTTTTTAAGTCATTAAAAAAAACAGTTGTGACTACTTTGAGAACTGACGTAGTTATCACTTCTCCCCTGACACATGATGGATAATTTTGTTAAAACTTTGAAGGATATTTATGCTGTTGGTGTAAATATGCATTAAAGTGTACATTTTTCGTCTCTAGCTAATTTTATGAAAAATATATTTGGTTTATATGAGCAGTAAGGCATTACATTTTTTCCTCTAATCCATTTATGGAAACATTTCTTGAAAACGTTTCCGGAAAGGATTATTTCTAGAATGCAGATTATCGTAGCTTCTCCTGTGACATATGCATTAAGGACTTAATTCAAATTGTGTATGCAACATATGCGGCTAGTATAGATGAGCTAAAATATTTCATTATTTTACAATGCTTACTTTGGAGACCATTTCTGGAAAACATGTCAAATGAGTGGAAATCCGAAAATTTAGTTTGCTTTTTTATGTATGTAGCCATAAGAAATTTCATTTCCTGGACATTTATATATATATATATATATATATATATATATATATATATATATATATATATATATATATATATATATATATATATATATATATAAGAAACATGCTGATCTATCATTGTTTATAACGTCTTGAAAGGGGAATGTTGTACTTTTTCCATATATGAAAGCATATTTAGAAGCCATGTCTGAAGGGCAGGTATATGCATATTTGTTACTGTATGTGATCTAGTTATTAATATTATTATTGTTTGACCTGTGTAAGTGTAAGATTTTGTAGTGTTTCTTCTGTTGACGGCGAATGTAGCGTTTTGAATGTAGCACATCTTCCTCGTTTGCTGCATTTATTGCCATCGTAAAACTAAGTTTATGCCTTGATATGCAAGAGGTTGTCTGTCTCACTAATGTAATAATCATAGTTCACAATGGTAACCTTTTGCAGTAACATTTATTGAATATCTTTTCTAAATTAGTGGCTGCCTTGAAATGAAACTTCAGAATGATAGTTTTATTGACGTAAGGTTGTATGATATCACAGGAGTTCACCTCTTTATTGTGTAAGAAAAAAGGTTGTTAATTAATGTAATAAATACAAACGTTTTGTATAGATGTTATTCGCATGTCTTCGACATTACATTTCTTGTTGCAATAAACAGCAGCTTTAGTATAATTAGGTCGAAAATGTACATGTTGATATACCAGATATTCGTGTCCGATCTTACTATCATGTTTAAAATGTTTCCTCAGTGTAAATGTTGCACAAGTTTTATATTAATATTTTAAATAAATGACATCTTTTCAACATCTGTTGAAAGATTATAAGAAAGTTTTCATAATATTACCGTGGGTAAAAAGTTTATATAAGGATTATAGTGAACAATGTTTTAGTTCTCTACGAACGTCTGTTAAAGTCATATACAGGGGTTATGCTAATAAATATATAGGCACAGAGATGAAAGTGTGATACCTAATTCTTATTGTGATTCAGTCTCTTTTTAGTTTGGCTGAACGTTATACCGTTATACTTGGGTTGGGTCACTAACAGTAACGTAAGATATAAAGGACTTTGCACTGTTATTCTTGCTCTGTCATTGGGTACCGATTTCTACATTATGTTTGACTTTTATGATATCTCTAGTTCTCAGAGTTGTGGGTCACCATACCCTTTTATTCTCGTTTTCTCATTGTGTTCAAACTGAGAGTTTTCTCTCAATCCCATGTCATTATAATATGTCAGGTTCGTCTCTTTGTTCAAAATGTATTATTATGGACTCTGTTTCTGTATCATCCAGTGTGTCTGAATGTTAAAGTCACACATAATTCTCTAGTTTGCTCTCTTTCCCTCCCTCCCTCAATCTCTCTCTCTCTCTCTCTCTCTCTCTCTCTCTCTCTCTCTCTCTCTTGTGATCGTACCATTGACCTGCAAACGTCATCCACTATTCCCAGGAGAGTTTGTTGCATACCAAATTTGTTTACTCATATTGTAATGGTTTGATTAAGTAATTGATATTATCATATACGCTTTTGCACACTGCACAACTCCGTTCTGTATAACTGCCGTTAGACTATTGACCATGGGTAATAGTTCCCACACATATTTGTGTAGTCTTTATGTTTCTCCATATAAATATCTAAGTTGAAATTATCTCCAGATATCATTACCCATTTGTTGCGTTTTTCATGTATATGTCTAATGCACTGACAATTAACGCAATTATGATCTGATTCATGGCATCTTTTCTGCTTATACTAATATTTCTTTCATTGTCTATGAGTAAGCCTAATTGCTCCACCAAGTCAATGATCCCCTTATCATTCTACCTGATGTATTTTATTACAATTCTCTTCTCAGCCACAAAGCATCTTTCTAAGACACTTCTTACGACAGTAAAGTCTCTCTAACTTAGCAATTATTTCCAGTGTACCATTGATGGATATTAGCTTTCCTGTGTCATTACATTTCCTGTCATAACAATAGCCCGATGGTTCAAACTGATCATAACATCTGTCTGCGTGGGTTCGAGTCTCGCATTCAGCCAATTTGGGTATGTGAGAACGCTTGCCAGTAGCTTCTCGTGGGTCGGTGGTTCTTTCCGGGGTTTTCCCGGGTTCTTCCTCCACCATTGATACTGGCCGCCATGTATAGCCTATCGTGTCTGAAAATGGCGTTAAACCCTACAACAATAACAACAAACTGATCATACATTAATAGCTGCGAGTATGTAACATACTCGCAGCTATACCATTTCTTTTCTTTATCAGCCTATTGCTACCTACACACTCTGATTGTACTATTTACCGATTCTAGTTTTAAGCCTCATCTTATGCTGTAGCTTCTTCAATTTTGTAACTCTGCCTCGTCAGTTAGCAGCGTGGTTTATCATTAGTTATCATCACCAGTATATCTACTACTTTGGAAGTTTGGCATTTACTCTGTAGGTAGTTATATATCAACATATTTTCTTTTTAGTGATTAGTGTACGATTTATTGGAAAGTCCGTGGCGCAAAATTGGCCACCTTTGGGTCTTCCTTCTTTCCATTCGTCTTTATGAGAGTGGACATTCTGTTATTGAATGTGGATGTCTGCCTTTGCCAATAAAGTAACTTGAATTTCTAATTGTGTTTGTACTGTTTAGTTCTGTTACCAAAGGCCTTGATTTGTATTGCTGTTTACTTGCTTTGTTGTTTCGGTTTTTCTAATATACACTCGACCGACATTTGTTGTACCTCTCTAAGGCGTGCTTTTTCCCATGGTCACCAATTTTCTATTGTTTGTATTGTAGATATAAAGCAGGCCCTATATTTTGTCATTGCTGTTTCTCCAACCCATGTGCATATGCAGAAACTGCTGCTTTCGTTTAATATTTATTTCAGACTTTTCATTCCAGAGCTCATGTTACTGTCACTGCACCATACTTATCAATGTTTTGATTCTGCTTGATGATACGTATAGTATAGTGGTTGTACCTCTTCAACCTTAAGCAATTGTCTCAATATTGTTTTGTAATTTAAATATAGTTTGAAATGGATTTTCGTATTCTTTACTTGCTAGTTTGTGCTTCAACGAATTCTCGTTCTTTTCTACTATATAAAGCTTTATTTCTTTCACTTTTCGGAGTTATACTGTATGCCAAACGATAGCCAAAGGATTCTCTAATAATTATTCTTTTATATGGTAAATTGAATTGTCATGTTTGTCTTGATTCTTGTCTCAAACATTCTGACACTTTCCACTAGCACATGTTCATAGGCTGATGGTAAACCCTACTCTACCAACCTTAGAACATTATGTCCCCTTTAATTTGGCTCATTTTAAACGTAACACTCTCCTGTATCTCATTTCTGCATTTGAGCATGTTTACTATTGATTTATATCAATCATTCTGACAGACATTTTAGATTCTTTTATCTACATAGACATTTTAGATTCTGTTATCTACATATCAGTTAAGTATATTCAGACATTTATTTAAGATCTTTCTTGTTTTAAGCCCACTCCTGACTGCAAACGATTGTTAAGGGAGGCTAGGAAGCATATCAATATTGAGAAAGCCGAAGATCATATTCAGGTAAAAAAAATAATTTACACCTTAGCAATTATAATGAGTGATAAAAACAAATACATCAAAACTCATAGATTCCATTAATGTTTTCAACCTGAAACAGTCAGTTAACTAACCCACAAATAAACACGGTCATATTTTAGACTGGATTCTTCATAGACCTGATGATAACATTCTACGGTCTGCATTATATACCATCTTGACGTATCAGTCCCTAACCTTCCACCTTTATCTACTACTAAGAGAAACCTCCGTATGATAAATAGAACCAAACTAATGCACGACATCCAAGCTAACTTAACAACTTGCTTACCTCCTACCGCAGAACAACTCGATAACTGCCTGCGTTCATTGCTTGACAAACATGCACCAGCTACCAAGTGCAGAGTATCAATTCAAAAGTGTTCTCCATGGTATAGCAGTGTTAGGGACCAGCTTCGCACTGCTAAGAGAGACCGCCGCAAAGCTGAGAGGCTTTCGCTTTCCACCAGACTCACTATTCATAAGCAAATCTATGAAGTCGCTAAGAAGAATGTCACAAATAGTCCATGCAGCGAAATCAGCCCAATACACTACTAAGATCATGGAAAGTTCCAGCTGCAAAGAGCTCTTCGAGATTACTAACAAGCTAATGTCAAGAACAAATCTACACCATTTCCAACTACATTCTCTCCAGTCGACCTTCCGGACATGTTTGCAAATTTCTTCCGTGACAAAGTACGAACTATTAGAGATAAGCTTGACACATCAATTTCAATTGACTCGTCGTCACCATACAGTTGGGATACAGAATTTGAGCGGCAACCATTAGCAGCATTTGAACCTGCCTCTATGGATTTCGTACGTACAATCCTGATGAAGAGTGCACCAAAGTCATGTGAACTTGATCCAATTCCAACATCACTGCTGCTTGAGTGCTTAGATCCAGTATTGCCTTCACTAACTGATGTTATTAATACCTCTCTCTCATCCGGGAAAGTCCCATCATTTTTCAAAACTGCCATTGTAAAGCCTCTGCTGAAGAAACAAACACTAGACCATAACGATTTAAAGAACTACCTCCCAGTTTCTAATCTCCCATTCATATAAAAAATCTTAGAAAATGTTGTTCTATCCCAGCTTGTATCTCATCTAAAGACAAACAGTATTTTTAGCAATGTACAATCCGCATATCGCCCTTGCCACAGCACTGAAACTACTCTTCTAAAAGTAGTGAATGACATTCTCTCTGCGTTGGATAGCGGAAAGATTACTGTCCTCACCCTCCTTGATTTGTCTTCAGCATTTGACACAATAGACCATGATATATTACTTCACCGTCTCCAGCATGTATTTGGCATTCATGATACAGCCTTACTGTGGTTCAAGTCCTACTTGGTCAACAGGACACCAATTGTATCTGCAAATGGAATACACTCCAGCCCAGTTCATCTACATTGTGGTGTTCAACAGGAGTCTGTTCTTGGACCTGTTCTCTTCATTCTGTACACTCAGTCGATCTCAAGTGTCATATATCATCATCCAGTGTCTCACCAATTGTACGCTGATGACACACAAATATACAAATCTAGCCACCCAACTGAAGTTGATGCTACCATCCAAGGTGTAGAGATGTGCATTTCTGATGTGAAAAAATGGATGGCATGTAACAAGCTGCAGATGAATGATGATAACATTGAGGCCATTCTGATCACAACACAAAGACTTTCTCATTCACATCCTTTACCTCAAACAATAAATATCAGCAACACCAACATTAAATTCACACAATCTATAGGAAACCTAGGTGTTACTCTGGACAGTGCTCTCACATTGCACCAACATGTCATGAACAAATGAAGGTGAATATCTTGAGCTGAAACGCATCAGCTCAGTTCGCAAATATCTTTCAGTTGATGCCACTAAAATACTTGTGTGTTCATTAGTACTTTCCAGACTGGGCTATTGTAACTCAATTATGTCTGGTTCATCTCAATATCTGCTCCAGAAACTTCAAAAAGTACAAAACACAGCTGCTGCAATCATACTTAGAGCACCACAATCAGAGCACACCTCCCCGTTGCTCTGTACCCTACACTGGCTATCCATTCGATCCAGAATCAATCACAGAATTTGTTCTCTGTATTACGTTTCACTGTCGGACTCTAGTTCAACATACCTATCCGACCTCACCCATGTGTACACACCGGCAAGATACCTACGCTCCTCTTCTGACAATCGTATACTCATTATTCCCACTATGAAAACAAAGTCATATGGACAGAGTTCTTTTGCATACCAGGGCCGAGCAACGTGGAATGAATTGCCCACTGAACTTAGACACAAAGGCAAAGTGATCACATTCAAGAGGGCTCTCAAAACTCACTTATTTCGACTGCAAGAACAAACTTAAAGACCTAATAATGTTTCCTACCTTAAATATTATCAGCATGTTTTTTTAAAGCTTTCTAATTTCATGGTGTTTGTTTTTGTAATCATATCATTATATGTTTTTAATCTTATAGGTGTTGTCTAATGTTGTAAAGCGCTTAGAGCTTCTAAAGATTAGGCGCTATACAAAGTCATTATTATTATTATTATTATTATTATTAAAAAGAAAGCACCAATCAGTTATGAATATGTATTACCGAGACCTTATTAGAAGCAAAATAAAATGTGGATCAAAATTGAAGACGTTCTTAAATAAACAATTACTAAATTGTTTACTGTTGCCAACAATGTGAGTATATATATATATATATATATATATATATATATATATATATATATATATATATATATATATATATATATATATATATATATTAAAATATGTAAAAACAGCAAACCCTTTGCAAATCTAATTCGCATATTTCTGTACCTTACAATGTTCCAGCAGAATCCTCTCTCCATTGGTACTGTCAATATATTGTCCTAAATATCTATCCTAAATTTATGTTTCCGGACCTCTTCCATTTTGACCCTTTCAGGAACAAAAAGTAATGAATGAATCGAAATAAATATAACATTTTTATACATCCACACTAGCCACTGGCATAGCCTTATCCCGTTCACATTGTATCTAACAGAAGGTAACGACCTGCTTAACCGTAAAGCTCTGCTGCTCAAAATATTTATGTTTTATGACAATTTTCTTAATAATTGTAGCCTCTAAAAATACCCAGCGGAAAAGTAAACCCAGTTGCGCATTTACACCGGAACAGTCACGGAAATGTACTTAAAATAAAATCCTCCCTATTGTTTTGGACAAGAAAAGGTTACATGACGTCTGACTCTCATACATGCACACAGATTAACTAACAAATCAAAATAAAACACCCTGTAAGTGAATTACAATGGCTTTGGTTACTTTCTGCATATGGTCATTGTGTATAAAAGTCTGACTAAAGCCATGGTTTGTACAGACAAATTCTCACACGTTTTGTAGCATATATTACATCCCAGAACATGAACCTGGACCTTGATTCATATGTCTTAATTCGAAATCACTACAGATATTATGAATACTCGTGCTCTGACAGCATGATCTAAATATGTTGAATGTATTACAAAATGTCGCGGATGGGAATTTTTTAGTTTTGATAATTGACCTCCCCTCCAAGTGAGCACAGGGGAGGAAACCCAGAATGATATAAATCATGCAGATGGCAATCAAATCAGCAACCCATGTGCAAACATTAGTGAGGAAGTGCAGAAGCGGGCATCTCATGATCTGCCAGTTCAACTTACTCTGCCCCCTACTCCAGTCTTTAGACAGCTGTAGCCTCGAGACTATCGCCGGCAAATTATAAGAGGCAGAATGACACCCAAAGGCAAGAGCTTTGTTGTCAATGGATTTTAGGTGGCAATCAAATCTTCCATTATAGAGGCAGTTCGGCAAAAGGGAAGGGACTCATGTTTCTCCTTACCCAAGGCTCCTAACAGCCGATATCGATCTACCATCCCGGCCTATTGCAGACAACATTCATGTGGGCCCCTGATTTGTTAGTATCCGGACTGTGTGGATTAATCTCGCACCTGACAACAAATGAATGATCTAAGTTGTTTTGTGGTGGAGTGATATTTTCTCAAATCCCCTACCCTGTCAACATCCTCTTCCAAGAGGGATTTGCTGTCTAATCGGGATAAGTCAGAAACCTTACAGAAGATCAGGAAGCTACTCGACAATGGACCAGTATGTACAACCCAAATTAATTTTAAGTTGGGATTGGATTTTGGTGAGAGTTTCGCAACTCATTGCATAACTCAGTGTGGTGGTGGATTTGATTCTACTGAGCTGCATTTTCTTTAGCCCTCTGTAAATGGCCCTGCTAGCCTAATGCACACCTTTCTGGATGTCTAAATAAAACAAAAGTATGATTCCAAGCAGAGTGTTGTTTTTCATGCATCAGTGGCGCAACAAACTATGGCTAACAGCAAAGAATCACATAGGAAATCTCCGGCTGTACATTTAATCGGCACCGACACAAACTTGTACAGTTATAAAGCCCTTGTAGTACCCAACTTCGACACGGCTACTTGCGTCAAAACTTGCATTTCCACATCAACATTATGGAAATGAAAGTCATGAATGTTTTTCATTTCCTCAAACAATGGGGGACCAAATAACCATACATATGCATGCTTGTTCCTCTTCTTATGTGCTTAGATAAATATAACTGCTCAGACCAGACATTTTTAGGCACGCTTAATGTCCCTGCAGGCTCGTTTCCAAGAACAAGACAGACTCTTCACACATAATGGTCCATGCACAAAACGACAATTGAATTGATCTTGTCACTTTGCTGTTGCCCTATGATATATGTATCAGTGACAACACGGAATGAAAAACTGACTACCTTTATCTCACTAGTCCCGAACCTAGATGCATGGGCTGAAGATGATGTGGATGCACCGTGAATCAGCTTGTAATGGTTGGGGGACGTCTGAAGCTGGATTATATTTAGCAATAATAGTTACAGGCATAATTGTACCTTTATCTTTTACTGGTATTCGTAGTGCGGTAGATATTGATGCACAGCCTTTTTTTGTTTAAAACAAAATTCGAAACATGATTAAATATTAACATCGCCTATCACGAAGATGATCAATAGTGATGATATGAATATATAAGTAAAACTGTCTGTGAATGGGAAATAAATTATAAGGAGTTTTATTTTGATAGTAAAATTATTCAATGAAAACAAAGAAATTAAATTAACCAGAGGAAATAAATACAATTCAAAGAGAACGATATCATAGAAAAATTCACAGGGAGAAATACGAATTAAATTTTTTTAAAGCGCTAAGTAAATGCTTCTATTTGTCTGCACTCATCTGTTTCTCTATGAAGTTAGAGTGAGACGCAGAGGACTGTGGATCTGTTGCATGATAGCTGTATTACACTCGATGGACTCCTTGATAATGAAACCTATTTTGTAAACCAGATATGACAACATACATTACAGATTATCCATTCATTACAGATACTAATACTCATTGTTAAGAATTACACTGTTTGCGATGAACTAATAAGCAATGCATTTTACTACTTTATTGACTGGAACTTGTATACAGGAATATACTAAATCTGGTTTTTGAAACAGAAACATTTATATTTTTTGGAAATGAACTCAACTGGAACAATTATAAAGAAATTGAAAACACTTAAATAGAACTTTATGGCGCCGAGACTGAGAAGCTGGTGAATTAAATTATCACAGCATTTACCATTCTGAAAAAGAAACATTTATATTTTTAGAAATGAACTCAACTGAAACAATTATAAAGAAATTGAAAACACTTAAATAGAACTCAACGACGCCGAGATTGAGAAGCTGGTGAGTTAAATTATCATAGCATTTACAGAGCTGAGCATCAACTTTTTTTTACCATATTATAGTTGCGGAAAATAATGTCTCAACAGAGATAATTTGCAAATTAAACAATTCATTTAAATGTCAGTTTTGTTAACTTTTAGAGTAAGCTACCTTGTGCTCTAGACAGCACTAAAAAGATCGATTTGGCCAAGACAGATTAGGACCAGATCAAAGCTGTTCAATTCAATGAAAACCGCAAAAACACTTGACCCCTTGAATGAAAGACTGTTGACAAAGGTGTCGTTAGTATTTAACATCCTATACAGTACTTATTCTCGATAGTGTTGAAGGTAATTTGATTGCAACGATCTTGATAGTGAAGCAAAACTTGTTTGCACTTGTTCAAGGTGTTAATGAACATGATGTTTAATTTGGTGACAAAATAAGTTTTGTGCTACAGTGAAAAGAAAGCCTGTGTTCACGGTCGCTTGTCTGGGTAAAACAAAATGCGACTTCGGCACTGATTTTATTATTTGTCATAGATATATAAAAAGTTCCGTAAATACATACCTCCTCATAAGCATGGAAAGATCTCAACAGGATCCAGAATATTTTGTTTGTACGAAGTAGTTTCTGAATGTTTAGTATAAACGTAAAATGAAACGCTAACATTGATTTGGGTAGAATGCTTGTGAAGTCATAGTCATATCTTTTGAACCCAGTTGTATTTTAGTTCATAAACTGTAACATTTTCAAGACATACAAAGATTTATGCTTTCCTGTTTCCCTTAGGACAAATATTTTGAACAATGTATAATATATGCATAATTGAGATAGATAAGATTAGGCGCTGACAATGCACAGTATAATGTCACTGTAGTAGTACATATAGTGATGTAAGGAAAGACATTGTCCATTTTATCATTGCACTATCCCTCAGGTTTCCAGATATTTGATATTACACTTGACAAATCAACAAGGGTTGTACAATGTGGAAAGCACGATTAGAAAACGGAAAACATTTGCTTTCAGTGCAGTATGTTTGCATCCGCATCAGCTGGATGATTAGTAAAGAATGAATACAGAAATGTACTGGCAATCCTCTAAAACTGCACCACTATCAGATAGAATTATTGCCAACGAGCTTTCACTAAAATATTTCTTATGATATCTAGTTATCAGTAAAATAAAAATGTGTCTGCTCAGACCTCCGGCATAACGCATATTGTGACCATCATGAAAATCTTGTCGTGGCTTCTTCCCGTTAAAGTATGGTCTTACCGACATGCGTTTTTACTAAATCACATCTAAATCACATTTTAAAGTCACCAGCCAAAAAGCCTTGTTTATGAAAAAATATTTGAACACCGATTATATGATTGGATGACTTTCATTTTCTTATTATTTTTTTTTTGTCCTCTTGCTGGTCGTGGACATTGTTGCGAATTAATGGATTTATACTAAGAACAAAAAAAAGCGGAAACAAGCAAGTTTGTAAAGTTCAAAAATTAATTTATTTCCCTATCAAGCAAAATGAAAATTTAAAAAGTACTTACAGAATTGTGAATTAAAACCCAAATAGACTTAAGAGTTTAATTACAAGTCCAAAGTATAAAGTATTCCGAATGAATTTCAGCGGTGGTCCGAATGAATTCCATATGTTCTTTAAAAGGTGTAGGAATTCATTATATACAAAGACTAACATATTTTGCCGTATTTAAATTTGTCAGTGTAACTGTTCTAGTCATATCTTCATTACGACTGCATTTGTGTGTTCCTTTTATTGATTATTTTTGTTGCAACCAGAATGAAATTCTATTACTCCCTAAACATAATGATGAATGCACGGTATTTTCAGTTATATATATATGCTTTCCCTGACCCATATGTTTACCATACAATTATCACATCACAAATAGTTTGGATTTATTTTATTTGTAAAGGAAAATGCCATACTTTCAGGCTTATGTAAAGAATTTAGCAGGATGGAATGAAAGGACATATATGAAGAAGGAACAGGTGGACGTTTACTCAAAGAAGTGCTTCCAGTTCGGTTGGCTGATGTCCATACAAGATCCACCTGTCGTTTTCTCTAAAGATCCTAAAAGAGGTTCATGTTTTGATACCAACTTATACAAACTTTATATGCATTCTGGTGATAAGTTTGATTATGTGGTATGGCCAGCATTATTGCTTCACAACGACGGCCCACTCCTTGCGAAAGGTGTTGCGCAGCCGTGTTCAGCACCTGAAGCAAACTCTACCCCCACTGTTTGGAGATCCACAACCAAAGATGACAATTCGTTTGATGGAACGAGTCAGGAGAAAGACAGTGATTCAGCTTCTGGTTCTGATAGGATGGATAAGAAGCAGGACGGATATCAAACTCGGGGTGAAGGTGCACTATCGTCAAAGCCAGGTCCTCGTTTGAAGCTTTCTCAGACATATTTAGCAGATGGAAGAAAACATAAGGCTTATTCGCCCAAGCCCATTTCACCAAATGATACACAGGACTCGGAGCTAAATAAAAAATTTCAAAGCATGCGTAATAAATTTTCCAAAACATTCAATGATCACGTATAAATACTTCACGAGCGAGATCTCCGAGAAAAATGTATGGAACATTCAATGTTCATTACGACACCTTTTATATCAACCAAACCTTTGGCAATTGAGGGATTTGTAATCGTTGCTATTGGCCAAACCTTCATAGGTCGATGATTTATTAATTTAATATATATCATAATCGTAATGTGCATACCAATCATACTTGGTCAGATTCCATCATGTTGCAGACATTTCCTGGCAGGACTTTTTTCTACATATATTTAATGTGTACTAATTAATCCGGTGTTGATCTATCTTGTGCAAAGTTTTATGCAAATATTGTCGCTAAGAAACTAACTTCATTAATTTTACTTATGTGACTTAAACTTAGTTCATGAAGGTATATCAAATTCCGATCACGCCATGTATATATAATTTTCTAAAAACAACTATCAGCATAAAATATGTAATGGAACTAACAAACCCGCCCCATGCACTTTTGAGCTTTAGTGGTAAAATTAAATTGCATTTCATCATATCAATATGTACAAAGCCGTGTTATTTCCAAAAGTAGGATCATTAAAATGGATGGGATTAATTCAGCACGTACTGAAAGAATATTTCATAAACTATAAGACTGAGTGAAAGAGTTTACATTATCTACTGTTCCATTCAGCCTTCTTCTCTTTGTTCAGCGTCAACCGCTTTCATTAGTTACAATATGTGATCAATTGATCATCTGAAATACCAGGTCCTCATCTTCGCAGCGGTTTAGAACAATCATCATGTCAGTAAAGGTAGCAAATTCTAAGTGTTTAGGTGCATTACTGTCCCGCTTCTCCAGTCACTTCACACCAACCTCAATTACAAGTAGGTAGCACAGGTACATTTTTACCGATCGGAGAATACAGGGGACCCAAAATGGGAAGAATTTACCTGTTTGCGAATGCAGCAATGTTTACCTACTAAATGAATTCTTTCTTTAATTATTAGTATTTTTATTTGCAATTATAGCAATACTACTACTACTACTTCTACTACTGCTGCTGCTGCTGCTACTACTACTACTAGTACTACTTTTACTAATAATAATAATTAGAATTAGCATTAGTATTATTATTGTTCTATGATCATATTTGCCGTATTGTTTCATATTTTTCAACTTCTCACTAATTTTATAATCAAGAATAGTAATTAATTGTATTAATCTGTTTATGGACCTTCTGATGGTACGTCAGGTTTCTGTTAATAATCATTGCATAACATTTGTTTTGTCTGTCAGTAATGATGCTTTTACTAGCGTTCTTCCTCGCTTGTATAATCGATTACATTTTGTAGAGAAAGTTTTATTAAAGCACTCTCATTTGAAATAATGTATTTGCCTAAGTGTTATATCTTTGTATTTTAATATCATTTTCTATTCGCAAATTTGAGCTTTTGCTTCAAAATGACTTTTGTACAATGAAGAAGCCTTTGTTTATAAATATTGGTAATAATGTTGACACATAATTGCAATTTCGACATATAAGAATGCAAAAGATGATCAAAGTTAACACTTATGTCTGGATGAAGCTCTACTGAATATAACAAGAAGCTATAAAAGATCTTAAATTCAAAATTTGTTATTATTGTTTTGTTTTCTTCTATAAATTTGTGTTTCAAACATATAATGGCATTACATATACTAATTGTATTTTCTCTACGAATGAGTGTATATGTGTATTTCACGAGCTATCGTTCTATCGATGTAGTCGTATCGATACACCAATAGAACATTCATTAAAGATCTTTTCAGATTATTCTGTTTTCATTTCAGAAAGAGATAAATGCACTAAATGCAAGAAGGTTAAGACGAGGGAGGATACATACAAGTCCTCTTTAGCATGTACCAAAAGTATTTTATTTCTTCTCTGTTGCGTGCACACTATATAGTCGGAAGAATCTTGGCGTACAATTGTAAAGAAAGTGCTCTGTTAATGACCCGTGCAATCAGGGCCATTGCCCCCTAGGCGTATTCAATGTCCAATGAGCTGACTGAATTCGAAAATCTTGATATGAGAGAACGTGCCGCGTGTTTGAGTCCCAATGTCGCTCACGCCACATCATCGACAAAAAAGAAGCAGAAAATGTGCAAAAACCACGAACGGCAAGTTAAGGCAGATCATCGACCTGACTTGCCTCGATCAATGCATTACTGATCCAAAATTCAAGAAGGAGACGTCGAGAATGATACTCTTCTTCATGACAAGGGACAATTATGACGTCAGTATCGATCAGACCGACGTATAATTTCCCGCCTATATCCACCCCACGTCACGTAAATTTATCCGTTTTGTAATCGCACACGTTTTATCAGTTCCAGGTGATAACCCTTGGCTCAGACATCACTCCCATGGTTTTTACCAAAGTCATGGATTAGGTCGTCAGCCTGTTCCGGTCGACTTCATCAACAGTGAAGGCGGCGTACTTGGGCGACATTCTTTAAAAACATACGGTACGGTCTGTTCTCCTCAAGGACAAAAACCATTTCCTATTGTTTTCGGATCATTTAGGTCTTCTAGTAACTGAGAAAAGTCTGATCATATCAATGCCATCGTTTTATCCATCTGGATGTAGAGTTTCTCACAAGCCTCAATCTGGTACCGCTCCCAGGCGTTCGCTTAGTCCGGATCGTCGAACTCGTCGAATCTGTTTTCAACAGGAGGGTTGTCTCAACGACAGGAGAGTTCTTGCAACTCTTCGGACTATTAAATGCTGCGGCGGGCTTGATTCCCCTCGGCCTTGCTTAAATGTGTCCCCTGCAGATGACCTTGCTAGCCCAATAGCGCCTGACCCTTTCTAAGTCATTCAATCCAACAATCATGATCATGCACGAGGGACGATCATTCCTGCATCAGTGGCATAATCCACATAAGCTCACCAGCAAAATTCCTCCATAGAAACACCAAGGACAAATGATAGTATGTACAAACACCAATAACGAACTATTATGGTATTCATCTTCTGCAGGATTTCCAAACTGTCAGTGCCATAAAGGAGCCAAAGTATCAGCCTGTCCACTCCTCATTATCCTTTTGCAAAATGAACAATGCCATCAACGGCATTTTAGGTCTGGAATTTTGGACTCTCAAAAAAACATGTGTAGTGACGACCTTCCTCCTCAACCAGGAGCACACCGAAGCACCAGAAATGTGCCTTTTCAATTTCTATTTTGGCCCACCCAACTCCATATGAATGTACACAGCCGGCACATTCTCAGCAGAACCGATGTCCGGGTAGGCGCTCTATACAGAAAAGGTCAAATCATTTATACTGAAAGGTATCCCCATCAATCAGCCTTCTTCGGATTTGTGCATTTTTGGGCCGTCTGATATTTGAGTGGAATCACATGTTGCCCACTTTTCTCACGAACGTTCCTGACCAAGAAGCTTGGACTGCAGACGCACTCTCAATCAGCTGAGAAGGGCTGTG
This sequence comes from Sinohyriopsis cumingii, assembly GCA_028554795.2. Classification (NCBI taxonomy): domain Eukaryota; kingdom Metazoa; phylum Mollusca; class Bivalvia; order Unionida; family Unionidae; genus Sinohyriopsis; species Sinohyriopsis cumingii. Next base: position 132,848,619 of record CM068829.1, read on the forward strand.
GTCCTTCGGTTCACACAGTCTTGGTACCCAAAATATTCCAAACGTTGATAAGTTCAGAACTGCAAGATAAATATGATTTCCATCTCAGATGGGACAAGGTCTTGGTCACCGACCTATTCAATCTAGCGACAGATCTGCCCAGGAAGATTACATCCAACCTAAATTTTTTCAACAACCGCGGTCGCAGATGTTCAAGCCTTCCTGGACCATCCTCTTCTTCATGTTTTGCTCTTGGCCAGGCAGAATTGCAAAGGCAATATATAATCCGTGGATTGTAGCGAAAATCTCACGAACAAGAAGGCACTCGGACTTTTTATGAGGGAAAGTGGTGTGTCTCAGAGACTGGTGCGGAGTCAATTGCATAGTCCCTTTGAGTGCATCAAACACTCATCTGGGTGATTATTTTTATCTGGCTCTTTGAGAAGAAATAATTGACCCCAATTACAATCACAGGCTACCGTGCCATATCTGACACATTCCTGCATCATGGCAGATGTGATATTGGTTACGACAAATATGTGTCAGACGTTTTAGTCAATTATGATCTGAATCGACCAAATTTTCTCACCTTGCTTCCAAAAAAGAATTTGTTTTGGGTTTCAAACTGGCCCAATTTTGATAATTCTAGCATTTATCCCAAACTTCGCTGAAGTTACTATCCTACAAAACATATTTAATGATACATTAGCTTTAGCATGTAGGGTAAGCAAGTTAATTACCTTTTACGCTGACCAGAAGTATATTCAGTTCTGATCAGATAGTGTGGTCGTCCGCATGACGCAACAAGACTATGTTGCCAAAAATAGGTTACTGTCAGTCGGCAATCAGAGAGTCGTCTTACACTCCCTCTCTTCCACAGACATATCAAAAGAAGCAACCATGCAATACACTGTTCGACATCTCAAGCACTACTCAAATCGCACAGAAGTAGTGAATGGGGCCACCGTAGGGTCAAGGGGACTTTAATGTTATAAAAGGGTATATCCACTATAAGGTCTATGTGAATTTAACATGGGGAATTTTAACATGGATGGGACTGTAGCGCGTCAAGGGCAAATGAACATGGATGGGACGGTATAGCGTCAAGGGAAAATTAACATGGGAATATATCGTGGGACTGTATAGCGTCAAGGGAAATTGAACATGGGAGATGGAGATAACACAAACAGACAAGAGACAAGCACTCATACAACATGAGAAAAAGAAATTGGGGAGGCAAGAAAGTCATTTCTTTTCGAGACCAATGAGGGGCCCTGAAAAGGGCCTTTGGCTTCTTCTTCTTCTATTTCCTCCACTTCTTCAGCCATCTCCTGACCTTGCCCACTATTCCTGTCTTCTTCTTCTTCTTTTGGGACTCTGGCACCCAGTCAGGGTGGCCCATGGCTCTTGTTCTGGATTTTGATCCAGTTATGGTTCAGCCTCTCACACTCTTCCTTTTTCTTTATATTTTCTCTTTCTTTTCTCTCCTTTAACCAACTTTCCTTGATCTTCTTCACTTCTACATCTATCACCTTTCTCATCTGTTCTTCCGCTTTCTTCAGTTGTTCACGACCCCTTTTGACAAAGGGCCACTCTGACCATTGCTCTATCTCTTCCAAATAACATCTGACTTCTATTACTTTATCCATAGCTTCTTTTATTGTCCCCACTCTGACCTAGGGGGGATTAATTAATCCTCTAAACATCTTCACTTCTTCTATTATCCCCTCTATCATCTCCCTGGCTAATTTCAGTTGGTTAATATAGTCAAGGCTCTTTGTTAACATCCATTCTCTTTCAATTCTTTGAACTGCATATTCACCATCCACCATCCAAAAGTAACTATTTCTTAAATCATTGAACAAAGCTGACACTGCCATCTTCTCAGCTTATTGCGTAGAATGGCGCGAACGACGAAGGCTTTGAGTATTTATATCTAAAGCACGGACGTGAAGGAAAACATCCCCTATTTTTTCTCTTCTCATCTTATTTACTATCCACACAGAGGTGAGGAGACAAATAACTAGCCAAATCAAACCCAAAATCTACCATCCACACATGGGAGAAGCTCAAAAAAAAACCCACAATCTACTATCCACACACGAGAAGAAGCCAAATCAAACAAATTCTACCATCCACATACGCCAAGAAGCTAAAAACTTAACCACATTTTACTATCCACACACGCCAAGAAGCAGAAACAAACCCACCATTTACTATCCACACGCGCGGAGATGCCAAATCAAACCCAAACTATACCATCTACACACGGGAGAAGCTAAAAACAACCACAATCTACTATCCACACACGAGAAGAAGCCAAAATCAAACCCAAAATTTACTATCCACACACGCTGAGAAGCAAAAACATAACCATAATCTACTATCCACACACGCGGAGATGCTAAATCAAACCCCAAATCTACCATCCACACACGCCTAGAAGCAGAAACAAACCCACCATTTACTATCCACACACGCGGATATGCCACATCAAACCCAGACTATACCATCCACACACGGGAGAAGCTAACAACATAACCACAATCTACTATCCACACACGAGAAGAAGCCAAATCAAACCCAAACTATACCATCGACACACGGGAGAAGCTAAAAACATAACCACAATCTACTATCCACACACGAGAAGAAGCCAAATCAAACCCAAAATCTACCATCCACACACGAGAGAAGCTAAAAACCTAACCACAATTTACTATCCACACACGCCAAGAAGCAGAAAAAACCCACCATTTACTATCCACACACGCAGAGATGCCAAATCAAACCCAAACTATACCATCCACACACGGGAGAAGCCAAAATCAACCCCAAAATTTACTATCCACACACGCGGAGATGCAAAATCAAACCCAAAATCTACCATCCACACACGCCAAGATGCAGAAACAAACCCAGCATTTACTATCCACACACGCGGATATGCCACATCAAACCCAAACTATACCGTCCACACACGGGAGAAGCTAAAAACATAACCAAAATCTACTATCCACACAGGAGGAGAAGCCACATCAAACCCAAACTATACTATCCATACACGGGAGAAGCTAAAAACATAACCACAATCTACTATCCACACACGAGAAGAAGCCAAATCAAACCCAAAATCTACCATCCACACCCAGGAGAAGCTAAAAACATAAGCACAATCTACTATCCACACATGAGAAGAAGCCAAATCAAACTCAAATTATACTATCCACACACTGGAGAAGCATAAACATAACCATAATCTACTATCCACACACGCAAAGAAGCCAAAAATCAAACCCAAACTATACAATCTACACACGAGAGAAGCAGAAACATAACCATAATCTACTATTCACACACGCGAAGAAGCCAAAAATTAAACCCAATAATATACTATCCACACACGCAAAGAAGCCAAAAATCAAACCCAAATTATACAATCTACACACGAGATAAGCAAAAACATAACCAAAATCTCCTATCCACACACGCGAAGAAGCCAAAACATAGCCACCAATATACTATCCACAAACGTGAAGAAACAAAACAAACTCTTACTTTACAATCCACAAACCCAATTATATACTATCCACACTAAAACTAAACATTCATCTACTATCCACACACGCGGAGAGGCCAAATCAAACCCCAAATCTACTATCCACACACGCCAAGAAGCCAAATCAAACCCAAACTATACTATCCACACACTGGAGAAGCAGAAACATAACCATAATCTACTATCCACACACGCGAAGCAGCCAAAAATCAAACCCAATAATTTAATATCCACATTCGCGAAGGAGCCAAAACTAAACACCAATCTACTATCCATACACGCGGAGAAGCAAAACATAACCACAATCTACTATCCACACACGCGGAGAAGCCAAATCATAACCATAATATACTATCCACACGCGCGAAGAAGCCAAATCAAACCCCAAATCTACCATCCACACAGAAAGGAAGGTTAAATAACCACACACTCTACTATCCACACAAACGTACGTGAGCGCTTACAAAACCCAATAATCTACTATCCACACACGCGAAGAAGCAAAATTATAAGCATAATCTACTATCCACACACGGGAAGAAGCCAAATTAAACCCATATTCTACTATCCACACAAGATCAGAAGCAAACAACTAAACACTCATTTACTATCCGTTTAATATTTGATGTGACAAGAAGAAATGGTGCAATACGCAACAAAGGGATTGAAAGTTTACACTCCAATCTGTCTGCACTGCAATGGTAACAAAGCTCTTGTGTTGGTATTATTTTGCCACACTACTTTAGAAACCTGGAATCTCCACTATATCATTAGACTCAAACCTTTTCACTAAATAAAATATTTAACAAATTATCTTTCTAGTTTTAGAATAGAGTGTGGTGCAGGTTTCAACCAGAGAGGTCAGCTTTGACTCCCTAGAAGGGGCTCTGAGATTTGGAATCTTCACTACAAGTTTAGACAATATAAAAACATTTGGAGTTTAAAAAAATTATTGAAAAGACTATTTAATAATTTCAATTTTAATTTTCTTTTTTCTTTTTTCAACAGAATATAGTGGAGATCTCAACCAGAGAGGTCCAACTTTGGAAACTTGGGACTTCCACTATAACTTCAGAAAAAAACTTAGAAAAAGAACCTGATTTGGAATTATATGCTTATTTTTTTGGGTATAGTAGATAGGAAGAAAACTTGTAGATTTGGACTAGATAAGCCGTCCGATCATTCAGCATACAAAACATTATACGTATATACATACATACATATAAAAAAATTAAAAAATAAAAATTAAAAAAAAATTAATTAAAAAAAATTGAAAAAAATTGATTAAAAATTAAAAACACAAAGAATTTTTTAATTATCACAAATAACACAATACGGACAGAAAGACTGTGGCAAAGTCGCTTCAAATAATCAAAATAACTTTAAAAGTGGAAGGAAATTAACCCAGGGTCGTAATAGCCTTTGGGTTAATAATACAACCCCAATCCGAAGTAAATGGTGGAAATCAGGCCCACTGTCAGCCCGGACAAAGGGAAGAAATTACACCTTTTAACTTCGTGGGATAAAAATCTTTTCATAACGCATTATTGTTTTCTAACAACTACACGTACAGATCTCAGGGAAGGACGGGGGAAACCCACACCAAATACACTTTTAGAAAAACAGGTGTAATTTCTGTGCTCTAACTAGCCATACATGCTGGGATGGGACTAAGGAATGTCAACAAAGCCCTGAATTTACAACCAATGTGTTACACATTGTAAGTGACTTCATTGGCTAACCGATATTTTACACTTCTGTCTCTATTGATGTGAGTGTGCTTGTCAAAATGTTTGAGGAAGATTAAAAATGTTTGTCAGTTTCGAAACGCGAACCAGTAATGTGGCCGTTTAATATTTTATGTGGCAAGAAGAAATGGTACAATACGCAACAAAGGGATTGTAAGTTTACACTCCAATCTGTCTGCACTGCAGTGGTAACAACGCTTTTGCCACACTACCTTAGAAAACAAACAATGCATCACTCAATGAGATCGAGAGATTGAGAGAACAGCGGTGGTAAATCCAGTAGGATTACAGAACCAACACGACCAGTAAAGAAATAAATTTGTTTGATACCTCATGAAGATTATATTTTACAATCTAGTAGACCCAAAAGTGACTTGTAGAAAATGTAGAACGATGACATACACCTACAGTTACATTAAAGGTTTACGTCAATGGTTGCTATTTCTTTGTTATTAAATGTTCGTACAAACGATATGTGTGTAAGCGAAAGCTAACACACGCACGCACACGCATACAAGTGTTACTGCATTGGGTGACAGTAGAACGGGCAGTACTTTAGTCTGGATTGTTTTGAGAGATGGACAGATAGACTTAACATTACAGTGGAGAGAGAAAGAAAGAATGGTAAAGAAAAAACAAACGTAGGACATCATTTTTGGTTCCGTTATTCTTGCGGTATTATAGGACAAAGATTATTGAGACAACCATACATTCTATGTGAAATATGTTCCTTGTTTTCATTCATTCATCAATTTCATAAAAAGGTAATGTGATATTTATTGTCGACTGACTGCTTAACATTTGCTTAACCTATCTCAGATTTAAGATGTGTCCTGTGTTTCGCAGCACACGCTACAAACAATGTTTCAAAGTTTTCACAAATCTAAGAGTGGAGAAAGAAAAAAAAAAAAACAGCACCATAACGCTCCTTGTTCTATCCACAGTCTAAACTGAGAGAAAATAGGTCGAATATTGTTACATATTTTCTGAACGTGTGTTTTGGTTTTAGAATTCTGAGTTAAGCATATAGGCAGGGTTATAAAGTGCAATGTCACTCGCGTCATTCTTGAAAAAGCATTTGTTTGTTTCCTTTCTTGAAAAGGAAACATATTCTATATTTGGACGGGAATTAGGACAAAAAAAAACAATAATTAGGATAACAAATTACATTACAAAAACAATGATGGCCTGTGGCCAATTAATAACAATTACAAAATAACTAACATAGGCCATCATAACCGATAGAATTATTTAAAATTAAAAAATTATGGACTAATTAAAGTCAGTAAAAAAATCACTTGATATCTCTCACAAATTAAATATAAAATGGATTTACCCCCCCCCCATTAAAAACAAACAAACATATAAATGTAATATGCCGTTAAACACTAATACATTTGCATGTGTTTATATACCAAATACCAAACAGGGAGTAGGGGTCAGAAAGGGGCCTTGGTATAGCGCTTATTACGAGCGCTAACGCAAACGCAGGCTAAGACCTCGTTCCCACCCTGATCTTGGAGGTGGCTAATATATCGTTAAACACTTATTAGTTTGCATGTGTTTATATATAAATATCAAACAATCCTTAGGGAATATTCTCCTTGCCTTTAAATATACAAAAGGACAGGGTATGTGTATGGGGAAAGTAAGAGGCAATGACGTAATGGGTCTATATCACATGGCGCCACGGGAAGTGGAAAGGCCCTTAAAAAGCCTAAGAAAAACACCCCATATGGAACACTACTAGTACATGCAAAACACAAAAACAAACACAACACCTCTGCTTATTTCTAACTCTCGCTCTTCCTTAACTATACAGTTCCCGTATTGTATAGTTGACTAATATAAATTTGAATTTTGGCCACAAAAAATAACAGAGGGGGCCAAAACTCGAGTCGGGTGAAATACGACAAATAAATAAAGTATGGACCCTCACTTGAGCACAGCCCACCTCATTCCAAAATTACGCGATGAGCGACACGTATAAGCACGCACATAAAACACTAGGCTTTTTTATTATTATTGAAAATAGTACACCGCTCAGTTGCCCTTTCAAAAATGATTAATAAAGTATAATAAAAAATAAAATAAAAACTAGTACTAAAGCAAACTGGGGAAATTTGACTGATATGCTGTCTCAACACGGAAACCAATATAGCATTCACACACATAGCAATACACATATAGCAAACACGAGACGAAGGAGACCTCTAACAGAGGTCACAAACACGAACTAGGGGAGCGAATTCGAGCTAGGTGAAATAAACTTGGCTCAGATGAACACCCCTATATATAACACTATGAAATAAAAATACCCCATCAAAAATTTAAAATAATTAAATTCTTTATTGAAAATTCTTTTTATAAAAATAAAACAAGCAACATACCTGGGGGATACACTTACACATAAAACACTTTTCACTTTTTTTTTTTTGGGGGGGGTGCGTCTGTCTGGTGCCCCCCCCCCCCCCCAAAAAAAAAACGAAAAAAAAAAAACGGAGGATCTAATGTTAGAATTTTTTTCCGTGACACTATACAGTGCCAAAATAAAGAGAAAGCTACGATACCTGAATTGTACAAGCTCGTCAACTCAAGATTTTTTTTCATCCAACGATTTACTGATTTACAATTTGTAAGGATGTAAGTGTTTAAAAAAAAATTACATGACAAACGGAACAGTTCACAGAAATATTGCGACTACTAATCACATTTTGGAGAGGTATCTTCAAACAGCCACATATACCATTAGGATTTCAATCAAAACTACTATGACGGAGAGAGAGAGAGAGTGTTATTCCTACTGTAGAACATATCACGACACTTACGTTTGTTTTTACAGTATATTTTCCTTAAGAAAGATAGTAATGTTGATACCATAAGTATACTTGGTTATTTTAAATGTGATCATATGAGGCATGTGTCCAAATATTACGGCACCTTTCAAAACTATCAACTGTGCTTCTCTTGGCATGATGATCTTAGCGTTGAGGAAAGCTTTCCTGATGGAATCTTGAATTAGCTGGCATTCAGAAAATCCATCTACAATCCTGGTTTTTCAAGATCTTCAAGATGTTCATTAATATTTCTGATACAAGTCTGGAAAAGGCTTCTAAACAGCTAAGCATCAAGTCTTATCTTATCTGCTGTCCAAAGAATTTTTTGATAAAGAGTTTGATCTATCTCGTCTTTAACTGTCTCTTCACAACGTTTTTCATATGTTTCTTTAAGAGCCAATGAAACCATTAAGGTAATCATTGCATTCAAGACTGGCTGAACACTTCTTTGTTTAATTTCGAACTATCTAAACATTTCCATGTGGACAGACCACTCCGGTGGCCTAGTGGTTAGTTGTTGCTGTTGTAGGGTTTAACGCCATTTTTCAGCACACGATAGGCTATACATGGCGGCCAGTATTAATGGTGGAGGAAGAACCCGGGAATGCCCCGGAAAGAACCACCTACCCACGAGAAGCTACTGGCAAGCTTTCTCACATACCCACATTGGCTGAATCCGAGACGCGAACCCACGCAGACAGAGGTGAAATGGCAGTGATCGGTAACGGAGAGCGCTTTAGACCACTCGGCCACTCGGGGCCCCTGCCTTGTGGTTAGAGAGTCCGCTTTGGAAGCGGGAGGTCGTGGGTTCGATCCCCGGCCGAGTCTTGCCAAAGACTTACGAAAAGGGTACTAAAAGCTGCCTCGCTAGGCACTCAGTATTAAGAGGTTAGTGTCAGGACTTGTCGGCCTGGTGTCAGGATAATGTGACTGGGTGGGTCATCATGCTACATGTCTGCGGCATGATGCCCCAGTACTAGGCATCATTATAAACTGCCACACTGCAGACATCGTTGCGATATGACTGAACAATTGTTAAAACTACGGTAAAAATCCTAATCACACACACACACCCATGTGCTCTTTTTTTTTCTCTATCAGGAAACTTCTTGATCCACTAGTATCCGATAATTTGTATGATCATTTGGTGAAATTCATGATCGATGTTATTGCTACCCCACGCTCCACCGCTGGCCTAGTAAAGTTATTTGGTTGTTTAAACAGATTGCTTCTCGGAAACAGTACTATATGCCGTTCCAACTACAAAACATAGAGTGTTCATTCCTAGAAAGGTTCAGGAAAGAGCTAAACGGAAACAAAATATCGTGGAGCTAAACATGATGCCAAGCCAAGTAATGAAACTTATTTAACTTCCTTTCACTATGCATAAAAACACAGCACATACAGGAATTGTTGAACTGAGATAATTAGTACAGCTGAAACAAACCTTAAACAACACGTTGATAGTGTGACATATGCAAAATGTTACGACATTCTTTTCCTTAGTGCTGATATTGTTTTAGGTTTAACGCCATTTCTCAGCGCATGATAGGCTATACATGGCGACCAGTATAACTAGTGGAAGAAGAACCCAGGAAAACCCACTAAGAACCACCGACCACGGGAAGATAGAGGCAAGCTTTCTCACATACCCACATTGGCCGAGCTTGAGATTCGAACCCATGCGGATAGAGGTGCATTCTATTCGTAACATAAATTTTGATAGATACTTCAAAAACGGACCAGATGACTCATCTTTGTTTTAATCTCATTTGAATGCTTGTTTTTCTATTTGGATTTCATTAGGATCGTTATCCAGTATACAAATTAAACAGCATCAAATTTACTTCCTCAGTCCAAAACCATAAACGTCTTGTCATCAAATCTACCCTGGCTAGAAATATGATCTGAAGGAAGCAACATACAGTAAATGGCGGCAGCTTCGGGTTCCAGGACTATAGTCAGGAGTTTCCCGTCTATACTAACCTATTTATGAGAAAGATTGTTTTCCTCAAAAACAAATATTACAAAAGCTTAGAAATATTTGTCTTATTCTTGTGATTTAACAAAATTGTTTCTAAATGCAGGAGAAATTTGAAACTCACAGCAGTGTGCATTATTTTCTTTTTGAGATCGCGGAGGAGAAAAAGCGTTACCACGTAGCCAAGCAAGTCCTCCCTTGATCTAAAAATACCATAACAGAGTTGAAACATCCTGTCAGTGTACGTCGAAAATGAATATTGTTCTCTAAAAAAAATTCAAGCATTTTCTTGATAAAAAAAGATAATTTCAGTAGTATTCAATCCCAACCTTTGCTCTTCTTAATTTTGAAAGTGACATTGAACATTTATTATTTTGTTTGCATGCTTTCACTGTATTAACTTCATGAACACTATTTTAATTTCAGCATTTCAGCAACAGCATCTAAAAACAATTTTTTTAAATATCTTTTAAAAGGCCCAAAAGAAAAATATATTGAATTTCATATTTCAAAATATCAGAATAGATCTCATATATAACAAACAGGTTAGAGAGCGATAATTTCTTTGCCAGCTGGAATCAAACCCATGCAGCGAGTCATGACACCAATCAGCTGACTCTCATTGACCTAACTATAATCGATGGAACAATGCTGGCAAAAGGGCTCTTGATAAGTAAGAGGAAATCAAGGCTCATCTAAATGAATAATCCCACTTGATTATATATTAGAAATGAAAGCTATAAATTATTTTAGAATGATAGGAATATAACCAATCAAGTTAACGTGTTACTCGCAAGATCTTGACTATAAACTTCAATCATCTCTACGAAACAATTATTTTTTAACCTGATCAATGAATATTTATTGTATAAGTATTTGGTTATATTTCATGTTTGTTTGTCATCTGAAACAAAGCAAATGATTTTCAACCCTGATTAACGAATAATAGCCATATTTTTTTCTTGGTGGGTGGGCAAATCACACATGATAAATCAGTCCGCATGCTGTCTCAACTCGTATTATCACTCTACAATGTCTAACACGCATGGTACATATCACTCTGTACTATGTACATGATACATCACTCAATACCCATTCTACATACCTGATGTAGCTCACTTACACTCTGTCGATATGAATGTTACATCACTACACTCTCTACTTACACTGTACAGTACACGCTGTCTGTATGCATAGTACAACACTCTGCACCATGTCTGCAGTCATTGTATACATCACTCTACATTCTCTCTCTCTCTAGTTGTATAATGTCTGCCATCTTTGAACGAGGAGGAATCTTGCCATTTTAGACAAAGTTATGTAAGATACAAGCTCATGTAAAATTTAATATAACTTTTCCTGTGTACGAACAAGGATAGACAACTGAAACGTTATAAAATGAAGTAAAGTTCTAAAGAATTCTCTCTCTCTCTCTCTCTCTCTCTCTCTCTCTCTATATATATATATATATATATATATATATATATATATATATATATATATATATATATATATATATACGTATATGTTGTTACTTTCAAACTACGTCGACCTTACATATGGGCCTGGACAGGGGCTAAGTGTGCATGAATATACAAGGCCACGCTTATAGATTCTAAACGTACAAATAAAATAATTACTCCTTGCAGGTCTCAAGACCTATAATCATACAAACAACTTCAAAACAAAATGTAACCAAAATATTTTAATACAGTTTACCTTGTCTCTGTGTCGAAGAGAAAGCGACAGAGACAGACAAAGAGACAGAGAGAGTGAGTTGGAATAAATGGATATGAAAGGGCAAAGCACCTTAGTTCTACAGTCTATATATGATAACTATCCCTTCAAGGTTTGAATAATGACCATAAGGAAAAACCAAACCTAGGTTTTCAGATGTTCAGGACTGTGTGTGGTGGGCAGAAAAATATTATGAGTGTACGGATATGAATGTACAGGGCGTTCTCATTTTACAGTCTAAGTATGACAGTTATTCATTACAGGGTTTGAGACTTAATGCTATGTTGAAAAAGACTGTGTACGTAAAGGTGACCAAGATTTCCAGATGACTTTGGCCTTGCCTTACGGTCATAGAAATGTAGATTTACATGGAAAGGAAAGGGCAGAGCTGTCTGATTCGACCTTTAAGTTATTCAAATTATCCCTCTTAGTGTTTAGCACTTATGACAATACAAGCAACTTTTACTGAACACTTAACCAATATATTTAAATTTGCTTGGCATTGTCCGGTGTTCAAAACAAGATAAAAGGTGTATTGGTATGAAAGGTCAGATATTTTTTCAGTTCTGACGTCTAAGTATTATAACTATCCATTCAAGGGTTTGAAACTTATGCCCGAACAGACAAACTTTAACCGGAAACTAAATTTAAATTTCAAACGACCTTGCTATCTTCTGGGTGTCACGGAAACGGTACAAGAATACTATTCTAGGTTATCGGTGTACGGATTTTAAAGCAAATGATCTTAACCTTGCCTTAAAATCACGTCAAAGGCAAAGGTGCATGGATATGAAAAGGCAGAACTTGTTGATGATAGGATTTAAGTATGAAAGTTATCCTTTGCAGGATTTGAGCATTATGACCGTACAGAAAATCTTTAAATGAAAACATTAGCAGACATTTTCAAACAATGTTGATTTTTTCTTAGGGTCAGAAGGGGGGGGGGGGTAGCTATACATGGGGCATAACTTCCTAGTTCTATAATTCAGGCGTGAAAGGAATTCGCCGAAGGGATTAGGATTTACAATCATAAGACAAACTTTTACCAAAATGTTATCGAATATTGATGAAGCCACCGCTGCCGCATTCAGAATAAGTGAACTTTATGACTCGCCAAAGCTAAAGCAGGCTCGGCAATAACCTCGTCGGCTGCCACTCTAGTGAACTGTTTGACAGAGTCTGTGAGTAATGAATGAATATCTTCAGCTTTTAGAACTATTTCTTGTTTATCCAGTGAATCTAGCAGGTACTTTTTCATACAACCGATTGCTATTCCAAAATCCTTCTGACTAGCATCGTCATTCCCTTGTCATCACTTATTACTAGTGCTCTATTTAAGTTTAGAAAATAAAATGAAGGAAACAATGCAACTACTTACATACTATCTCACACACACACACACACACACACACACACACACATACATATATATATATATATATATATATATATATATATATATATATATATATATATATATATATATATAAAATCAAAACAATGTAATTGAAGATAAATACCGTATATATAAATCTTTAAGAATGAAGATAATATTTGCCGCCTTTATAGAAAAGAAAAACGCGGAAAAAGGCCAAGACAAAATCTATCATTAAAATTCCAAAACTAAATCTGACTGTATAAAATATCAGGGAAAAAAAATAAACATGGCGAAAAATAATTCCGACAGTTCTAAACTGATGCGGATTGTAGCGGAGATTAGAAAGCAACTTTCCCCAAAATATAAATATTGTAAAAAGAAATTTTACAAGTTGTCAAAAATCATTCAAAGTTTACAATTTTACAAACTTACAGATTTTACAGCTACAAACAGTTTGCGGAATGTATCTATAATTCTAAAATATCCTTACAAATAAAAAAATGCATTTTTAAAAAATTTAAAACAAATATTGATAATTTTAATACTCCATTACAAATTGTCAAAGATGTGTATACAAAGGTCTAATATTTGATGCTGTTTTCAGTGACCAATGCCCACATTTACTAACAAACAGAAAGGGTAGCGACCACAACCCAAATATCTACCATCCAGAATGCTATATTTGCTACCCATAACCCGACATTTACAGTACAATGCGCAATATTTAAAAATAATTATTTGTCCGTGAAAGTGTTTTGAAGTATCTCCTCCATACCAACGGTACAAATCAAAACAAAGACACACGCCTTTTGGTATATTCATTTGAATTAGAATCACGGGGTAATTTCATAACACATTAAACAAATGTCCTCGTTTTCTTTTACTGTCTTTCTCTTTTGAAATTTTTCACTGGCATTTGTTCCTCTTCTTCTTATGTTTCTTCTGCTTTTATTGTCTTGTCTTCTTGCATTTCTTTGCAGGAACTGGTTCTTCTTCTGTTTCTGTTTCTGAACACCCTTTTTGTTGTTCTCATTTCTCTTGGAACAACCTAAAGACCGATTCGTTTTAAGTGACATTGATAACAGGTATCTTTATATTTGTCTCTATTTGGTGCAGTGGTCTTGTTTGAATTGTATTTTTGAATGACCCTTTGTAAGTGTATTTTGTGCGATCTCTTGTGACTCTCCCATATTCGCAGATTTAAAACTGAATGAATGCAGCAGCAGGGAGTGTGAGCCCACCATAATAAAATGTGTCTATGAATCAAACTATATTGTCTTCCCTATAGAAAGCGTTTGTTTGTCAAACAAAGGCTAACTCAAGGATTTGTAAAAAGGTTGACTTTGTTCAGAGGTGTAGTTTGCTTTTATGCACCACCTCGATGGCCTCACACCCCCTGCTGCTGCTGATTACATTGTTTATCTAACCCGATTCGATACCGTGTTCTAGGATCATGTAAGTTTATTGTTATAAATCCATGCGGGGTTATTTTAGCACGACAAAAGAAACTTTTAAATTTATTCATGTCCATGTCACCGCTACACCAGGTCTGATAAATATTTCTAAGTGTATGTGTACCGACTCCGTTAAATACAACCAAAATATTGCAGTTATCCCTGATTACTTTTGGTATTTGTGTATACCGCTGGGTTACATAAATCATATCAGTGTTTTTATGCCTGCCTCTGGAAAATATCCTGGCAGGGTTTGATTGTTTATCCAGCATTACATCATCGTACACAACTAAATTGTTAATAGATCGGTCAAGATCATCAACATTTGGTGCATCATTAACATCAGTTATAAATTCAACAATCATCCCCGTTTTCATTCAAAGATTTTGTGCTTTCATTAAAATCTTTTATTACATCATAGCATCGTTGATCGTCCACAGATGGAGCTACCAAATATAGTTTATCCCATTTCATCCACTTCATTATTAAATTCAACAGTAATTGTGTTTTATCACTTCCAGATGGACCAATAATAATCATGCGAACAGAATTTGGTAACACAGCAACATGCTTAACTGGTTCTCGTCGTTTTGTAGCAGGAAAGTCAGTAATTTCCATTAGAATGATGTAAAATAAATATAGATTTATATTGTGTAAAATGCAAGGTACGCACACCGACAAGTGATCTAACAACCATTACAACAAAAAATAATAAATCTGCACTTACTGGCAAGTGTGAACGATGCGACACAAAAAAAATTAAATTTGTCTCCACTAAGTCATTGCAGTCTGGTGAAAAACCAGCGCCAAAGTCAAAGTCAGCGCCAAAGTCAAAGTCAAAACCAACGCCAAGTAAAAAAAAAAGCAACACGGAGGTGATATCGCAGCAAAATTAACCCAAACTACCCTGAACTCCATGGGAAAATATCCAGGAGAAAAACATCTTCCAGGATACAATTACTGTGGTCCAGGAACTCGACTTGATATAAGACTTGACAACCAAAACCAACCAAAATCAGGTGAGGAACCAATGTCACACGTGTCACTGCTGAAAAATGGTTATCCAAACAAGCAATATGGCAAATTTATCTACCACCACCTAAACAAATTCACTTTGCATATTTCGATGTTAGTGTTCCTAATGAGGTTCATCAGGCTTATATATTGTTTTTATCACATGATACTATACGTCGAAAAATTTACAAATATGCGCTAACGATAGTTGATGTTGCAAGTAGTTACAACCGTTATTGACAAAAACATCATCAGAAGTTGCCTCTGCGTTTAAACGAATTTATCAACGGGGGCCTTTGCAATGGCCAAATCTGCTACAGGTTGATCCTGGTAGGGAATTTCAAGGCGCAGTATCATAGCTGATGAAGCAACATAATGTTAAAATACGACGAGGTCATACCGCGATTCATCTTGATCAGGCAATCGTTGAGCGATTTAATCGAACACTTGCTGAGCGGTTATTTGGATATCAATACGCGAGAGAGCTTATTCAAGACAAAAGATCTCGTGAATGGGTTGCAAGATTGCCGAGTGTAATAGCTGCGCTAAATAATGAGATTACTAGAATGATTAATATGAAACCCGTTAATGCAATCAAAAATGCGCGCATAACAATACCACGAAGTGATTTTTCAAAACAACAAATACAAAGTAACGTCACTGTGAGATATTTGTATGAACCAGGTGAGTTTGAAGGTGGTAAAAAAAGAGCAACTGATCCTATCTGGGGTATTACAATCCATAAAATTTCCAGTGTTGTTACATCTACTGGTAGACCCGCAATATACAAATTATATTCAACCGCTCCTCAACGTGGGTTTACACGTGAACAATTACAAGTAGTTCCCGAAGATACTCAACTACCACCACGATCACTTAACTAAAACACCAGCGCCTCTGCGTCTGTTACACTCAAGACAGGTTAGCATTGTGTTTTCTTGTGTATGACCGCGACTACTATCTTTTCTGTCTATGGTAAATTGTCGTGGGTTACTTTTAGAAAACCACAACATTACACAGTTACAGCTCATACAGTGATTGTTTTGCTGCTGTTTTAATGTTGCGATAAATTCAGCATCAATATCAAAATCGCGATTAATTTTTTTATCACGATGTTTAGCACTGGCAAGTTTTTCTTTTATGGTATTGCTGGTAATTTTACTGTTGGTGGCGTCATCAAAACTTGCAACAATTCTTCGAAGTTGATTTATTCTTCTGACTCTGGACACAGCAAGATAGACTAAATTTGACCACTCAATGTGATCGTCAACGATCCACACAATTGTGTTAGAAATTGTTAATCCTTGGGATGAATGAATCGTCATTGCGTATCCTAGCCTCCATGGAGATTTGTCAGCGCGTATTGCATCTTCGACAACGCTAATGTCAACTAAGACAACATCATTCAGTACAAGATTTTGTTTTTCTACTCTTGCAGATGCTGGTTGTGGAATATCGACTTCAATATTTTGTCGTCGTGTATCAGTTGGTCTATAACATAACGGCACTGGTAACGTTGGGAACTTTTCCTTATGTAACTGAAATAACTTCTGCTGAAGCGTATCTCTGGCTATCTTTCTATTTACAATTATTAAATCATTTGGTCACCATGTTTCCCAAAAGTCATTCATGGAGGTTTCGGAAATTCTCTTTCGTGCTATTCTGCATTGAATTCTATTTGATTGTAATCTAATTATTTCTTAAACTCACTTAATTCTGGATCAAGCGCTCTATAATCAGCATTAATTTCTTCGTAATAATCAACGGTTCTCTTTAGCCATTCATGCGGAGATAATCCAGTAAATGGTGGTGGTTGGCCATGATCACCACACATTATCACAGCTGTATTTTTTGTTAATAACCAATCAAGAAACATCTTCAACGTTTTTAATGGCACTGTACATATCTCATCCCAAATTATAATCCTTGGAATATATTTTTCCCATACGATCAGAAGTCCATTCATCTCCGTTGTATCTAAAAAAGCCATGATATGTGCAAGAATTAACTTCTCGTTGTTTCATCTCCCTGGCAAGTCTATGTGTTGGTGTTAGTACAATCATATCACCGGATTTAAATAATTCGATCGCACGAGTTGTTTTACCAAATCCTCCTGGTCCGCTTAAATAAACTGTCTTGTATCTTGAAACTGGATCAAACACAGATGGTGCAGTTGATAATTCTGATATTTGATCACTACGATAATTGTCTTCAATCGCAACATCTGCGGATTCGCAATAACCATATAACGCTTCTTGTTTTATTCTCCATGAACCCCATGATGCACTAGGATCTGTAAAACGAGTCAATGATTCTTTATACGCGGTGTTAATATAAAATGAGTCCGTAGCAACTCTAACTGCGGTGTTAGGAAATCTATTTATCAACGATAACAAATTTATTGAAACATAAGCGAGCATAGATGATCTTAGGTGTGTGTACTGGGTAGATTTATCGCTCATTGCATAACTAACAATGTCGCCCATTTTTTTTCCGTCGGATAAATAAACACTTTTTTATCTACTTGTATACCTTTATTTGTTATATCATTGATTATAAAATCGTACTCCGCTTTATCTAAAATTAATCTTGCACACTGCCGTTTGTGATCATATGCTCCGCCTTGGGTAAATTTACCAATTATTCTTCTACCCAAATCCTTCGCAATGTTTTCACTGTCAGTGAGCTTATTCCTGAGAATACTAGGAGCATTATCAATGATCTCGTCCATGGGTATATGAGGATATTCAAGTTTATATTCTTCGATGGCTTCATCCATGCTGATGCGCTCTGGTGTGGGTAGCCAAACTTCGGTTTGTTTCCGATAGGATACAATTGCTTCGCTTACAATCAATGATATTAATATTCCACAATCGAGCATATCGTTTATTGACGCTCCTGTGTCCTTAATTGGTTCTGCCCATGATTTTATTATACTACTTCGTTTGTCTGTTAAACCATTTCCTCGCTTTGAATTTCTAAGATGTTCGATTACTCGCTCGGCCACACAATTTAACGATGAAATTTTCATTGGGGTAATTTTTCGATGTTCGGGGTATTTATCAAATAAAATCCGTAAATAACCACATTTAATGGATATGCTCGATTGTAATATGCTCTATCAATTCCTGTTAATACTCCCGGTTTGGTTTTATTGTCTACAATTACGGTTTTATGTTTTGAAGTCATTATACGCTCACGCATGTCAAAAACCTTCCATTTTCCTTCTTCAAGCTTAACAAACTTCGCCTGAAGAAAATATTTTTTACCATCACTGAAATCCATTTGTGCAAGTATCCTTTCAGCTCGTTTATCATTCATGGTTCTATCGTTAAGTCTGGTTTTATACGTCGATGTTGTATACGAAGCTCCATCAAGGTAAAATTCATATTTTGCCTCTCTTATACTATTAGTTGTTTTATTGTTATATCGCTGAAATGCGCGATCAAAATAAAAAACACTCCTTTGCCGTCGTGGATGTATATCGGTAATTTTGGAAATTTCTTCCATATATTTTCTAGACAGTTTATTTGTTTAATTTATACCAGTAACAATGGCGCAGGCTTCAGAATGATAATCCCTGATAAAATCAGGGAGAAAAAAATGGCGCAAGTATCATAATCATATATATTTATTAATGATTATGATAGTTGCGCCAAACTATAGTCTTAATTTATCAATCTAAGCCTTCTATATTTATTATTGTAGGAAGCTTCAGAATGACAATCAGGGAGAAAAAAAGTGTGACAATTATCATAATCATTGATAAATATATATGATTCTGATAATTGTCACAAACTTTAGTCTTAATTTAACAATCTAAGCCTTCTATGTTTATTATTGTAGGAAGCTTCAGAATGACAATCAGGGAACAAATGTGGTACAAGTATCATAATCATATATATTTATTAATGATTCTGATAATTGTCACGAACTTTAGTCTTAATTTAACAATCTAAGCCTTCTATGTTTATTATTGTAGGAAGCCTTGTGGATGTATATCGGTTGAAAATTTCTTCCATATATTTTCTAGACAGTTTATTAAATATATACACCATTTAAATAAACAATGGCGCAGAATCATTGTGCATGGTAAAAAATAGGGTCGGCGAAACCATCTTCAAGGAAATGTGTGGGCGAATACTGTTCTTATCATGGACAATATGTCAGAAAGGGATCTCAAGGCCTATCACTTGCATCAATTGTGGAAATGGTGTACGAGAAAAAACACAATTATGCAGCAATTGTGGAGGTAAACGATTTAGGACATTTGCTCGGTATTACGTGCGTAAGAACAACATCGTAATGTCCGAACAAGACTACATTAATAGAATTCAGGGAGCTAGCAATTAAATATAACCTGTTTAACAATTGTAGTGAATAACAAGTTCGTATCTCACCCTGTTTTCACTAGCTACGAAGCATCTCGCGATGGTACAATCAGACATTGTCAACGAAGAAAAAAATTAGGTAGTATTATTAATAGTGGTTATCTGGCAACGACCATTAATGGTAAATTCTTTCTTGTACATCGGTTTGTTTATGAGTGTTTTAACGGATTAATTGACGAAAATCTTCTTATTGACCATATTAACTCAATCCGGCTAGATAACGACATAGATAATTTACGAGCTTTTACTCAAAGTGAAAATTGCCGCGCTGGGCGAACAGGAAAATTTCCAAAACCACCAAAACCGGTTATTGGATTTATCGATGAAACCATTATCGAGTTTCCATCGATGTGCTCCGCAGGGAGATATTTTGGCATAGAACAACGTGGCATAAAATTTTCAGCTGATGGAACAACCCACACGGTATACTCGCGACGATTCAACTTAAGAGTATCATTTGTATGCCAATGACTGTCTGAATATGATAATCATTTAAACATATAATTTCTTATAGGTATATGAACGACGAAAACATTGCCGAGTTGATAATCGAACTTGATAAAATCAAGAATGAAGTTGGAAATTCATTCCGTACGTGCTTGCGGTAAAAAAAACACATAGAAACGAATACAAATCTTATTATTAATGAGCGAACTACGCTTTTTCGTAACCACAAAAAAACTTAAAATGGTTTGTTCCATCTGGAAAAATTATCAGAAAAATCAAGGATGGTATATCTAAGATTTTTGAAAGTGAAAAGGAAGATACACGTTTAGAGCGCTCATATGAAAGGTTGGAGATCCAAGATTAGTCGATTTCCTCAATTAGTGCCTTTGGTAACACCTCTTCCAGGTTTTCATTTTTTGTTTCCACGTCAATTCCGTGTTAGTTTTCGTCAACGCGGTATTAGCGCTTATTAATTCCGCGTTAGTGTTTATCAATAAGGTATTAGCGCTTATTAATTAATTTCGCATTAGCGTCTATTAGTTTTCTTTTTACTTTGTCGCCGGTGATACACTTTGACAATTTTTCAGAATCTTTTACCAACTCGACATATATTCTCAGTGTTGCGTTGCTGTCCACCAGCGGTGTGTGGATTTTCATCAACGCGGTTTGTTCCTCTGACAATTTTTTAATATTGCTTTTTAGCGCTGTCACGTCATTTGTCAGAGTTGTATTTTCCACTGTTAATGTTTTAATGTTGTTTTTTAGCGTCATGATACCATCGCGCAACGCTGTCATGTTATCCATCAGTGTTGTATTTTCCCCTGACAGTGTTTCAACGTGTTCTCGCAGTGATGTAACGCTATCCGTTAATGCCGCATTTTGCACTGTTAACTCATCAAATTCTCTTTTTTGTTTGTCGTAGTTTAGTTTTAGTTTTTTGTATTCGCGTGCTTGTTCACGAGCTTGTTGTAACCTCATAGAGAGATTTCCTCTGCGAAGAACCCCTGTTAATCCAGCTGGATACCCTCTGTATACACCCGAGCAAACCCAAATTTTATACAACCTGGTTAGTCCAATATTGTACTTTGCTGCAACATCAACGGGTTTTTCAATTCCGCGGGATTCGATAATTTCCCGCTCATCCTTGTCTGATAAATATGTTGGTTTGTTAGGCATATATATTAGGTAAAATAATTATGATGGGAAAAAATGAATAATCTTCTCGGGAATCTTATTCGGGATTATATTGATAATCTTGCTGGTAACAACATCGGTAAATCCTATCAGTGGTTACCGTGCGAGAGTGCGACGTATATAAGTAATTACCGGTAATGTTACCGATAGCGTTACCGATGTTGTTACCAGCAAGATTTTCAATATAATCCCGAATAACATTCCCGACAAGATTACCTCGTGCGGGCATCATCATGGTTACTGATTTAAAAATCTTAGAAATACTTAGACTTTTAAGATAGAAGTTCTTAAGATTTTTTAAGATAAAAATCCTTAAGATTTTGCAAGCAAATTGATACTTACGGTTTCACCTCGAATATCTAACAGATTTCCTGATTGGTCCGTCAGTTTGAAGTTAATTCTTGACAACCATGGATTATGACACCGCAAATAAACCGGATTAATTGGCTCTTGAGTGATTAAAGATCCAGGTGGAACTTGCGGAGTAAACGAATGTAAAACAAATTCTTGTTGAGCCTGGTTAGATATTGTCGTATCTGTGCTGTAGCTACCATCAATGACATCACAAACGAGATTAACCGAGACCACCGAAGATATATTTACGATTTCCGGGGATAAATGTCTTCCTGTTCCTTCCAAACCATTATCGTGCCGGAGAATAGTTGCTGGTGGCAGTGTTTTTCTCCACGCAGCAGTATGTAGGAAAGAACTCATCAATGAGATCATCGACGGATTTTTTTGTTTGGGGACACTATACTGTGGGAACTTAAAATTCGGCAGATTTGCCTCTGTTAACGAACGCGTAGTTAAAATTCGGTTCTTAAAATTATCGGTATCTGAGAGAGAAATCATTATCTGAATTACCCGATAGTTGATATGTTCCATGTCGGATGCAAGCTGATTTAGCATTTCTACGTGTTTATTAATCTTGTCGCGTGAAGTTATATCGGAAAGATGTTCTTGAATGAGTTACCGTAATTGCTGAAGTTTTCTTTTATGTTCTTGATTAATTTCGCTGAAGTATCTAAATCTTTGATTTGGACTAAGTAGGTTTCTTTCAGCACTAAATGACCAAAATTCGGTTCCATCACCCTCATCTCTATACTTAACAGCCATCGCATCCTCACTCAGCGGTGAACTTCTTATTCTAAATAAAAGATCCCTGTACGATGGTGCCATATCGTGATACGAAGTCTTATCCGTGACATAGTCAGACTTTTTCGGTTCTGGTGGTATCGGTGGCGCTTCAGGTGGGATTTCAGTTCATCCTAACACTGTTCTGATCGAACTGATATATATCCACGGCGTAGTCTGGGGATTTTATCTCGATGATCGAAGATAATGTTGGTTTATGGCTTGTTATGGATATTTGGGATTCTTTTCCGGTGATATTTTTTATGTTACGCTTGAATTCCTCATCGATGTCTTCGATTTGATAAGACCCATTTTTTAAGTCAACAACACTCCCGTCGGGTGTGTTGTCAGGTCGGTTTTTATACGCGAATACCAAAGAATTATTTGCGGGCAGTCACCGAATGGTTTTGATCTGATATTTGGCCAGCTGTAGTATACCCGCAATTGTGCTAGTGCGATCTCACTTACGGGAATCGCGGTTGGAAAATTAATACTAAATTCGGGTTTAGTCAAGCTTGCTGTTATCATTGTGGTTTTCAAATGGCTTGTGTTTGCTGCTATGTCGAGCAGAGCTCGAAGTGATTCCGTCATAATTTATTATTTTTGTTTTCAAATCCTTGTAGTCTTCGTATATACTTGCCATATTTGTAAACTCAGAATCAGATATTGTTGTATCATCGAGGCTTGATGATATCAACGACGATAATTTTGAATACGCGCCCGTGGCTGTGTTTAGTTGTGTGATATAATTTTGTAGTTTTGTGATCGCGCACGAAGATATCTTTTTTGTGATGATATTAAAAACACCAGCAACCGCCGCTGATGATGAAGCGCATTTTGTTATCGCGATTGTTACTGGCGTTAACGTGATAATACCACTCCCGCGGACGCAACTAACGTGAATACCGAGTACACTAACGCGTCCAACATGATCACACGCCGTTGATATTTTTTCACTTTTAGGTTGTATTTGTCGATGAGGGTTTTTAACTGTGACTGCCATTCACGTACTTGATCGTATCTATATTGTTGCGCATCTAATGTTGTTGTTGATGCTGTCAACGCAATTATTATTAGGCAGTGATCAATTCAGGTACTTCAGCTACGAATTCCAAACACCACCAGTAAGATGCTGAGTTTATCGTATTGTCGGAGGCTTCTAACACAAATGTTTCTTCGGTTCCCTTATTTAATATCACAGTTGCAACTCCCGAAAATCTATCAGTGGAATATCGCCAAGGATATGTTGTAAAAATTTCAAACGCCGCCGAAGAGAACACAGACAACCTGTACACACCGGTGACTGTTGCGGTATATTTGATATTATCGCTTTCCGGACTCCATATTGCTGATCCGGATGATACAGTGTACACGATGTTTTTAATCTGCGCAGGAACAACTCCAAGTGGAATTGTTATCAAACTGGTTTTATTAATGATATTAGGTATTCCACTTATAACATCTTCAAGTGAATTTTTGACCGTCTCTATATTATTTCGAGAACTTCTGCTAAATCTTTTATATGTGTTTACGTGATCATTGTACTCATTTCGCAACTGATTAATGGCGTTGTAGTTAATGTCTGCGTATATTTTTGTTACCACATCGTTGTCGGATGTTGGATCTATTAATCCTGTTATTTTATTCCCGTTCATGTTGAGTTCACCTGTCATTGTGTCACCGGTTTTTTTCACACGAGTGGTGATTTGATTTCTAAGGGTTGCAAACGATTGACTTGAATCCTTGATTTTTCCATCGTCGGTGAACACAGGAATATTGTCCGGGACAGCTCCAAAAACTCTTCGAACTATGTCGCTGTGCTTGATATTACTGGTTGCTAACCTGCCATGTCGGTCTTGAAATATAACAATCTCATTGGGGTCTAATCCCGACAACTATAAAAGATTGTCAACTTCATCCTTGGTCGGGTATTTTGACATGTCCAGGTCGAGCTTTTTCATTCTTGTTTCGATGAGAGATCTTCCGAAAATATCAACCATTATTGTTTTTACTTGCTTTAACTGGTAAAAAAGACGCTATTTACATGTGTTGTTGTAACGCGTATTCATGCACGGTTTTATGAGATGGTTTAGTTCATGCTGATATTGCCGCGAGCACATTTAATACTTCACGGCCGCATATTGATGGATCAGTTAGTGTTTGCGTTGGTAACGTCGAATACCAAACTGGAGTTGGAGTGCTTTGCACGTATTTGAGAAATTCAACTGGCGGAGCTAATCCATACGAATCAAAATAGATAATACCACGTGGATCGAAGGCGTAAGCAACCCAATGAGTTCCAACACCATCGCTGTTATCGAGATTAATAATTCCTGTTTCTGGATTATTTGGTTGTTGCGGTAACTGATCTCGCATAAAAACACCTCTGAAAGTTTTAATTTTAAGTTGTTTGGCAGCATCAAGTAAATCAAAATTTGACATCGGAGTTATCGTAAATAGGTCCCGGGAAGTCTGAAGCCTTTTCCGTAGGGGAGTCTTAGACCCGCTCCGTATTGTTCCGCTGGCAACTTTAGATGACCTGGCTGAGGCATATTGGACTTTTTTGGACGCCTTGTTGGTTTTTGTGTCCGCGATGATCATTTTTTTAAGTTCTCCTTGTACACAATTCCCTTTCCAGTTGCTTTCGTTAATGCCATTCCGGTAGCTGTTTCAACAGCTCCTAACGCGAATGCTTTTGCGACAGCTGGGGCAGCAGCAGCTATTAGCGCTGGTATTGCTGCGAGAAGTGGAAATATGCCACCGGTTTTAACCATATCATTGATGGCTTTTGGAGCGAAATCAAGTTGAGTTCCAGTTTTTGCTTGCTTCACTTTATTGAAATGTTTTAGTTGGGTTTTAGTCAACGATAACTTGTTTGGACCGCCGCTAGCGATTTGATCATTTTTTAGTGTTATCGTTGCCCCACACACACTCGCGTTCTTTGATTGTAATTTCTAAACCTGACCAGAAGTCAGAGTAACAATAACGTGACTATATGACATTTTATTAATTAACTTTTGATCTAATTGTCTACCATATTTTTAGCTCAGTGTTACCATATTTTTAACGTTACATGTTTTCTACTGGTGCATCAACGATTCTCATTCGGCCACCAACACCTTCTATTAACATTGATTTATCACTGAGTATAACAGCAATTGCTCTGTAATTCTCAGCTGAATTTACCATAACTTTCAAAATGTACATCAACGACAGATTGCTTAACTAAATCAAGATGTTCCATCGAAAAGTAGTAAATCGGATATAACCTTGTAAAATCCAGTTGTGATATTTGCAAACTAGTGTGTATGTTTTGATCGCGTCCCATAAATGTCATCAAGCGATGATATGCGTGTGCTACTTCATTATTTTCAAAATTCAACGTTATATCCTCGGTTGGTTCTTGATGCCCGTTTATTCTTAAAGATACTTCAGTGACGCCAAGTTTGTCAAATACCATTGGATTTCTTTTTTGATTGTGTAATCGTGCGGTCAGTTGAAAAGCAACAAAGATATGTCTTGGTACAGAAACACCTTGCTGTGATGATATATGCCAGGTGAATAAACCGTTGACAGGATTTTGATTACTGTCGGTAGTTACCGTTAACCACGACAATACTGATTTACCGCCTTGATCCATAAAAGAAAGTAGACGCTGTTCCTCAGCAATTGATGGTGACATTACCGGCATCCATAACGCGAGTTTAAATAACATTACTTTACCATCAGCCATATAGCATCATTATCATCACCTTTTCGATGAAGAACAACTGTATGTTTGGCTCCAAAAATAACCTTTCTAACTTTTCTGCAATATCCAAAGATGTGCGATAGTGCGCACGAATATCTTCTACGATTACCTTCTAACATTGATTTTCGTGTGTAAAAACCTAAGCTCCTATTACTGCAGGTGTCGTATTATCACCAGCTGCGTTTCTCACATCACCCGTAGTTTCAAATTTATGATCAGGATGGTCAGAATTATTCTTGGCAAACATCATAGTTGGGCCGGCTGATTTAGTATAATCGTCTGAATATCTTGCTAGACCTAAAACCGTTGTAGCAACGTCAACATTATCCTAGATTGTCTTACTTTCTCTTCCATCAATCATCTATGTGGCACTTTTAAACAACGCTATGATGCCATTATTAACAAATCCAACTTTAACTCCGTATTCGGTATTAGCGACGACGTTTGTTACAAGTTCACCTGTGACCTCAATAAACGCTTCAGCGGGCAAAAAATACCTACTTGTATCCTGAACTCGTAATTCAATTCGTCCACGTTGATTTGGCGATATTGCTTCATAGGCATAATACTGGTAATCACGCACGGATTCATCCTTGAGTACTGGTGCATCCATGTCAAATGCTGGGTCAGATACACGTTTAAACATTTTATTATAATTTGTTATCTTCTAAAACGAAGACCACTTCCTGATATGAAACTTGTATTTTGTTCAACCCCTTGATTTATCAACTCTGCTAGTTTTTTATTTGCGGCCTGATTTATTACTTTGCTGACATCTGCAGGCATCACTTCGGGTCTTGGTAATTTGACCGTTTGTGGTTTTGGTGAACCTCCTTAAGGTTTACGTATTAATCGTGCTAGTCTATCCTTGATTGCCAAGAACGCTTTACTGGCAATGTTATCAATAGCGCCAGGAGCTTTATCACGAACAACGTCATTAGCTTTCATTGATAATTGTTTTGCGATTGGTACTGCTTTAGGCGCTATCCTTCTGAATAAACCCTGAACAACATCACCAAGTCCATCTCCGTAAGTTGCTTTATAGGTTGGTAATCGCGAGTTTACCACGTAGTCTGGTACGTGCCCACGAAGAGAAATGTGTACGATCATTTTATTTAATCATTTATTTATCTAACAACTAGTCACTGTGGTAGTTATCAACGAGCTCATCAATAAACTCTCGATATATATCGATATCCATGATACCACCTTGAAATAATCGTCGACAAATATCAGCTGCTTCATTAATTATTTCCGGTGAGTTGTTTCCAGCTCGTTTTCCTCCTATGAGAACTTCTAGCCGTTGCGCATCATTGATGATATTATTATTAGGACAGTTAATAAAACCACTTCCTAAACCACTGACAGTAGGGCCGGGTGTTCCTCATTGAGATCGTCGCTGCTTGGCTATCACCCGTTGTTTAAACGCTAGGTAATCGGGATCCTTTAGATCAACACGCGAATTTTTAGATGCAAAATATAATGCAGGAAGCCAATTTGTGAGTGCTACTATGAGGTTTTAGATAACCATCTTTAAAGTCATAACCATGTGCAGCAATCCGAATTAATTTATCCTGGTTAGTAAAAGTATTAAGAGCACTTTTAGTAAACATTTCTGCAGGTTGGGGTGATAATGATATGGGGGAGGTTTGGATTGAGATTGTCGTTGTTCTGTTTGCTGCAGTGACGAAGGAGGCTGAGGCTCTTGCTCAGGTGAATAAGGAGGTGAAGAATAAGCTTCGTTTGCTGCTGCGAGTTATAGTTTTAGAGAAATATATTTAAAACGTGAATACGCTGATAAGCCGGTTTCAAGAGACATTTTGTACAATTGGATATTTCGAATAAGAAAAGGAGGTAAAAAGCATGTTAGGACAGGTAATTATGATTATATTGCATATATAAGTGAAATAAATAGATATTTAGCGATAGGACAACAACCTATAAAACAACCTAAACCCAAACCTAAACCTGAAATTTCTCTTCAAAATAATTTGACGAATATAGGTTTGAATGCTATCGAAAATGCAATAGCAGCACAAGTTTATGCTGCAAATTATAAAAATATAAATAAATATGTAAGAATGAAACATGCTGATTTTTGGACAAAAGATGATTAGGTTAGAGATGTATATCTCATTTTTACTAAACAAGATTCTTTCAAAACTGATGACTCTGATTTTCAAACATTTCAAGAAGTATGAAAGAGAGACCAACCTAAACAACCACAAATTGTAACTGAAGATCAACCACTACAATCTCCTCGACGACAACTTCCTAAATTTCCTCAACCATGACAACAACATTCTCAACCGCAAAAATAACCTGAACCTGAAAAAGTTGTAACTGTAGCTATCAGTAAATTTACACCCTTGGCTTTAAAAATTATCAGAGACGCAGATTATTCTTTGATAATAGATATTGCTGAGAAATATAATGAAAAAGATAATTATTTGAAACCTGAATATAGATCTTTGTCAGTAAAGATTGGAATAGAGATGCATTTTTTGTCAAATTTGATTATAAACTTTCAGAAAATCTTGATTTCGTCCGAGCATATATAGATAAAGTTGCTACTCACAATTGAATGGTAAGATTAACAAAACTTTCACTGTGGATGCCAGTAATGACTCCATCAATTCCTGAAGAAGAAAATTTAATTAGTTTTATGAATTCAGGTGGAAAATCATTGCTATCCACAGATAGCACTCAAAGTAATGTTGCTGGGTTATTTACATGGAATATAGCATCAATACAAGGTGTTTCTGCACCGAGCCATATATTTACCGCTTTACAAAATGCTGATCGATCAGATTCACAAGAACGTAGTCATATCATATTTGACACACTTGCAGTTAGTGAAGTTTCTTTACCGATAAATGGACATCAAGAACCATCTGAAGATATATTATTAAAGTTTGACCGAAATCATACAGCATGTGCATATCATTGTTTAATGACATTTATGGGACGTGATCAAAATACAGATACTGGTTTACAAATATCACAGCGGGATTTTACCACTCTGTATCCGAGCTATTTTTTTTATTGGAGCATATAAATTTATTCAAACAATCTGTTGTTGATATTCACTTTCTATCTCGTGTAAACCCCCTTGCTGCTAATTTTAGAGCAAGTGTAGTTATACTCAGCGATAAAACAATGTTACTTGAAGGTACTGGGGGACGAATGAGAGTTATTGATGCTTCAGTAGAAACCATGTAATTAAATGGTTCACGATAATTATAATGTCATGTCATCATGTTAGTGTCAGTCTGACTCATGGTCAGATTAAAAAGCTTCAATCAAATTCAGCAAAGAGCTGTGGAATAAAAATATCACTAAAAAAGATCAGATCACAGGTGGTCAATAGCGCCAAACAATTAAAAACAGGCGTTAAGCTCAATATTGCTGCTGGTGCGGTTAAAGACTCAATCAAAACAGGCGGTATATTTCCGCTTCTTGCAGCTATACCAGCGTTAATAGCTCCTGCAGCTCCAGCTGTAACAAAAGCAGCTACACTTGGTGCTGTTGGAACTGCTGCTGGGATGGCATTAAAGAAAGCAACAGGATTAGGATTTAAAAAAGAGGAAAGGGTCCAAGACTTCCAGGAACTCCTTATTGATACGGAAAAGGTTCGTTAATCTTTCCAATGTCAAATTTTGATTTACTTGATGCTGCTAAAAAAATTAAATATAAAATATTTAGAGGTGTTTTTATGCGTGATCAATTACCAGAACGACCAAACAAAATTGAATCCGGTATTATTAATCTTGATAATAGTTCTGGTCAGGTACTCAATGGGTTGCATACGCAATTGATCACGTGGAATTGTTTATTTTGATTCGTATGGGTTAAGTCCACCAAAAGAATTTATAAGTTACGTGAAATCAATAAAAACTCCAGTCTGGTATTCAACATTACCAGCACAGAAATAATAGATCCGCCAACATGCGGGCGTGAAGCAATTGCTTTACTCAACGCTATATCTTCATCCACATTACCAGCTGAGAAAGTTGTTCACGAGTATACAAGTAGCCGCTAATCGTTTGAAACAGACCTTAAAGTATAATGGTTGACATTTACGGAAGATCTTCCTCTAGAAAAACACAAAAAATCCGACAGAATAACTCATGATAATGTTAGCACACAGATTAGTGATGAAGTATCTGAATTATTAAATCTTGCAAATGTAGATCCAAGCGAATTTGTTGTATTTGAAGATAAGCAATGAAAACTAAAAGCAAGCAATCTTTCATTAAAAAAATCTTATCGTTAGAATTAATGGAGTAGCTGAATATAGCGTATCTGTGTTTGATAATAATGGAAAAATTAAGCCTGGTGTTATTATGTCAACGATATCAGATAGTATTCATGGTCAAGTACAAAGTTTTCGTGATACAATGACTAGTTCTCTCAATATGTCTAAAAATAAAATTACTGGTCTTGGAGAAACAGAATGAGACAATGATTGTGTAACGAAGAAATATATCGATAATAAAAACCTTCCAATGATAAACTCGTTAAGTTCGGTTAATAATGCAATAACCTAATTTAGAACTGATTATTCTAATCATGTACAATTGTTTCTCGTAGAAACATAAATAAATCCATTACTGGATTTTTTGGAAGTCCACCAGCTATTGATATTAAACTCGTTAATTTCAACAATCTAAGTCAATCTTGTACGTGATGCAATTGATGGCAGCTATCAAATAGATCTTGAAAATTATAGTCAGGCTCAATAAGGATATATTTTATACATTTACACCGCAAGTACCTCCTGGATATTTGATTGTACAAGAGCCTATTAATCCGGCTTATCTACGATGTCATAATCCGCTATTATCAAGGATACATTTCAAACTTACTGACCAATCCGGAAACTTAACTGATTTAAGATATGAAAATTTGAGTATAAATTTATAAGAAAGATCATAAAAATTTCAGGGTATACTACCATAATTTAACAATTTCATTAAAGATATTAAAAATTTCATTAAAAGAAAATTACAAAGTTAAAAAAAATAATTTGTTATGCTACTTTTTGGCTAGATTTCTAAGGCAGAATAAAAAAAATCCCATAACAAAGTTAAGGATAATTATTCACTTTCACTTTCAGAAATGTTGTCAATAGTTTCACTTTCACAATCCCTTTTAGAAACGTTGTCAATACTTTCATTTTCACAATCACTTTCGTTTTCACGATCTGACATAATCTTTCTTAATTGTCTAACACGTGTATTCGTAATATTTTGTTTCGTATTCGTGAGAGAATTCTGATTTATTTTTTCTATCGTGCGTGAAAGCGATACGAATTTTTCAACTTCTGTATCTTTCACTATCGCCAAGGATAGGAACATAGCCTGCTGAATGAGCGTAATGAATGTGCAGTCTGCTGGTATTGTATATCTATCTTCGAATGTACGTTCTTGTAATAATTTAAAATTACAAATAATTTTATCATGACATAGTTCATAATAGCTTTATATTTTTTTAATGCAGAAATAATATCAATAATGTTTACAAAGTTCATTATAATATATATTATAATGAACTTTACAAATACTATTGCTATTATTTCTGCAATTATATATATATATATCGTATGTTTAACAAAAAAAAACACCCGTAGCATGATGAACGGTTATCATTCATGGGGTCGCTTCATATTCTATTAGCCTTTGTGCCTTTCCATAATGTCCCTTTGTGAAATCTTTCGTAGGGTCTTCTCGGCACCCCACGATGCTTTTCTTTATGGCTGTCCTTCTTTCAGAATATTTTTGTGTGGGGTACCCTTCAGTAAGATTTAGAGCTCACATTACTCTACGATTTATTTTTGGAGGCTTAACAAATTCTTTCATAGACATACCCCCAGCGAATCTTCTAAACGAAACGAAATTTTAGCATATTCAGAAGGTTGTCTATGCCTTTTAATTTCATGCACATCGCCCATATCAAAGCCCCGGGAGAGTGCAAAACGTACTCATCAAGTTCGTCGACGTGGTGAGGAGATGTACATGAAATCTCTTTAGGCTGGAACCCCGTCTTTCTATACAAAAACCGCGAATATCGCCACCGTCGACAGTATGTTAGTCACGAGATCCGAACGCCTACCCTCGAGTATGAGATTTAGCAGCGCAACCACTGCGCTATGTTCTAATCTTACTGATATACATTTCAGAAATTATTATGAAGTGACCTATGCTTGATTTCCTACAGATGATTATTATACTAAGTAAATAAATTACAGCGCAGATTTATTTATGTTTCTAAACACAATGTATAAAATAATTTTACATATATACTTCTGACTTGACAAAGTCAGTGTTTAAATGCAGCTATTTACCTAGAGATCTAAAAACAGCTAAGCTGTATTGTACATGCAAAGGTGTGCGTTACCTGTTTTCTGCCTTGATTATGTCGATAAGTTAAAAGGTACAAATGTCCTTCTACTAATTTGAACTATTATAAAATTATGTTAATCCATTCATATTAATTATCACGTAGATGGTTAATAATTAATTAAAATTAAGCAATACCGGAGAAAGATATGCTACAGAGTTATCTCCCTTCTTCAATCAATATGTAGTAACAAGCAAGATTATTACTGAACTACTCTTCCTGACAGAGTTTTAGCTTGACAGAGTTATCTCCCTTCAACAATAGAGGTCTCAAAATGATATATAACTTGTTTCTTGATATTTTACCCAGCATGAGAAACAGCTTACTTGTTTCATTGCTGACAAAGTTTTTATAAGAGATTTTGGTGTCAGATTCGCTGTAAGGAACACTCTGCTGGGGATGATAGAACCCTGCCAACAAGGAAATGGAAGACTGCTATCCCTCTGCCTCCACACCACAAACGGGCCTGTAAACCCGATCATCGTTTACGCTCCCACACAAAGCGTCTCCACAGATACCAAGGATGAGTTTTACGATGAGTTAAACTCGCTCATCGACAAAATTCCCAAGTAAGAGAACTTGATTTTGCTGGGCGACTTCAGTGCTAGGGTGGGTGCCGACCATGACTCTTGGCCCTCCTCTCTTCGCAAGTTTGGCATTGGGAAGATGAATGAGAATGGGCAGCGCCTTCTAGAGATGTGCTCGTACCACGACCTCAGCATCACCAATTCATTCTTTCAGACAAAGCCACAGCACAAAGTGTCTTGGAGGCATCCCCTGTCTAAACACTGGCATCAGGTGAACTTGATCATGACAAGACGGTCAGCCATGAAGGGTGTGCTTCTTACATGTACCTTCCACAGTGATGACTGCGACACCGACCACTCGCTGGTGTGCTGAAAAAGTAAGCTTCAGCTGAAGAAGATCCACAGCTGTAGGCAAGAGGGTAAAGCACGCATTGATGTGAGCAAAACGTCACATCCAGAAAAGGCTGAGGAATTCACATATGCTCTTAACAAGAAGTTTAATTCAGAACCCCCCAACGGCAGTGCCAAAGAAAGATGGGATCACATCAGAGAGACTGTACAGCACAGCCACAGGGATCTTTGGTAAGAAGCAATCAAAGAACAATGACTGGTTTAAGGCTAACTCCGCCACACTCACGCCAGCCATAGAAAAGCGTCGCAGTGCTCATCTGCAATACAAGCGATCCCACTGCCAGAAGACACTACAGGCATACAGGTCCACCAGAAGAAAAGTGCAGAGATTAGCACGGCAGTGTGACAATGAATACTGGCTTCAGCTCTGTCAGAGCATCCAGTCAGCAGCAGATATCGGAAACATCAGAGGCATGTACAATGGCATAAAGAAAGCAATGGGTCCTACGAAGAAAGTGACAGCATCACTGAAGTCTGCCACAGGCGATACCATCCACAACAAGGGCAAGCAGATGGAGCGTTGGGTGGAATCCTACTCTGAACTGTAGTCGAGAGAGAACCACGTGACCAATGATGCCCTCAACGCCATTGAAAACCTCCCCCTCATGGTCGACCTGGACAGGAAACCGACAGTAGCCGAACTAAAGAAGGCCTAAGAGAAACTGTACTTAGGTAAAGCCCCAGGGAAGGATGGCATCCCAGCAGATGTCATCAAGTGAGGCTGTAGCGTGTTGTTCACACACCTGCACGACCTCCTCTGCCAGTTCTGGGATGAGGGTGCAGTGCCGCAGGACACGAGAGACGCCAACATCGTAGCCCTGTACAAGAACAAGGGCGACAGAAGGGACTGCAACAACTACAAGGGCATATCCCTTGTCAGCATCGTGGGTAAAGTTGTCGCACGCGTCATCCTGAACAGACTGCAGACGCTTGCTGACAGAGTGTATCCAGGGTCGCAGAGAGGTCCACAATCGACATGATCTTCATCGTCAGGCAACTGCAGGAAAAATGCAGAGAACAACACAGATCCCTCTTCCTGGCTTTATAGACCTCACCAAGGCATTCGATCTGGTCAGCAGAGACGGACTCTTCACAATCCTGGCGAAAATTTGATGCTCTCCAAAGCTGCTAAGCATACTCCAATCCTTCCACGATGACATGAAAGGCACAGTGCAGTACGTTCGCTCAACAGCCGACCCCTTTGACATCCGCAGTGGAATGAAACAGGGCTGCGTCCTTGCCCCCACGCTCTTCGTCATCTTCTTCGCAGTCCTGCTCAAGCACGCTATAGGAACGTCCACAGAAAGGATCTACTTGCACACGCGATCAGACGGCAGACTGTTCAGCCTAGCACGACTGAAGGCAAAGAGCAAAGTGCGTGAAGTCACCAGCAGGGACATGCCCTTCGCAGACGATGCTGTTCTAGCCACCCAAACACAAGCTGACCTTCAGCGCCTGATGGACTGCTTTGCTAAAGCATGCGATGAGTTTGGGTTGACCATAAGCCTAAAGAAAATAAAAGTGATGGTTCAGTACGCGGACCCCCAAGCATCATCATCAACAACTACGAACTTGAAGTGATCAGTCAGTTCATGGACCTCGGCTCTACCATCAACAATAACCTCTCTCTCGATGCTGAGCTCAACAAGCGGATCGGAAAGGCATCAACAACTCTCTCCAGGTTGTCGCAGATAGTGTGGAACAACAGCATGCTGACCCTGAACACTAAGATCACCGTTTACCGTGCCTGCGTGCTAAGCACTCTCCTGTACGCCAGTGAAACCTGGACTCTGTATGCCTCACAAGAGAAAAGACTGAGTGCCTTTCACATGCGATGCCTCCGACGCATACTCGGGATCACCTGGAGCGATCGAGTAACAAACAACGAGGTGCTCGAACGTGCCAAGATTCTCAGCATGGTCACACTCCTCCGTCAACGTCGCATCAGGTGGCTGAGCCATGTACGTCGGATGGATGACGGACGGATCCCCAAAGACATTCTTTATTCGTAACTCGCCTCTAGCAAAAAGGCGATCGGACGGCCACATCTCCGCTTCAAGGATGTTTGCAGGCGCGACATGAAAGCCCATGACATCAATGTCAACACCTCGGTAGAGCTCGCTCTAGACAGATCAAGCTGGCGACATGCTCTGATCACTGGTCTGAAAGCCGACGAGGACAAGCTACGCTTGCTAGCTGATAAAAACGATCGTATAGGAAGAAGCAGCAGCTCTAACCAAATCCAGACGCAACCTTCAAGTGCAGCAAGTGCAGCAAGGACTGCTATTCTCGTGTTGGACTACATAGCTACAGCAGACGCTGCAAAACCACCAACCGGGACATCTCTCAAGGGCACACTTCCATCCATAATATCAATTTAAATATATACTTGTCTTAATTATAACATGGAAGAATTATTGTCAGTTATTAAGATTAAGCCTTCTAAAGATCAATTTAATCTTGACGAAATGTCACCTGACTTACCGGTATGAGCTCTGGTTGATCCGATGAATAAAACTTTGATTAATAATATTGTTGATGCCAAGAAAGAATTTAACAAACATGGTGCATAGTATGTGTGGTCGACGTTCAAAATCATGCGCAACACCGATGGTGTCGACAAAGTGGTCGATGCTATGATGAATGCCAAACGAAAGGCAACGATTATTAATTATCTCGAAAATCGAAGCTATTTTTTCAGAGTAAAGTTTATGTATTAGGAGAAACAAACAATAATACTTGGATTATCAGTGACAAACCTGACCCTGTCCTTCATAACGAAAACGTTGCCGTATTAAGTAAAAATTCCAAACCAAGAATGTTGACAAACCGTATTATGAAAGAGCATATCCTCTAACCACGGTTATATATGGAATTTATCCAATAAATGATAAACCCAGCATTAATAATCTAAAGCCGATGAAATTTTCAAAAACAAAATGGTGTAGCAGAACGAGTAACGGAACATTTTACAAACGCGATACGTGGAAATGGTTTAACGGATAAATGACATACAATAATAAACGAGTGGGGAGAAATAGTTAAAAATACCGGAGCATCTGTCAAGGACGCCGCTGACCTAAGAAAGAAACTAAAATTTCCAATAATGGTAAAAACAATAACCGGAGTTATTTTGTACAAATCGAAATATAAATCGAAAGGAGCTTCGATTGAAATTATTGATCATAATGCGCATGCGTGTACTAATGCAGTAACAAAATTTCCACGAAATCGAACTGTTAAATTTTACTAAGGAGTTATATTTGATTTCTTAACGAAATAAGTAAAAGTGATCCAATATTGGTATGGTTATTTCAAAGTTCCGATAATGGAAATTATGATCAGTTTGTCCGACCTAATGGAGATATTTATCGCACAGAATCTCTCCATGAAGAAATGAAAAATCTTGCGCTGAAATATATCTATGATGCTGAAAACTTTTTGAGTAATTGTTTTACCGTTCCGTCAGTTGCTGCTCATTTTGCTAAAGGGAACAAATCTTGGAAACCAGCACTATTTTATTTTCTTGAAGAAATACAACGCGGCTGTGTCGAATACAGACACGGTGGACAACGGAATACTAAATACGATTATAAGGATATTATTTCGGTTGATATGGCTGCATATTATCCCGGAAGTTCTCTTGGTATGGGTTCTAAATATTTTGAGCGATATGGACATCCAATGCACGAGATGACCAGAGTATCGATAAATGGACCATTACCAGTGTTTGACCTGCCTGGATTTGCTTGTATCGAGTCATTTAAGTTTGCCGAAAATCTTCATCCGATTTGTTATGTCTGGTTTGGGAAACATTTTTCATAAAATATATGGACACCACCATTATTATTACGGTATATGCTGGATGTAAAAATATTATTATTGTAACAGTAAGTGAATCAATTATATCGTATTGTCCGCAGAAGGAAGTTTAGTTACCACAACAAAATAAATATTATGATGATGAAAATCCTGATATAAATGATTTTGAGAATAACATCGTAAAAGATCTTGGAAGAAAAATAATCGGTAAATTCACCTAAGGAGAATCATATTATCATAAACGACATTGTACAAGATTTATTACAGATGATGCTGAACTCGAATTTATAATTGCTGATGCAAGGAATATAAAAACGTTTATAAGTCGAAGTAATGTTAATTTATCAGACGGAACTAAATTAGGTACAATTGTGAGTTATATTGATGGTGAATCACCGCAGTTTACTCATTTAAGATCTTCAATGCTTACGTACGTTTCGATAAATCTATTATCACTGATACATAGAGTTTCTGAGTTTGCTGTCAGAGTCGCTACGGATTCATTTTATATCAATAAAAACATACAGGATTGCTCCAACAACTACATTTCGGCACTTATGCATCATGGGGTGAATGGAGAATAAAACAAGAAAATATATTCAATTATTCTGAATCCGCCGACGTTGAAATTAAGGATAGTTAT
The DNA here is from genome assembly GCA_028554795.2 of Sinohyriopsis cumingii. NCBI lineage: Eukaryota > Metazoa > Mollusca > Bivalvia > Unionida > Unionidae > Sinohyriopsis > Sinohyriopsis cumingii. The sequence goes on from CM068829.1 coordinate 132,887,028, forward strand.
TACCAAAAACCTAAATATTAAAATTATTATCTGCGCCATCTGTCTTTGATCCTTTAGCTAGACATAAAACAGTTTATCTCAATGGGCCTGGTTGTTCTGGTAAAACAACTCGTGCGATCGAATTATTCTTGAACAGTTGTTCAGAAATAGTTGTATTAACACTTACACACAGACTTCCAAGAGAAATGAGAGAAATACATATTAAATCATGCACTTATCATTAAATTCTTTCGATGGAAGGGAGATAAATCCAGTCCTGAACGAATGGGAGAGAAATGTATTCCAAGGATAATTGTTTGGGATGAAATGTGCACTATTTCAGTAGAAACGTTAAAAATATTTCTTGATTGGTTTAAAACAAAAAATACCGCTCTAATAATGAGTGGCGATCATGGTCAACCACCGCCTTTTGTTGGATTGTCTCCACATAAATGGCTAAAGAATTTTTTAGATTTTTATGAAGAAATAACTGATGATCATTGAGCTCTTGATCCAGAATGAAGAGAGTTTAAGAAATTAATCAGACTACAGCCGAATAAAATTCAATGTGAAATAATGCGTGAAATAATATCAGAAACATTTATTAATAATTTTGGAATTTATGGAGACCAAATGATTTGAAAGTTGCAATTAGAAAGATCGTAATGCACTTCAACAACAGTTATCTATGTTACATAAAGAAACATTTCAAATCTACCCGTACCATTGTGTTATCGACCAGCAGATACGCGACGACAGAATATCGATGTTGATATACCAGGATCGTCAGAGAAACAAAATCTTGTATTAAATGGTATTGTTTTAGTTCATGTCGGTGTTGTTGAGAGCTCCATATACGCAATGACGATTCATTCATCACAAGGGTTAACCAAGTCTGATAAAAATATTTGGATCGTCGATGATCGTATCGAATAGTCAAATTTAGTTTATCTTGCAGTGTATGGAGTCAGAAGAATATCTTAGCTGTGGAGAATTGTCATAGACTTAACAGAAAACAAAAATCAAATTCAGGAAGCCATTGCTGGCAATGGCGATGGTATCTCCTTATCATTATTTTCCTTTTTGATCATTTACCTTATTCATTCTTTAGCCTTCCTCAAATTATTACTCTCCATCTTGACTCATTGGGAGCTATAAGAAGCATACTCAAACGTGACTAACCAAACTTCCACCATGCTTAAATCATCCGCTTCTTCTTGCAACTCCATCTTGTCTAGATTGTCGCTAGCCATTGTTGATCATTCAATGTTGAATAGCGCGATTGAAGAACGCTATGTTTTATTACCACAAACACGGACGTGAAGGAAAATATCCCCTCACACCAACTACACATATCGCATACCAAATAACCCATAGCGATAATAGTGCTAATTTAAAATAACTTTTACAAACCAACACACTGCTATCGACAAATAACTTTAATCTTCTTACCAACAAATAAGGGAGAAGGAAAGCTTTTCTTCCGAAAATACACACTCAAATCATCTCTTACAATTACACTAGTCATGTGAGTTAGTCTTTATGCTTACATTACTCCACATACACACAAAACACACACTTATTCGACTAGGGACAATAGGTTGTTATATAAAACACACACACACACACACACACACACACACACACACACACACACTCACACACACTATGACATAAGTGTTTATAGTCCCATACTACTGTACATTCGCACACAAAACCCACTCATGAGTGCAGGGACAATGGCAATTTTGTTAAGGGAAAAAAGACACACACACATAATATTGGTAAACTGATTAGTCTCTCTTTTCTGGAGATCTGGTTACCCCTTAGAAGGGCTATTTTCATAACTCCAAAAGCACCTGTCAATAATTACACTTCTTAGGTCTGGCCACACACACACACGCACACCCACAAGCGAAATGTCAGGATTGAATTGGCGACTTATCATTACCTGTGAAGCAAGAAAAACAATGGATACCTTGGAACCTTATTACCTTTTGAAAAACACTTCGTACACCGCTTCTTGGAATCTTTCCATTTATAAAGAGTCTCCACCATTCAAAGAGCGATAAGAGTCTTCCATAACTTTTAATAGTCTAGTCTAGACTTACTTCTCGCAAAAACTGTTGACTATTGTCGAATTCGGCATACAAGATGACGTTCACCATCTCGGTTAGGGCTTCCGCAAACTGAAGTTCCACACAAAGTTGACCAGAATTTATAGGGTGGAAATGTCCCTCATCCCTGCCTTTGTCTGGAGTGAAATCAAAAGCCACAAAGCCTAGCCTCCTGCATAATCGTCGTACGAAATGCCGTGACTGTTGTTGGTCCCTAACAGTCCTGTGGTTTGGTACAAGGACAAATACGATTTCAAATAATTCTTCTTGTCAAAGTCAAGTTAGAACTCTGGTACACAAGGTCTTGGCATCGCGACTGACTTCAATCTTGGACACCTTGTAATGATCAAAATCGAAAGTATTTTAATCGTGCGCTCAGTTGATGGCTTTATTGCTAATGATGCCAATCATTAAACATTTGGGTAACTGTCCTTGGAACAGTTGATCTTCGATCTTGGATCAGTGTCCAGCGGCAACGGTGAGGGTTTACCCTTGCACGAGTCGTATCGGATACTTGGCGGTCGTTCTGCTCAAAGTGTAACTGTTGTCGTTTCCAAACTTAGGTAACACTTCCACGAGTCGCACGTAGAGTCAGGCTTCTTTGATTATGGTTTTGTACTCGTTGGCATGGGGTATCAAATGGAAAACGGTACTGCTTCAATTCAGTCTCTGGTGGATATCAACACAGTTCGGCAAATACTTTTCTTGCAACCACATGTCCAAATGCAAACGTTACATCAGTTCCAAACTACGTCCTTGCAGGATTATATTTCCACTTGTTAAATCCCATATTGTGTGGATCGTCAGCTGCTGTCAGGACTGTGTCATTAAATTAGTCCACAGTCATTGTGTCAGATTTCCATGCTACGCAAGCATCAGAAGAGTATTCCTGACATCTTTTCCGTTCGTCAAGAAACTTTTGATGTACGCTCGGTAAGGGTAAGTATCCATGCTGCTGCTGACCAGTTTGTTATTCAAGTACAAATTAACTTTGCTGAACAAGGAATGCATGAAAATATTTACTGGGGCTAGTCTGGAATCGGCACCCGGAAAGGGGTGTTCCGTTTTGATAACTTTCACTTTCAGGTACAAGTAACTGCTATTCAAATCGATGTAATCTTCGGCCTGTCTTTGACTTCAAATTCGATGGGGGCTGAGGTCGTCAACATAGCAAACAGACCCAGTTCTGACTTAGAACATTCGCAAGACTCTCGGTGCATCATTTTCTCTCTCTGCTGTTTAATAATCAAAGATGTCTAATTCTCTGACTTTTCTTCTTTTCTTTGTCGTTCTAGGCCTGTGTGTGTAAAGAACTCTGGCGGGGTGTCTTTGTCGTCTCCTTCTGCCTTGTCCTTGCTGTCGTGTCAGGGAAGCAGGAATGCCTGACTGGGCAGCATTCAATATATTTATAGGAGCTTATTGTGGACCCAAAATGCCTTTCTCAGTTTGAATCAACACATTTTACCAGCTCTCAAGTAGGAATCTTTGGGGGTTTGCTGGTCGATGATGATATTTTGAAGAAATTCTTTTCCTAAGGTCAAAGCGGCATCTTTCAAGAAGTGCAATCCTCTCGTCACCTCCGATTTCAAAAGAAGGGCCACCGAAAGAAACGCTGATTTCAACATATCTCCTAAACCATGTCCTCTCTCTCGAGCTACTCCTCGGTACACAGGATACTTGGCTTACAAGTCGTTAGAGAATCATTTTGAAAATGTAGTTTCACTGTGACTTTCTCTTTGGAGAATGAAATATTTTGTCCAGATTTCCTTTCATACCAATGTTGACATTGTCGAAATACGACTTACTGACGGGCAAATAGTGAGGTTGTACAAACTTGCGGTGAATGTGATAGATGTTTCCACCTTCCTTGTTATTGGTTGTGGTAGAATCCGCTTTGAAAGGAATGACTCTCTGTAACGGTGCAGTTGTTTGTCCCAGTTGTCCTACACCACATCGGATTACTCAAAAATCAAACTCAATCCTTCGTTCAATTCTGCTATGATGAAATAACTTTAAAAATCGGCTGTTGCTGAAGATACCATTGAATAATGTGATCTTCTCTCAGCCAAAAATGCAAAACAAACTGGAATTAAAAGGGATGGACAACGCTTGGGCATCAGTAAGTTACATTAACAGACGATGCGACATTTTATGGTAATCGATCGTGACATTTTTGTTCTGTTTAGTGAGAGCTTTGCAAACCTGAGTGTCGAAAATAGTGGCAATCGTTTACACCAAATGTTGACCGTTGAAATAATAGCCCACCACGTTGTACTCCACCACATCAAAGTACACAAAGATCAAATTTAACCCTTAGTTCAGTTCTACAGGGTAACGAAAGAAAACTCCAAAAATTCAAGTTGTTTGTGATAGATGGCATGGAACACTTGACCATCTTGAGGTCTCTACCCACAATGTAAAACAGTTCAGGACAAAATGTAATGAACAACGTTTTGGCATCCTAAATTTCATCCGCAGGTGACGAGCCACTTTATGGTACTCGATGGTGACACACCCTTTTGTTTTATCCAAGGCTTTGCCAAACAACGCATTCAATATGGAAACAATCGTGTCCATCAGATGTTGACCGTTACAATAATAGCCTGCAGGAGTTTGCGTCATATAGATGTACCGTGGAGTATCGGGTTACACTGGATCATTGTATAGATGAATCTACAGTTTCATTTTCATTCAAATATTGTTGTACTTGGTAGTTTAGAATCTCGAAGTGTTTTGATTTTCAATGATGTTTTTCATTTGTGTGGGGCGAATAATTTCCACCAATGGACTTCGTGATCCAATTGGATGGCCTGATTTAATTTGGCCTTGAAACAGCACAAAGTATTGTGGGGAAACTCATCCATGGAACAGTCACTGGGTAAAGTTAAGTACGATTGCTTATTCATACTTCCAGAATTATGCTGTATCGAAGTCAGAGGAGTGTCTAAAATAGGGTGTTGAAGTTGTGACTGTTGGGAGGGTGATGGAAGTTGGCCGAAAGGCTCCGATTGTTACCGGTGTATTTCGGGGGGGGGGGGCTGTGTAGAAGGTAACCGATGCAACCGCTGAGCACAATGGTTCACAATTGTTTGTGTCCTCGTTACAAACTCAATGGCAGCACCGATGACAATATAAAGATTTGGCAGAAAAAGACGATTTGCGTTTTAGGGAAAAGTTCTCCACACCACATCCACAAGGGTTGCTTTTGTAGATCTTGCAGAGAAGAACTCGGAGAAGGAGTGGTTACTGTTGTTGTTGAGGCTATGTTGAACGGCATGATGATCACTTCTTTTTACAGTCGATGACTTGTGAAGCGTCCATCCATGAATCAAAACTGGGAGGATATCCTTTCCAACGCACTTTGACTTCTTTGACACGTCGTTTTCCCACTTTACGAGATCTTTGATCGAGAATGATTTTGATGTTGTACACTTCGTCTTTCGTTTTGGTCACCCCTTGTAACTGGGTCAAGTAGAACGTTGTTTTTAACACGTGCCCGGTCATGTCTTTCAATTTATAAATGGCAGGATGACGACCACGCATTCGTCCAGTGACACAAAACAATTCGGTGATCCAGTTGGGTAAGTAACCTTTGTCGAAAGTGCGTTTGGTTTTTCAAGTGCGCACCCAATCTCCCGTCGACAACACTCCAACTTTTTTGGGGACATCCGCAGTCGGACGGTCACTTCGTTTTCACGAGTCACATCTTCGGGGATGCATCCGATACTCCGATGGTAAGATTGGTTGTACGCTTTGACCACGTGCGGTAAGACGTCTATGTACATGAGGGTGTGTTGATGCTTAAAATATTTCCACATGCGTTCTTTCTATGTGCGTTGAAAACGTTCCACGATGATTACTTTGGTTTCTAGATTCTCGGTGATGAAAACATGAATGTTTCGTTTCTTTAGTTTTTCTTTAAATGGAAAACTTGGTTCAGAATTCAGTGCCATTGTTCGCTCGCCATCGAAGAGGGTGACGACCGCATTGATTCAACACCAGTGTTAAGGCTTTTACTAAGTCAGAGCTCGATTTGGAAGTCAATGGCACGAGCCAGGCAAATTTGGAAAAGACGTCGATGACACAAAACAAATATTTTTAGTCACGATTGTCGGTGTCCAAATGAGAGACATCGGATAAATCCGCTTGCCATGGATGATCGATACCCTCCACTCGGGTGCGATTTCTACAAAATTTTCGTCGAATGGGTTTGGGTAAGGTGTACATGGCTTGTTCTTGTCACCGTCGCTGCACTTCATGTAAACTGACACTTTTCATTATTGTTTTCACATAATGATATAATTTCTAAACTCGTACGTAGAACATAGGAAGAGATGGATCGTGATAAAATCATGCCTAACAAATTTCTCATTAGAACTCTCTCCTCAATAAGTTACTCACTCTTCACTGATGCTACTCTGGCTGGGCTGAGGTAAGGTTTGGAAACAGCTTTTCGCGTCCGATGTGCCACAGAAGTGGAATTTGAGGGTAGAGGTAGTGGTGGTAATGGGGTGACATTTGGCATGCTTTCTTTCTTCATCTCTGCTTTTCCTGTATTGTTATTGATTTCTGTCGAAGGTTGAGTTTGCATCATCCTTTTAACCTAAGCTTTAAGTTATTCTCGTTATAGAGTGGGGAAGGTGTCAACAGGGACTCTGCAGCCTTACTAGGGATGGGATGCGCTGACAGCGTTTGAATGACTTTTCGTTCCTCTTCTTCCTGTAGCCTCAGTGACGTTGCGTCTGTCTTGGTAACTGGGTTGGTGGCGGTAATGGACTTTTAATCAGAGCCTTGAAATCTTTGAGAGTGGGTGGAGCTGTTTCGTCTAAAGCTTTCTGGAGAAAGAGTTGAAGTGGTTGTAACACTTGTCCGTACCGTTGCGATTTTTCCGTTTCTGAGAAATCGCTGAGATCTAAGAAAAATGGTAATTCGTGATGTAACTGAGATATCTTGGTCAGATGAGTATTTTGAGGTAAATGAGCGTTGCGTTGTTCTTGCCAACGATGGAATTCCATCCGTCGTTTGTAAGGGACTAAAGTTAGCTTTCGTCCTTCAATCAGATTTCAAAGTACACGTCAGAGATCTATTCACCGAAGAGATCCTTTTTATCTTCTTGATCCTATTTATCTTTGACCCATGGGTAAAACACCTCCCAGGAGTCTTCCCAGCATTGTTCACGCTATTCATTAGACAAAGGGAACTATGAGTGGTAAAAATTCTCCGCGTTGCACCAACATCTTTTTTCTTTTGACTAATGGGGATTTTCTTTTGAACCATTTGGCAAAGAACGTGTCGATGATTGGCGAAGCGTTCTTTCTAATGTTGAGACAAAGGTATCGTTCCTTTTAAGACATTTAGACTCTATTCGCACACGGTTCCGGAGCAGAAAAACAATGATACTTATCGTCTGACACGGGTATTTTTTATAGTGGAATGCATGGCCACTGATTGTCGGTCAATCGTATACTTTTCATGGCAGACATCACTCGACGTTGAGGGGTTCTCAATGAACTAAATCATGACAGTTCTTGCTTGTCTAAATCCAGTAAGCTCTGTAACATTCCTGATCTCTCTTGGACTTTGATTTTGGGGGCAGGTGCTTTTTTAGCAAATAGGAAATAGGGGGTTTCACCGCTGGAGGTGAACACGTTTCTTGAGACACGGGTTTCTATTTTTTTTTATCAAATTAGTAGAGACGTATGTCGAATTGGGTTTGTCTGTCATCACTAGCAACGGTGAAGTGGAAAAACCTTAGGCAACTGAAGACGCGGTCACCGTCGCAGGTCATGGCTTGGGAATGTAAGGCTGCATCCGGGCCGCAGTGTCTGTCCTGCGGTTAGAGGTTGTTTTCTGGGTTCTTTTGGGGGGACTTTTCTTGGCACTATTTTTTTTCTCGGATTGTGACCTGGTCTTGACGCCACTGCTCTTTTTCTTCTGGGTACTTTTGGGTCAGTGAGTGGGTTTTTCCTAGGGGTGACTTCTGGGGCACTAGGATCCTATTTTAAGAAGGAGTGAATGATGACACCTCCTAGAGGACCACTACTTCAGGACTTCAAAATGATTTGCTTTTTGGTTTGATTGTGGATGCGGGGATCTGTCAATTGCATCAAGGCTACTTTGTTTCTCACAAAAAAGCGTTTGGTTTGATGTGGTTTGTGAATGATGCCTTGAGTAATTGACTTGACCGTAAACCATCGTTAGACTTTTCTGAGACTGGCGTCTAAGACACGAACACGTATTTGTGGATTTTCTTGCGATTGATGCCGTACAAGGCAGGAATCAATTTTACAATAAGATGAGACTGAAGCGACGCCATGTTGACGATGTGTGAGACAGACTAAAAACGCCAGAGTTTTTTATAGATTTTCTTAAGTCGACTGGGACTTGTACAGGACAGACCCTCCGTCATGATGCCAGTGGTGAAACAAACGGGTACGAAATCGCAAATAATTGGTGGTAGCGAGTTTTAAATTTGCGAGTAATTAGGCGTGAGGGTTTTGAGTTGCATCGTCGTAGGCATGTGTCAGCCAAGGAGTCTCTAACTGTTTGGCTAACACTTGCACTTGCGATATTCTTTAGGGCTTTTAAACAAGACCACATAAAGAGCACCGAGACTGATGGTGCGATGGGTTTTACTTTGTTGAAACAAATTTTGGGTGCTGTAAATGACACCGGCGTTACGGTGATGCCCTTTGCGCGTAAACAGCAGTTTAATTTCTTCATCGTCTTCTCTTAACATGTCGTCGAAATAGATCAGATGTGTTTGACTGGGGTCAGACACGATTCCTTCGTCTTCGCGAGTAATGCTAAGAATGCCTTCCACAGAAACTATGGAATCTTCTTGACTTTTACCATGAGGCTGTAAGCCGATTGGACAATCGAACAAATGACTTTTATGTTTGATCAAACATTTGCCTTATTAGGTTTTGCCTGAACCGCTAGGAGCAGCAATTAACATATTAAAGGGATGACAAAGATTCAAGGCCTCCCATCTGGTACGATCTAATGTTTCATTGATGACTATGAGAGTCGATGCATAGGTAGCAAAGACAGTAGCAAAGGTGTTGACAATTTTGAAACTAGAAGAGACAAAACAAGAGTTTGTTTTACTTTTTTCAGGACACCTTTATTCCAAACTTTAAAATTGAACTCGAAAGACAAATAGGCATAAAGCCAAATGGTTAAGTACATTAATGAAATACACATCAAAACGATCAAATTAGAATATAAGCAGTAAACTGTGCAACATGAGTAACGAAGGTGTGGTGTCCAAGGGACACTTGGTAATGTTCTTATGGTATCGACACCATATGGCACAGTCTCACAAGTATCCTCCCTGAATGGCTTTTTGGAGGTGTCCATGTGGATGATGATCCTGTCCTGAATGGGGTGACTTTCCTCGGTGTCGGGTTCTTCTTCTGACACTGAGGCTAACACAGGTTTAAAAGTTATTTTTTTCACTGAACGTTTGAAGTTATTAATACATATCTTTGCCATACTGAGCCACTTCTTTTGTCCAAGGCTCGAAACCAAAACTTTTCCAGTCACGAACATCTCGCCAGTGAGGGTGTAAGTCACAAGCTATACACACATCTTCGTAAGCATCCTCAGTAGCTAAATGTTGACGAATTTTTTTCCCCGTAGTGGTAGAGAAGTATCAAGATGAAAGCGCAATGCTTTTAACATAATGAGTATCTCGAGTACATTTAAAAGTATCACCCTCATATTTTTGGTGGTAGGTACTTTTCGTGAAGAGTCCACAAGGAATCGGCTGGTAAATGAAGTCCTAGAAAGTAAGTAATTAAGACACACACCACACAACGTCCACAGTTCAAAGGGACACCATTCTCATAAAAAGTGATGGTAATCCTCCACAATCTGAATAGTGTCATTGACTTCCTTTCACGGAATATGTTGTACCACTACTGATAAATTTCGTGGCATGGTAGCGAGTTTTTATACCCGCTTTTTATCGGAGGTAATAAATGTACAGTAATTGGTTGGACGGTAATCTGCTAAAATCAGTAAATATTTTAAAATAGCAAAAAAAATTATATGTTCATAAATGTGAATGTGATATAGTTGAAGGTGATTCTGCTGGAGTAAACTGACATAAATATTCTTGTAAAATAAAAATATCTGACTTTTTTATTCTATCCCCATCACACTTGAGATTTTATCAGAACAATACGAACTATGTTAGGACAAGTAGATGTAATATCTGTAAAAGGATATCTTAGAATAGCAAACTAAAACTAACTAAATCAATCAAATATTTCATGTCTTCTTTGTTGGCATTTTAAACGTATCATTGTGTCACAAGCACACGACATAATGTAAACGACATAATGAAGACTACCTTCCGAACAGCAAATCAATACATGCATGCCAGAAAATACTCTGACACAATATCTCCGTTGAGTAAACGTAATATCCAAAATGAATACAGTTCCAACTTTTCTTTAAAAACATTTAGTATGCTATCTTGGATAATGTAGCTTCAAGAAATCTTATAAACCATTTAATGAAGTCATTTGATCATAGATCATTCCTATGGTAGTATGATCTGTAACTTTGCCTTCTAATACGGAAATAAATACAAAAATTGGCCGCGTTATGAAACTATCTATTTCGTAAAGAAATATTCAAGTAATATGAAAAAGTAAAAACATACTGTATTACCCATTGATTCGTGAATCTGTGCTGTGTTCCTAAAGCCGTTTAGTAGGAATCGGTACCGCACAAAGCAGCCAAGTGAAAAGCGAAATGAAATAATGAAAACTCAACCGGAGCAAACGGTGTCGTTTGAATCAATTTTGAGAGTTATGTGCCCTATTGAAATTTAAAACGTTGATTATAGATGTTTGAGAGATTTCCTTCATGACGTCACAGTCGCCCATCCAAGCTGGTGATTTGAAGCTATCTAATGTTATCATTTATGGGACTTTATTTTGGGCATGTACCATCACAATCAGTACATTAATCTTGATCAAGTAATTTAAATTTATTTCAACTAATTGTATATCAATTATAAACAATAGTTTTAATCCTCTGCTTATATTTACGATATCATACGAGTACACAGAAGTTATATTCGCTCTTCATCGATTTGCGTCATGTTTAAAAATACTATCAAAGGTGCATAATAGTGCAGAAAATGCATTTTTATTTAATATTCTGTCGATTACTAACATCAGATAAACATCTAGCAAATGCATCAGATGCGATTTTTATTCAGTTTTATTCCACTCTCCCTATACTATGACGCTCGATAACAAAACGATACTCTCGTCGAAATACAGCATAGTCCAGTTTGGCTTTTCAATCTAATATGCGATACTGAAAATTTACCATCATATCCTCATATGTGTCCTATCTTTGCTCTCACGTAGTTAATAACTATATTAACTTTTAGTTGCGTCTGATACTGTAGAAACACACTATGTCATAAACGTTGTGTTTTGAACCTGTGTATCTAAGATACAAATTGCATAAAATCAAACCGTTTGATTTAATTTTCAATTATCTTCATTTGTTAATACTTTGTAGCAGAAAACAACAAGCTTTCCAAACCCTTGTTGAACAGTTTCATAATCTTTTAACCCATTATCAATCAAGGAATGTATTTCATTAATCGTTCGTTATTCAATTATGCATCATTATGTTATGAGACAAATGTTCCTTTATTTAATTATTTTTTTATTGCAAAATTATTTATGAAATTGCATAATTTATGTTAAAATTAAATATAAAAACCAATAATGGTATGAAATCAATTTTATCATTATGAGTAGTTGTAACATTTAATTAATCACCGGCTTCATATTATATCATTATTAATTAAACGAAAACTACGCATAAAAATAATGCATATCATTTTGTTGATGATGATTGCTATATTAAGACTAATGATATCTTGCTTTTATTATTAACATTTACATGGCCATATTACTTTCAATGATCATTATTTCACTGATCTGTTTCTGTTATTATTTTTATAATAATAATAATAATAATAATAATAATTTGTGGAGTAGAACATTTGACTATTTATTACACTATTTTTATGATGATTATTATAATAATTCTATTTATATTATTATTATTCCTATTATTATTATTCTTATTATCATCATTATTATTCCTATTCTTATTCTTCTTCTTCTTCTTCTTCTTCTTCTAATTATTATTATTATTATTATTATTATTATTATTATTATTATTATCCATGAAATAGCCATTAATCAATTTATATTTGTTATTATTATGGCCATTCATAACTGTCATATATGGTAGGAGAAACACCAACAGGCTGACATGTTCCTAGTTGCATTTCCACTTAATTGTCATCCTTGTAGGGCCATTCAAACGATACTTAATTCTTCAAACTGAAGATTTTTATATGTGAAGTAACTTTCATGGGAGTTAACAACACTCCTGGAACTGGATTATAATGTAGTGTTGTCAGGTCTACAATATATGTCTAGTTTTGTAAGTGAAATTCATTATATTTAGATTTAATATATTAGGATGAAATTTATTTTTCTTGTTCAAAAACACTGAACATTGGTTTACTGTCTTCCAAATTCTTGTGAAGCTCTTTGCTGATTTATGTATATTATCCGTTCATTACTTCAGCTTTAGTAGGATTTCATTGTCATTCATATTATACATTCAATTCACCTCTGGTATTTGAATTTCCTTTCTTATATTTCTTTTCTCAGTTTCTTTGTTTTGAACTTGTAACATTTTAGAACCTAATGCATCGTATATTCGTGTTGTCTGATTTCACTAGTAATTACCATACCAAGATGTAAATTTAAAGTTCCAAGAGAACTACCTCTTTACAATATATTTATCTACATATCATGAAATGTGCATTTAATATTTCGTGATCCATGTGGTGTAGACTCGTCTAGCATATCACTGTTTTTGGTTAAGTTTATGGCAATACATTAGGAATGAGGGCTTATAGATGTACTAAACTTGAATATGGCTAATTTTGTGTCCAAAATAAATGTACACCTGATTAATGATATAAATCCTTTGCATGAAATTCGAAAGAAGTTTAAATGTGCTTTTCGGGCATTTTATATTGTTAAAAAGTCTCACATGCCAGCTTGTGGTCCTTTTAAAATTTATTTATTTTTAAGCTTTTACTGAGACGTACTAAGAACCAACTTTATTTCATTTCATATTGTCTTTCTTCTTTTTCTCAGTGCTGTCATTTTTTAGCCTTATAGAAGGTTGTCTGTTATCCAGCATTTCATATGTATGTACCATCTGGTTGCTTACCTTTAAAGTTTTAAATGAACCTACTTACCTACCCATCTGATATTTTACAGGGATTAAATCTTTTATTTTACATAAATATACCTTTTGTATCATATATGTCACAATATTGAAACTCTTTGTCTTAAAGATTGTCCTGTTTTTTATGTACACTCTTTTCCATATATATCCATGGGAGTTATAGTCTCAGTATAAGAGATCCACATCTTCGTCCACAATTTATTCAGTGATATCACATTTTCAGCTGTTTTAAATGATCAGCATATTTTTTATAATTCACGAATACACAATTTTCTTCTGTTCATCTGGTTCGGTTTTAAACTCTTTTCAACAATGTATATGTCATACTGTTTGTCATAAGTAGATAACTGTTCTCAAACAAGATCTTTTCCATCTTATTAGCCGGATCTTAAAAAGCTCCTGGGAGAATGAGGAAGGTTACCATTGTATCTTTCTTTTAATGATGTCTTTTTATCTTCAGTTTCAGTGATTTAAAATTTTGATGTTAAAATATATATGCTGTTAAATAAATAAAAAGTCTGATCCACACGTTTGATCCGTTTTATTATGTGCTTACTTCAACTGTTATTAATGCTACTTTATCCCTGAAACATCCTTTGTAAAATGTCCATCCATGTTGCGAATTCATTTTAAATGAAATACTTTTACATTCTCATTTTACAGTTTTTCTTACACCTTTCCACACGTGATATAATATTGTCCAAGTTGAAAAATATTCGAAGAATTTCTAATAAAGTAAATATTTCATAATCCAACTACACTATTTCGGCATTTCATTCTTTGACAATTTCCCCCAAAGCTTCGCGATATGTTGTTTCCATGTTTGTGTTTCCACTTTTTAATCCCAAACGAACACCTTTAAAATCGTTAAAATTGTGTGTATTTACATGCTAGCAATATCAGTCTGTCACTGATCATTCATATAATTTAAATAAACTTTTTTATGGAGAAAATGTTTTAGCGTTCATTTGTGTCATGTGTAAGTAGACTGTTCAGTTAAACGTTTTATTTAGGTCCTGTTAACAAGTTCCCATACTAGATAGCCGTTTTTGAAAGTCAGTAGTCTCTTAGAGTGTAGCAAAGATGTCTTAAATGATATTCATTTTGTCGATTATTTAAAATGGCACAAACCATGCACAAAGAATCTTTATGACTAATATATTGTTTCAAGCTTTGTCAACAATGCGACCTTTAAATTTATGTATTTTTTATTTGTCAGCAATGACCAACACTACAATAATCCTTTTATATGTAGTAATTCTTATACCTTCTCGATTCCTATGCCGGGTTCTCTGGAATGTCGAAATAAGCGCAGACGAATGCATAGCTTTAGTTTTGAACGCATGAAAGTTCCAGCAGCTGAGTCCCTGGTAAGCCAATCTTTTGTTATCAAACAAATTTAAAGCGATTGTAATGTAATTAAATTATGCCGCACAGGTACAATTGTAGCTGACAATGATTTTATAGACATATGCAAAACAATCGTTGCTTCCAAATGATTCTTATAATCTAAGGACTAATTACAAGTACCTATGACTTAACACCTCTCCTTCATAAACATTACTCAGCAAAGTTTCAATCGATCATATTATAAATCCATACACGATATTTGGAAACACTTGCGTTTTATCAAATAACAAGTTATCAGGACTTGTTTTGTTTGTCGGAGGAATAAAATATCACGTATTAATCGTTATAAAACCGGCTGTGTGAAGATGCCATGTACATATACACTTTCGTGTTCTAGTGATTATGATGCAAAATATATTGATCTGAAATGAAATAAAGCTAGTTTTATACATTAATAAAAAAAAAAACATGTAATCTCTTACTTGGTTTCTTCTAACTACACACAAATTAAAGAATGGCAAGGAAATGGCATTAAAAAGTGATATAGTTATAGCATCACAAATATTCACAATTATCAGCTATTAACTGCAGTATTTTTCCGTTCGTTTGGTATTAGGCTAAATATTTTATAATCAGTAGGTATTAACAATGTGATGACATATATCTTCGTGACACAACAAGATGCATATGTTATGAATTAGTGCATGTTTAATAAAGTATCGCTATTTAGACTCTTGTATTTTAGGATGCAAACGCAACGTTTTGCAAGGAAGGACTTAAGGACTTTAAAAAAACCACGTAGACCCGGCCTATATTGAATCGACAGCCATATGCTCTGGTTAAATCACATTTTTTTCCAAAAAAATCAATTAACGTTTGATTTGTTTGCACCTTTATCCCTTCCAGATTCCTAATTACAGGCACAAGCTTCGAACACGAAAATTAATGTGTTTTATGTTAACAAATTGATCTATGAATATCACCTGTCTTAAAAATGTTGGCACAAAGTAGTGTTTCTTCTCATAAAAAGACACTATTCACCAATCAATCAATCCAATTAGATAATGTAACAGAAGAACTGAATATTATTTCAAAATCTTTTTGGAAAGTTAGCAAGAACTAATGTAATAATATTGAAAATAATAACAGCTGAAGTATGTTTCTTCCAAAACTCTCTGAGCAGATAAGTTTAGATAGTTGAAACACGTTTACTACTTTACCTACATAGTTGTTACAACATTTACCACATTACCTTTATACTTGTTATATCATTTTCACTTTACCTACAGAACTATTGTAACATTCACAACTTTACATGCGTTCTTTTAAAGTTCGTTGAAAACATTCCGCCACACTGTTTTTTGTTTCGCAAATATTGATGGTGAAAAAGTGGATGTGCCTTTTATCAATTCTTTAGGAACAGTTTGTTTCAGAAATTATCTGCATTTGTTGGACATCAAAGAGGGTAACGACCACTTTGTTTCAAAACTAGTTTTAATGCTCGTACTAGCTATCACTTTGTTTTAGAAATAAAACAATCGACCCAAGCTAATTTCGAAAACATGGCGATGACATAAATAAAATACCACTTCTGTACGCTGCCAAATGAGAAAATCGACAAAGTCGGATTTACTTTCGTGACGATGCCATACAATTTCGATTGAATTTTGGAAACGTTTCGTCGAATAGGTTTGTGTGACCGGTTGTTCATGTAAATATCGTAGGACTTCGGGTAAACGTACACTTTAAGCTTTGTTTTAGCAGCACGATACATATTTTGAACTCCTTCGAGACTTTCAGCTGGATACCCACTGTTCGCAGATAATATTCTTAGATTCGAGTGGTTTGGAGGAGGCTTGATGTGTGGACGAGACACATGAGTAGAAGCGTATTGTTCTGCAGTGATCACTTTTTATGTCATTTTTCACATCTGCCTTCCCTTCTGTCTTTTTATCTTCTGCCAAAGAAGGTGTCTGTCACACACCTCCTACGGTATCATTTCAAATACCGGAGAAAGATGTACGGTTAAAATTTAAATAGCTCTAGATCTAGTCAGTAATACTTACGGTCTAAGTATATAAATACCTAAAGGTGGAAAGTGTAACAATTTAATACGATATAACAAATGAATTCAATAATTCCTGTAACAATTTTACAAAATCAAACTCTTTGACAATCGATGACCTATTAAAATTTGACAATGTCATCACATAAATTTAACGGTATTAAGAGAGAGAGTGTTTCCTTTCCAATGTTTGACTCGGTTACTCATCTGTCACTCTTCCGGTCGGTACCTTGGCTAATGTGCTCTCCTTGCACTTCCGGTGATCACAGCTGCATGCTCCTTCCGGCACTCCACCTCATCTTCTGACGTCCTTGGGCGTCAAACCTCCATTTCCACCCAGAAAGTTTCTTGTAGATTGTAGAATTAAAGGGACGCATAGTCTGGTCTCCTGCTCTACCAATCTCTCACAGATCATTAATCAGATTAATAGCAAAATAATTAGCAGGTCAGCTCACGCACTCACATCTACGTATTCCATACACGCTTTGTTCTTTAATAATTGTGCTACAATACTAGTATTATTACCGAGTTCAAAATACCTACATGCACATACCTAACAGTTAACTTCTCCAAATAATAAATTATCGTTATCAGTAGCAATAATATGCATTTTCCACATATAAAAGACACATAAAAATATATAAATACCATGTGTACGTGTGCATAAGTCCAACAATGATTATATGTTCATATACTGATAAGCAAGTACAGTTCTAACACAAATCTCTATAAATTCAGTTATGTACTACGATACAACATAGTAGTAAGTGAATAATACACTTAGATTTCAGTTCAACGATCTATACGTAACAAAGCATCAATCTTAAAAAATTGCATTGATGAAAGTAGTACGAATATTCGGGCGAAGATATGTTACCTTAACAAGCCTTTGTTCACCTATCCCAACCTCGAATTCCACAAGAAGTTCTTCTCCCCTTATACGCGTGGCAAGTTAAACCACTTGGAGTACAATCTGAATTTTCAGTGATCCCCCCTTGACTGGGTTCACCCATGTACTAATGTACTAATTTCAAAATGAATTTAGTAACGGCTTGTTTGCGTAGAAAATCTGACCTTAATTTGAACATCGTAGTTTTTCAGTGAAACTGTCTTGGTTAGTCTAATACTTGCTGGTCACTCTCCCATTTTCCCACAGTCTGAATTTCTTTCATGTCAGTAGGGAGTCACGAGAGATTCGCAACAAACATCCTGGTTATGTACACTAGCTCTTTGACTACGATCTAACAATGAGATTAGCCAAATTAACTATAGAAGATAGATGTGTACATGCGTACAAAGTGACAGCGTCGACATTATTGTTTTGATCCAGCTTTAGGTTTGATGAGAGATGTGAATAATGCCACGAAGTCATTACCGTGTTGTCAAGGAAAACCATCAAAACAAGCAAGCATTGACTTGTACATTTGTTTCGCCATTGATGCCATACAGTGCAGGAATCACTTTGGCTGGAAAATGAGTGTAATGAAGACGTGTTGACGGCTGCTTGAACGGAAAATGGTGTAGGGTGTTTTTCATAGTTGTTTCAGACAGGCCTCAAAGAGGACATGTAAATGACATGAGCACCTTCTTGGCACTAGTCGTGAAACAGATTGATAAGATATGTCAAATAACTGGGAGTAGTTTGTTATAAATCAATGAATAAACAGGCAATAGGCGTTGAGTGACCTTGTTGTACGATTAATTTAACCAAAGAGTTACTAACAGTTTCACTGATATTTGCACTTGAGATTTATCTCTGTGACTTTTAAACTTGACCACATAGTCGGCTTTGGGACTGATGGAGCATGTGCTGTACATAGTGAATTAAATTTTGTGTATGTAACTGATAGTGTCATTACGATCACATCCTTTTTGTAAACCTGTTTGTTTATTGTCTTCTCCTAACATGTCACTGAAGATGACATGATGTGTTTGACTCAATGCAGATAAGATCTCATCCTCTTTGCGAGGAACGCCTTCTTGAAACGAAAAGGATTCTCTTTGTCGGTCTTGAAGTATGGTGTACGCCGATTGCAACTCTCTGTAACAGCACACGATACGTTGGGGTGCACGTTCAAACAAATGGGATTTTTGTTCTATTAAGATTTGGCAAATTCGGTTTTGCCTGAATAACTAGGTCCATCAATCAACATGTGCAAGGGGTGGCGAATAAACAGTGACTCCCAGCTTTGACGATCTAATTTTTTGCAATAATTCTAAGAGCAGAGGAAGAGCAGGAAGATTTAACCATAGCTATGCTGTTAAGAATTCTTTATTAATGTTTGGCCAAAGATATTTACATGTCAGGAATTTAAAATACAAAACATAGAAAACATTATGATTTCGAACATCAATAAAACACACATATAAATCAACAAAGTTGAATATAAACAAATTAGTGAATAACATTTTTGATCAAGGTGTCTGCCATGAAATCTAGATACACACTTTGGTGTTCCCGTTTATGTCTCTATAGAACTCAAAATGGTCGTTCTGCCCCATTCGTTTTTCTCCCTCTGTATCGGGATCTCGACTACTATGATCTTGAATGTCATGTTCACTTCTGGCACTGGTTCAAAGTGCACTTCCCTTCTTGGATCAGTTGTAAAGACACAAATCTTTGGCATAGTCAGCCACGTCCAAGCATCGAAGAAATAAACTTTTCCAATCATGGACGTTTGTCAAGTACTGCTTATATCTCAAGCTACACACACTTCTTGGTAAGTAAGAAAATTCGATAAAGAGAAATTAATCTTTTCTTCACAGAGAGTCGGATGAGCGTCGATAAGAAATTGCGACAATTTTAACAGACTACTGTCTTTACATACACTGTTCATAAATAGGCAAACAATGTAGTCACCAACACACACAATACATGTCGTACAAAACGCAATGGAAACAATTGTTGTAAAACATTTTGGTAATTCTGAATCCTATGATAGACCTCCTTCCACTACAAACAAAGATTGTGGCATGTTAATCTTTTATATCCACATCAGACGGATTCTGAATGTGCTATTCCAAACTAGAATTGACATGAATGTCTTTCAATTTGATGAAATAGTCGCTCACTTGTCTAACGGAATCCGGTTGTTAATTATATCGCAAATTTTAAGTTATTACGTCACTATATAATACACGCCACAAAAGAATTCTGAGAACTTGAGGCGACATTTCTTGTAAACGTTTCTGTTTGTGTTTTTCTAAGTTGTTTACATTTTCCTGGTCATCGTTCCATGAAATTCTTTTAAGCACTCACATGTTGTAAGTAGAAGTATTGACATCGAAACTCTTAAATGCCAGAGGTAAATATTGATCAATGTCTTATCACTTTAAAAGTTTTGAAACAATTTGCAATGTTATACCATTTAGGTACCAGTCGTTAAAACAACCGTTTATTAACTGATGCATTTGTTCTTTGCATTTTATTTGTATCTTAACAAACTCTCTGTAAATGCGTTCTCCAAGTTCAAGAAGCAAACATCGAATGCCCTCTCCTAGCGTATCAAAAGGATGCTATTATTTTGGTCCCAAACAATGAAGGTAGTGACAGCGAGGAGACCATCTTGCATGTTCCAGGTAAGCATAGTCTGTACAGTCCCATTCGGGAACTGTCACATCACAACTGAAACATTTATTTTATTTCCATGTTCCACATAGACAAATGCAGCTCTTGCTAATTATTTGGACGTAGATTTATTAAACGTCTGGAATGGACTTTCACTATCGCAATAACCATGCAAAGTCACATGTTTATTCCTGCTTGATGGGCACGTCTTAACGAGCTAGTGGTGGTGGTATCCAGAGCTGTTTGCAAGTGCATGAATGAAATTCGTACTTTTCACCATCATTCTTCTGCCATCCTTCGCACTTCAAAGTTTTTATTTTCTCTACTTCTCGTTCCTTTTTTTCCTCCTCTCGCAAAAAATACGTATTCTGCTTCTGTCTTCCGTTGTAAATAACTCTCCAATTCTTTCATCTTCTGTTTCTGAAATCCTCATCCAAAGGTAACGATGGAGAAGGTAGTGAAGATAGTTCTACTGGCGCCGGCAAAAAAAAAATATCGCGAAGATGTCAGGAAATCCGCTAAATCCTATTTAAAATTATTCTCTTTGTCTTTTCCAATGACCCGAGGAACTCATTTTGCCATCATAATTCTTTTACCGGATTTAGCCAAGATCGATTACATTTCTGTTAGCACTCCGTTTAATTGTCCCATGGCCTTCTTGTTGGTCTTGCTTAACCGCGAATGGTACTTCGGGTACTCACTGGTATCAACTTCATTGACAAGCAATACTGTGCCCATGTCTATGTAAACGTCACTGTAAGTGATGTTCGTCTGTAAGTCTGTATATGTGTACATCATCTTGATATTATCGTCCTAAGACGTCGTCATCGAGTCATAGTAGAACTTGTACATGAGCATAGTTGACAAATCTAACACAGACGCGAAAACGTTAATGTGTTTTGTCAACTTTAGCTTCGACTTTGCTGTGTATGGCATTAAGTCAGACATGATATGAAAATTGCGTAGGTTGCTGGCATGGGCAACTTCACAACAACTCTGTTTCTGTAGTGTTTCTATTATTTTGCTGAACACGGCATTGTTAATGAGCTTAAAGTAAACTTTTCAAATTTATTCCTGGAGGAAGTTTGCATGTCAGTATTCACGTGTAAAAAAAGATTGTTTGGGGAAACAACAACATGACCAACCTCACATGCTGAAAGAAGATATACCGAACATCATCGGACGCACCAATCAGCCGTTCTGAGAATTGTTGCAAAACCTCTGGTTATTTTGTCATTGATGGCCTTCGTGTCTTCATAATTTAAGATCACAAGGACACCATGCAAAAGTGGGTGCATGTTTTCAAGCCCGTCGTTGGAACCTTCTTTGGAATATTCGATTTTCGCGGTGTGCGGCTGCATAGTAAAGTCCGCAACGAGAACAATCTCTACCTTGAATCCGAATGTGCCCGCTTGTTGCAATGTTGATATAATTCCCGGACGAATGTTAGAAAAAACTTCACAGAGTCTCTGCTGGACAATACTCTTCGAAATCACCAATGCGTTTATGCAACGTGAAATATGCAAATTGGAATCACTGACGAATATGTGCGGCAGCCTCAGCGGCAATTGCAGCTGCGATAGGACGTCGGTTTTTCTAATCAGCAACCCGACTGAGAATTAGGCCCGCGTGGTCCGTGACGGAATCTTGCGGATAAAAACGAAAGTGCTTTACAGTCAAATGCTGTTCGTCTGGAAAAAAGTCCCAATAACAAAAGTAAATCTTTTTTTCTTGCTTCTCTTGCAACATTATTCTATGGTCTAGCGCAAATTCTCGGTAGACATGTCTGTATAATAAAAATCATCACCTAAATGCTTCTTTAGCAATGAACTTTTGTATTATTTTCACCTTACTAGGATCAAAAACCGCAGTCGCTTCACTCCTGGATATTATTTTAATGATTTCATTGTCGTTTTCCTCGACGTCATTATTTCATACTTTAACCTAGGCAAGTCTCTGTCTGCCGTGGATAGTCTTATTCGGAATAGCTGAATAAACGTTTTGACCTGGTCGAGCACGGGTTCCAATGTGTAATGAGAGCAATTAGATTTACGGTATTTGTAACGGCATATCTGCCGCAAAGTTAACTTGTTCCAAGGTAAACAACTCTGCATTCATTGCATCCCAAAGTCATTGCCACTTGTTACATATCCACAAGGAAGCGTTTGGTCTCTAACTGAGTTATTTGGTACTTCGTTCTTTTAATCTTTATATTACATTTAAGCTTATACGGCTGATATGGCATTCGATACAGAAGTTTAATCTGTGAATCCGTATCACGCATTCTGAAGCGCACATCCAGTCTGGGACCACCTTACAACTGGAAATATTCCATAATAGTCGATTTATAAAATATCTGGAACTATTTATTATTATCATTATTATTATTATTATTATTATTATTATTAGAAATTGTTAAAAATGTCACGTTTTTATCTTTAAAAAATAAGAAATGCAGTCAAATTAAGCGACGAGCGGTTTACGTGCCTTTCACGGCATCTAGGCCCGAAATTAGAGATACTCGAAGTTGACAACAATATTCTGGACAGAGTATTTGACAATGAATTCACATATGAGGCTGGTGTGCAAAGTGACGGAGAGAGAGAGAGAGAGAGAGAGAGAGAGACTTTTACCGCTGAAATCTTGTATTTGCTTATTTAATCCAGACAAACAAAGACTCGGAGTGTCATACTGAGATTCAAATTATGCTTTTAATACACCGCGTTTGGAGAAAACGTTGATACGTGCTTTTGTAATTTCCAAGAGACATTCCACAGCGTAAACCATCTAAAATACCAAACGTTACTAAAAACCATTTAAACGTAAGACTTTTAGGGATATAGTCTGTAGAATGTATTCGTTTACGTTGCAAGTTTAAGAGGAAGAACTTACAATTTGTCTGTTAAACTTACAGAACAATCGACTTTGTTTAGTAAATCCGAGGATTAAACTGACAAATATTTGCATCATAAAGGTAGACGTATTACAAACAGCAAAAGCTGTTTTGATTTTGACGAAGATTGAAAATAAATCCACCATGTTACAATACTGGTTAGACTTTTTTGAGGCAGGGCACATAAAGTGAACAATATGTTTACATTTTAAATTCTAGCGACTGTTCAAGTATAAAAGAAAGACAAGAAAACAGATCAAAATTGTAATGTTGTTTAGAATCTTATTTCTAAAATATATCCAAATGAATATTAAAAATCTAGTCCACATGTTAGAAAAAGACCGAATCACTGATTTCTTAAAACCGTATGCTTAAATTATCATTTTAAATTCAATGCATCAATAATATCTTGTACTAAGGAAAATATAAAAATTGAGTTTCATTGTATTGTAAATTAATGAGCTTTCTGCATAAAACTGAATATTTTAATTAATGTCAGTCTGTGAAATTTGTCCTGAAATTTGCGTGGAAGTAGAGTGTGTATTCAGTAAGTAGAATATACGAAAAACTGTAACCTACTGGTCCAAAGTCTATGTCCCATTTGAGAAGTAAAATAAATCCACTTGAAGGTGTCTGCAGATTAAATCCATTCATATGTCACATACAACATTTTGTTTTAAACTCAAAGTTAAATAGTCAATTCATATCTGAAATGCAGACAGACCGATGACGCAACTGTACAATATATATATATATATATATATATATATATATATATATATATATATATATATATATATATATATATATATATATATATATATATATATATATATATATATATATATATATATATATATATATATATATATATATATATATATATATATATATATATATCAATGATTTAACACGAGATTTATAAATGTTTTATTAAAAGGAACCGAGGCTTGCCAAGTTTCCTTTTAATAAAATAGTTCTACACAACGAGTGGTGTATCAGTGATACTGCGTGCATAATATACATATATTATTTTATTTATACCATATACATATAGAATCTATGTTGGGGTTTGGACCGAGACAAAGAAATCTCAGTCAAGGGTTTTTATTATTTGTAGACATAGAATATAAACCCGCGACTGGGATTTCCTTGTCTCGGTCCAAACCCCAATGTAGATTATTTTGCTCACCCAATATTTTCCTTTAAAGTAAAAAGAATTCTGCACTAGTGTTCACGTCCAATGTTTACATGCGGCGCATGAATATAAATATGTTAATGAAGGCTGTGGTGTGACCGTTGCGTCCGAAGTACACATTTTATACGCGTGAGGAAAGAAACATAACATAAAACGTTGCATAATAATAATGAATTATCACATTTAATATATGGATGTTATATGAAATCGACAATAAATAATTAATATTTATTACAAGAAACTGTTTTATTTTCATCAGTTCCAACTTTGAAAAGTTATATTGTAAATAAGAAAACGATATTGGTCACTCAGCTCTACTGTAGTTATACTTAGTACAAGCTGTAACGAAGAGCAACATCTTTCTTTAGATTATTCATGGGTAATTAGATATATGTGTCACTATCGTATATAACTAGTCTTTTCTTTGGAGGAGGTGAAACTGTGTGTGACATACTTGTGTTGTCCTTAATATTGATTGTAAAATTACCCCCGTGTATAATAGACCCTCCAAAAACGGACTCGGCGGATAACCATGTGCTAAACTTTCAAGTTCAAGGATTCTTTGAACATTTATTTTTCTGTCCTGGAAATATGGCAAGTGCCTCAGTGAAATTTGCTTGTGGATTAATATGCTGACGGATAAATTATTCCTTCTGGAGGTAAGTGTATTATTTGTCATTAAATATTGTAGGTATATTTTTGATTCAACCGGGGCACAGTGGAAATGCTTAACAAAATTAGAAAAAGCATGTTTTATATAAACCTTTTCTGGCTGTTACTAAGTTTTCCGTAGTTGTTAAGAGAGTAGGGAGGCTATGAAGTGTATAGGTCTATAGTATATATGCATGAATAAGTGTTTTCTGTTATATTGTTCATTTCACACAGCATCGAGAATTTTATCCTATCTGTAGCACAGTTATTTTCAGATCAGCGTCTTTAAATGTAGCTAACAGGATATAATTTGTTTCAGTATTTAAAACTAGTTTGGTAGCTTTAGCTACATTTAATGACGCTGATTTACAAATGTATTGAGCTAGGCCTGCATATAGGATACAATTGACCATGCTGTGTGGAACGAACACGCATAATACCAAAATGCTCGACATCATATGCGTTTGTCTCTCTCGAATTGTTTTTGTATGGTGTGTTCTCAAAGATGGATTTAACTTAAGTTACTATGACTTTGTTATATATTTGTTGCTGTTGTTGTTGTTTGATTTTAGTACAACTACGTCAGGCACAGCAGAAGACAACAAGGGTTTCTTTTTTTAAAAGTAGTTCTGAGCGCGTGGACACCTTACTAAGACGACTGGTCTGAGATGACTAGACTGAGACAAGAAAAGTAAGGTTAGCAAAACAAGTAGGTTTCTCTGTCGCATGGGTGAGAAAAAAGTTGTCATTTTACATGGGGCATAAAACTGACGGACATAAACAGTGCACTTTAGGGGAGTGAATTCTTCACAACTCCTCGCATGTATGTATGAAGTTATGTAGTGATTCATAATTTCCTATATACTTCATTCATATTAATGGTTCTGTTTCCTTTAGCAGTATTAAATGAAATGGAAACACAAGGCTGATAGTTAACATTCAATTTTGTTTAATAATGTGCATGCAAACATTGACTTTGCAGCGTTAGTTATCATGAACAGTAACAGGGCGGCCATTTGTATCTATAGCAACACAACGATTCGACCCAGAAACATCAAAATAATGACAGAACAAGAGATAATTAAGCAATTTAACCGTAACCACATTTCACTGATATCGTTTATGTCCATATTTCGCTATTCCTACTGTCTGTCAGTGTCACTTTCTAGAATTCTCCTACGTTTCCGCTGTGTGGGCCCTGTTTGAGAATTCGCCTGTTGAAAGTTGACCCAGTTAGGGATCTCGTTCACGTTTCGCGGGAGGACCATAACAAACATATTTTGTACGGTGATGTTTGTTCAGTAGAATGGGTTGCTGATAATCTGATTCTGTTGAATATTACACGTTTGGTTACTTGATATACTACAGTCTGTTTCTGTTCAGTTTGACATTTCTTTGTTATGGGGGTGGAGGTTGACAGCATCATTACTTGGGTGGCCGGTGATGTTTAGGTAAAATTGGAGTATGTCTGTTGTTGTTTGTCACTAATGTTTGAGTAACTGTTTATAGACTATTTTTTGGCCTGAAATTTGCATGATATCAGTTAGAGGTTTGTTTTTGTCTTTTAACATTTGAGTTAGGTACTTTCTGCTACTAGTGTTTGTTGATTTCTTTCTTTCTGTAATATTTGCTTTTTCTTTCATTTTCTTCTTGATGCATCCAAGTTTGTTAATTCCAACGACATGTTCCTAAACAATTTTGGGTTTGTCGCTGTGATTGCATAGTGTTTGGCGCGATATAGAAAGGATCCTAATGTTGACAAAAGTATGTTGGTCTTAGCTCAGCATACCGTTTGTAGACAGCAAGTGGAGCTCTCTCTTTGTTGTTTTTGTTTTCATACATCTTAGGATTAATATCCCTGATGTCCTTGACATTGTCTTCTATTCTTGTTTTTGTCTGCCTTTCAGTGAGTTCAAGATACTCGAGGCTATTCACATCTTTCTTTTGTGTAACATCCCTCCATTTCAGATTGTAATGTTCAATCACACCCCTCAAACCAAAATGCGCAGAGTTGTTAAACAACAGTGTGTTAACAATAGCTTCAGATGTTTCCATCCTTATTAGTTTTTTGCTATACAAGGCATTAATTTCTTCGTCTGTGATCGGGTGAGTCCGATTGGGTTTATTTCCTTTTCCTTTAGATTTTAAATATTTTTGCATAGCCCGAAGAGCATCCTTTGTTAATGTAAGATATGTGTATGTTCCTCTCATGATTGTACTTGCTTATTTCTTGATTTTAAGGTCGTTATCAATGGACCTGATGATGCTTCTTAAGCTGTATGCTTCAAACTCAGATTCATGTTTTCTCCTAACACTGAGTATAAAACCAGCCAGGTGCTGATCCAATTCAGATGGGTGTATCTTGTGTAAATTTCTGAACTCATTTTTTGACTGCAAGAATTATGTCACTAGCCTTATACAAAAAAGTGTCTTTTTTAAAGTGTTTGCATTCTGCTTACTTTCTATGAATTTCAGTATATCATCAGGCTCATTGTGTACAAATCTGTCTTCCCTAACAAGCTCACATTTGGACACATAATGATTAGTTTCGTTTACAAATGTCTCAACCATGCCTCTGTCAGTCTCTCCAATTAAATCACAGTTTAGTAGATTAAATGTTGCTTCATCATCTTGCTCCTTATCTGATGTCATTTTCTTTTCCCACAGAGTTGAAGTGTTTTATTTTTGCCAGAGGGAGAGACTCGAAACAGCATAGATAACAGCAGACGACACCGGGTGGAGCTCAATGATATTCATTTTCTGGATTGAGTGTGGTTGTCTTTTTTAGTATAAAAATGTTAGTTTCTATAAAAATATTTTACATGAAAATCATTTTCTTGTTATTTTCTTCTCTTTCAATGTAATATTCCGAGAAAGTCATATCCATGTTTAGAGAGTATAATAGCTATAAAAACATGATCATTATGCGTATTCATATATATATATATATATATATATATATATATATATATATATATA
Organism: Sinohyriopsis cumingii; assembly: GCA_028554795.2. Lineage (NCBI taxonomy): Eukaryota > Metazoa > Mollusca > Bivalvia > Unionida > Unionidae > Sinohyriopsis > Sinohyriopsis cumingii. The sequence continues at coordinate 132,915,141 of CM068829.1, forward strand.
TATATATATATATATATCCGCTCGGATTGTTCTTGTCGATATATATATACCGAGCCCCGGTTACGTACATGTACATGTTGAGGTTTGTACAATATATTTCATGGAACGCAAAATGCCGAATTCATTTTATTAAAAGTATACATTAAGTATTAAAAGTATACATTAAAAGAAATTGTATAATGTATGAATAAATAGGGGATATGTAATAAATGCAAAACCACCAACATTAGTGTTTTGTTCCGAGTCGGAGGAAAGAAATCGTTTCATGCGACTTAGGAGCTCAAGCTTCGATCTAAAGGCCACCATATTCCTTTACTCGTTCGTTCCGCCCACTCAGAAAAAAAAGCATGTGTAGTTTTGACTATTTATCGACTTTGTCACATTTTCTGCTTTTCCCACTTTAGTATCCGAGAGCACAGAACAATCAAGAGCACTCGATTTTATGGCCATGAATAGTACCATACGTTTTACATATGGTAATGTTCTGTGATATATCAGGTTCTGCGAGAAAAGTATGCTCATCTTCCCAATACGAACTAAATATATAAAATCCCCTCGGATAATATTTTCTCCAGCCAGGGATCGGATCAAATGACCCTTAATGCTCTGTTCCTTAGCATTAAACCAACTCAACGACAGTCCCTGCAACGTTTGTTTTCAATACCGCTGAACACGTGCAACTTTTCATGCTCATACATGTCCGCTTCTTCATATTTAAATAATTCTTTAGTAAACTTAAAATTTCATCAGTGTCGTGGTACATTTTTCGTAGTTGTTCCCTAGCTTAGCGAGTTTGGATGCCCTTGATATATTATATAACAACGGCATTTCTCTGGTTCCGGTCATTTTTGCTGTCTTCTTTGCTATCTTCGTTGGCTGGTCATTTCGATGGCTTTTCTGTCATCACTGTCTTCGTTGGGTTTTCGCTCGCCGGCGTATTGATCAATATCTGCGAAGTGAATTTGCCTTGCTTGTCATCATGCAAAGTCCTTTCAAGCTTTTTGTTATGCTGTTTGCCAAGTTTTCCCTGTTACCGCTCCAATGCGATCCCTAACTCGATTAATTTGTCAAGTGCTCTGATTATGCATTTGAAAAATCGTACAGTATAATTTGGTCTTCTTTGATAAGGCGATACGACACATTCGGCGGAACAGCGATTTTGTATTTTCTGCAGCGTTATAAACGCAACATTGCTCGGAATATTTAACTACCGTATTATTCACAGGCGCTGTTTCTTTTACAATTCTGTATATATTAAACCGTCGTTTAAGGACATTATATATACTTGTTGTAATTATTTCATATAATATTCTCTCACAAAATGAAACAGTCTCCGCTCGGATTGTTCTTGTCGATAGTATTTTTTTGAGAATGAAAGGCACGTCTTTATCCTAAGCTGTTGCACATAATTTCTTGCTGTCAACGGGCATGTTCTATCAGTGTTAATTACGTTGCATCTCAAATTATTATGCGTGCTCGGGATAGTGAAAGTTCATCGTAACATATGCCGTTTCCTCAAATAATAAAGAAAAAGGGAAACAATTTTCCAAAATTTTCCTCGATTGAGATTCGAACTTGAAACGTCTCGTTTAGGCCATGGTTTATATCTTGCACATGAGAGAAAACAACTCATACATAAACTTAACATCATGAGGGAAAATCGTACGATGCACCCCACCCCCACCAAAGAAATCTTATTGATTTTAAAATTACTATCTATAGTCTGTAATTGTTTTTAGTTCAATAGTTCTTTATGAAAAGATTAAAGTGTACGTGTCTCGTTCCTCAATCATGGAAATCGCATCCGTGGTAATACACGTCTTTAATCAATCATGATCATTTCTGGCATTGAAATGGAATGTAATAAATTAATAATTGGAAACTTCACTAATAAAAGTTGCCGCGGCGAGTCGGTGTCTTATCGGGGTGAAATTTCAACAAAACCGTGCGCGTCCCCATGCATGGGCGAACCCTGATCTGTAAAAAAAAATCTCAAACAGCAGTGGCAGAATAATGGTTTCAGATTTTGTTAGTGATGAAACGTTTGTTACCCATGGGGATTCATGATGAATGCTGCATCCTCGTTTGTTGCGAAGAAGAGTTTTCGGGAGCTTGACTGGGTGAACTCTGATTAGTAATCCAAATCTCAAATCTCCATTCAACCACTACTGGTTGAAACTGGAAGTGTACTACAGACCAGGAAGTAATGTCATGCATCTAAATTTAGTGCCTCGATTTTGACTTGTTGAAGGATTGCCTCGGTTTCGATTCACCTTATTAAGCTAACAGGACAAAGTTGCGACTGTCAAACTCATTTGACATCTAGTGAATGTTTTGCTTCTTTTTACGAAGTACACGTCAGGTGAAAGATCAGGTACGATGAGATGAGTAGATTTCATTATGCTTGTAACATATCTCGTGTTGAATTTTTTTTCCTAATTCTGTATTAACCGGTATCACGAACTGAGATGCTGATGTGACGTGCTGTATATATCCGGCTCGGACAATCTTCAAGACTAAATGCTTCGGACCCATTCTTGAATTTAAATCGACACAAGTCAGTTCAAGACTTTTCAAGTTTAGAACATATTATAGTTCTTTTAACTGTATTGTGTCTGTTAAAAAGTCTTTTGTCAAAAGTATACATTATGATTTTCTGTGTACGTATATCTCACATAGATATAAACTAAATGTATAAAACTTGTTTCGATTTTTACTCACGGCAACTTGTAAAAAGTCACAGCAAAATGAAGATAGCCGGAGTAACTGAACATTTTAGATAGCGCGATAAAAAATCTCTTTCAACGCAAAAATATGATTAATTTCAGGGTGGAATTTTGTTACCTTATTATTTGAAAACTATATTTCACATTTAGTACAATATATTCTGATTTCGAACCATACATCTTCTGTTATGTCCTTTTTAATATATAACACATATACAGGTTTCGAAATTTATAAATGTTCGTATTTTGTGGATATTAATTTTGGTCTCATGGTTTTTTTTTCTCTGTCTTTGCGTGTGTGTGTGTGTGTGTGTGTGTGTGTGTGTCTGCGCGGCGCTCACTGTCTGTCAGAAGTATACCAGTACCATAATGGAATTTTAGCTATTTGTTTTCAGAAATTAAAGCATATTGAGCTTCATTTACATTTCATTTTCTGTTAGTGCTTTTACTATTTTTATTACCAAATTAATTTAGAATATAAGCTATACTCACGGTAATTAACTTCCATATCTAAAAAAATGGCACAGTTGATGTTATGTACGTAAGAAGCTAAAAGAAGCAATGTAAAAGCGCATTATATTATAAATTGAGCTTGCACTGATTTACCAAGGTAGATACATATTAGAGGTAACTTTTAAGGTGAGAGGCTATACTGTACTCTTTTTCTCCTCGTGCATCTCCATCCCGTTATGTTGAAACAATGAGGCTGTTTTTATTTGCTTTATATTCTCTGGAAAAGAATATTGGCTTATTTTGTCGTGCAGTCTATCTCACCAGTCATGCCTTTACGTTAGTTATAAAAATAATAGTGCTTGCATGCACTGCAAAAGGTTAATTATCACCCCATTATCACCTAATTACAACAGATGTTCCAAATTACAATATATATATATATATATATATATATATATATATATATATATATATATATATATATATCAATCACACAAGATTTTTAATCTTTTAAGCTGGTTTTCATTTTAGTAATGGCGAGCATTAATAGCAGGAACAGTCCGAGATCCGCAAGGTATGTAATTATATTAAGAATATAACTTCATTTATAATGCGTTCTGCTTTACGGTGCTAAATTATACTAGCTGTTGAACTTCTTGCTCTAATTTTTAAGTTTTTCTCATGTTAGTATGGACATCACTTGCACATTCCAACGATAGGGCCTCCTCTGTTGAACAGGCCAGATAATGTTTAATCTGTTTAACTGGTGTAAAACGTATGCAAAGAGCAATAATCATATTCAGTATTAAAAATATACATTTTTCGATAAGCTAATCAAGTCTTATCGTACCTAATGAACTTACCTGGCAATTGTGTCTCTGGTAATTTATATCATGCAGACATATCAGGTTGCACATGTCCGTTAGCACATACAGGGTACAGCAAAATTAGGAAGATGAAACTAATAGTTTTCTCTTTATTCATATCGCATGAACAAATTACTCACCAATATCACTCACATCAATCCATTCATAGGAGAGCTGGAGATAAGGATTCCGTAAAAAGAACTGACTCATCGGCTACAGGTTCGGATAAGTTGATTTAGCTACAATAATTGAAGCAATGTCAGCCCTTCAAACCGTGGACTTAAAAGGATTACAAAGACGACTTAAAGTAAGTTGAACGAAGTTATGTATCTAGCTCTCCACACACAAAAAATTCTTAAAACCTATGCAGTTATGGTAGTTTATTAAAAAATTTATGTTTCTTGGTTTTAAAGTTTTTGCCCAATGTGTTGTGCAAAACCCTAGTTGTCTTGTTAGGATTCTTCAGTGTCAATCATAGCTGTAGTAATAGGCCGATTTGACTGAACCATACGTGACAATTTGTTACGAACGTTTATAATAGATCTGTGCGCTTTTTTGTCGGAGGTCTAAATAGGCGTCTGGATGTTATAGTAGAATAGTCAAAAGGAGGTGCCTGATTGTGGGTCTAAATGGGCATGTAGCGGATATAGTAGAATAATCAAAACGAAGGGGTCGAAGCGTGGCGAGCAAACGAGTGGACAAACAATCAATTAAAGAGAACTTCATTTCATGGATAAATAAAGAGATGTTTTCTCCTTCAGCATAAATACGGTCTGTCAAGGAAGCAGACAAACGAGGATTAGGCGGGTCTAGAATTTCTGCTAAAAGGTGGATAAGATATGTGAGATAACCGTAGATGAGATAAGACGATTATAATGCAAACCATCTCTCTAAAGACCTGATAAAAGAGACTTACTCAAACCACTAGCCATACCCGTTTTATTCTCGCAATCCTCCACGTGGGTATCCAGTAATAATCTCGAGATATGAATTTTAAAAACGACTGGAATATTTCCTGAACAGGTAGCATATCAATATAGGATGAATGTACACTAGTTTGTAAAGGTCTTGGTTATGGAGCGTCACGATTTTACTCCCTCGGACGACTATACGCTTATATCAGATATATTAGACGTATTATAGATGCATAAACCATTTAAGCCACCTGACTCTTTGAGGTACTCATCTCCCGTCTTTTTCGATAGATATGCTAATGGAAATTTTCTTTAGCGCATCAGAAGTGGAGCTGATGTAGCATATTAATGGTCTTTAGGATCCATACGAAACTGATCAGCTCATTAGAGCCGGTACCTTCGCCAGCGGACCCACACCAATGGAATTGTGGCGGTATTACAACCCATAAATCGCTAAATAGGAAAGAGTAACGTCTGGTTCTGGGAACTCTTCATTAGAGAAGGAGGCATATCATAAATGTGGCGAGACTATGTTTGCGATGGAGTTGCGCGTACCATCGACCAGTATCCGATTCTAATCGTACCTTTGGGCCTTGACTTGGAAGCGTCAGACTGTATACTTTCAGCCAACGAGAAGACTCAGCTCACGACAAATATTCTCTCTAAAGAGATAGCGAGAGGATCAGTCGTTAGAGTAGCGAGCACCCACGCACCAGCGATCCCCACGCATACGGCTAAGGTACTTGACGTCTCCGCCATGCCGTTGACAATGTAGACAGTACGAACATACTTCTTGCTGAGAGACCGGCGCCACTCAATCTCTACCTTAAGCTTAGCTTCGATATCACCGATCGTTTTCAGACGGTAGTTATGGGGACTGTCTACGGCCGTTACAACTGGATAAATTATAATTGATATTGGGCAGGCCTTTTCTAAATAACACTTCGAAAAGCAGTCTGACCATAACTAGGAACGAAGATCTTCCTAAGATTTCAAACATTCTAATAAAAATACATATTTTGGCTTTGAGGCCTAAATGATGGTTATTATATTATTGTCCCAACGTTTCCATCCTTTTGCTAACAACAAGCAGGGTAGTCCTTGAAGGAAACGCCAATCTTATTATAAGAAAACCGCATCAACTTGCGTTAATAAAACCCCACCCATGACTATAAAAAGGTATATGGTGGGCTCAACCCACACCCTCTCCACACGCAAGGAAACGTAGCGCCCATTAACAGTTACCGTATCGGGATTCCCAACTGAGTAAGTAACACAAGGCCTAAAACTGGTGTCACCAACCTTGGTTACTCTGAGAGCGGCTTGCTCGTCAACATACCTTGTCAACATCATTTCGCTTAGCCTAGCGACTGTGACGTCGGGATTGTGTATTAGAGCCACATTCTTGTTGTTGGCGTACGTTTTAGGAGCCACGTCCTTTTCATTGGCGTTCATTTTCACTTAAGCGTCTTTGTTAGCAGATTACATTTTGCGACAACGTCTTGGGCGTGGACGGATTGCTTTGTGGCGACATTTTACGACTGAGTGCAGTCTGTCAAGTTGCAAAGCGCCGCCAAACAGCAGCCTTGACCTGTGTTCCATTAAGCAGCTTATCAGCGTAACTCAGCCTGCTATCGGCCTGGAAGACAGCGATGTTGCCTGGTGCCTCTAATTGGTAGCACAGCTCATCGCTCGGGATGGACTTTACGCAGCTCGTGGTCGTTGGTTTCACTAAAAGAGATATTGATACTGATAACCTTTGGGATGTGAGCTTGATATAGCACGTCGGTGTTGTTTTGCCTCCCACGGCTAAGAAAAGTCTAGTGGGATTCTTTCATCAATCATAAGGTCGTAGTAAACGATAATGTTGCACTTGTCGCGATCAAAGTTTTTCGGCCCTAGAGCGACTATGTACAGCCGATTCGAGTTCATTCAAGACGTCAAGAAATTCAGAAACAAGTGGTTCTTGCCACTGCCCAAGGGGTCAAGTTAATGCAATCAGACGGTAGGGACCAGCGACCGGTGGTGTTGTTATGCCTCTCGCGAAGGAAAAATCTAACACGGCCATACTTGTCGAATGCCAGTACACTCCAAAAAGTTCTCATACTGTCCGCGTTGCTGGCAAAAGAACGAAACAGTGTGATGGTCCTGTCCATCTACTCGCATGTTCCTTCTGAGATTGTTGGTGCTGTGTGAGGGGCAGAAACGTTCACATTCATGGGGGCTGGAACGGTAAAAAGCGCTGCTGAGACATATCTGTGAGCCTTGGAAAGCTTCCAGGGCTGCCAAGATGTAAATATGAATGACATGCGACACTGTCCTAAGTCCGGCGTCGAACTGACCCACGATCTTAATGTCATTAGGAGACCCTCCATCGGCATGCGACCTGGCTGTATGCTCCTTAAAGTCTCAGGGTTTACTGGAAAGTGGAGGCGGCGGATAAAATTATGGCAATAAGTGGACGAAAAAAAAAAAGACAGGCCGTGTGGCAGAGCTTTCTATCTGTGCGGCATAAACTCATTGCATCAGTTTTCGCGTATTGGCCCACAGCGAAAATGACCAAGCCGTAGACACAAGTAAGCACTTTCTCCAACCGCTACAAGGCGATCTAACCCTAATCCAGTAAGGAGGTTCAAACTCTGAGTTGGCCTCCACCTGTGTTTGGACGCGACACAGGGTCGGCTCGTGATCCCATTGGGATCAATCCAGTTTTGTTGTGTCCGGTGGAGAGTGTAGAGAGACTTGTCTTTGTCAGGCTAACCACCCAAGTTATGTGTTTGCAACGTACCGCTGCGTTGGTGTGGTGTAACACTTTTTTCTACAAGAATTTCTTCAAGGTGTAGCTGCAGTCGGAGGTTAGCCGTGTCTTCCGCACTGACGGACGCATTATAGATTACATCTTGAAGCGTAGGATGACGAATGCAGTGGATAGTGACTTGGGTCTATTCATCTTTAGACTTTCAGATGATCTTTCTATTAACGTCGCTGTGAAGTGTTGGTGTGCATATAGTCAATCATATAGTAGAGATTTTCCTCCGCAGAAATATCCCTATAGTTGTCTTCCGTCGCCACTTTCATGATCAGGCTGTTACCATTAGAATATAAGAGATGGGCTTTAACATGGGTATAGTAAAAGTCAAGAACAGCATGGCCTGTGTAGATGGGTCGGTTAAGCTTATATCAGCCTTTTTGGAGTCTATGGTTACCAGATTATCCTCAAGATCTTAGGGGTCCTTAAGGCTGTGGCTAGCCATTAACCCCTTGACCCTCGGGTTTCACTTATGAGCTTTCGCCGATTTCCCATTGTTTTATGTTTTACCAAGAGCTTTTATTACACTCTAAAGCCCGATCATTTTGGTGTCCTTCATTTTAAGAGTTGGAGAATTCTGTTGTAAAAAAAAATCCAGTCGCTCCTTATTCATGGGGTTGATGATCTTCTTAGTACTTCCGATATATTGCCCTCACAGTTTGTCTACTAACTGAAAACCAAACAACCACTTTATCGGAAAGTTCATGTATTCAAAAACTTCTTGTGACCCGCTGCACGGAATTCTACTATTGATTATGACACCGTCATATGTATAATCCGATAAAATAATATATTGCAGAGCAACATCAATAGCACACGGGAAATGCATGTTTATAAGAAACATGACATAAAAAAACTTTAATTATAATTGATCTGTAGTATTCAATCATAGTCTTTTTGGAATGCTTACGACATGACGACCGCTGTCAGATCACCTTATAACACAATTGTCAGCCACACGTAAGATCTAGTGATTCTCATGACTGTACCCCTTGAGGTGCGTTTATCTTTCCTCCGCCATGGTAGCCGGATTGGTCTCTCTGGGGCTCCGTAGGTCTGAGTATGAAGGGATGAAAACGCATATTGACACTCTTTTACTTTGTTTATCTTTCCTATTAGATCTCTTCTACCTGCCATACCGCTACCTTATTTCCTATATTCTTGACAGAGTATACCCGTCGTTTAATAGTCAAATGTACCTGCACCAATGTTGATATAGATATGTATATAGATAGTAGTAGTAGTAGTAGTATTAGTAAGAGTATTAATAGTTGCAGCAGTAGTAGTAGTAGCAGTAGTCGTAGTAATAGCAGTAGTAGTAGTAGCAGCAGCAAAAGTAGTAGTTGTAGTAGCAGTAACAGTGGTAGTAGTATGAGAAGAATGTAGATCAAGAGAGCTACAGAGAACTAACATCTTAAGAGAACTGAATCAGCATGGTGACAATTTACTAAATTTTGCTCATGTATCTGGGATTCCGATCTCAAATGATCGATAACTATACATGCATCTAAGACAATTCTGGTACAGCTATATGTTGTTCGATTGCAGAATAGCCATAACAGTTAGGCCTCGCTGTTAGTGTAACATTGAATGGGGAACATAATGAAACTGTTGCTACCAGACATAGATACAATGAATTTGAAGCACATAGAAGTATAATATGTTGAAAATGTAAGATCTTCATTGTTACAAAATTGGACTCAATATCCCAAAAGCAAACCTAGCGGCAACAAAAGATTGAAGTAGTTAAAATGAAATAGTGCAGGTAAAAAAGAAGAAGAAGAAGAACAAGAAGAAGAAGAAGAAGGAGAAAAGAAGAAGAAAAAAGAAGAAAAAGATGAAGATGAAGAAGAAAGAAAGAAAGAAAAAGAAAGAAAGAAAGAAAGAAAGAAAGAAAGAAAGAAAGAAAGAAAGGAAGGAAGGAAGGAAGGAAGGAAGGAACGAACGAACGAAGGAAGGAAGGAAGGAAGGAAGGGAGGGAGGAAGGAACGAAGGAAGGAAAGTAGGAAGGTAGGATGGAAGAAAGAAAAAGAAAGAAACAAAGAAATAAGAAACAATCAAAGAAAGAAAGAAAACATAATAGTAGGTAAAACTGCTGATGTTGTTACAGTTATTGCAGCAGCAGTAGTATAGTTGCTCTATTGTTCATATTTCTTTCTGAATTATTGATTTCTTTCCTTCGCACTTGTTTCTAATAACGCTTCTTTCTTTGTCGATCATAATAACAACCATATTTTTGAACTGTTGCAGAATTATGTTCCTCGTGATTTGAAGAATGAGCAAGATAGACAAGATGCTAATATCAGATGTACTGAAAAAACAGACTGGGAAAGAAAATACATCGATTTGAGAAAGAAAGAATAACAAGAAATTAGGGGAGAAAGAGAAAGAATTTAAAACATTAACCGACGAACTTAATCAAAGACTTTCGGAGTGCCACAATGAACTGAAATCGCAGGAAAAGAGTATGAAAGAACAGGAAAAGGCAATGAACGATATTAAACGTGCAAAGGATGAAGCATTGATAATGTTACTTAATGTTTGTTGGTGACAGTATATTACATATTACACACGAATCGCCTTTGACTTTTCTTGGTTGTTATTAGTTGTTTATACAACTAAAACAACATTTTTGTATATGGCAAAATTATTAAGTCAAAACAAGATCGTGTTTAACTGAAATACTAACATTTGCACGCAGATCATATGATGTAAATTATGTTATACGTGACATATCAGTCTTTAGTACTACCGTGATCTGTAAGGTAGCTTGGTGCCACGGCAGCAGAGTTGCATATTTAAATTCCTTCACAGACTAGGCGGGCCGAAATCGCACTGATTTATTGCAGATGAAGAAAATGCCGCCAATATTACCGCTGAGGCAGTCGAGTAAGGTCGTCGATGAGTCCAAGTCACCGAGTTCAATTTGCACAAGCTAATCGGTGATTTTGATGATTACTGGGTAATCATTCTAAACGCACTCAAACAAGGCTGAGAACAACTCTGATTAATTCGGGTTAATCTAAACTGTGACACCATCAGTGGCAGTTATAGTGCGAACCTTTTCAGGTTCATAAAGTATTGTCACGCAGGGTTGATGTTGTTCGGCTTGTCATAGAATGCGAATGAGGGTGACCTGCTCTCAGTTACTCCTGCGACACCCGTTTATCTTCCATGTAAGAATCCTTGACTCAAGAACTTACGTTTTCTCTCATGGACCAGGTGGGTCACGTGTGGGACCTGCGCAGGGAGACTATGACATTACAACTGTGCATTAAAGATGAATCTTAATAAATAAAATGACGATCGTGAGAATACACGATTAACTCACATTTGTGACAACCAAAGTGCGCGACATAATACGGAAACATCCTCGGTAATATTGCCCGATGATTGTTCTCAGGAGCGCTAAAGATTCTTTGAATGTGGCATAGATGGCTAAACAATTTGATATACTGGTGGTTGACTGCCACAAAAGCGCGCCGTTTGAAAATCTGGGATTGCAGGCGGTCCAATCTATTCAAGATTGTCTACGACAATTAGTAACTCGTCAAATAAGGCGGTTGCGTTTCCGGTAATAGTTTCACTCCCATCATAGTCAAAAGTGCTCACGACGGTCAATAAAATCATTCATGTAACTGTTTAGCATAGTCTGACTAAGTTACAACAAACAAATACTGATTCAACAATTGCAAATATGGCAATGGGAAGCACATTTCACTTGTCTTGCAAAAGGTACCAGACGAAACCGATAATTCATGAAGCTTCATATTGGCTCGATTAAAAGCTATATTCAATCTTAAGTAGACTATTCTGATATGCGAGATCGAAGCAGCTGAATGTATCAGTATTATTTGCACCCAGCATGACGAATAGAGTTTAAAATGCAAGATACGTCTCGGTGTTCTCCCTTGTGAAACATTCTTGGAAACTGATGAAAACCTACTCAGGGCGTCAATAACAATCACTCAGCCAATACCAAAGTTGTATATTGCAACAGCGATATCATGACGTTCTCAAACTGCATACATTTTCATATCGGCGGAAAGGATATCAAAGCACATTCAGGCAACGTTAATGTTGCCAATATGATTCTCAGACTTGCTAGATACAACAAAGATGATATGATATGTTTTAAGGATACATGCGATCATGCAGATCCTACACAGTACAACGATGGTGTCTTCAAAATATTGCAGCCAAAGAGGACGTAAATTTTTCACTCGAGCAGCCATTCTCCAAGTATAGTTAATGCGTTGTTATGCTCTCTAACAAGACTCTTTAGTTGGAATCCTGTAGTAATTTTCTCAGATTAGTAATTGAACAGCATACTATAAATAACCTCATATCATGAAGGCATTGTTGATCTTAATAAAATCCTAGTTGCGAAGAAAAGGAGCGCAATAGGAAATATGTGCTGGGTCACAATACATCTTTCTCCGACAAAAGTAACCCGGATGCAGCTTAATCGGCTCAATGTGGTCAAGTAGCATTTACCTCGGTTACATTAAATTTGTCAAAGTTTGTGTTGATGCAAACGAGTAACGGAATATTTCCATTCTTCTTGGCGATCCCAGCTATGCAAATTCGACCGTTACAGGCTTTTGGAACCGACCCGGAATAGCTCTGAAAAAGGGGCCGGGGGAACTTACAGGCCTACAAAAATAAAAATGTCTTCGGTTATCTGCGTGGACTTGAAGCGGACGGAGTCTTCGGCTGTTGCACTGCTTATGACGACCACAGAGTGTCTGTTCACTAATTTCGATTTCCTCGCAATGGAAAAATCGTTTAAGCGCTTCTGATGGGTCTTCATGCGGATGAATTTCCATTGGTTATCCCCAGCGTGCGAAACCAACATCATTTATTTGAATTCGGCCCCTATTACCAATACACGTAGTAACATTATGAGTAGTGAATGGAGATACAGTAGGGACTAGGGGACTTTAATCTTAAAATAGGGACGTTGTACCGTAGTGACTGTGGAAATTTAACATGGAGAGCACAGAGTTTGTACAGTAGGGACAATGGGAATTTAACATGGTGGGATGGGACTGTTGAGGGACAATGGGAATTTAACATAGGAAATTTTAACATGGATGGGACTATAGAGGGACATTGGATTGGGTCTGTCTAGGAACAATAGAAATTGAACATGGTGGGCCTGTCTAGAGGCAATGGAAATGGAAAATGGGAGATGGATAGAACACAGACAATAGACAACAGACAATTTTTAAAAAGAAATTTAGGCATGAAAGTTAATGTCTTTTCGAGGCATAGGATTGGCATTGAAAAGGGCCTTTGGTTTTATGTTAACATACCATACTGTTAACATAGAGGTCTCCTTCTTTTCCTTAAACTCTGTCTCACTTATGGTCCGTAAATCAAAGCCCTCTTTAAACAACCTTGTCTTTCTACGTAGATTCTTCTTTTCCACACACATGTATCCGTCATCTTCACAATAGTCCACGAGGATCTTACGTATATGGGTAAGTCCGTTCTAAACATCGCTGAAGAGACGAGAGTAGAGGATTCCACGTCGGTCCCCATCTTGGTGACGATAACAGGTGAAGGAATGCAGCAAACTGCGGTTATTTATAGGGAAAAGGAGGATCGAAACGGATTGAGTTCATTGACCAATCCAAACATGCGTTACAAAATTCAGTCACCATTCGTCCAATCGGAAGAGAGCAGTCCTTGACGTCGCATTCCCTATATAGAGGCACTATCCATGCGACACAGTTAGCATAAACATGACGAAAACTCAGAAGACAATAAATTGGGGTGCACCGGCCGTAGAGACTACCCAAGTGAACCCGGACTTACTTCCAGAAGAGGTGAATTGGGATTTTGTGGATTTTCTTTCACAAGAATTTGTTCCGGAACCAGTACATTCGTTACCTTCTCCTTCTTTACCACACGTGGAGAATTTTAAACAGAGACAGAAAGAAGAGTTGGAGAAATTTATACAACAGCAAAAGGAAGCGGAACAAATTTTTCTTCTACAACATCAAGAAAAAGAGTTAAGAAAGAAACAAGAAGAAGAAGCAGCAAATAAACAAGAGGGTGAAAGTCAAACGGTTACGATACTGTTAGACATTTTAGCGGAGTTAAGAAGTTTGAAACAAATGTATCAGACTTCTTTATTACGACGGAAGAGAAAAAGACCTTCCCGAGCTAAACAACCCAACCCTGTCACAAGACCTACCATACCACCCTTAATTATTTATACCAAATCATCATCATCTTCAGTATGCAGTCCAGAAGTAGGCCTTGGCCGTGGCAAAGGCTTAAGGCAGCTAAAGTTGATTGCTTCCTAAGTTTTGTTGTTTAAAACGAACAAATACCCAAAGGCCCTTTTCAGGGCCACCCATTTCTCTCGAAAAGAGATAGTATTTCAATTGCCAACATCAATTAAAGCTCAAAAACCCTTTTTTTTACCCATATAGTACGTGTGAATGATTGAGTGCGTGAGTGTAGATTCTTATTCTAAAAATCAAAACCAAGAAACACTTACTTTTTATACACTGTCTATTCTGGTACAAATTTTACAATCCAATTCACAACACAACATAGCACTTTAAAAAGTTCATAGGCTTCTTCTTTGTCTGTCTTCAATCTCTCTTTTTTTTTAAATGTCTTCACTTTCACAGCTTTTTCCTCCTCTTCATCCTCACTTTCTTCCCTTATTTTTTTTCTCCTGTTTCTGTTTCTTCACCTGTCCGCTTTCTTCCTCTTCTTCCTCTCCATAACTCACCTCTTCTTCTTGCTCCTGTTGTTTCTTAGGGCAATCTGGAGACCGATGTCCTTTTTCTTGACAATGATAACAGGTATCTTGACTTATGTCTCTTCTAACCCCTGTTTTGTTTTTTTTTTTGACGGTCTGGACACTCTGAAGACCTATGTCCTTTATTCTTACAGATAAGCAAGTATGTTGACTTTTATCTCGAAAGGAGGGTGAGTAGTCCGTCAGCTTGTCTGAAGAAAATTTTCTAATGACCCCTCGCAAAGCTCTGATGAAAAGTTCGATCTGTGTAGTCTCGTCCATTGTTCTGCTCAGTTTGAGAGTGAAATGAATAGTGGAAGGACAAGACACACACCCTTTATATACGCTGGTCTGTCATGGATATAAAGTGACCCATGGTGTTTAAACTTTAGTCATTTGACATTTTGCAGTCAAGATGAAACGATCCAATTCATTCGTGAAGAAAGAAGAAGAAAGTAAGAGACAGAAACGTGATCTATTGCCTCGTACCATTGCTGAAGTCTTGGCACAAATTCATACCAGTGATTTTGAAGAGGACATGAGTGAACAAGAATCAAAACCCAGAGAGTCTGCACCTAGTCAAAGTTCACCACCCTTAGTCAACCCTGAAAAGTACTATCACATTCTAGAGACGGAAAAGCGCTCCTCTAGAAAATTTAGAACCACGGCTTACACTTGCAGGGTAAAGTTTAAAGATTTCAAGGCCGACTTACCATTGGAGAAAGCAGAAGGGTTCATCACCGAGATGTGGGATTCTTTCCTCACCACACTCAAGCGACAATGTGAAGCCAAAGAATACGATCGCTTGAGACTTTCCGTAGAACACGACGGCTTGAAATCCCATGTTTGGATCGAGTTTAGCAGCCCTGCAGAATTGACCCCTTCCAAAACCATGGACAAGATTTAACACGTGCAACAATCCAATGACCAGTTTGACATCACCGATAGAAAAGCCACTCTGTCCATGACCCACGTCTCTCCTTCTCAAGGGACTGGACGCAAAAAGGTCTTATTGGTGAACGGCCTTCGCAGCATTAAGACTAGCCTCGTCCAAATCAACAATTCTCAAGACCAGATGTGTTTAGCCAGGGCTATTGTAGTAGGACGATCCTATGCTGACAAAAACGACACAGCAGAATGGAAAAGAGCCTGGGAGAACATTCGAAAATCGGACCGAGCCAAACAACGAAATGAAGCAGAACTCCTGTTACAACAAGCCGGCCTGTCCAAAGACAAACCCTGTGGCATTCCTGAATTGCAAAAATTGCAAAATGTCCTAGCTTCACGCTACACCTTGAAAGTGTACCCTCATGAAGTGCGCGGACCTCTGCTGTTTCGAGGCCAAGACTTCAAGGACGGAAAATACATTCATCTCTATCATCACGATGAACATTTCGATACCATTACCACCATCGCCGCATTCCTGGGATACGGTTATTACTGTGAGAAATGTGACTATGGTTACAACAATGTAGAGCAACACAAACATTGTGGATCGAAATGCTCAGGATGTTTGGCCTCTCAACCCTGTCTGGACGAAGGACAAGAACGAGTGCATTGCCCTGCTTGTCTGCGCACGTTTGTCAGCCCTGTCTGTTACCAACAACATCTGAAGACACACGGTTCACAGCAGAAATGTGCTTGCCAACTCCTGAGATTGTGCCCTACGTTTGGACAAGGCATACATACCAATAGTGCCAAGACACACGTATGTCGAGGAAAGAAAAAATGTCACATTTGTCACCAAATCGTGGACTTGGAACACGAATGCTACATGCAAAAATACCAACCCCAACAAGAGAAAGATGATGGTCACAAGAAGAAGAAGAAAGGCAATTTCATCTTTTTCTATTTCGAATGCATGCAAGAGACTGGCATTCACATTCCTAATTTCTGCGTGGCTCATCGAGCGTGTGAGAAGTGCATTCAAGAACCTATCTTGAGTCATTGTCCTCACTGCAACAAAATTCCTGGAGGACGTGAAAAAATCTTTCGGGGACCGAACACGTTGGCCGATTTGGCCCGATGGGTCTTAGACCCCATCGACAAGACATGGAGTCAAGAGAACATCGAACGTTACGGAGATTGTCATCGTCATGCCACGGTGATGGCTCACAATTTCTCGGGGTACGATGGACAGTTTCTTCTCAGGTACTATACGGAACATGGTACCGAGCGTCCTAAAGTCACTTTGAACGGAGCCAAAATCATTTTCATGCAAGTGGGACAAGTACAGTTTAAAGATTCGATGAGCTATTTGGCCATGCCTTTGAGTCGAATGCCTAAAACGTTTGGAATGACAGAAATGGCTAAAGGGTACTCTCCACACTTTTTCAATACCGAAGCCAATCAACATGCCGTTCTACCTCATTTGCCTGGGGCTCACTATTACGACCCTGACAACATGCGTACCGAACAACGAGAAGCTTTCTACGCTTGGTACCAGGCTCACGCCTCGGACCTTTTTGACTTTCAGGAAGAAATGCTAAAGTATTGTCGTTCCGACGTGGACATTTTACGGCGTTCCTGTGGAAAATTTCGAGAACTGTTCATGGAACACGGAGGGGTCGATCCTTTGAAAGAAGCTTGCACCATTGCCAAAGCATGTTCCTTAGTCTACCGACAACGATTCATGCCTAAAAACACCGTGACTGTCATCAGTCCTCAAACGACCAACTATGTCAAACATCAATACTCGGTCAAAGCCTTACGCTGGTTACATTACTTGTGCGACAAGGAAGACAAATGGATTCAGAATGTTCGCAACGGAGGGGGAGAAAAGACCATCGGAACGTATTCGGTCGATGGGTGGGACTTAGAAAACCCCAAGATCGTGTACGAGTTTAACGGTTGTTTATTTCACGGATGTCCCGTCTGTTACCCTGACCGTAGCACTAAAAATCAGTTTTTACATCGAACCATGGAAGACTTGTACCAGGACACTTGTCAGCGGCGCATGAAGTTAGAACAGCAGGGAAACCAAGTGGTGGAAATGTGGGAACACGAGTACGATCACCGTTTGAAAATCGTTCCCGAGTTTAAAAGCACCGTGGAAAGTTACCAGTTCAAGGATCCCCTGAATCCGAGGGATAGTTTGTACGGAGGAAGAACCAATGCCACCTGTTTGCTGTACCAAGTCGACGAAGTGAAAGGAGAAGAAATCAAATACTTGAACGTGTGTTCGCTGTATCCCTACGTGTACAAATATTGTCACTTTCCTGCAGGACACCCGCAATTGTTAACGCAACACATCGACCTCAAAACCATTCGACAATACGAAGGCTTGATCAAGTGCAAAGTTTTGCCTCCCATGGACTTGTACCATCCCGTGTTACCTCACCATTGTCAAGGCAAGCTGATGTTTCCCTTGTGCTGTACTTGTGCCGAAACGTGTAACCAAGATCAACCGTGTCAGCACACCCAGGAAGAACATGCCTTGACGGGGACGTGGGTTAGCGTGGAATTGTACAAAGCTCTAGACATGGGATACCAACTGTTAGAAGTGTAAGAAATTTAACACTTTCCCAAGACACAAGAATACCACAAGGGTGACCAAACTCAGAAAGGCATTTTCACAGACTACGTGGCTGCTTTTTTGAAACTGAAACAAGAAGCCAGTGGCTATCCTTCCTGGTGTCACACTCCCGAAGACCAAAAGACATTCAAAGAGAAATACTGGGCACAAGAAGGCAGGCATCGTTTGCCAAAGGGATGTTAAATTGCTTGTGGGGTAAAATGGCACAACGACCGTGTTTACCCAAGACGGAGTATTTGACAGAACCTTCCCGCTTCTTCCAGATGATTCATGACAAAACCAAATACATGAAACACGTGGACGTTGTTCGCGAGGATTTGATCTTAGTTAATTACGAAGAAGATCTGGACTTTGTAGAAGCGAAGGAATTTAGAAATGTCATCATTGCGGCTTACGTGACAGCTCATGCTCGCTTAAAATTGTACGAAGTTTTAGAACTGTTAGGGGAACGCGTCCTGTACTTTGACACGGACAGTTGCATCTACATCGAGTACCCGGGTCAACATCACACTGGCATCGAAGGAGACCGTTTAGGAGCATGGACAGACGAGCATCCCGACGAGAAAATTTTAAGTTTCGCAAGTGGCGGTCCTAAAAATTACGACTACGAATACCGGAACAAACAAGAAGTGCACACGGAGTTTAAAGTGAAAGGATTGACTCTGAATTATCGTACCAGTCGAGTGGTGAACTTTGGCATATTGAAAGAAGCCTTGCAGTCTGGAAAAGATGAAAACTTTAAAGTGACCACCTACCAGCCAAACAAGATTGTACGTTTACCCACTCACCAAATCGTCAGTCGACCCTTGGAAAAAGTTTATCAAATTGTGTACCAGAAGCGAGTGCGTCTTCCCAATCACTTTACTTTGCCGTATGGACACGTCGGAATTGGTCTGTATATAAAAAGGGACAATGTCCAAGATCAATAGTTCATTGTGACTACCAAGACCAAGCGAACAAGATGAATACTTTCAGAGAAATACAAAACAAGTTCAGACTGGCACAATTCAAGTTTGGGGCCTCTGAAGTGGAATGCGATTGTGTGCCTTGCGATGTGAGCGATGCTGTACACTGTGACCTTAGCAATGCCGTAAAGCATCATGGGAACTTTGTTCTCACTAACCCTATGGTGCTGTACGTGTCAAATCTGAAAGCGATGCTACTCGTCCTCTTGGACACTTTACTGGGTTTCATGATCAATGTGGATGTCAACCTTTACGTCTACCACTCTACGGATGTCATCCAGCCCTGAGCAAACTCCTATCGATGTCACCCTGCCCTCATCGAAACGAACCTGTGAAAAACGAATATTCGTTTCCTGTGCGTTTGTCTGAATACTGCAACTTTGAAAATCGTTTTCAATCGTTCAAAGGAAAATGGCCTAAGTATCTGGGAGGACCAAACCCCGAAGAATTAGCCAGAGCCGGATTTTTCTACTTGGGGGAAGGGGATAAAGTCAAGTGCTTCAGTTGCGGTGTGTCACTGCACCACTGGGAACCACAAGATTCGGCCTACCTGGAACATGCTCGATGGTCTCCCAGTTGTCACTATTTACCTTTAGTTGGAGAATATCAGTAATCCCTGAATGGATACTTTACAAGAGAACATTCGTGGTTTGCCTGTGGAGTTGAGAGAACGCATTTACCGAGAACTGGTCAAAATACAAGTGAAACGTAAAGAACAATTGCATCTGTTACGTCACCGGTGTTTGAACCACTGTTACCTCAATGCTATCAGAGGACTGATCCATGAGAAAGTGTTCCATTGGGCAGACCTTCATCAACTACCCCTTGGTTTAAAGGATTGGTTTGTTATTGATGATTCTATTTCTTACAATGTAAACTCACTGAATCGAATTCCAGAGGAAGCGTTAAAGGAATACCAACATCTTTTACACAATGTCACCTTAGTAAAAGAGGAAATTTCTGAACGAACTGTGATGTGCAAATTAGTGACTAAACCATTTAGATTCGCTACTGGAGTAAAACCATGTCTGTGTAGACAGTACATTTATTGCTTCCGAAAAAAAAGATTTTTAGTATGACCTATTCATGGATACTTTACAAGAGAACATCCGTGGTTTGCCTGTGGAATTGAGAGAACGCATTTACCGAGAACTGGTCAAAATAAAGAACAATTGCATTCGTTACGTCACCGGTGTTTGAACCACTGGTACCTGAATGTGAATGCTATAAAAGAACTGATTCGTAAGAAATTGTTCCAGTGGTCAGACATTGTTCAAAACTTTGAGGTCGCAAATGATCGACATGTTCATAATTTTGGTTACTTCGAGATTCACCTAGTGCAACGAATTGAGGAAGAAGAGTTAAACGATTACTAACATATTTTACGTGGAATCTGCTTAGTGGAAGAGGAAACTTTTAAACGAACTCTGACCTGTAGGTTACAGTATGCAAGATTTAGATTTCCTACTGGAGAACGAAGATCTCTGGCAGGAAAAGTAAATTTATTGCATCCGAAAAAAAGAGAATATAAAAACAGGTTGCCATGCCAAGGCTTTTATCACATGTGATTGAACAGGTTCCGTAGAAGGAACTCAGTGACAATATTCAAACCGCGGAAGATTACCATCACTTAGTACGACAACTGCATCCATTCAATTTGGGTGGACAAGTGGTGTGTGTCTTAGTGACTTGTTTTCTGGAATTTCGTTTACCAGCCGATTCCTTGTGGACTCTTTACTAACAGTACTTACCACCCGAATGGCCTTAAATGTTCATGAAAGACTGATTTTGCTCAAAGCCTTGTGTTTTCATCTGGATACTTCTCGTCCTTTACGGGAAAAACAGATTTGTCAACTTTTAGCTACCGAAGACGTGTATGACGATGTGTGTGTAGCTTGTGACTTACACTCCCATTGGACAGATGTACGTGCCTGGAAAAAATGGGGTTTTGAGGCTTGGACCCAAGAAGTGGCCCAGTATACTCGAGAGTTGTGATTCTTCCTTTCAACGTCCAAAGAAAAAAGTCACTTTTCAACCTGTGTTAGTGACAATACCAGAAGAAGAAGAACGCGTCACTCAGGACAGGACTGTCATGGACATTCCTGAAAGACCCTTTCGGGAGAACACTTGTGTGACCTTACCCCCTGTTGAACTGGTCAGAACATTACCCAAAACATGTTGTACAGAAACTTGTTTCTATTCCACTTTGATCATTTTCATGTGCATTTTATAGTTGTACTTAAGCCTTTGGCTTTTATGTATTTTAGTCTTTCGTGTTCATTTTTAAAAAATCAATAAACGTGTCCTGAAAAAAGTATAACAACTCTTGTCATGTCTGTTTTCGTGTCACCGATGACATTCCTGACACTATGGCTACCTCTGCTATCTCTGCTCCGTCTTCCTCCACTTTCAAAGTCATCGACGAACACTTAGACCGTGCCATTTGGGAGCCTTTGTATCTTCGCCATCCCTTTAACATGCTCATTACAGGACCTAGCGGTTCAGGCAAAACCGAATTTGTCAAACGTATGATCGAACATAAACATCATTTGATCGATCGTCCATCTTAACGCATCGTGTGGTGTTACAAAGAGTGGCAATCGGCGTACAGCCTCTTGCGAGAAAGTCAAGGCGATTCCATCGTGTTTGTGGAAGGCATTCCTAAAGAAGACGACGGCATCGTCTCTGACTCCCGTCAAACCGATTTGGTCATTTTCGGCAACATGTTAGGAGAAGACGAAGAAGAAATTAAACTTTGTTTTACGCGCAAAGGGCATCATCGTAATGATAGTGTCATTTACATCACTCAATGTCATTTACATCACTCAAAATTTGTTTCAACAAAGTAAAGCCCATCGCACCATCAGTCTCAATGCTCATTACGTGGTCTTGTTTAAAAGCCCTCGAGATAAATCGCAAGCGCAAGTCTTAGCCAAACAGTTAGGAACGCCTTGGCTCACTCAGGCGTAAGACGATGCCACTCAAACTCCACACGCCTATTTACTTGTCGATTTGAAACCTACTACCCCCGATGATTTGCGATTTCCTACCCATTTGTTTCACCACTGGTGCCAAGACGGAGGACCTGTCCTGTACACGTCTCCGTCTTCGACTTAACCCCACAAAAAAATCTATAAAAACCTCTGTCACTTTTCGTCTGTCTCACACAGTCTCAACATGACGTCCCTTCAGTCTCATCTTCTCGTCAAACTGATTCGTGCATTGTATGGCATCAGTCACGAAAAAAATCCATAAATACGTGCTCGTGTCTTAGAAGCCAGTCTCAAAGAAGTCTTACGATGGTTCACGGTGACAGCACGTCAATTACTGCAAGGGATCATTCAGATTCCTCATCAAACCAAACGCTCTTTTGATCGAAACAAAGTAGCTTTGACCCAACTGGCCGATCCCCGCATCGACACTCAGACTAAAAAACAAATCATTTTGAAAGCTGGAGTGAGCGGAACTCAATGGAGGTGTCATCATTCGCTCTCTCTTAAGATGGGATCCTAATGCTCCCAATGTTCTCCCCAAGAAAAAAGTCAAACGAAGCCCCAAGAAGAAAAAAAGCAACGGTGGCAAGACCAGGTCACCACCTCGAAAAAGGGAAAGCCCGCAGAAAAAGAAACAGAGAAGTCTTCCGAAAAAGAAAAGCCCACAGAAAACTAGTTGCAAGAGAGGCACTTCGGCCAGGATGTAACCTTCCACTCGCAAACCATGACCTGCAACGGCGGTGACCGCGTCTCCGGTAGCCTCAGGTTCATCCACTTCTCCGTTGATGACACCAAGAATGAGAAGTACTTGGAGACGTTGATGACACCAAGAGCTTCTCCGTTGATGACACCAAGAAAATCTCCAGTGGCAGGACCCTGATCTTTAGTGGCAGTGACAGCTGCTCACAAAGTACCTTCTCCCAAAATCAAAGTCCAAAAGAGATCTGGCATGTTGCAGAGTTTACTGGATTTGTCGAAGCAAGAACTGGCTCGATTTAGTCCGTTACGTACCCCTGCACGACTTGTCGTGCCTGTCCTCAAGTTGATACGACGTAAAGACAATCAGTGGCGACGCGTTCCAGTATAAAAAAGGCTGCGATAAAAGTAGGGGGATCAGTGAACTTCCAAAATATGTCACCTCAAAGAAGTGCACACCGTCACTATCATCAAAAAAAGAAAGAGGCAAAGACAAGTTCGTCATCCGACAAAGCGCTTAGCCAAGCATCGACGTTACCCTAAGAAAAGATACAAAGAAAAAGAGGAGTCACCAAAGGGGAGGATTCCTTAGAGATTTTGGAAAAAATATTGTTACCTTTATGACAAAGGTATAGTCCAAAAAATAAAGATAAAAGGGCGTGTGCTATGTCATCGACGTTAGTGTATTTTTGGTGAATGTCCTGGAACCAACAAGCAAAAGATGTCACCACGGATCCCCCCCCCCCCGAAAACATTCCTCTTCTAAACCCCAAGGAAAGAAAAGGAAAGGACTACCTCCTCGTTTAGTCAAACATGGGGACATGTTATCTCCACCCCTGCGAAAAAAACTCATTCAAACGGCCTCCAAAGAGGTCATCAATACCGTGTGCGAATGTCGTCTGAACGTTTTGAAAGGCACGATCTCTTTGTCCAAACACCAGAAACAATGCTTAGGCAAACATCGTTACGTTCTTCGCCAAATGGTTCAAAAGAAAATGCCCATTCGTTAAAAAAAGAAGATGTTGGTCCAACGTGGAGGAATTTTGCCACTCTTGTTAGGCCCATTGCTGAAAGGAGTCTTGGGAACCATGTTGGGAAGACTCGTGGGAGCAAGATAAAAAGGACCTCTAAAGTCCCAAAATCTCAGACCTAACCCTTGACATTCAATGGAAGGACGAAAACTAGCTTTAGTGCCTTACAAACGATGGATGGAATACCATTGTTGACAAGAACAGCGGACCCCGCATTTACCTCCCAATCCCAATTTGAGCGAGATGTCCCAGTTACAAGACGAATTACAGTCTTTGATGGATCGCCAAGATTTATCCGAAACAGAAAAATCGCAAAAGTACGGTCAACTCTAGCAACGACTGCAACTCTTTCACCAAAAAGATTTAGACGAAACATCTATAGCCACTCTGAAAGATTTTAAGACCTTGATGAAAAGTCCATCCCCCACACCATCACCACTACCACCACCACCAGTACTACCATCCCCAGGGGTTACCAGAGACACTACCACACGAAGGCCTGAGGAAGAAGAGATACGAGACGTTTTTCAAACACCGTCAGCAGCTCCCATTTCTAGTAAGATTGCAGCATCCTTGTTGACCCCTTCCCCCACACCCCAACGAGAAGAAATGAAAGCTTGGGTTAAAAAGATGATGTCCACTCCTCCTTCGACAGAAGTGAAAAAGAAAGAAGGGAAACCAGAAGTGAAAAAAGAACAGAAGACCAACGTCATCCTGCAGGTTACGGAGGAGTTCAAAAATTGTATCGTGCTGCCAAAACTCGACTGAAAAGTCTCCGTTTACCTCAAGTGCAACAATGGTTTCAAGAACAAGCTACCTACACTTTACACAAACCCATTCGGCTCAAGTTTTCCAGAAGTCGCACCCAAGTGGAAGGCATCGATCATCAATGGCAAGCCGATTTAGCCGATGTCTCTCATTTGGCCAGCTACAATCGCGGCTACAAATATTTGTTTTGTGTCATCGACGCCTTTTCCAAATTTGCCTGGGTCGTGCCATTGACTTTCAAATCGAGTCACGAGTTAGTGCGAGCCCTGCAACGGGTGTTGAAACAAAGCGGTCGCCACCCTCTTCGATGGCAAACGGACAAAGGCACCGAATTTTTGAACCAAGCTTTCCAAAAAGAATTAAAGAAACGTGACATTCATTTTTTGACCACCGAGAATCGTGAAACCAAAGCCAGCATCGTGGAACGTTTTCAACGCACTTTGAAAGAACGCATGTGGAAATATTTTACGCATCACCACACTCTGAAGCACATCGACATCTTACCGCACCTGGTGCAAGCGTACAACCAATCTTACCATCGAAGCATTGGACGTGCCCCGCAAGAGGTGACTCCCGACAACGAAGTGCTGGTTTCTGATCCTCTCTTTGATACGTCCCCGATGGTGGCTGTCCCCAAGAAAAGTGAAGTGTTGGCCGTAGGAGATTGGGTGCGCATTGGCAAAACCAAACGCACTTTTGACAAAGGTTACTTACCTAACTGGACTACCGAATTGTTTCGTGTCACTGGACGAGTGCATGGCCGTCATCCTGCCGTCTATAAATTGGAAGACATGAACGGAGAAGTGTTAAAAGGAAGGTTTTATTTGCCCGAGTTACAACGTGTCACCAAAAAGGAAGACGACGTGTAGGACATCGAAAGTATTCTCGAACGCAGAACCCGTAAAGTGGGCAAACGACGTGTCAAAGAAGTCAAAGTACGTTGAAAAGGATATCCACCCAGTTTTGATTCTTGGATCGACGCTTCGCAACTCATCGACTATAAAAGGAACTGACCATCATACCCTTTCACACAGCTTCAGCTACCGCTACCACTCCTTCACCCAGTTCTTCTCTGCAAGATTTACAGAAACAACCCTTGTGGGTGTGGTGTGGAGAACGTGTGCCTAAAACGCAAATTGTCTTTTTCTGCCAAATGTTTGTGGTGAATTGTGTCATCGGTGCAGCCATTGCCAATTTGAGTTTGCAACAAGGAGACAAACAATTGTGGACCATTTTAGTGAGCAGTTGCATCGATTACCTGCTTCCCAATCCCTCCCTGAAATTCTCCTCGAACGGCAAGAACGGGAATCTTGCGTCCAGTGCCAGTCACCACTCCAACAACAACAACCCCAACCCCATTTTGGGTGGAGACACACCTCTGACTTCCAGTAACCCCTCGGACAGCCACAGAACCCTGGAATTATGCGTCACCATAACCAATTTTACTTAACCTTACCCAGTGACTGTTCCATGGAGGTGTTTCCCAAGAACACTTTGTGCTGTTACACGACCAAATTACCTCAGGCCATCCAATTAGATCACGAAGCCCACTGGGAAGTGACTTTGGTAGAAATCATTCACCCGACCCAAGTCCTTAATGTCCTTCCCAATCAAAACTTTTTTACGGTGGAAGTTCATGACAAACAATTGCAACAGTACTTGGATACCATGTAAAATATAATAAGAAAACACCTAGCACAAAAAATCAAAAATCGACCACCTATCACTTGTTCGTTCCCCCAGGCTATTACTTTAGTGGACAACATTTGGTCAGCACCATTGCCTCCAGGTTTAATGTCGTGTTTCTTAAAGCTTTGGAGAGTGTCAAAAAAAGTGTCACCCTGGAGTACCATAAAGTAGCTCGTCGCCTCCTGATGAAATGTCCTGAGGAGGGTAAAATCATGTCCATTTTATTTTGTCCTGAATTGTTTGACATCTTGGGGGACATGGAGATGAGGAAGAAAGTAGAACAAAAAGTCGAATCACCAGTCATTTCCGACAACGATTCTTTTGCCAAGTTTTTTCGTGTCCCGGTAGAACTGAACCAAGGACTAAATTTGATCTTTGTGTACTCCGATGTGGTGGAGTATAACGTGGTGGGACACACCTCCGTACCCTTACTGCGTGTCATTCCTTTCAAAGTGGATTCTGCCACGAACGCTGACGAGGAAGGTGGAAATACTTATCACGTTCACCGCGAATTTGTACATTCTCACTATTTGCCTGTCAGCAAGTCTTATTTGGACACTGTCAACATTGCTATAAAAGGAGATCTGGGACAAAATATTGCATTCACCAAAGGAAAAGCCACGGTGAAACTCCATTTTCGAAAACGGTTCTCTAACGAGTTGTAAGTCATGTATCCAGTGTACCGAGGCGTTGCTCGACAGCGAGGACATGGTTTAGGAGATATGTTAAAATCGGCATTTCGTTCGGTGGCTCCCGTGTTGAAACCAATGGTGCCACGAGTATTGCACGCATTGAAAGATGTCGCGTTGACGCAAGGCAAAGAATTTCTCCAACATGTCATCACAGATAAACAAAACCCTAAAGAAGCCTTCTTGAGGGCAGGCAAAAATGTCTTGCTGCAAACAGGCAAAGACATTTTGGGCCGACGAGAAACACCTATAAAAGCCCTGAACGCTACCAAGTCAGGCATTCCTACTTCCTTGACACCACAGTAAGGACAAGGTAGAAAGAGATGACGAAGAAAACACCCTTTCACAAGACATCACACTGCTGAAGCTAGAAAGAAAAAGAAAAGAAGAACCGTTCGAGACTTAGACGTTTTCGATTATTAAATTATTGAGAAACAGAAAAATGATGCACCGAGAGTCTTGCGCTTGTTCCAAGTCGGAACTGGATCTGTTTGCCATGCCCCCCACCACGATGACGATGCAAGAATCCCAATGGTTGAAATTTCATCCCGTTTCCTCTTTGACGGATTCCGCTCCCATCGAGTTTGAAATCAAAGGACAACCCGAGGATTACATCGATCTGAATAGCAGTTACTTGAACTTGAAAGTCAAAGTTGTAGATAAGGCTACTAGAGGTAATATAGACACTGAAGCAGTAGCTCCAGTCAACAATTTCATTGTTCAGTGGAGTGGACTTGTACTTGAATAACAAACTAGTCAGTAGCAGCATGGATACTTACCCTTATCGTACCTACCTGGAAAATCTCTTGACGTACGGAATAGACGCCAAGAACACTCACCTCAATGCCTGTGTGGTATGGGAACCTCACGATGCGGGCGAGTTTGACATAACAGAAATTGATACAAAGAAAGACCACAATGAGGGATTTGTAAAACGAAGAGACAAAATCAAAGATGGAAAGAGTTTAGAACTGATGGATCGTTTGCATTTGGACATGTGGTTGCAAGAAAAGTATTTGCTGAACGGGGTGGATATCCGCCTGAGACTGAATCGTAGCAGTACCGCTTTCCATTTAATGGCTGATAGTGACGATTACAAAACCAAAATCCAAGAAGCCAGGCTCTACGTAAGACTCGTAGAAGTGTTACCTAAAGTGGGAAACGACATCAGTCACACTTTGCGCAGAACGACCGTCAAGTATCCAATACGCCGCGTGGAAGTGAAAACCTTTACCATTCCCAGGGGTCAGCGATCCATGATCGAAGATCATCTGTTCCAAGGACAGTTACCCAAACGTGTGATCATTGGTATCGTCGAGAATACAGCTTTCAATGGAGCCATCGCTAAAATTCTTTCCACTTTCATCACTTTGGCGTGTCCAAGATCGAAGTCAGTCGCGATGGCATGACCTTGTGTACTTTACCCAGAAGAATTACTTGAGTTCGTACTTGTCCCTGTTCGAAGCCATTGGACAATTAGGAACCAACACCAGTCACGGCATTACGTACGAGGATTATGTAGGAGGCTACGCATTGTGGGCTTTCGATTTCACTCCAGACCAAGGCAGCGACGAGGGACATCTCTACCCTATAAAATCAGGCCAGATTCGTGTGGAAATTCAGTTTGCAAACCGAATTCCTGATGAATCGGTGAACGGCATCCTGTATGCAGAATTCGATAATCCGATAGAAATCAACAGTTTGAGAACCTTAAGACAAAGACGAAGAAGTCATTATGATGAAGTCCCGATGGCCAGAACAAGAAGCACATTTAGTCTCCTGTTTTGCCAAACACTTGTCCGAAAAAATTACGGAATTGATCAAAAAAGATTGCTATGGATGTCAAAACGATCATCCCCGTCAAATTCAACACGATAACTGTCTGATGTTGAGTCAAGAAGAAAAATTGAACGAGTATCTGGACGAAGCTTGGAGTGACATCTCGGAAGAAGTCGTGTTGCATCAGTCGTATAAAGACTTGCGTGAACATTCTTGTCCACCATTAACAACTCAAGAGATCCATCGCATAGAAACTCTTTTGGATCAGTGTTGGGAGACGAGGCGAAGAAACGGCTACTTGTCAGACAAATTCAAGCAAAAAGTCAGGATCGAATTGATTACTTATCATTACCTGTGAAGAAAAAAAAAACAAGACAAACATGGATACCTGGGAATGTTATTGCCTTTTGAACCACAGTTCGTACACTGCTTCTTGGAATCCTGTCGTATGTGCTAAAGATGAACTCCCTCATCGCAGACCTCAAGACCATCAAGCTTATGTGATCAACACGGACGACAGTCATCTCCCAGGAATCCAGTGGGTAGATGTCTACTTTCCTCAAGAAGGATGTGTGGAATATTTTGATTCCTATGGACTGCCTCCTTTGGAAGACGATATCATTGACTTTATGGGAAGAAATGCTCAGACCACACGATTCAATAATGTGAATTACAAGGCACAGATTCCTTGGTGTGTGGACAGTACTGTGTATATTTTCTGCATCATCGCAGTCTGGGCTATTCTTTAGACATTTAATGAATAATTTTGATCGTCATTCTTCTTCTAGAAACGATGTGAAAGTAGATCGTTGGTTCTGTGACCATTATACTTATCTTTTGTCTCAAGCCAGGAAACGTAGTGTCCATCAATGGCCCAATGACTTCCAACAGTGGAAATCACAATTTCATTCACAACGTTGTCAACCCTGTTTAAAATAGAGTGTTAGTTGAAAAAAATGTTAAATGTTATATTGAACGGTTATTGTTAAAATTTTATTGTTACTTGTTAGTGTTAAGTGATTTTGAATAAAAATGTTGTGTTTTGAAAAAAATGCCTTTGTGGTTTGTTTTGCTATAGGTATCATGATTCATGCTCTTTGACTTCACTCTATCCCTCCCATGACACTAATTTAACGTTCCGACTCGAAAACCGTGGAGGGATATTTTCCTTCACGTCCGCGCTTTGACCATAAAACCGGGGCAGTCTTCAGTCTGACCATCCATTGTCGACTCATCTTCCTATGAAGATGTGCTCAAGACTAGCTAAGCTAAACGAAGCCTACATGAATTTGCAAAGGGTCAGACAAAGTCTGATACCGAAGCCGGAAGAGATAGAGAATGTTAGAATGTTTAAAGTCACTGAAGACCTGATAGAAGAGCTCTTCAGAGAAGAAATTAAGAGGGAGAAAGAAGAATGGACGGAGAAGGACTTCAGAACCCGCAGAGAGAGCAGAGAGAGCAGCAACAGCAACAGCAGCAGCAGCAGTAACCTGAACCTGACAGAGGCTTTGTCGACTGTCGTATCGACACCAAAGAGTTCTTCTCTTTCCGAAGAGGCAGACCTTATCCTGTAAGAAAGCCTGTCGTCAGAGGAGGCCGCAATCTTAGAACCTAAAAGATTGCCATAGCTTCAAGTTCACACAAAAAACAGCCCTTTTCAGGGCTACTCCATACTCTAGAAAAGAAATAACATTCCATTGCTTATGATAAGATAGAAAAAATTAGAAGTGCGTGTATAAGAACATGAATTCTTTATCTTGGTTAGAAAGTGTGTGTATAAGCATTTTCTTTAAGTAGCTTGTCAAAAAAATTTAAATAGTGATGGGTAGCAAAAAAGTGAGTGTTTCTTTTAGGTCCGCGCGTTGTTTGGTCATGATCAAGTTGATATAAGTTTTGGGTCTTAGGGGGTGTTTTCCTTCACGTCCGTGCTTTTCTTACATATTGAAAACCGCTCGGCAGTCTGACAACCCTTGTTGATTCGTGAAGAACAAAAATGAGCAGCAGGCTAGCGAAACTTTTAGAACTCCGGATGCACCTGGAATATGCCAGACGCCTACTTAATGAACTGGCAGCTAAGGGCATCGTCGAAGAAGGCAGGATTAAAGAGGAGGAGGAAGAGAGAAGGAAAAAAGAAGAGGAAGAAAAAAAGAGATGGATCAGGTCTCACATAATGATAAGCCTTGTGTGCAAGGTGACACCCGAGACAAGGGCGCTTCCACAGGCAATAGCAGCACCACAGCCTGTAGCTGCACCACAACCACAACCACAACGGGAGGTAAGGATGCCAATTCATCCTAGAGTTAGAAATAGGAGAAGAGATAGGGAAGTCTTCACTATCTCAGAGACAGATGATTGGAATAGGGAAGCCACTCAACCCGCCTCTGCGCTCCCAGTGACAAGGGTGAATTGGCAAGGAGACTGGAGTAGGAGATTCGTGTGCGGTGCCAGACCTGGAAGGTGCCAACGTTAGATCGGCGCATATGGAGTTCTAAAAAATACAGCCCTTTTCAGGACTAACGAAAACTCTAGAAAAGAAATAGTAATCAATTTGCCAATGTGTGAATGTGGAGTAGTGTGAATATAAACACTCACTCCTTTCCTGGTGTGATTGTATGTGTTTGTGTGTGTGTGTGTGTGTGTGTGTGTGTGTGTGTGTGTGTGTGTGTGATTGTACGTATGTGGGGATAGTAGAGTATGGGTTTAATTTTGCTGCTTTGCGTGTGTGAATAGTATAATTTGTTTTTGTTTTTTGCTGCTTAGCGTGTGTGGATGGTAGATTATGGGGTTTGATTTGGCATTTCTGCGTGTGTGAATAGTAGAGTATGGGTTTAAGTTTGCTGCCTAGCGTGTGTGGATAGTATATTTTGGGTTTGATTTTGGCGTGTGTGAATAGTAGATTTGGGTTATGTTTTTGCTGCTTACCGTGTGTGGATAGTATAATATGGTTATGTTATTTGTAAAGTCATTACTGTGTGAATAGTAGATAATATGAGATGACAAAAGCAGGGGATGGTTTCCTTCACGTCCGTGCTTTACATATAAGATCTTACGGCATTCGTCGTTCGTGCCATTCTACAAAGAATAAACAAGAAGATGGCTTCGAACCACCTTGATAAAATGAAGAAGTTACAAGACGTTTTGGACAATTTAGGAATAATGGAGCAGATGCTAGTAAAACTGGACGAGGATCGCTATTCTTATAGTCCACATAGAATAAAGATGGAGATCAACAACATAAGAAAGCTAAAGGAAATAATCAGTGATCTGCTGAAAGAAATAAAGGAGGAGAAGGAGGATGAAGAGGAAAAGATAAGGATGAGAGCGTGGAACGAAAAAAAAATGAAAAGGAAGAAGAAAATGAGAAGAGGAAGAAAGAGGAGGAGGAGAAGCAGAAAGAGGAGAAAAAGAAGAACAGGGAGGAAGAAAAAAGAATAGAAGAGAAAAAGAGTAGGAGAGAAAATAAGAAGCTGGTGGAGGAATAGAAGAAATTAGAAGAAGAAGAAGAAAACCAAAGGCCCTTTTCAGTGCCAATCCTATGCCTCGAAAAGACATTAACTTTCATGAATAAATTTCTTTTTCAAAAAATGTCTGTTGTCTATTGTCTGTGTTCTATCCATCTCCCATGTTCCATTTCCATTGCCCCTAGACAGGCCCACCATGTTCAATTTCCATTGTTCCTAGACCGACCCAATCCATTGTCCCTCTGTAGTCCCATCCATATTAAAATTTCCCATGTTAAATTCCCATTGTCCCTCAACAGTCCCATCCCACCATGTTAAATTCACATTGTCCCTACGGTACAAACTCTGTGCTCTCCATGTTAAATTTCCATAGTCTCTACGGTACAACTTCCCTATTTTAACATTAAAGTCCCCTAGTCCCTACTGTATCCCCATTTACTACTATTATGGAACACAGAGGAATACTAACAAGCAGCGAGAGGAAAATACTAATAGTGTAGCAAATAGCCGACTTGTTTTCATTGGTGTCGTGGATAGCTTTCGTAGACCTAAACTCCACATCTTTAAGGTGCGTGAGTCCGGATCACACCTATTCCTCTTAGCCGGAACCAAACACGGCTGGTGTATAATGAGAATGTTGGTAAATATTTACTGGGGAGTTTTCTAATATCGCGTGTCAAAAGCGACAATCTTGCAGTATCTTTAATATATGCGGTATCGTTGTTGAGCTCTCGTGGACTGACATTCATTTCGAATGAAACAGCATCTATCCGGAAGGGCACTTATCAGTATTAGGCATTTGTGAATAAGATTTATCATTGCATATACCTGATAGATCCTAAATAGCCACGCAATGATTATGTTACGGAATTTACTGTGGTGATGTTGGATCAGCTGTCTGAACGTGCCAGCATTGATGGTGATGTGATTATGCCTTGCGTAAAAATATCTGGAGATAAACATGGCTTACTAACCCTCGTGTATACATAAATACAATGAACGCGATAGACAGATAGACACTGACAGGCGGGGCCACCCAGATATACCAATACCAACTCGACTCCAGCTGAGAATAAAGTCATCACGCTGAAAAGCGCAGTTGCTGGAAACTAGTGTCGCCGTCGGCCGTAAAAATATATAGGGATTGCTTCAACAACGGGTGACGTGGAATCAGTTGACAAATCTATAGCGATAACCAATGTTGACTAAACCAAGAAATGAAAAATCTCCACTAATACTAGAATAAGTAAAAATGTGTACGTAAAAACAACTCTGGCAATAAATGTAGCTGTAAGTGAAAAAAAAGAACCATGCAACAAATAATCGTTGGAGACATATATGTTCCAATATATACTATTTTTGTATGATTGCATACTAGTTGTACCAGTGAAGACAAGTACGCGAATGAAAGCGCGTGTGCGTCGTTTATCCGACCTAGATGCGTCTGGACAAGGTCAGCATGTCAAACAATTACACTTTGCGGTGACGTTATTAATAAAAGTACTGTGATGGACCCTCAACGCGAAATAATGAATGAAGCATAACAGAAGCTGTGAGATAACAACGCCTAAACACATCCTCGTAAAATACAACTACGAGTAGTGATATTGTATAATATTTGTTTACTCGACTCAGTAAGAACTGTTGGCCTTGCCGTGGCGGGAGTTACGTTTACGGCGACTATCAAAATCGCTCAGATCGAATTTACTGTCGGGGGCATATCGATATTATCCTGTCTCGCAGATGGAGCAGGGACAATGCTTTAATTACGGCTGCATCAATTAATACAGGTTGATTCGGAATTTCTCGCAGTCGCCCTAATCAATACAATGCAACTAGCAAACTATTCTAAGTGACCTTCAAAGATAAAATCATTATCATGAGCGAGGTCGAGTTCGACGCCGTGTTGACGGAAATGGAAAATTCGACAGAACAAGAGCGCTATCGCGTTTAAGTCAGATATTGAAAGATATTTGATTTGCATGCGGTAAAAGTCGAGTACTGTACACCAAGAGCTTGTTTGTGTTTTCCCTGGGTTTGGTTTCTAAACTGCGCAGGTTTAGAATTTGGAAACGCACTCGTACGCGAGTTGAAGCGCGCTGAGAATGTACTCGCGTGTGAAAAAAAGTAAAATCATCGGGAGTGATAGGGTAGACGGCGCAAACACTAATCAGTAATGAAAGTCTAGAACTCCCTGATTACCAGAACTGTCTCCAAAGAAACAAACAAAGCACCACAATGAATTACTGACGCATCCCCACTAGGCACAATTAATTATCAAACTACCGGCCTGAGCAAATAGATATTGAACTTTGGTTTTCAAATACTGGCCAGCAAATGCTGTCGCTTGTTTGGAGCGACACAAAATCCTTTCTTGTATAAGGAATAATTCATGGTGTCTCCACCGTCATGAGATCAGAGTGTATAAGACGTTACAGACTCAGAATATATGACTGCTTGAATCGTTAAAAACATATCCCCTAAATGTGACTTTGGGCTCTGTAGCTTGATGGTACTCCTTTGTGTTTAATATGTAATCACCTTCCTCACTTGCTTGATTAATTAGATAACACAGAGGAGAAAGAAATCAGCTTGCACATAATTTTGGTAAATATGAGATTTGAAATTGGTTAGAATTTGAATCTCTCGGTTGTTCTTGGTAGACCTAAAATTTGGTATTAGGTAGGAAACGAACCTGTACGTAGTTTTGCCTAAAACGTCTGATATGTGGTTTACGATTGGGGTGCAATTCCACCAAAAATGGCAAAGAGGATTTGTAATAAATAGTTTATGTTATGCATTTTTAGAATTAATATATCAAACAAGAGAGAATGACAAAAGTACAGACAAAAAGAATTCTTTTCCGTTTACTAGGAAAGTCTCTTTTGACCTTGTATTGTTAGCTTTTCTTGTGTTGGTTGATGCTGATATCCGAATTTTTCTATTAATTGGTTTATGTTGACTTTTAAATGTATTGGAAATATGGAAACACTGGTGTGAGTTTGTTTTGTAACCTGCAGGCTTAGTCAACAGATGGGGCAGAACATGTCAGAGGGAAACCCATACGTTACCGATCTGAGTGACCAGAATGGACCTACTAAGCTTGCAGAAATATACTCAGAGCTGTATGACAACGAGTGGACAAACGCATTTGAAGTTCTCACCCAAACCTTTAAAATGAATGAGCAAAAAGCAATACAACTGTTGCTAAAGATTATACGTGTAAGCAAAGATATATAATACTTACCATTATATAATGTCAACCCTTTTTTAAACAGAAATTATTTAGTTATCATGTCCAGAAATACATTTTACGACTTGGTACAGTGTATATACAATATGTTTATATCCCTTAGAAAATAGTAATTATGATTCAAGTATTATATTTTTAACTTCACTTTTGACTTTTAAAATTTTGTTTTATATTGGTTAATATCAACAACTGTTACATCTACTCAGAGGTTTTATTTACATTCTTTAGGAATCCATTAAGCATGCAAGCGATCTGTCCCAGTCAAACATGAAGACGATCGAGAAACTTATCTCCGGATCTTCGGAAGAGGCAAAGTCCAACTGGAATGAGTGTCTTTATGTTTTATCTTCATAGGATTTATTTTCCTTTTATTTCTGTTTAAGATTTTTAAAAAATATATTGATCAGCTTCTCCTGATCCAATTAAAGAAAATTGGAAATTGATTATTAATGGAATTCAAAATAGTATCAACATGTGAACATTTCAGATACCTTATCATGAATCATTATTATCGAGATACATTAGGTCTGATAAATGAGGCCTTTACATATGCCATTAGTGGGCAGTAAAATCCTTCCAAGCAGATAACACAAAATCTAAACAAATGTAAGTAAATATCATTTGAAAGAGACTGTTGTTGCAGCTACAACTACGATAATAATAATAATAATAATAATAATAATAATTATTATTATTATTATTATTATTATTATTATTATTATTATTATTATTATTATTATTATTATTATTTGTATTGTTGATGTTCTTGTTCTTGTTGTTTTGAGTCCCCTACACTTCTGTGATATTACAAGGATAGTGTTCATGCTTTCCTGTGTTAGACTGTCTTTCCATCCGTGACAAATATTTTAATTGCTTCTCCTCTCACACTAACTGGAAGATCTTAACGAAACGTTGTAGGCTATACATGTGATCGGTTGATGTTGATGTATAAATATTAATGATTCTTTTGCTCGGTTTAATTTATTACGTATATCAATTGAAACATTATCGAACTAAGAGCTTTTGGGGAATTCAATTCGTTGTTGCTTCTTCAAACATTGATTTGAGGACTGTATCGAAGCGTTTATAGATCTAGATGGGCAATAAGGTTCAACTTTATTCTGCCCCATTTTGTGGACATTACTTTACATCTTGACAAAGAAGGGATACATGGTTAATTGTTTTCATTATTTCTTGACCTTATACAGTAGTTTGAGAACGTTACTGATATATAGTTTTCTTTCAGGATCAATAAGATTTATTTTCGTCTGACCCATTTTTGTGAACGTTTTGATAGTTATCAAAGAACATATGCAGTTTGTGATTGCCTATCCTCCAACGCCCTGGAAGACTGTATTGAAATGTTTGTTAGCTAGATCTGTTTAGATGTATAATAAGGTTTTGGGTTAATTTCCCTCAAAATATATTTTTAAAAACTGTTTTGAAATGTTGTCGAAGAAAGAAAAGTTTCAAACTGCAAGGTTGTCATTTCTTGTCCACATGAACAGCCTGAAGGTTTTTCTTTGTACCAGCACTCAAGGCACGGAGGGATATTGTCGTAGTATATCTGTGTCAGTCTGTCTGTATGTCTATTCACCCATCTCTCTATCCATCAGCATGTCCATCCCTGATGTGACTTGTCTTTGCTACTTATTCCACACCGATTCCAGCATTTTAATGAAACTGTATACATAAATGAGTGTTTGTTGCGGAGGCCAGATACTCTTTTACTTTTTTCTCTGAACCTTGTTCGTGATCCTTTCTTAAGACATTGTTTAACAAGGGGGAGGTGTAATTTGAGAACAAACTTCGCTTCTACTCTGAGAAAGGATGGACGATTGTATTGAAACCTCGAAGGCAAGGTATATTGCTGGTGTAAGTCTACAAAAGTCTAATATAGGGTTTATGCTGACAGGCATAGATGAATAGGTGTTTCACCTAATTCTTATTATGATTTTCAGTCCCTTTATAGTTTGACTGAACCTTAAACTTGGGTTTAGTCACCTCCAGGATCCTAAAATAAAGGATTTTGCAGTGTATTCTTGCCCCGCCCATGGGTG
Organism: Sinohyriopsis cumingii; assembly: GCA_028554795.2. NCBI lineage: Eukaryota > Metazoa > Mollusca > Bivalvia > Unionida > Unionidae > Sinohyriopsis > Sinohyriopsis cumingii. The sequence continues at coordinate 132,952,591 of CM068829.1, forward strand.
TAATATTTTTGCCCCGCCCATAGGTGTGGTATTCTTGCCACGCCCATGGGTGTGGTTTTCTATAGTATGTCTGAATTTTATTATATATCTAGTTCTCAGAGTTGTTGATTAACGCACCCTTTCATTATCATATGCACATTGTTTTCGAGCTAAGAGTTTCCCCTCTGTACTATATCAATGTAGTATATCAGCTTCTTCTCTGTGTTAGAAATTTACTATTATGGACTCTGATTCTGTATCATGGGTCTGGATTCTAACGTCACACATATTTTTCTAGTTTGCTCTCTCTCTCTCTCTCTCTCTCTCTCTCTCTCTCTCTCTCTCTCTCTCTCGTACCACTGACCTGCACACTTGATCCAATACTCCCTACAGTCTTGGATGTGTGCCAATAGCGCTTGTGTTGCATACCATTTTTATTTACTCACACTGAAGTGGTTTGATTAAGTATCTGTTATATCACATACGCTCGTGCAAAGCACACTGTTCTGATCTATAAGATTGTCTTCAGTTTATTGACAATGGGTAAGAGTTCTCTTTGAGCAGTGCTTATTTTTCACCATCTCAGAGTTGAACTCATCTGCAGATATTTTCACCCATTGGGTCTGTTTCTCATATACACGTTTAATACACTGACAATTCACGTTATTATGATCCTGATTCATTGTACCCTCTTTGCTTATACTACCTTTTTCCTTCACTGTCTTTTCGTAAGCCTTCGCGCTGCTCCAAGTCAATTACCTTTTCATCACTCTACCTGTTTTATTTTGTTACGCTTCTCTTTTCAACAACTGGTCCGATACTTTTATTTGTTTATGAGCCCAGTGCTACATTCACCCTTTGAATGTACTATTTAAGTCTCATTTTATGATAGAGCGATGTCTTTTCTCCAGCTTCGTCAATTTTGTAACTCCACCTCGTGAGTTAGCAACGTGGTTTATGTTGGTTTTCATCACAACTATACCTACTCCTCTGGAAGTTGACAGTTGTAGTGATTAGTATACGACTTATTGGAAAGTCTGAAGCAAAAAGTTGTTCTCCTTTGGGTCTTCTTTCTTTTCTTTCGTCTTCATGATAGTTAATCTTTTGTTATTCGACGTGGAACTCTGCCTTTGTCAAAACAATCTAGCAGTAATTCCAATAATCTGTAATGCAAACGTGTGAATTTGGTTATCTGTATCCTTAAGTCAAATAACCGTCAGTCGGTGTCCATTTATTCGTGATTAGCATGTTTCTTATAGACAGACTTTTGTGTTATTGAGCTATTTTTGTATGAGCTGCAGTGAACTTCACGTATGGAACTTCCTTTATTTTCTGCACGTTGTGCTCTTTCTATCTGCCTTTCGGTGACCTTGAATTTATTTTTTGTTTTTACTGTCTACTCTGTTACCAAAAGTCTTGATTTGTACTGTTATTTACTTCATTTTTTGACATAGTCCATTAACACCTGTCCATAGGCTGAGGGCAAACCCTACTATACCAACCTTAGACACTCAGAATGCATGTTTTATATTGATAAGTGTCATTCATTCTGACGGACATTTTACATTCTTACATTTACATATTATTTAAGTATATTTAGACATTTATTTAAGATCTTTCTTGTTTTAAGCCAACTCCTGACTGCAGACGATTGTTAAGGGAGGCTCGGAAGCATGTCAATATTGATAAAGCCGAAGATCATATTCAGGTAAAAAAAATAATTTACACCCTGGTAATAATAATGAGTGATAAAACGGAAACACCAGTTATTATGAATAGGTATTTCCAAGACATTATAATAAGTAAAATATAATGTGGATCAAAATAGAAGGCTTTCTTGAACAAACAAATGCTAGATTGTTTACAATTGCCGACAAAGTGATTTTATATATATATATATATATATATATATATATATATATATATATATATACAGTATTCCTTTAATTTGTCTCCATATGTTTACCCAAATAGTTGCTGTCGCAGATAAAGACTGCATTCCTTTATCTCCCATAATTTGGACTGTAATTATCTGCATATAGTCCTTATGTATAAGAGTCTGACTAAAGCATGGTGTTGTACCGGCCAATCCTCACACAATCTGGAACATATACTACATCCCAGAACCTGAACCTGGACCTTAATTCATATATCTTGCAGATAATATGTGTACTCGTGCTATGACAGCGTGATCTATTTCTCTTCAATGTATTACAGTATGTCATTAATAACAATTTTGTATTTTTATATCTGACTCCCACCCACCCACCCACCCACACACACACAGTGATCACAGGGGAGGGACCCCAAAATGATAAAAATCGTACAGATGGCTATTAAATGAGCAGCCCATGTGCAAACATTAGTGAATTTCGACCCACCTTCTTAGGGGGACATATACGTTCATATACGTCATACAAATAGTCAGGTAGACAAGCAAATACAAAGACAGGCTGAGGGTATCACAAAAATACGGGGGTTAATATTTATCAGATTAGCAATGTTCAGCCAACTTCAGTATCATACAAAGATAAACTCTGATTATGATCAACATAGGCCTGCGTGTACATTACACTATCAGTAGCGTTTCCTGACTTAATCATACTAGTGTACAACATTAAATAAATAAGAGCACACTCAGTAATGTTTAGCACATACACCCACACAAAAGAAAGTTTACTTATGGGTGGTCTCTTTTTTCTAATGTATTTGTTGGTTTGTTTGTTTGATGTAATTTAAAATGTTTGAAATCGAGGTTTGACCAATAAAATGTACTCTGCATAAATATTGTAGTACCTTCATAGTCAATTGATTAACTTAAATTCCGGGACCGATCTCGGTTAGTGTCTTTGAATCCATTTAGTTAGTGCCATCAAGAAACTGTCCAACAAATAGACAAAAATATGATGAAATTATTTTCTCCAACCAACATTCTTGCTGCCAAAGGCATTATTCTAACTATCGATAAAGATACTTTAATAGAATTTAAAATGTCTAAGTATTTCACTCAGTACCTAAATTTCATATATTAATAATAAAGAGAGTATATGTTGTCTCAGATGGAATATCTTTGTTTTCAATTTTGTTTCAATATTTTTTGTTATCTTGAAAGAACAATATTTCCTTTAAATTGACAGTAGAGGTAAATTAAATAATAGCGGTATTCGCTATTAAAAAGTTATTAAGTGATAGAAATTGACGTACATTGAACGATAATTAGAGGTCTTTCCAATCGGTCCACTCGAAGACTGGTTGGGCTGTGTAAGCAATTAGTAGTTTAGTGGATTCAATATTTGTTTGATATGTAGCAATGTTAATCCGAATTACACGCAATTTATATTTTAATTACATTTTGCTTCCATATTTTAAAAACGTTAGAATAGCCCCATAGTGTCATCCATTAAGAGACAACTAATGTGGCTTAGTGATCAGACTTGTGACCAAGGGAGCACGTCCTCGAATCCTTCAATTTCATTAGCCCAGGTCAGCTATTGTAGTTCGTCCTTGGGCAAAGCGCATAGTTCCAATTGCCCTGGCAATACAGCCTACACGCCGCTGTGGTGCAAAAACATGAAATTAATCCAGCAAGTTGATTTTCTATGTTGTTCTCTATTAATGTAACTACTAAAACATTTTTCACGTTTAGACATTTTACTGCTATGAAATATTAAATAATAAAGGTACTGAAGAGTAAATAAAACTATTTTACGAATGTACATACCAAAGTTAAGCTTTATTAACTCAGGTAACATCCTGTACTTATCGTAACTTGCGTCCATTTCTCAGAAGTCATGCATGATACATAATTTCAACATTTTCTTGGGGCAATAAATGGCTTTTGTCATAGTGTGTCTTTTGAAACAAGGATCATTAAGCAAGTTTTTATTCTGGTAACCTTTAAAAATTAAATTAAACATGGCATATATACGTCTTCCGGAAATAATATGTTAACCGTGATCCTCATACTAAAATCTGACCTGAACATCAGCACCAATGAGTTGAAAAATATATATGCAGTCTTTACTAAACATGATATAAACCAGTTTCAAAATAATTTTAAAGTCCTTTAAAAAATGTGTTGGTGTGACTGGTACATACTTTTCTTTTACTTTTCACTCGCTTTACACGATGGACTTAAATTGCCTTACTGTGGTTTGACTACCACTTGAACTAGATGCTCCAGGCAATGGATTTCAATTGATTTACTGTATTTTGAATACCAACTGAAGTAGATCCTCCAGACGATGGAAAGTTTTGAAACTGATATATATGTAATACCTTACGCAAAATCCCCCACCTGTCCTGCATAAAGACTAGAATTTTACAATAATTTCTCCATTTACCGTTGTCTGCTATATATGATATTATTAAATGAAAATTGTAAAGCATTTTTGTTCAAAGAACTTTAAAGATTTGTCTGAGTTGGACTTGAGCTGTTGAGTTCAGTGTGGTTTTGTAATTTCTAAAAGAGTCTTATGAAGATCGGACAATTACTTTCATCATGGTCCTTCAGAACAATATAAAGGATTTGTATGCTCCTACGTGAGTGTCATATATTATATAAAGGATCTGTATGCTCCTACGTTAGTGTCATATATTTTATAACGGATTTGTATGCCCCTACTTGAGTGCCACATATTATATAAAGGATTTGTATGTCCCTACTTGAGTGTCATATATTATATAAAGGAATTGTATGCCCCTACGTTAGTGTCATATATTATATAAAGGATTTGAATGCCCCTACTTGAGTGTCATAGATTTTATAACGGATTACGCGGCAGTTTTTTAAAATTATTTTACTCTATTTGGCTGCAAAGAAATAAAAACAATGCAGTAATGAAGCTCTTTTTTATTGGCAGTGGTGATCAGTTAGGACAGGCAGAAACATATTGTATAAAATTGGTGAAACAAATGTATTCAGCAAAAATGTATAATAATAATAATAATAATAATAATAATAATAATGACGATGATGATGATTATTGTTGTTTCCACGCCAAAATCGAAGCGCCGTAATGTTGTTTTTTTATTATTTATTAAGCTCAGTAAATATTAATTTCTTCATTGAATACATTCCACGATCACATTAACATTAGAAAAGTGCTTAGGTAAATTTGAACCTCTCGGATTGAGCAATGATGAAAAGACAGAAAATTCGTCTTTCGCATTTATATTCCATAGTTATTCATAAAATAAAGGGAAGAAACTCTTATATATATTCAATTTGCATTATCTGTTATATTTTTCCATTATATTCTATGGGTGATAGCAGTTTGGATTTGGCCTTGTCCAAAATTAAGTTCATTTTCTACCTGACCTGAATCATTCATTTGTTTTTAATTCTGTAAATAATTAATGCATAGGTAATAGTTTTATGAGCATGGGTCAACTATTAGAATTATTATCTTCGACTGTCAATGACATTGTGTTTACCATGTTCTTTATTATAATTTTAGTACAAGACTTTCTAATTCTAAATAAGATTTTTCTAGAAATGAACTTTTGTCCTACATCCTTGCTTTTCTAACATGTCTTACTTTTTACATAATCTTGTATACTGGAAAACAAATTATGTATTCTTGTTGTAATATCTGAGCATAATCAGTCGTTTTATTGTTGTGTTCAGTATTTATTTTGGGCTGGTATTTATTTATTTAAATTATTTAATTCAAGTTAAGCTTCTCTAAAGTACAAAGTTCTCAAAACTCATAAGAGTTTTGGAAATAGAGACATAGATTTATAATGAAATTAAAATAAAGATATTTTCTTGAATTGCATTATTGTGATCCGACAAAAGACTGTTGGCCCATCACCACGACACGGGCCATCACAGGCACATCAACACCATCAATGCTGGATTTATTTTGGAATACCACTACAGTTTATTCAGAACTTTAATAATTGGGACTTGTACTGGTAATTCTATGATGATTTCGGATTTAATTAGAAATAATTTAAGTTCCCTTTTACATATTCACTTTGTATTTTAGAGAAATTGATTATTTATTGAATTTTACAAGCTTAGTGCTGCTCATTCTTTTCTATTACTTATTTTAAGACCATTGGTTGGTGATGCTCTTCTCAACCTTCATCGTTCCTCTTAAGAAATCTAAATCAATCTTGTGCGTTTTACAATCGTCTGTCCGAATCATTTTTAATGTGTTGTTACCAAAGATTTACAGTAACCATTGCAATCTTTAATTTGCTGAATTTAATGATAGTTACCTGAATTCATTTCAGTCGTTGACATAGTTTCATTTTACACGTTTTCAGACCTCATGATCGGACATAACAAAGTACCCGTTGTTGGCCGTTTCAGATTCCCTGTGAATATATAATTACCACTTTAGTAATCATCGTTGTTTCTTTGGACGAGTAGCAAACTTCGGGTTGCTATTTACCAAAGATTTTTTCAATCTTCTCCTTCAGAGAATTGACTAAGCTGCCAGTGAAATGCACTAAAGATAAACGGTTTACTGGCAATCAAGACACGCATGGCACATGTCTTATATGTAATAAATATTTCTCCACTACTACATGCAATTTGTGGGAAGTATGTCAAACAATATTCGGCTACTGTATTAAGACGAGGTCCTAAGACTAATGAGAGACTGAATAAGCCCCGGGAAATGTAACGAACGTTTAAACATTACATCCCATGACGTCATCACGAGCCATCATTGTGGGAACTTCAAAAGTGATGAAACATATAATACCTACAGATAATGTGCCATATGCACAGGTTCAACTAGAAGAAAACGTAGACTTACCATCATAACAAAAATCGACGAAGTGGCAGATAAGGCGACCAATAAAAGAGATTGCAACACAGTTGCTTCCTCAGATGAATTTGCTGCGTCTTTCCCCTCTTAAAATCCCATTACTGAGTTAGAACTTGCGGGATACTACCTTGCACTTTTAGGCTGATGACTGGGTGTTCAGTATGGCTTCGCACGTGGTATATTCTATAAATGTGGATGAGCTGTTTAGCCACTAGTCCAGTCAGTTAAGACAAATATTTTGAACAAGGTATGATGTGTCCAAAACTGAGAGAGTTACGATTAGGAGCTCATAATGCACATTATAATGGCGCTGACGGTACATGCTTTGGTGTAAGGAAATATATATAGAGTACTACTTGACTTTCAGATACAAACAGATAATTGTCCATTGTATCATTGCACTCTCCGGCAGGATTCCAGATATTTAATATTATACTTCCAAAATCAATTGGGGTGGTACAAGATGGAAAGCACAATTAGGAACTAGAAATGATTTGCTTTCAGTACAGCATGTTTGCCTCCGAATAAATTGCATAATTAGTAAATGACAAATACTTGCATTTGCTTGCAATCGTGTACACCACAATTAGAGAGAAGCATTGTCATTGAAATTTTACTCATATATTTCATATGATATCTAGAAAGCAATAAAATTAAAAATGTAGCTGATCCGACCTGCAGCATAATGCGTATGGTGGTCATCTTGAATATGTTGATGTGTCTTCTTTCCGTCAAAGGATGGTCCTACTGACATGCGTTTTCGCTAAATCGCATCTCACGTTATGTAGTTGTCCATAACTGAAATGTACACCAATTTGACCTCCCAAAATATGACAGATTTTGTAGCAGCTACTTACCTGAATGAATGGCTTTACCAACATTTAAAAATATCTTTCTTGCAATCTGTAGATTTTCCTATATTAAAATAATGCTGAAGCAACTTCCAAAAAAAGATGCATTGATGACCAACCTAAATATTTCATACCGCTGATTCTCCTAAACGGAAGTTCATATCAACGTGAGACTGTCACTATCATGATAAGTAGCTAATTAAAAATGAATAGTGTTCAACTGGCCTCCCATTGGCACCATAGTGACCTTCTCCAAAATCGTACAATTAACTTTGCATGAATAATACTGGGTTTTCACTAATGCAATTATTGCAATATTTAATTAATCCTGAATAAAATATGGTGAAGATCTGACCACCAACATTAGCACATGGAATTAAAATGAAGTTTTGCAAACCAGACATAAATGCTGAGCGCAAAGCGAGACAGCGGCCAGTACTGTTTTTATCTGTCTTTGGTGTGACTTGGCCGGGGTTCTAATCCTCGACGCAACTTCCCGCATCCGAGGCGAACGTTCTAACCACTTACGCCACCGGAGTGGTTCTCTATGTCTTTCTCTGGGAGTGTAAACAATGACCTTCCAAAGGAATACGGATGCATAAAATTCCAACTAAGTGAATAATAGCACAGTAAAAATGTTTGCATAATCACATTCTACAAAATGATACCTGTTAATGAAGTAGTCGGTACTGAATGCATACATGACCTGTATGACTTGTACTAAAATCAGATTTAGGCTCATATGTGTTTTATCAACAAGCTGTTAATTGATTACTTCACTGATGTAATCTGGATCGCTCAGGCCAAATGCTGGGTGTTTTTAATGTGTTATAAGTAATAATGGTATTAAGTTTGATCCACGTTGGCTTTGATTCTTTGGATGAAAATATTTCGGCAGAAACACATGGGTAAGTCATGCAATACTAGTTCAACATTAAGCAGCATGTATGATCAGCATCAATTTTTAAAAGAGAAACTGTATCTAGCAAGACACGCTTCTGATGCAAATGAACATCAACACTGCTGATCCAACGATACAGAACACTGATAGCACAGATGGCATCAGGACTTGAAGAGAAATATTGCTTTACGAGAACTATTTTATTATCTCAGTAAACACAGACATCAGTTTAAAAAACATTATTTCCTTTCATATGTGAAATACTGCAATTCCTGTGTTGCGTGACACATAGTACAAAATACTACCCTTTGGGGCACATATAATTGGAGTCAGGGCTTGTGACTTAATTAAAGTCACCAGTCCTAAGGCTTGTTTTTGAAAACAATCTGAGGATCGATTATGGGATTGGCGGAGCTGCATAGTAAGATATTGTTTATTTAGTTCACTTCTGGTTGTGGTCATTGTTACGAATATATGGTCTTAAACTACATAATAGAAAATAGCGATAGCTAATCACTGTAAAATTCAAACATTTATTTATTTTTCCTAGAATACAAAGTGAAAACTTAGAAAGAACCTACTGAATTTTGAATTAAATCCCAAATAGTCTTAACAGTTCTGTCACACATCCAAACGTATACAATATTCCGAATGAATTCCAGTGGTGGTCCGAATGGATTACAGATATGCCTTGACAGAGTGTAGGAATTCCATACATACAAAGACTGACATATTTTGCCATATTCAAATTCGCGAATATAACTTTTCTAAACAGGTCTTGATGACGACTTTGTTCTTTGCAACGTGGTTGAAATCCTATTATTTCCCTACACATAGTAACGAATGAACGGTATTAGCAGTTTAGGTCTTTCCCTGAGCAATACGTTTACATCAAAATTATCACTTCACAAACATGTTGGATTGATTTTATTTTTAAAGAACAATGCCATAATTTTCAGGCTTTTGTAAAGAATTTTGAAAGCAGGGATGAAGCGACATACATGAGGAAGGAACAGGTGGACTCAAAGAAGTGCTTCCAGTTCTGCTGGCGGATGTCCATACAAGATCCACCTGTCGTTCTCTGTCAAGACCCAAAAAGAGGTGCCCGTTTTGACACCAACGTATTCAATTTTTTTACGCATTCTGGTCATAATTTTGATTATGTTATATGGCCAGCATTATTGCTTCACTACGACGGCCCACTTCTTGCGAAAGGCGTTGCACAGCCTTGTTCATTACCTAAAGCAAACTCTACTCCCAATGTTTGGAGACCCACAACCAAGGATGCCAAATCATTTGATGGAAAGAGTGACGAGAAAGAAAGTGCCTCAGCGTATGTTTCTGACAGAATGGATAAGAAACAGGCTGAATATCAAATTCAAGGTGATAGTGCAATACCGTCAAAATCAGGCCCTCGTCGGAAGATGACTCAGACATATTCAACAGATTGGAACAAATATATCACTTATGCAACAAGATCCATTACACCAGATGATATGCGGGACTCTGAGCTAAAACAAAAAATTAAACGGACACAGGAAATGTGGTCTAAAATATCATCTGAACAAGTATAAATACTCAACCAGCGAGGTATCCGAGGAAATTATGTAACAGATTATGGTCATTATCACACATAGAAGAAATGCATAAACAAAATCAACGCTACGAAACTCCTAACTTCAGTAACTTTACTTATGTGACTGAAAATTAGTTTATGAAATGTATATCAAATTCAGATCACATTATGTATATATAGTTTTCTAAAACCAACTATCGGCATAAGTTTATGAAGGAATCCAACAACTTTGCCCTTTGCACACTTTAATTTTAGTGCTAAATTTAACTGCATTTCGTCCTAAAGTCGGGAAGTGGCTAATTAATCACATTTTGAAAAGTATTTCGTCAACCATAAGAGTGAGAAAAAGAGTTCAAAGTATATGTTTCTCCATCCGCATCATTATCCTTGTTTAGCATCAGCCTGTGGTTAAAAATATTTCCCAGTTCATTGTTTAAAATTTATGATCAACTGATCAATTGAAATACCAGCTCATCATCTTTGCAGCGGTTTTTCACAATTTTCCTGTCAGAAAATATAACTAATTTTAAGTTTTTAGGTCCCTTACGTCACCGCCAAACCAGTCACTGGGCACAAAAAACAAAAAAACAAACTGAATTATAATTAGGTGGCACAGGTATTTATTTATAGATCGGGGAATACAATGGGCCCACAAAGGGAAGAAATTAACTGTTTGTGAATGCAGTAATGGTTTACCTACTAATGAATATTTTCTCTTATTATTATTAATTTTGTGTATGATAATAATAATAATAATAATAATAATAATAATAATAATAATAATAATAATAATATAATGATACTAGAAATAATATAACCATATACATAATAAAAATAAGCATATTAATAATAACATAACAATAATAAATAATAATATTATTATTGTTATATGAACATCATTGTCGTCATTTTTGCTGACCTCGTGTTTTATATTTTTCAATTTGAAACTAACTTTATAATCTTGAAGAATAATTTATTTTATTCACCTATTTATGGAACTTTTGATGATGTGTCAAGTTTCCTACACGTTTATTTGTACTCACTGTATGACATTAGTTTTTCTTTCTATTGATGTTAGTATCAGTGTAGTTCTTCATTTGAATAATTTCTTAAAATTTGTTTGAAATAACAATCTTTTTGTGAAAGAAAATTTGATTAAATCACTCCTATTTAAAATAATGTATTGGTATACGTGTTACTTCTCTACAGCTGAATATCATTTCCCATTAGCAAATTTTGTACATGGCTTTCAAGTGACTGTATACAATGAAGAAGTCAAATCTGAGTTGGTGTATTTATTTGTTTTGCTTTTGTTTACTTATTGTAGCAATTTCTGTGTTCTTTTACTTTACGAAGCACAAATGAATGCCAGATAAGACGAATTAGGGAGATCCACTTGTATGTTTCAACAATTTAACACTGACCCAAATGAGCGCAATGAAAAGAAAACTTGAGACAAAAGAACGCCGATAGCCATTACAATATTTCTTGGTTTTTCGTATTGCCTTTGTTTATAAATATTGATAGTCATGTTGACACAAAAGTGCAGTCCAAACATGTAGGAATGTAACAGATGATATTGAGCAGAAAACTATAAAATATTTTAAATTCAGCCGTTGTTAGTGTTGTGTTTTTATTTCTATAAATTCGTGATTCAAGAATATATTGGCATTACATATACTAATTGTATTATCATTGTTTTCTGTACGTGTGAATGTATATGTGTGTGTGTGTCACGAGCTATCTTTCGATCTAGTTTCATCGATGTTCCATTAGAACATTCATCAAAGATCTTTTATGATTATTATGCAGTGACAGGTGTGCATCAGTATGTTTCAATGCCATTAAGATACATACTGAATTTTTTTTGTTTCTCCTTCAAATACGTTCCCTAATCAAATTATAGTGAGGAATATAAGGCTGTTACCTCCCTGAAACAAGTCCTACTAAAAGACCTGGGTTCGATTATCTTTATATCTCATGCAGACGAAGGGCTTTAATTTTGCCTATTACCTCCCAGAACCACCAGGTGTCGCTAGTTTTGAAGCCCCGTTTCCGTACTGTCAACTTCGTACCTCATAAGTCCTAAAACTCCATGCCAACATCAGTATTAAATTTAGCATCCACTCAAGAATTTGGACGTATTGTGTGTATCAATCATTTCTCTCTATGTTGTATACACCATCTGTACATTTTGTCCAATTTTTGGGGGTATGGCCCATTCCTGGACGTCGTTTATGTAGAACAAGTATAAAACAAGCTATCGTTCAACTCATCTTGCCTATTACGGTTTCATTTGTCACTGCCCATTTTTGCGTTCTGTGTTAGCAACAGGGGTTTTATTAGCGACTTTTTAACAAGCTGCATTGTTAATTTATATTGTTTTTTTCTTTTATTCTTTTTTCAGCAAGAAATTGCGACCATGTGCCTTAAATGCAATAAATTTAAAGCAATGGAAAATACACACGAGTCCGTTTAGTATGTACCAAATCTACTTCATGTCTTTCCTGCAGCGTGTGCACCATATGTTAGTAAGATTCCTGGAGTGCACTTTTACAGAAAACATGCCCTATTGATGGCCCAAGCAATTCGGGCGTCGCCTTCCAGGTATGTTCAATGTCCAATGACTTGACTGCCTCAGAAATCCTCGATATGATAGGATTTGGCACATGTTTGCGCTACACGTCGCTCATGCCACATCATACCCTGGTAGTACGAATGACCCTGTTTGACTCGCCATTACTCTTTAGGGAAATAACTGAACGCGTTCGGAGTGAGGCAGCTTAGGAATATCCCCTCCAAACCACCTCCAAATCCACACAGACTTTTAGGACCGATCTACATCTGAAACAGCGGAGCGGCTACTGATGGGTCTGAAGCACGGGATCTTTTCAGTCTAACGTTCAGTTCAGATCGCAGCACTGAGCCACCGAAATTCAGGGTGGAGGTGACGAGATCGATATGTTTCTCCATTAGAAGGGATGAGTATGCCGTCCATCTCGATCAGTCTGTTCAATTATTTCAATTCCACTTCCATCCCATGTCACTCGAATTCCGCCCTTTTGATTATCGTGAAACGGTTTATCAGTTCCTAGTTATACCCTTTGGCTAAGACATCAGCCCATGGGCTTTTACCACAATCACGGATTGGGTTGTCCTCCTGTTCCGGTCAACTTCATCTACAGCGATGGCGGCGTATTTTGACGACATTTTCCAAAACAGAGCATATGTCTGAAATCTACTCGAGGCAGAAACAATCTGCAACAACGTTTGGATCATTTAGGGTTTCTAATGAACTGCGAACAGTCTGATCTTTATCCATCCCAGAGTTGTTTCCATTTAGATATGGAGTTTCTTACGAACCTCAATCTCGTGCGGTGCCCTGACGTTTGCGAAGTCCAAATCGTCAAACTAATAGACACTGTTGCCAACAGAACTTGGATTTAAGCGAGAGAGTTCTTGCGAATCATCAGATTACTCAATTCAGCAGCGGACCTGATCACGCTCACCCGTTTTCTTAAATGCGTCCCTTACAGATGACCTTGCTGGCCCAATGGCGTCCGCCCCGACCCTTTTTAAGTCCCCTCGATCCACACAGTCATGGTCATGCAAGATATACGATCATTCCCCTATCAGCGGCGCAATCTATGTGGGCTCAAGAGAAGAATTCCTCGGTAGAAGCCCAAAGCAGAAATGGCAGTATATACAAACATTAGGACAAACTGATGGGGTGCGCATCTGTTTCCAAACTTCTCTGACGTCAAGGCAAGTTGGAGCCATGGTATTTACTGCTCTACATAACCTTCGCGAAATTAAGAATATCATGAACGCCTTTCAGTTCTGGAAGAATATTCTGTCATGGAAACGTCCTAACCATGTCGGACAATACTGTAGTGATGACCTACCTCCTCAAACAGGAGTGCACAGAATCAACAGATATGTGCGTTTTGATTTGTCATTTTCTACGTTGACACACTTATCTCTATGTCAACGTACAAATCAGGCACATTCCCTATACATCAAAATCTAGATTGAAACTCGATCCAGAAAGGTCAAGTCATTCATACAGAATAGTCATTTTATCAATCAGTCTTTCTCCGGATATGTGCACGTTACGGTCGTCCGATGATCGAGTCTTTAGAGACAAGGTTTATGTAATAAGTTGCTAACCTTTCTCTTGCCAGTTCCGGACCCAAACGCTTGGGCCGGAGATACACTTTCAATCAGTCGGGATGAATTGTGGTCCTTTGCTTTCCTCGGTCTTGGTACCGAAAGTCCAAGAGTGCATGGGGTCAGAATTGCAAGATGAATCTGATATCCCTCTCGGACAGGACATGTCCTGGGTTGTAGACCTAATTCATCTAGCGTTAGATCTCCCCAAAACGGTTCCGGCGAACCCAAAACTTCTCAACAACCACGGTGTTTGATCCCTGCTCGGATCATATTCTTCTCCATGCTTTGGTCTTATACAGACAGCCTTGCGTGAGAAAGAATTAAAACTTTCGATTGTAGAGGTAATCTCACGAACGATCCTCCACTCTGAATGCTTATGATGGAAAGTGGGACTGTTGTGAAGTCAATAGCATCAAAAGAAAACGTTCCACATGAGACCTTTCAGCTAATTATGATCTGAATGCACCCAATTCGCTCACCCTGATTACAAATTATTCTCTGTCCTGGGTTTCAAACTGACTCTATTAAGATAAATTCGAGCATTTAGCCCAACGTCGCTGAAGCTACTATCCTACAAAAATATATTGCCTGAAACATTATCTTCAGCATGAAGGATGTGCATGTTAATTGCACTTACTGTTGCTGAACTATATAAAGTTCTGATCGGACGGTATGGTGGTCTTCTTGACGCAACCTGACTTTGTAGCCAAAACTAGGTTACCTTCAGTCGACGATCAGAGAGTCGTCGTACGCTACTTCTCTTCCTTAGACATGTCGAGCACATCAACCATCCAATATATTATTTGAGACATCAAGCACTACATGAAGCGCACAGAGGCAAATGTTAGGTACACACAAGCGACTCTTTCTCGCGGTGAACTCCAGGAAGCGGACTCTTAACCCTCAAGTCTTATCTTCGTGACTGGAGTTGGTTGTACGCATGGAGTACTCCGGTATCTCAAAAGATCAGAGTCGCCTCAAAAAGATTTCAGCTCATGAAATTAGAAAGATCTCTGTACTCCTCACATTCGAACGTAACATTTCGATCGGAGGCAGAGTCGAGTCAACTTTCTACAGTATTTATCTCAGAGATTTAGCTTGGCAGGTACAAATGTTAAATTTGGTGGGTCCGGCAGTGGCGGTCCAAATGACTACCAGACCCAATTTAAAAGCAGCACAGCCGATTAACCTCGTTGTATTCACCAATGAAATTTTGTCGGTAAGACAATTTAAGTATTCATATTCTTAACCGGATATTGGAGCAATAGATTTCGTGACATTAGGCTGTCTTAATTATTAGATTGGGCGAACGGTTTATCGTCAACATTCTGAATTCAGCTGTTATTCCCTAGAAGGATACCCGAGGTATATGTTGGATCCTCAGCATTTCCTCCTCCTATTATCTTTGCTCCTAAGGTTAATGTGATTGGTGAATGTATTTGAAGATGAAAGGAAAGTAAGTGAATTATATTTTTTTCCGATAATACTTACCCGACACCTAACCGATAACATTACTTACCCGATACTTATCTGATCAAATTACTTAAAACCCCTCCGAAGCTCCAGATCATCTTTTAATATGCTAAGGCCTGACCATTTTAGAAAAAAGCTACCGTAATTATTGATACCTCTTCATACAAGAAAAGAATTACAACGCAGTATTAACAACATTATCATTAAAGGATTAGCGACTCGTTAAACAGAAATGGCAATCAGTATCGATTTTACGTCGGCAAGAAGTAGGATATATGTGAACCTTCAATATCATAGAATTCCATTGGAAGAAGATCATTTCTCGAAAATATTTGACATCTTGATTCTTTGAAAGCTCAGTTAATCTCAGACTTGTGAAAAGCCCACACAGTAGATACAGGGTTACGAAAAAAAATTCACAAACTCTTTAGGGAACCAAAAATGAATTGGACTAGAAGGTGTGTGTGATTGTGTTGTAAACAACTTAATTTTAAGATACGAGTGTTGTTTGATCTTCATACACTTTACATGAATTACCCGATGTTCTTATGTTTATACAGCAGTTTCATCCATTCAAGATGAACATTGTAAACTGAGTAGTCAGCCGATGTTGTTACGTAATACTCACTATCCTCCAGTTGTTTGACGAGACCATTATCGGCTGCTTTTGCCTGTGTGTACCGAGAGCTCTCATTGGTTGCTACACCCTGTTTTTAGAATGACGAATATAACAGCCGTGTACAAGTATTTGCGGCTCGGCAGATTAAATCTAAATTTGAAACGTTCAGCAAATCAACGTTTTTATCTTTATTTGCACTTTTCTAATCAAACATGACTCTGAAAGCCTTTATAATGCAAAATCCGGAAATGGAATGAGAAAATCATATTTTTAGCATACATGTATGATTATCTACAGTGATTGATACATTGAACCATCCAAGTTGATGTGTGTACATCTTATAAACTTGGGCTTTTCTATCATAGGTGAGAATATTCGTAGCATCTGCACCTTCGGTCCAAAGTAAGGTGTCATAGGTACTGATACTAGGATAAAATTGTAGCGGACAAAATGGTAGGGACACAATGTTATGGCGATAAAATGCCACAGAACAATATGGCATGGACACAACGGTATACATAAAATGCTGTGGATATTATGTCATGACACAAAATGTATGGATAAAAATAAGTTGTAAATTTGTTGAGCTTAAAATAAGTCTGTTTTAAAATCAATCTGCAGAGTTAAGACGGATTAATTGAAATAACTATTTTAAAATGTTGTATAGACCTATATTCAATAGTTTTAAAATCTAAATATTTGATCTATAATGCATTAACAATAGCTAATAGGCAAAATTATTATAAATTATTAGACAAAATTAATATTGAGAACACGCGCAACCTCTCCTAAGTATTCCACTGGATCTCGATTGTTGTAATCAGACACCATGCTTCTTTGATCCGGATGTAAGTTTTCTACTTATTTCCAACCGATACCATAGTGCCAAATGACGACGAAGAAGATGGCTGCTATGTTGTTCTTGTTACGGTGTAAGCCTGAGTTTTGTTTTCGTCGGTTGGGCAAACGTAACGACTTTATTGAAGACATTGTGCCACCCCTCGATTGCATTGCTGCTACGCGGCATGTTGTCGAAGACTGGAATATTGATTACAGAGTTGAATTAAAAATGTCGGAGGTCTTCTTCCAATTTTTGGGTAGCCAAAGAAATTATCTTCCATGTAATCACAGAGAACAACAAGGTCACAATACGCTGAATCTTACATCAGACTTTAGAATAACCGAATGGCATCAGCAAGTGGCACAAACGCTAGGGCGATAAGTCGTTTGGTATGATATGAGAAATCAGGCTCATCTCAGTAACTTTCAGGTAAACCTTCTGACTGCAATTTCCGCCAAAAGCACTGAACGAAATGAAACATGCAAGGGGTGATTGTTGATGTTTAGAACGTGTTTTTGTAAACTCGAATTGCTTCTATTTCAAAGTCTACTATGAAAGAAACTGGAACCAGACCTGCTTTCAAGACTAGAATTTCTTGCAGGAACCAATGATATATTGTCTCAGTTCTTGCACTGAGACTACAGGAAAAACTTCACCGTTGATAAAACCATGTTTCGTATAATATTGATCGTATCCACTTGAACGCAATATGAATGTTACGTCTGCAAACCAATGATCGCACAAAAAGATGATTTTCTGGATCATCATATGCCGCAAAGATCAGAATGTCGCCGGTATCAATACGGAGAAAATGTTGGTCATTCAGCGTCTGTGAATAGATTGAGATCTCTTGGTAATAATTTGTTCCCGCATTCTGACGATGTTGTCGTAATCTCGCGCCAGTGTTATTGTTTTCGTATGGAGATGAACGGCTGTATCCGGAACACTCATCAGCTCATTCTCAATCGATCGTGCTGCTTCTTCAGTTGTTCTGCCTCTTTGTTTCATATTTGTGTGAGCTTTTTTAAATTCTGCTTGTTCATGAGTTACCGTGTGCCTGTGCACCAAATTCACTGACGATGTCTTCTCTCGTTGTATGGACGCGCGGCTTGCATGTTCTTTTCTCACAGCGCTAGATTACTTTGCCATCACTGCCATCTAATTTTTTGGTAAACAAATATCCTAAAACTACAAGCTTTCAAATCCCTTTTGGCGAAGTTACTAATTCGAGCACTGTAAACTACCCTCTAACCCTAACTTAAAATCGCAAATAGATAGTTTTCAGTAACGGTAATTGCTCACGTGTACCTTTTGCATTAAATAAATCTTGTAAACATTTTACAGTGAATTATACTTATTCCCAAACCCGGGCTATATCCATCTAGACTGGAGCGAGCATAGGTACCAAACATGTATGAGATATAACGCTTGGCTGGGTGGGAACGAACTTCCGCGCGGTACTAACCGTTCATAAAAAACACAAACATCGCCTGGCGGGGCGGGATATATAACTTCATAGACATAGACCGATAAACAAAGACACAAACAAAAACACAAATATGGCAAGAGAGAATAGCTATCTTTTCGAGGCAAAAGGGCCTTTGGTTTCTTTGTTACTATCATTCAGTTAACTTTTGGGGCATTGCACGGATCTTCTTCTCTTCCTCAAACTTCGTTTGACCTCTGGACCGTAGATTAAGACTCGCTTCGGACAGCCTTGTCTCTCCACATAGATTCATCGTTTCTAAAGGGCTGTCTATTTCATCCGGGTGTTAGCCCATGATGAGCTGACATACATAGGATAGTCCGGGTGGAACAACATTGACGATAGGAGGGTAGACGATTCTACGTTAGTCCACATCTTGTGACGAGAACAGGTGAAGGGAATGAAGTGAACCGCAGTTATTTAGGTGGAAGAGTGGATCGAAACGGATTGAGTTCTTTCACCAATCCCAACAAGCGTTACAAAATTCAGTCAGAGTGCGGAATCTGTCTTCCAATCCGAAGAAAGCTACTTGTGACATCACATTCCCTATATAGGTGCGCTAGCGTGTGTGCGCAGATAATCAATGCGACATTGTTTTGAAACGGAAACTGAGTAAACGATGGCTTGGGGTGTACCGGCCGTGGAGACGAGAACTGATGACATAGCAGCGCTACCAAAGTAAACACAGTTCTACTTCCAGAAGAGACCTATTTTAATTGGGATTTAATGGATTTTCTTTCTTCTACGAAATAATTTGTTCCGGTAACAGCACCTTCGCCGCCTTCTCCTTCCTTACCACACTTCGAGGATTTTAGACAGAGGCAGAAAGAAGAATTGGAGAAATTTTCGCAACAGCAGAAAGAAGCAGAACAAGCCTTTATCATTCAACAGCAACAGCAACAAGAAGAAAAGGCAAGAATGAAACGACAGGACGAAGAAGAAGAAGCAGAGAAGAAATAAGGTCTTGGAGAGAAGGAGAACAGTGAAAGTCAAACGGTGATGGTACTCTTACACATGCTGGCAGAGTTAAGGAGTCTGCAACAAATGTATCAGACTTCTTTAATACGACCCAAGAGAAAAAGACCTTCCCGAGCCAAACAGTCCAACCCCGTCCACACGCCTCCTACGTCTGAGATACCCACCGTAGTGATTTCTACCAAATCATCGATCGGAACAGGTCCAGAAGTATTTCTTGGCCGTGGCAAAGCGATAAGGCAGTTAAAGCTCATTACCTTCCGTTCCAGAGTTGTTGTTTTTTTAAAACAAACACCCAACGGTCCTTTTCAAGGCTATCCATCTCTCTAAAATCGAGACTACTCAATATTTGCCAAAATCAATTAAAACTCAAAATCCCTTTTTGTGCCCCATGATGGACGTTTGTTTGTGTGTGAGTGGGTGAGTTTAGGTCCTTTTAATTATAAAAATCAAAACTTAGAGACACTAACTTTTTCTTTATGGTATATTCTCTGGTACAAATTTACAATCCAATTCATAACACAGCACTTTAAATAGTTCATTAGCTTCTTCTGTGTATTTTCACTCTCTTTATTTTTTTCTTTTTCACTTTCACTGTTTTTTCTTCTTCTTCCTCATTTTCTTCTCGTCTTCTTTTCTTCTCTCTTTCCGTACGTGTCTGAAGTTTTCCTTTTTGGAGGGTACGTTTTCTTCCTGTTCTGAACCCTTCTCTTCATCCTGCTCCTGTTGTTTCTTAGGGCAATCTGAAGACCGATATCCGTTCTCTTGACAATGATAACAGGTATCTTGACTTTTGTCCCTTCTGACACCTGTCTTGCTTTTATGTCGGTCTGGACACTCTGTAGCCCAATGCCCTTTCTTCTTACAGATATAGCACGTATCTTGACTTTAATCTCGAAAGTAGGGGCAGTAGGCCGACTGCTTTTCCGAAGTAAACCTTCGAATGACACCTCGCAAAGTTCTGATCAGAAGTTCGATCTGTGTTGGCTCTTCCATCTTTCTGGTAGGATTGAGAGTGAAATGAATACTTGGAGGGAAGACACTGATCCTTTATATAAGGAAGACACTGGCCTTACATTGATTTACGGGACCATGAAGTTTCAAACGAAGTCATTTGACGTTTTGCGCTTAAGATGAAACGACTGCATCATTTTGTGGAGAAAGGAGAAGAATGTAAGAGGCAGCAACGTGACTTATCGCCTCTCGGAGTAGCTGAAGTCTTGGCTCAAATTCATGCCAGCGATTTTGAAGAGGACATGAGTGAGCCAGAATCCAGACCCAGAGAATCTACACCAAAGCAAAGTCCACCACCAACATTAAACCCTGAAAAGTATTACCACATTCGAGAGTCGGATAAACGCTCCTTTATAAAATTTAGAACCACAGCATACACGTACACGGTAAACTTTGAAGATTTCAAGTCCGACGTACCGTTGCAGAAAGCAGAAGAGTGCATCACCGATGTGTGGGATTATTTGTTAACCACACTGAAACAGCAATGTCAAGCCAAAGAAGACGATCGCTTGAGACTTTCCATTTATCACGACAATTTGAAGTCCCCCGTTTGGATCGAGTTTAGCAGACTAGTAGAATTGACACCTTCTAAAGTCATCGACATAATTCAACTCGTACAGCGATCCACATCACTTATGGAAAAGCGACACTGTTCATGATCCACGTGTCTCTTCCTCATGGGACCGGACGCAATAAGATACTATTGGTGGACGACCTTCAAAGCACCAAAAAAAGTCTCGTCCCAAGACGGAGTATTTGATCGAACTTTCCCTCTACTTCCAAATTGTTCACGACAAAACCAAAACCATGAAACATGCGGACGTCCTTCTTGAAGACTTGATTCTGGTCAATTACAAAGAACTGGACTTTGTAGAGGCCTACGAATTTGGAAACGTCATCATTGCGGCCTACGTGACAGCCCATGCTCGCATAAAATTGTACAAAGCTTTACACCAATTTTGAGATCGTTTGACGTATTTTGACACGGACAGTTTCATCTACATCGATCGCCTGGGTCACCATCACCCTGAAATCGATGGAACCTGATTAGGAGCCTGGATGGACGAGTAACCCGACGACAAGATTCTAAGTTTTGCTGGGGGCGGTCCCAAAAATTACGGCTACGAATACTGTGACCCACAAGGAGAAGTACACACAGAGTGTTAAGTGAAATGATTGACTTTCAATTATCGCACCAGTCAAGCGGTGAACTTTGGGGTATTGAAAGAAGCCTTAAAATTTGAAGAGGATCAACATTTTAAAATGACCACCTACCAACCACACAAGATTCTACGTTTAGAAACACACCGAATTGTCAGTCGGCCTTTGGAAAAAGCATCAAATCATGTACCAGAAGAGAGTTCGGTTTCCCAACCACTTCACTTTACCGTACAGACACGCCAATATTGGCCAGCATATAAAGGGGAAAACTTCCAAGACCGATAGTTCATTGTGATTACAAACGCCAAGCGAGAAAGATGAATACTTTTAAACAGACACCATTCAAGTTATGAGATTCTCAATTGGTGTGCGAAGCTGTACCTTGCGATTGCAGGGATGCTGTACGCTGTGACCTCAGCGATTTAGTATCACATCATGGGAACTTTGTTAGGACTGCTTCAGCAGGACATCATGGGAACTTTGCTAAGACTACTGCTACTACACCTACCATGGAAAGTAATGCTGTGCGTGTCAAACCTGATGCAAAAGCGATGCCACTCGTTACAGAACACCTATCACTTTACTGGTTTTCATTGTCTATGTCATTCTCCACGTGAAACCATACGTCTACCATACTACGGATGTCATCCAATCCTGGGCAAACCCCTGCGGATTTCACCGTACCCTCATCGAATGAACCTGTGAAAGAAGAATATTCGGTTCCATTGCGTTTCCTAAATACTGCAACTTTGAAAGTCGTTTCCAAACGATCCAAGGAAAATGGCCTAAATATCTGGGAGGACCTACCCCCGAAGAATTAGCCAGAGCCGGATTTATCTACTTGGAAGAAGGTGACAAAGTCAAGCGCTTCAGTTGCAGTGTGTCACTTCACCAATGTGAGCGGAAAGACTCGGCTTGCCTAGAACATGCTCGATGGTCTCCGCACTGTCACTCCCTACCTTTAGAGGGACCTCAATAATCTCTGAATATATATTTTAGAAGAGAACATTCGTGGTTTGCCTGTGGAGTTGAGAGAACGCATTTACCGAGAGCTGGTCAAAATACAAATCCAACGCAAAGAACAAATGCATCATTTACGTCACCGATGTTGGAACCACTAGTACCTGAATGGTATCAGAGGACTGATTTATTTGAAAGCGTTCCAACGGTCAGACATTGATCAACTGACCGAGGACCAAAAGACTCTGGTAGCTACTCATCCTATTCTTACAAGCTAGCCATACTACTCTGAATTCCAGAAGAAGACTTCGAGGATTACCAAAATCTTTTACACGAACAAATATTGTCTGTAGAGGAAAATTCTGTGTGACGTGTGGAGTGCGAGTTAGTGACATTGAGTAAGATCAGTTCTGTGCAAAAAGTACACTTATTGCCTCCAACAAAAAGAGGTATAAAAACTGGCTATCATGCCACGACCTTTATCAGTTGTGATAAACAAATTACCTGGAAGGAAATCAATGACACTATTCAGACTGTGGAGGATTACTAACACTTAGTACGAGAACTGTTTCCACTGGATTGGGTTCGACGTGTAGTGTGTCTTACTGACTTCCTTTCTGGGATTTCGTTTACCAGCCGATTCCTTGTGGACTTTACGAACAGTATCTACCTCCAAAATATGATGGTGGTACCTTTAAATTTTCACGAGGGACTCATTCTGTTAAAATCCTTGCGCTTTCATCTTGACACTTCTCGATCTCTACGGGAAACAAGATTCGTCAACTTTTAAGCACTGAAGATGTGTACGAAGATGTGTGTGTACCTTGTGACTTACACCCTCACTGGACAGATGTACGTTACAGGAAACGTCTTGGTTTCGAGGCTTGGACAAAAGTAGTGGCACACTAATCCAAGATTTGTGATCATCAAGTCAAACGTCCAATGAAAAAAGTAACTTTTAAACCTGTGTTAACTGCTGCTGTTCCAGAAGAAAAACCCGGCACCGAGGAAAACTACTCCATTCAGGGGAGGACTGTCATTGACATCCCCGAAAGACGATTCCGGGAGGACCCTTGTGTGACTGTACGAAGGGATGTAGAGACTCTAAGAACATTACACGGTCCCTAGGACACCAGACCTTCGTCACAAGCAATGTTGTACAGTGATTTGTTTATATTCCACTTTGAGCGTTTTGATGTTTATTTTATCTATGTACCTAACCATTTGACTTTTATGTATTTTTGAC
Organism: Sinohyriopsis cumingii; assembly: GCA_028554795.2. Taxonomy (NCBI): domain Eukaryota; kingdom Metazoa; phylum Mollusca; class Bivalvia; order Unionida; family Unionidae; genus Sinohyriopsis; species Sinohyriopsis cumingii. Next base: position 132,976,631 of record CM068829.1, read on the forward strand.
TTTCGTGTTCCAATTTAAAAATATTTTGGAAATAAACTTGTCCTGAAAAAAGTATAAAAACTCTTGTCTTGTCTGTCTTCGTGTCAAAAGTGACATTCCCTGCACTATGGCTACCTCTGCTGTCTCTGCTCTCTCTTCCCCCACTTTCAAAGTCATCGACGAAAATTAGATCGTGCCAGTTGGAAGACCTTGTATCTTCACCAACCCTTTAACATGATAATTGCTTCTGGTCTAAGCGGTTCAGGCAAAACCAAATTTGTCAAACGTTTGATCCAACATAAACATTATTTTAATCGATCGTCCATGTCAACGGATCGTGTGGTGTTACAAAGAGTGGCAATCAGCCTACAGTCTAGTACCAGAAAGTCAGGGCGATTCCATCGTGTTTGTGGAAGGCATTCCTGGTGAAGACGACGGGATCGTGTTTGACCCCAGTCAAACTCATCTGGTCATCTTCGACGACATGTTTGGAGAAGACGAAGAAGAAATTCAACTGTAGTTTACGCAAAAAGGGCATCATCGTAATGCCAGTGTCATTTACATCACTCAAAACTTGTTTCAACAAAGTAAAGCCCATCGCACCATCAGTCTCAATGCTCATTACGTGGTCTTGTTTAAAAGCCCTCGAGATAAATCGCAAGCGCAAGTCTTAGCCAAACAGTTAGGAACGCATTGGCTCACTCAGGCGTAAGACGATGCCACTCAAACTCCACACGCCTATTTACTCGTCGATTTGAAACCCACTACCCTTGATGATTTGCGATTTCCTACCCATTTGTTTCACAACTGGTGCCAAGACGGAGGACCTGGCCTGTACACGTCTCCGTCCTCGACTTAACTCTAAAAAATCTATAAAATCCTCAAACACTTTTCGTCTGTCTCACACAGTTTCAACATGACGTCCCTTCAGTCGCATCTTCCCGTGAAATTGATTCGTGCCTTGTCTGGCATCAGTCACGATAAAAATCCACAAATACGTGCTCGTGTCTTAGACGCCAGTCTCAAAGAAGTCTTACGATGGTTCACGGTTACTGCAAGGGATCATTCAGATTCCTCATCAAACCAAACCCTTTTTTGATCGAAACAAAGTCGCTTTGACACAACTGGCCGATCCCCGCATCGACACTCAAACCAAAAAACAAATCATTTTGAAACTTGGAGGGAGCGGTACACTAGGAGGTGTCATCATTCGCTCTCTCTTAAGATGGGATCCTAATGCTCCCAAAGTTCTCCCCAAGAAAAAAGCCAAACGAAGCTCCAAGAAGAAAAAGAGCCAAAAATTTATTTCAGCAAAGTAAAGCCTATCGCACCATCAGTCTCAATGCTCATTACATGATCTTGTTTAAAATCCCTTGAGATAAATATCAAATGCAAGTGTTAGCCTAACAGTTAGGAACGCCTTTGCTCACTCATGCGTACGACGATGCCACTCAAACCCCACATGCCTATTTACTCGTGTTTTAAAACCCACCCACTCACCCCGATTATTTGTGATTTCGTACCCATTTTTTTCACCACTGGTGCCAAGGCGGAAGGCCTGTCGTGTACACATCCCCGTCAACTTAACAAACAAATCTATAAAAATCTCGGCCACTTTTGGTCTGTCTCACACGACGTCAACTTGACGTCGCTTCAGTCTCATCTTCCCGTCAAACTGATTCGTGCCTTGTACGGCATCAATCACGAAAAAATCTACAAATACGTGTTCGTGTCTTAGAAGCCAGTCTCAGAAAAGTATTACAATGATGTATGGTGACAGCACATCAATTACTTCAAGGCATTAATCACATCCCACTTCAAGCCAAACGCTTTTTTGAGAGAAACATAGTAGCCTTGAGGGAACTGGCCGATCCCCGGATCGACACTCAAACCAAAAAGCAAATCATTTTGAAATCTGGAGGTAGCGGTTCTCTAGGAGGTGTCATCATTCGCTCCCTCTTAAAATAGGATCCCAATGACCCAAAGTCATCCCAAGAAAACGCCACTCCCCGCCCCCCAACGTACCCAGAAGAAAAAAGGGCAGTGGTGTCAAGACCAATGTCACAACCCAGGAAAAGGAAAAGTCCCCAGAAAAAGAAAAAGAAATTTCCCCAGAAAAGACCCCAGAAAACAGCTTCTACTCGCAAGAGATGCACTTTGTCCGGGACGCAACCTTACATCTCAAGCCACGTCCTGCAGCAACGGTGACTTCGTCTTTAGTAGCCTCAGGTTCATCCATTTCTTCGTTGCTGGTGATCCCAGCCAAACCCGATTTGACGCGTATCTTTCCTAATTTGATGAAAAAATGGAAACCCGTGTCTCCAGGAAATTCTCCTGCAGCCGTGACACCTTCTACCTCTTTTGCTGCTGAGACAGCTGCTCACAAAGTACCTGCCCCAACAATCAAAGTCCAAGAGAGATCGGGCATGTTACAGAGTTTACTAGATTTATCCAAGCACGAACTGTCCCGATTTAGTCTGTTGCGAGCCCCTAAACTTCGAGTGATGCCTGCTGTGAAAATGATACGACGAACCGACAATCAGTGGCGACGCATTCCACTATAAAAATGACCTGGGGTAAAAGATGGGTATCAGTGTTGTTGTGCTCCAGAATACATAAAGATGTCCCCTACAAGAAGTGCACAGCATCACCATCACCATCGTCTTTCTCCTGTCCAAAAAGGAATAGGAAAAAGAAAATAACAGTCTCGTCGTTTGATCCGACATCTTGAAAAACGCTTAGCTAAACGACGTCACCCCCAGAAAAGACACAGTTGTCCAAAGAAAATGAGAGGCAACGAAAGGGGAGGATTGTTTGGCGATATAATCAAATGGTTTCTCAAAACAACTGGTTACAAACCCTTCGACCTACTCCAAAAAATACCCCCCAACAAAAAGGATTAAAGGTCATGTGCCAAGTCATCGACATCTATGTATTTTGTGTGTGCTCCTGAATAAACAAAGATGTCTCCTTAAAGAAGTTCACACCACTACCATTGTTGTTTTCCTGTCCAAAAAGGAAAAGGAAAACGAAAAGGACAGTATCGTCGTTTGACCCGGCATCCACAGAAACGCTTAGCCAAGCATAGACGTCTACCCCAAAAAAGACACAGTCATCCAAATAAAAGTAGGAGCAACCAAAGGGGAGGATTGTTTGGCGATACAGAAAAAAGGCGTCACAATTTTGACAATGCGATAGTCAGAGTTCGTCAAAACGACTGTTTACAAACCCTTCGGCCTACTCCAAACAATAACATAAAAAGGTGCGTGCCAAGACATCGACGTCAATGTATTTTTTGTGTGTGCCTCGAAACAAACAAAGGGGTCACCCCCGAGAAGTCATCCCTCTTCTAAAATCAAAGGAATGAAAAGGAAAGGACTGCTTCCTTGTTTAGCCAAATATTGGGACGTGTTGTCCGTTCTGTCCAAAGCCCCACCACTAATGCAAAAACAACTGATTAAAATCGCCTTCAAAGACGTCATCAACACCGTGTACCGAAATGTCTTCAAAGGCACGATAAATTTGTCTTCACATGAGAAAGAATGCTTAGCCAAGCATCGACACGTTCTTCTCCAAATGGTCCAAAAGAAAATACCCATCCGTCAAAAGAAAAAGATGTTGGTACAACGAGGAGAATTTGTGCACCTGTTGTTAGGACACATACTCAAAGCCACATTAGCACCAATTATTACAGGACTCATAGGAGGTGCTATTTCACAAAGGACAGGTAAAAGATAAAAAAGATCAAAAAGATAAAAGGGTCCTATAGGGCTAAGAGATCTCAGACGTGAATTTTGGAATCTGATTTAAGGACGAAAACTGACTTTAGTGCCTTACAAACGATGGACGGGGTTCCATCGTTTACAAGAACAACTTACCCCACACTTACCTGCCAATCCTCATTTGGCCGAGATGTCCCAGTTACAACACGAATTGCAATCGTTGATGGATCGCAGCGATTTGTCAGAAACGGAAAAATCGCAACGGTACGGTCAAGTGTTGCAACGACTTCAACTCTTTCGCCAGAAAGCTTTAGACGAAACAGCTCCACCGACTCTGGAAGACTTTAAAGCCCTGATGAAAAGTTCATCAATACCACTTCTAGGGACCAAGACAGATGCAGCCCCACGGATGCTTGAGGAAGAAGAAGCGCCAGCAGTCTTTCAAAAACCGCCAGAAGTTCCCATCCCTAGTAAGATTGCAACGTCCTTATTGTCCCCTTCTCCCACACCCAAACGAGAAGTAGTCAAAGGTTGGGTTAAAAAGATGATGTCCACTCCTCCTTCAACAGAAATGAAAGAGAAAGAAGGAAAACCAGAAGTGAAAAAAGAAAGCAAGAACAAAGCCATCGAATTACCACCACTACCACCACCACCACTACCTTCGACATCTCGTCCCGTGGCACGTCGAGCACGTAAAGCCGTTTCCAAACCACCCCCTCGTCCCATCCAAAGTAGCATCATTGAAGAGTGGGCGACTTATTTAAAAAAGGCCTGATAGAGAAATTGTATCGTGCTGCCAAAACACGAATGAAAAGTGTCCGTTTACCTCAAGTGCAACGATGGTTACAAGAACAATCCACGTACACATTACACAAAACCATTCGACGAAAATTTTCCAGAAGTCGCATCCAAGTGGATGGTATCGATCATCAATGGCAAGCTGATTTAGCCGATATCTCTCATTTGGCCATCTACAATCGTGGCCACAAATATTTGTTTTGTGTCATCGACGTCTTTTTCACATTTGCCTGGGTTGTGTCATTGACTTCCAAATCGAGTACTGAATTAGTGCGGGCCCTTACACTGGTTTTGAAACAATATGGTCGTCATCCTTTTCGACTGCAAACCGACAAAGGCAATGAATTTCTGAACCAAACTTTCCCAAAAGAATTAATGAAACGAGACATTCATTTTTACACCACCGAGAAACCCGAAACCAAAGCCAGTATCGTGGAACGTTTTCAACGCACATTGTAAAAACGCATGTCGAAATATTTTACGCATCAACACACTCTCAGTTACAACGACGTCTTACCGCACCTGGCCCAAGCGTACTACCAATCTTACCATCGGAGAATCGGATGTGGTCCCCAAGGAGTGACTCCCGACAACGAAGTGACAGTCTTTGAGCACCTGCTTGGTACGTCCCCGACTTTGGCTGTCCCCCAGGAAAGGTGGAGTGTTGGCAGCAGGAGATTGGAAACCCAAACGCACTTTCAACAAAGGTTAATTACCCAACTGGACCAACAAATTGTTTCGTGTCACTGGACGAGTACATGGTCGTCATCCTGCCGTCTATAAATTGGAAGACATGAACGGGAAAGTTTAAAAGGAACGTTTTTCTTGCCCGAGTTACAACGTGTGACCAAAAAAGAACACGAAGTGTACGGCATCTACAGCATTCTCGAACGAAGAACGGTAAAGTGGGAAAACAACGTGTCAAGGAAGTCAAAGTACGTTCGAAAGGAGTTTTTTCATGACCTTCAACACAGCCTCAACCTTCCCAGTGACCATTCCTTCACCCAGTTCTTCTGTGCAAGATCTACAAAAGCAACCCTTGTGGATGTGGTGTGAAGAACGTGTGGCTAAAACGCAAATCGCCTTTTTCTGCCAAATCTTTGTGGTGTATTGTTTCATCGGTGCTGCCATTGCCAATTAGAGTTTGCTACAAGGTGACAAACAATTGTGGACCATTTTATTGAGCAGTTGCATCGGTTACCTTCTCCCCAATCCTTCCCTGAAATACTCTAACGGTGGCAACAGGAGTCTTGCGTCCAACGTCCGTCACCCACCCAACAGTCAGCACCAAAACAATCACAACAACCCTCTTTTAGACACTCATCTGACCTCCATTGACCCCTCGAACAGCAGAATTCTGGAATTATCAACAGCCAATTTTACTTAACGTTACCCAGTAGCAGTTCCATGGATCTGTTTCTCCACAATACGTTGTTCTGTTTCACTTACAAATTACCTCGGGCCCTCCAATTAGATCACGAAACCCACTTGGAAGTTTCTTTGGTCGAAATGATTCACCCTACACAATTTTTTTAAAAAATCACTGAAAATCAAAACACTTTTGAGGTTGAATTTTGAACGACCAAAAGCAACAATACTTGATTGAAAGCAAAGCTGTAGATGCCTCTATGAAACTACAAACGTCCCCCGATACTCCACGGTGCATCTATCTGTTGAAAATTTCAGCAGGCTATTATTTTAGCAGTCAACATCTGGTGGACACGATTAGTGCCAAATTCAATGCAATGTTTGGAAAAGCCTTGGACAAAACCAAATATGTGTCACCCTCTAGTACCATAAAGTGGCTCTTCACCTACTGATGAATTTTTTTCTTTTATGGCAAAACGTTGTCCATTACATTTTGTCCTGAATTGTTTGCCATTTTGGGTGGAGACCTCAAGATGATCAGGGGTCCACTAATGCCACCCATTGCCAACAACTTGACCTTTGTGAAGTTTTTTCGATTCCATGTAGAACTGAACCAAGGACTCAATTTGATATGTGTGTACTCTGATGTGGTGGAGTAGAACGTGGTGAAGCACACCTCATTACATTTACTGACAGTCATGCATTTGAAAGCGGATTCTGCCACAACGAATGACGAGGAAGGTAGAAACACCTATCAGTTCACCGCGAATTTGTACATCCTCACTATTTATTCGTCAGTATGTCGTAGTTTGACACTGTCACCATTACTATAAAAGGAGATCTGGACAAAATATTCCATTCACCAAAGGAAAATTCACGGTGAAACTCCATTTTCGAAATAGATTCTCTAACGACTTGTAAGTCATGTATCCTGCGTACCGAAGAGTCGATCGACAGCGAGGACATGGTTTAGGAGATATGCTTAAATCGGCCTTCCGTTCGGTGGCCCACGTTTTAAAACGGATGGTGACACGAGGATTGCACGTCTTGAAAGATGCCGCTTTGACAAACGGCAAAAACATTCTCCAAAAGGTCATCATTGACAAACAAAACACCAAAGAAGCCTTGTTGAGCGCAGGCAAAAATGTCTTGCTTCAAACGGGCAAAGACATTTTGTTCGACCAAAAACTCCTATAAATGCCGTGCACGCTGTCGAGTCAGGCATTCCTGCTTCCCTGATGCCACTGTAAGGACAAGGTAGAAAAAGAGACAACGAAGACACCCCTCCAGAGGACTTTACACACCCAGAGCTAGAAAGACCAAGAAAAGATGAACCGTCCGAAACTTATACGTTTTTGATTATTAAATCACAGAGAGAAACAAATGATTCTCCGAGAATGTTCGAAGTCGGAACTGGATATGTTTGCCTTGCCACCCATTATGATGACGATGCAAGAATCCCAATATGTAGCATTTCATTCCATCTCCTCTTTGACAACCTCAGCCCCATCTTATTTGAAATCAAAGGACAGCCCGAAGATTGCGTCGATCTGAAGAGCTTTTACTTGTACCTGAAAATCAAAATTTTCGATCCGACTGGAAATACTGTAGACGGCAATGAGGAAGTAACTCCCGTCAACAATTGCATGCATTCCTTGTTCAACGAAGTGGATTTGTACTTGAATAAAAAAAACTGGTCAGTAGCAGTGTACCTCGAAAATCTCTTGACGTACGGAAAAGTATCCAAGAACACCCATCTGGACGCTTTGCGTGGTATGGAAACCTGACACGGTAGGCAAATTCAAAGACACCGATTTGAGTACAGATTAAGAACCAAACCACAATGTGGGATTCAATGACCAACGAAACAAAACCATGGATAGTCAGAGTGTATAACTGATGGATTGTTTGCATTTGGCCATGTGATTACAAGAGAAGTATTTGCTGAACGGAGTGGATATCTGCTTGAGACTGAATCGCAGCAGCACCGCTTTCCATTTGATAGCTGATACTGCAAAATATAAAACTGTCATCGACGAAGCCAGACTCTAGGTGCGACGCGTTGAAGTGGTACCTAAAGTGGGAAAAGATATCAGTCACCCTTTGAGCAGAACGACCGCCAAGTATCCGATGTGACGAGTGGAAGTTAAAACTTTCACCATTGCCGCTGGGCTCCGATCCAAGATCGAAGATCATCTGTTCCAAGAAGTTACCCAAAAGTTTAATCATTTGCATCGTTAACAATGCAGCCCTCAACGGAGCCGACAATCAAATTCGTTTCCAGTTTGAGCATTACAACGTGTCCACTATTGAAGTCAGTCACGATGGCAAGACCTTCTGTACCAGACCCTTCGAACGTGAGTTTGACAAGAAGAATTACTTGCGGTCATACTTGTCTCTGTACGAAGCAACCGGACAGCTAGGGACCAAAATTAGTCACGGCATTTCGTACAATGATTATGCAGGAGGTTACGCTTTCTGGTATTTTGAATTTACTGCAAACCAAAGCAGCAAAGAGGGACATTTCCACCCTATAAAATCTGGTCAACTGCGTGTGGAACTTCAGTTTGCAGAAGCTCTACATGAGACAGTGAACGTCATCATGTATGCCGAATTCGACAATACGATAGAAATCAACAGTTTTAGAGAAGTCGTTCTTTACTATTAGAAGCTATGGAAGACTCTTATCCCTCTTTGAATGATGGAGACTCTTTGGAAATGGAATGGGATGATATCGTGGAAGTCGTGGAGGACGAAGAGGACATAGTGTTGAGGTCAGGATGGACAGAATAAGAACATCATTTAGCCTCCTCTTTTGCCAAACACCTGGCATAAAACATTACGGAATTGACCAAGGAATATTGTTATGGATGTCAAAACGATCATCCCAGTCAAATTCAACACGATAAATGACTGATGATCAGCCAAGAAGAAAAATTGGACGAATATCTGGAGGACGTTTGGGGTCTCATCTCGGAAGACGCAGTGTTGCATCAGTAGTATAAAGACTTGTGTGATCATTCCTCTCCTCCATTGATTGCTCTAGAGATCCATCACATCGAAGCTCTCTTGGCCCAGAGCGCAGAGACGAAGCGAAGAAACGGTTACTTGTCGGAGATTTTTTCAAGCAAAATGTCAGGATTAAATTGATGACTTATCATTATCTTTGAAAAACAAGAAAAAACAAAACAAAAAATGGATACCTGGAAATTGTATTACCTTTTCAACAACAGTTTGTACACTGCTTCTTGGATTCCTGTTGTCTGTGCTAAAGATGAACTGCCTCATCGTAGACCTAAAGACCATCAAGCTTATGTCATCAACACGGACGACAGTCATCTCCCAGGAACCCACTGGGTAGCCGTCTACTTCCCTTAAGATGGTTCTGTAGAGTATGTTGATTCGTATGAACTGCCGCCTTTGGAAAACAATATCATCGACTTTACGAAAAGAAATGCCCAGACGACACGATTCAATAAGCTGAAATTACAAGGTACATATTCCATGGTGTGTGGACAATACTGTGTGCATTTTCTTCATCTATGTAGTTTTGGATATCCCTTAGAACATTTAGTGACTTATGTTGATCGGAACTTTTCTAGAAACGATGAAAAAGTAGACCGATGGTTTTGTGATCATTATGGATATATCTTGTCTTTAGCTAGGAAACGCAGTGTACATCAATGACCCAATAACTTCCATCCGTGGAAGTCTAACATGATTTCACAACATTGTCAAAAATAGTTTGTTCATTTGTTTGAAATAATATGTTGGTTAATTGTTATTTGAATAAAAATGTTCTGTTTTGGAAAAAAGTATTGGTGGTTTGTTTTTTAAAAAACACAGTGAATATATAGCTCTTTGACTTCTCTCTATCCCTCGCCATAAAATAAGCTCTATAGCGTTCCCACCCAAAACATCGTAGGCATGTTTTCTATCGCGTCCGCGCTTGAGCCATATAAAACGGATCAGTCTCCAGTCTGACCATCCATTGTTGTCTCACCCACCTATGAAAATATGTTCAAGACTAGCCAAGCTGTACGAAGCCTACGTGAATTTACATCACGTCAGGCAAAACCTGATACCCAGGCGTAATGAGATGCAGAATGTCAGGATGCTGAAAGTAACCGAAGACCTGATAGAAGAGGTCTTCATACACGAAATCAAGAAGGAGCAAGAAGAGCAGACGGAGAAATACAGACTTCAGAAGCAGTAGAGAGAATAGCAGCAGCAGCAGCACCAATAGCAGGAGGCAAACAGAGGTTTTTTGGATGGCCGTGTGGATACGAAATAGTTCTCATTTTCTTTCCGCAGAAGCAGACTCTATCCTGTGAGAAATCCTTCAGCCAGACGATCTTTTAGATGATAAAGATTACCTCAATCCCGTCAATAAAACAGCCCTTTTTAGGTCCACCCCAACAATCTAGAAAAGAGATGCCAAAATATTTGTCTGTCTTTGTGTCCGTTTGTCTATAAGTTAACAAATAGAAGTGTGTATATAAGCACTTAATTCCCTAACGTGTAAGATACTGTGTGTTTTTTATATGTATGAGTGATAAAAAGGTATGTTTGTAAGCAAACAAATGTGTACATGAGTGTTTCGTTAAGTATTCCATGTTGTGGATTATATGGGTATTGTGAGTTTTGGTGTAAAGGGATGTTTTCCTTCACGTCCGAGCTTCAGACATATAAAGCATAGCGGTCGTAAGTCTGGCTCCCCAACGTTGACCAGTCAACAATGACAAAATGAGTAGAATCAGCAAATTAGTGGAACTTCAGATGCATACTTGACGAACTGGCCATGGAGGCCATTGCAGAAAGTGCCAGGATAGAGGAGGAGGAAGAGGAAAAAAGAAGACGAAGAAAGAAGGAAAGAATCCTGCCTCACCTCATGCTAAGTTCTTTGTCTGAGGTGAAGCCTGAGGTGAGAATACTTCACAGCCACTAGCAGCACCACCAGGGCAACGTCAACGACATACACAACCTCTACTACCAGTACCAGTACCAAGAGCCGCTTTTCCCCAGACAGAAAACTGGGAGAAGGAGATAGAAAGACGGCGAGAGCCACAGGGACCTCGTCATCATCCCCGGGTGTGGAATAGAAGAAGACAGAGGGAAGTCTTCACTATCCCGCAAAGTGAAGACTGAAAGGATGGATTCACTCAACCCGCCTCTGCGCTCCCAACCATGCGCATAAATTGGGAGCAGGACTGGAGCCGCGATGAAGAATATAAAGCATAGCGTTCGTCATTCGCGCTATTCAACACTGAATAAACAATGGCGACAAACCATTTGAATAAGATCATGAGATTGCAAGAGGCTGTGGA